>MCGO01000010.1:0-712398 GCA_002104985.1 Rhizoclosmatium globosum | reverse complement strand
GGGAGAAAAAGAATTACCAATACCTCCAGCGACGAATTCTCCAATTCCTACAGCCCATGTGGAAATTTTGACTCCTTCACCAAGAGGCGCTCCACTCGAAAATCCCCAATCTGTATATCCCAAAGAGCCAGTGGAGTCAAATGAAGTCGTGAAACCTGTTCAAAGCCCAACATCTCGTGTTATTCAAGGTTTTGAGGAAGAGAAGGATCTGAACCGAGATACATCAACTGTGATTTCTGCTTCGCACGTCTTGGATGCGTACTCAACTCCTTCACCACCTCCGCCGCCACCGGTTGAGAAAGATATTGCAGTTGAAATCAGTGATAATGACGAAGCTAAAGATTCTATTTCTGCGAAGTCGTTCTCCGTTGGAGGATCGGATCACTTGGATGTGGTAAATAGTTTCTACTTTACACTAACCACACTCATTTCGATTTACAGCAATTTGTTGGCACGTCTCCCCGCTCTCCACAATTTTTAAGCACCCGTCTGTCTTATGTATCCACGGAAGAAGAATCGATCGAATCTGAGCTATCATATGTTGCTCCACCTCGACATCCAAACAACCCCGAGACAGTCGCTGTGATTTCTCAGCCAATTCCTCCTGAATTCTCTGTTTTGAATGCCCCTGCAACTCCTTTCACTTCGCATTTGCCTACAATCGTGGAAACTCCTATTCAACAAGACATGTTCGCCGATTCAACTAGCACTTCATCTCTTGATGCAATCGAAGCTTCTGCACCAGAAATCATCCCAACGACATCGAATGAAACTGTGCTTTTGCAATCCAACAAAGATGTGAACGACGACGCCGATGTTGATATCTCCTGGCTAGTGGCTGAAATCGCTGCTAGCACTGATATTATGGCTCTCGATCTGTCAGAAGACGATTTGTCGACTGAAGACGTGATTGCAATATGCGAGGTTCGTTTCCCAAAATCAGCCCCAATCAATTTCTAATTGCTATCAGGCATTACAAGTGAACACAACTATCGAGCGTTTGGATCTTAACCGCAAAGAATTGACCAAAGAAGCCATGCTGGCAATGGCTGCGGCAATCAAAGTAAACACTTCGCTGTTAGAGGTCAGACTTGGAAGCGACGACTATGGAGTTGAAGTTGAAAAGGCATTCGCTGATGCAATGGTTTCTAACAAGAAGTGAGTGATCCTCCTTTCTTTCTTTCGTTAATCATAATCTTATTCTTCTCAGACTGGTTATCTTGGGCCTTGACGTACATGATGCAACATGCAATGAAACCATCCAAAAGTGTCTCGCGCGGAATTCCGGGGCAGAACTGAAGGAGCCTTTGACGAGCACAAAAACAGCAAACGAATTAGAACCTCCTTATGTGGATCACTTGTCCCACAACACAATTATAGGCGTTGAACCAGGTGTTGTAAAAGCTTCTTCTACAGTCGTTGAAGAGGAGGTCAAACTTCTAGACTTCGAAGCACCCGTCGCCATTGAGCCAGCTGCCATCGATTCTGCCTTGTTAAGCGATGTCCCCAGTGACATCCCAGTCGCTATCACTTCAAACGATATCCAAGACGCTTTAAAGGATAAAATTGTTGTAGAAAGTGATTATGAAGTGGCAGCGGCAAAAACGACTGAAATTTCATCAATTGGAGTCGTGGATCACACAATTGCCACACCTATGATGGAGGAGCTCATCAACGACCCAGTTTCCCTGCTGGACTCAACCGACCCATCTCCAATTATAACTGAAGGCGTCTCCGCAAATGCCACGCCAGAGAATATCAAATCCAATGTCCAGAATAATGTGGAGGGCAATATTGAGGAAATCGAAGCTCCTCTTGTTCCTGAGATCAAGTCGTCATCTGCAGACGAAGAAATTGAAGAAAACTCTCCAACTGTCGACGGTCCTCGCAAGAAAAAGGGGTTCTTCAGTATGATTGTCAACAGCGTGGTTCCCAACAAGAAACCACCCACCACTGTTCCTACCACTCTGACAGAAGAATCTATCGACCAAGTTCCAGCTGAAAGCAACGTTGAACAAAATGAGGAAGTTGGTGTTCAAAAACGCGGAATCTTGGCGTCTTTGCGCCGTTCAATTATTGGTACACCAGCAGGAAAGCCAGTGACTGAAGTTCCGGAGCAACCGAGTACTGGATTCAAAATTCATGCAGAAAACGCTGCCACTTCAAACGAGTCCAATACAATTGTCTATGAGTCACAAAGTCGCGAAATTGATATGAATGACCTCATCTCTCCCGCCGTTTCTGTTCCTGTTTCGACTTTCATTCAGCCTCATGAAACCGTATCTGTTATGCCAGTGGAAGAAGTAGCTTCTGTACCAGTGGAAGAAATCGCCGTTATTGAATATGTCTCCTCACACATCAACGTCGTTCAAACTACAGAAAAAGAGTCAACAACCGCTGATGTAGCGGAAGACGGTGATAAGAAGGAGTCAGAGGCGGTTTCTGATCTTACAAACCAACAAAATGATCAATTGCTGTCAACGGAAGAGACAACAGAGCCTCTCAAAAATGTTGACCCTGTACAGCATATCGAGCCTGTCGAGCATGTTGAGCATATTGAGCGTATCGAGCCTGTTGAGTCTGTTCAAGTTGTTGAGCAGGCCAAACATGTCGTTGTGGAGCATATCGGACCTGTTCAACCTATTGAGACTATTGAGCCTGTCGTGCCTGTAAAATCTGTGGAACCTGAGGAGTTGATGCTTGCTCCAGTAGTATTGATAGAGCCAAGCGAGTCGAAGAGTCAAGTCAAAGACTCAACTAACGATTCTGAGCCGATCCCCTCGACTGAATCAGTAGTTATTCAAAGACCTGCTCAAAATATACCAGCTACTTTCCAAACTGAAGCAATTCAAAGCCTGGCTTTTGCTGAATCAATTGTTGTAGATGACCGTCCGCCCGTTCCAGAAAAGACTCCTGCTGTTTCATCAGAGTATGTTTCTTCTCAGCAAATTACCAACCAGATGTCTCGATCTATTCATGAAGTTGCCGTAACCAAGATTGTTGGAGAACAAGTTGAAATTTCATCTGCAGCGTCAGAAGAATCGAAATCTATCGAATCTGTTGGTAATTTGGAAGATCAAGCTGGATTTGACTTTGCGAAAGCCATGAAGCGATCAGCCACAGTCCCCGCAGGTCCAGCGTTTCAAAATACTACTGCATTGCCAAGAAACCGTTCGTTACGATCCCAGTCACCAACACCGTCTCTGAAACATCAAAATTATCCTATGCCTGCTCGTCCTTCCACACCTCAATATGGACATGGTCCTGCACGTCCGATGACACCCCAACTTCCCGGACTTCATCCTCCTCCAACTGGCACGATGATTCCTGGTCCTCCACCTCTTTCTGCTTACCCGCCTGGGACAACACCGGAACAGGCGGCCATCTACCAGCAGCAGTTGGCGATATACTATCAACAAATGCAGTATTATCAGCAATTCTATCAACAACAACAATACCAACAAGTTCAGCCACAAGTTTTCAATCAATCACTCTCCCCACGTCATTCTACCAGCTTCGCCAGTATTCGCTCAGATACAACCTCCATTTACAACACAATTACTCCCTCCGACAGTGCTTCGAACTATGTTGAGGCACCAGTCGCCCAACAACCTTCCGAAGAGTGGGTCCGAGTCTTCTCGGTTCGTCCAAGTTTCGTTAACCACCCAAAACATACACCTCCTCGGCGTAAGTCCCAAGTTCAGAAGCAATTGGGAGCACTTCGTATCAATATGGCGAAAGCGTCCATGAGACCGGAGTCAAGAAAGACAAACAAGATTCTCGTAGAATTCAGTCGGTTTTGCATTGAAGAAACCTATGTGTTGGATCCATCTGAGAGACGTGAGCTTATGGTGGAAGTGTTTGATATTTTGAAGGGACAGTGTTTCCTTGGCTACGCTGAATCTCAGTACTTGCTCGGCAAAGCATATTTGGACGATAATCAGTATGAAAGCGCTTACATTTTACTGTACAACTCCGCTTTGCAAACGTATGGCCCAGCGTGCTGTCTCTTGGCGTCTATGGTTGCGAATGGGATGGGAGTGCCAAAGGATGAAGCCACTGCCGTATCCTTCTTGAAGAAAGGTATCAAGGCCGGCGACGTTGAGTCTTCTTTCAGATTAGGCTGTGGATATGCGTATGGAAAGTTGGGATTACCAATTCAATTTGCGGATGCTGTGAGATGTTTGAACGAATGCTGCAAAGGTAATGGCTCGCAAACATCTCATTAGTCATGTTAACCATTTAATTAAGACCCTAAAAATGAGTACCGAACATCTGCACTATTCGAAATTTCGAGAATGTACGAACTGGGTTCTGCTGACCTCCCCAAGAACGAGTCTATCGCCCTATCCGCTTTGAATGACTCTGCCAAGGGTGGCTATTTACCAGCCATAACCAAGATTGCGTTTTGCTATATGGAGGGTCGGTTCGGACTGAAAGTGGATGAGGCTAAGGCATGGAGTCTTTTCAAGACAGCGTCTGACCTTGGCGATCAGGCTGCTCAAAAGGCACTTATTTCTATGAGTCGCAATCATTGATTATTTTTTTAACAACGTTTTACTTTGTTTCCTTGTCAGAAATGGCCGGTTTACCATTTCATAATAAATAGAGAGTATTTAGAGAAAACGAGAGACGGAGAACATAGAATGGGGTTTAGACTTCAACTGATGGGCGAACCCTGGCAGGAGGTAAACGTGGCCTTGGTTGTTCTTTTTCTGGGGCATCCACGTGCATATTCTTGATGAACTGATTCAGGAAGTCTTCCCCAAGCATATTTCTTGGTGTTGGTGACAAAAGCGCTGTCAAGTCAAAGTTAAACATATTTTCATTAACGTTGATGACGTACATTTCGTGTCCAATTCGTCCCCATAATTGTTATTGTCAGCGAGCCTCTTCATATATCCAGGTTTCCTATGCAAAACCGTTGGTAATCCATACACAAACTGATTTGCGTTCTTCTCCGTTCTATTGGACTCATAGGGGATGGTTGTAATTTTCTTTGCTGGTTCGCGAGAATATAGTTCCCGTTTCGCTTGAGCTTCAAAGCGACGGCCACATTTGGGTTTCGGAATCGACGGGTCGTTGGCTTCCGCCAGACGGCGTTTCTCGTCTTCTTCCTCCTGTCTCCTCTTTTCCTTCATATCAGCTTGCGCAGCAGGCCCACTGCCAAGAAGGTCGCACACATGGTATGCATCTTGAGGAAAGCTTATTCCAAAACTGTAGTCTTCTGGCAGATGCGAGAGTGTTTCTTTGAGGCTGTGACATTGTATCACTACGCATACATACAATTTTTGTAACTCACGGGTCGTGTACTTTTCCGATTTCAGGTTGTGTTCGTCTTCGAAATTCCGCCAGTCGCTTAGATGATAATTTGGTTTCCCTTGCTCTATATATATTGTTAGAGAACACGATTTATAGCAGCCAGTTTCATACTTAAAAGACTCCTCAGTCCAGTACAACGCCTCTTTTACACGCAACCCATTGTTATCGTGGTTATCTGGAAGAAGCTTGTGATCAGGAACTTTAAAGTCCCCATAATGCGTTCGGATTTCGCCTTATTTGTTTTTCAGCCAAAGCGAAATCAAAACAATACAACTTTACCAGGTCCATACGACCAATGACTAACAAGGTACTGTTTGCGAATTTTCTCATCGTTTTCAGTCGGAACATGTGGTGGAGGATACATGATCTCTCGAACACTGACGTCTTCAAATGAGGACATTCCAAATTTGAAGTCCGGGTGGGCACAAAATTCCGGAAATTCGACATGATGATCAATTGATTGACCTGAAATAAAGGTTTCAGAGATGACTGTGGTTAATTTTATGCGGAATGTACCCAAGGCCTGGTGTTCCACTCGATGATAGATTTTCTCCCGCCGTTTTTCAGCTTCCTGGGTCAGCATTTAAACAAATGAGCGGTTTATATCGAGCAAGAAATACCTGCAAGATTGGATGGGATTGCTTTGGAAACAAGACCTCCCCTGCCTAGAAAATAGAATGAGCTTCCGCCATCGCCTTCTTCCCAGCTCTCACCGACGGTCCATACTCATACTGAACACCATGAGTCATTGGTCGAGCCTTTTCAGTCAAGCTGGTAATGTTCAACGGCAGTTTTCCTGGAATATGTGCAAAGTCCCCACGTCTCACAATCCGCTTCGTGTTCTGAGCACAAACACGTCAATCGCGACAACAAACAACGATTTAAAACGTACAATAGTTCTATCGCCGTGGTCGAGACACTCGCTTGCTCTCACCGGAACGTGTTTCATTGTTTCACCAGCCTTGGAATCTCAATGTCAAAAAACAGTCCCAAGAATAGAAACCTCGTTTACCGCTGGGATTTCGGGGTGTGGATCAGGTCGAGCCCCAAGGTACTTTTTACGAGGAGACATTGGAAGGAGGGCCAGTACAGAAAGGGGAGTTGGTTGATTGTCTGTTTGAAAGATTTGCAAGAAAAATTACGAGGCAAGTTGCACCTGAGAAACGCGAGAACGATGTCGACTTCCCAAGACCAAGATATTGATACGCTTTATAACGGAGACACGAGTATTTGGTCTTCCATGTCCTTCAATGAACTAAACCATGCTCACCCGAACTGGGAAATCTGGGTCCCACCCGCAACGAATACCCCTTCAGCCACCAAGGCCCTCACTGAAAAATTAGGTGTTGGAAGGGAAGGTTTTGGAAACTTGGAGAAGTGTGTTGTAGAGCCGCACGAAGCGCGTGGATTGGCAAAGGCACTTTCGGAGAGTTATTCTGATCTTAATCAAGCTGAAGACGACCAAACAAATCTTACGTTTGGATTTTGGTTATTGCCTCCTTTGAAAGCTAAATTTGAAACCAAGCTGTTCTGTTGTGGCGACAAGTGTGTGGGAGCAGGAACTTCGATCATGATTCCAGAGCACAAGGTAAGAGGCTTGTTCTTACTTATTTTCTAATTGTTGAATTTTATCAGGTTGGCTACCCGGCCAAGAAAGGCTCTATTGTCACTGTGAAGAAGGGAGAGTTTTATGGCGTTGGAATTCTAAACACCGCAGTGTTTGACGACCATATCAAAAGAGGACTTCCATGTTGTTCCAGCCAATTAGTGCTTTTGCGATCAGAAAAGGTGTCATCTGGAAAGAAATTGGCGTATGTGGCAAAATCAGAAAAAGATTTGGAGCAAGCCATTGGAAACTTGTCGTTTCCCCCAGTCATGCCGGAAAAAAGATTCCTTGGTCCTGGCAACTTTCTGGCTCGAAAGAGTCCTTTGCAAAAGAGTGCCGTGTCGTCGGCAAGTTCGCATGGTTCTATTGACAAACGATCCACTTTGTTGAATCAAAAGCGTCAAACAATCTCAAAAACTGGATCACAAAGTTCACTTGGAAAGCAATGATGACGGGAAACGTTTTTCTACTACTATATCAATAAATTATCTATACGTTTTGCCTTTTGTCTGTGCTATATTGTCTCATGTATTATGATGTAAAGTGGTATGCCTTTCTCACACAAACTGGCCACCCACTCAATATCTGGCTGTGCCACCCTGTCATAATGACAGTGAAAGGCTTTGAGCCAAAATTGATTTCGGTGGCCCCTTGTGTTTCATCACCACCCGAAAATTTTGGGGAACCCTTTCGTTGGATTTTCAGATCCAAGCAGTGATCCCCACCAAACAAAAAAAGTAGTCTCGAACTAGCGACACTTCAACCAAATGGTGTACTCGAAAGTGAAGGACCTTGTACTCAAGCACTATGGCGATGCAGTGTACGTGCGCAGCGATGCCCAACTTGCGCGTGAAGAGTGGCTGATCCCTGGCGTCAAATTCAATCGATGGGTGCTTCCGGTCTCTGCATTCTTTATTCAGGTACTTGATTGGTGCTTTAAACTGCAGCGGTGGTTGCAGGGACTCGTGGTTGAAGGCTGACGAATCTTACTATCACACACTTAATCCAGATCTGCTGCGGATCCCTTTACGCCTGGTCCGGCTACAACGCGCCAATCGAAGCTGCGATTTACGGCATGAACGGAGGTGTTGATCGCGGAATGGCCTCAACTACATTCTACATTGCTGTTGGTGAGATCCCCTTTTTCTGGTCACCTCTTACGTACGATCTAACCCTCTTTGAATTAAAGCATTCTTTGGATGCACTGCTGCTGCCCTCGGTCCTTGGATGGAAAGAAAGGGTCCATTTATCGGTTGTATGGCAGGAACTGCTCTCTTCTTCTTCGGAAACCTGATGACCGCACTTGGTGTCTACGTCAACCAAATCGCTTTGGTTTACATCGGATGTAAGATCTCTCTGCCCCTCGCCTCTTTCCACATCAATCCCTTTTCCAAATTCCAAAGCCACCCAAATGAAGTGCTCACGTGATTTCCGTAAATTTGTAAAAAACAGATGGAATCTTTGGAGGTGCCGGACTTGGTCTTGCCTACATTTCCCCAGTCTCTCCACTCCAGAAATGGTTCCCGGTAAGTTGATTTTTAAGGTATTGCGCCAAATCTCTTAACAAAATATCTTTTCTCCAGGAATATCGTGGCCTTGCCGCCGGATTCGCCGTCTGTGGATTCGGAGGAGGTTCCATCATTGCCCCATACACTCAGAAGTACCTTATTGGACTCGACTACCAACTCGACGTTGTCAACAACGTCAACCTCGGTGTCCCACTCACCTTTGTCATTCTTGGTGCCGTATACTTTGTAATCATGTCTCTTGGCTCTCTCGTCTTGAGAATGCCTCCACCAGGGTAAATAATCGCATTCTTAGCTTTTTTTAAGTGTGAACACTCAAATTTCTCCAAATAGCTATGAAGTCAAGGGAATCAAGATCGACACGGTCAAGGGAGCTGAAACTGCTCATCAAGACATCGTCCTTCATAACTCTGACGATGTCACTGACTTTTCTACTTCAACTAACAAGGTCGACAATCCACCACAAACTGACTTCAATGCCCACTTCAAGATGACTTTATGGGAATCCATCGTTTCAACCGAATTCCGCTTGATGTATATCATGTTCATTGGTGCTCAAATTACTGGTCTTATGATCAACTCCAAGATTCAAGGTATTGTTTCCACTCAGTTCGGAAAGACTGGAAATGAACCTGTCAACATCAACGCCATTCTGGGTGTTTTGAACTTGCTTGGAAGAATGACGGTTCCATACATGAGTGACTACTTCCAAAACCGTAAAATCTTCTTTATCATCTCATGCGTTGTTCAGGTATGTTCTACTTTTGCAGCTTCATCTCCTGCTAATTGTAAATAATCAGTTCGTTATGCTTGGTCTGATTCCATACAGTATCTGGAACCAATATTATGGCCTCTTCCTCTTCGAAGTCTTTACAATTGCTTACTTCTACGGTGCCGGGTTCGGTCTCATCCCAGCCTTCCTCTCTGACCAGTTCGGATCCAAGAACATTGGACCTACTCACGGAATCATTTTGACCGCCTGGGCCATGACAGGAGTCTTTGGAGGACTTATTTTCACTGCCGTCTACAACTCTGGATACAACAGCCACTATTACGCACTCGAAGGAGCCACTAAGAAGGTAAATATTTGACACAGATTCTGAATTCCGTTCATTAAGTTCTCATGATTAACCTCTTCTGTTAGACTTGGAATCCTGCAGACTACAAATACCACGTCTACGATGTCGACTTCCAGTGGATTCTTGCTGTGATTGCCGTTGGTTTGATTTCCGCCTCCTTGATCCCCAACTCTCTCCGTGACCGTCGCCTTCCCAAGGCTCAAGGCGAAGTCTTCAGATTCCGTCTCGGCCCCCGTTTGGTCAGATTTGTTGGTGGAAAGTTTGTTATTGTCTCTAAGGCGGATGAAGACAAGGAATGGGGTGCCTATCTTGCATCTGTTGCAAAGGGCCAAACTCTTGCTGCGGAGCAAGCCTTCTTGGTTTCTTCTTCAACTGCTTGAGACTCACAAGATTTATGTTCTTTTTTTGCTTTAACTCTTTCGCTGTTTGTTAAGTAAAGACTGTATTTATCTCAAGTAAAAAAAAGAAGAAGTATCCATTACTCTTTGATACTCTGCAACCTTGATAAATATGTTCTCTATTTGCTGTCACTCAACACTATAATAAGTCGGAGAGCCCGCCGTCACATCCTTCCCCACGTGCCAAAAATTTTGGGTGGACAAAAACAAAAACCAATTTGCGATCACCACCTTCGCTCACAAAAAAACCTCTTACGCAAAGCCACCCTTATGGTGTACACAAAGACAAAAGAGCTAGTTCTCAACCACTACCGTGACGCGATCTACATTCGAAGCGATGCCCAACTTGCCCGCGAGGAGTTCCTTTTCCCCGGTGTTAAATTCAATCGTTGGGTGCTCCCTGTCGCCGCCTTCTTCATTCAGGTACACATTATCCCTTTGACCAAGCTTATCCACTCCATATTCGCAATACATCATGGGATCGCAGTCACTTGGACACATTCAACTAATCGCTTACAACCACCCCTCTCACTGACAGATTTGCTGCGGATCCCTTTACGCCTGGTCCGGTTACAACGCGCCAATTGAGGCTGCAATTTACGGTATGAACGGTGGAGTCGATCGTGGAATGGCTTCAACTACATTCTACATTGCTGTTGGTGAGTAACACTGTGACAATATCCACCACCCATAGATCACCCCCATTATATTGGCACTAAACTCCACCCGTAATCCAACAGCATTCTTTGGATGCACTGCCGCAGCCCTCGGTCCTTGGATGGAAAGAAAAGGTCCCTTCATCGGATGTATGGCTGGAACTGCCTTGTTCTTCTTTGGAAACCTCATGACCGCACTTGGTGTCTACGTGAATCAAATCGCTTTAATTTACGTTGGATGTAAGTTTCTCTTTCTTGGGGTTTTTTCTCTAGACAAGTTATGAGATCTGCTTGTCGTCTAGGAAATTTTAATTAACATGTGATCACGTATCCTTACAGATGGTATCTTTGGAGGTGCCGGACTTGGTCTTGCCTACATTTCCCCAGTCTCTCCACTCCAGAAATGGTTCCCTGTAAGTTCACAGTATCTGGAGTCACAAAACTCTCTGCTTAACCACACAAACCAGGAATACCGTGGCCTTGCCGCCGGATTCGCCGTCTGTGGATTCGGAGGAGGTTCCATCATTGCTCCATACACTCAAAAGTACCTCATTGGTCTCGACTATCAACTCGATGTTGTCAATAACGTTAACCTCGGCGTCCCACTCACTTTCGTCATTCTCGGTGCCGTATACTTTGTCATTATGTCTCTCGGTTCTCTCGTCTTGAGAATGCCCCCACCAGGGTAAATAATCGCATTGTTGCCTTTATTTGAGTGTTAACTTCCACCAAACAGTTACGAAGTCAAGGGAATCAAAATCGACACTGTCAAGGGAGCTGAAACTGCTCACCAAGATATCGTTTTGCACGCCTCTGACGATGTGACCGACTTTTCCACCTCAAAGAGTGAAACCGTTGTTTCTGCACCAACTGATTTCAACGCTCACTTCAAGATGACCTTGTGGGAGTCTATCGTCTCTACTGAATTCAGATTGATGTATGTCATGTTTATCGGAGCGCAGGTATGTGAATGTTTCCAGACGTGACGGCTTCTCATAACGCTTTGTTTTGAATTAGATTACCGGTCTCATGATCAACTCCAAGATTCAAGGTATTGTTTCTACTCAGTTCGGAAGACTGGAAATGAACCTGTCAACATCAACGCCATTCTTGGTGTTTGTAACTTGCTCGGACGTCTTTCTGTTCCCTTCATGAGTGACTACTTCCAAAACCGTAAAATCTTCTTCATTATTTCGTGTGTTGCTCAGGTATGAGCTTCTCTTGGTCCTATCTTATTAATAGTTTTGAGGCAGCTCGTTCTTCTCGGCTTGATTCCATACAGTATCTGGAACCAATATTATGGCCTCTTCCTTTTCGAAGTTTTTACAATCGCTTACTTCTACGGTGCCGGGTTCGGTCTCATCCCGGCTTTCCTCTCTGACCAGTTCGGATCCAAAAACATTGGGCCCACTGATGGAATCATTTTGACCGCCTGGGCGATGACCGGAGTCTTTGGAGGACTTATTTTCACTGCCGTCTACAACTCTGGATACAACAGCCACTATTACGCACTTGAAGGAGCTACCAAGAAGGTAAACTTCATTCGGCCCAACCAGAGTTGATATTCACAAAAAAATAATTTGTAGACTTGGAACCCTGCAGACTACAAGTACCACGTGTACGACGTCGACTTCCAATGGATTCTTGGAGTCATTGCAGTGGGACTCCTCTGCGCGTGCTTCATTCCAAACTCCCTTCGTGACCGTCGCCTCCCCAAAGCCGAAGGAGAACTCTTCAGATTCCGTCTTGGTCCCCGTCTCGTCCGCGTGATTCGCGGTAAATTCGTGATTGTTTCCAAGGAGGATGAGAACAAGGAATGGGGAGCGTACCTTACCTCGATTGCCAAAGAACAGTCTCTCGCTGCTGCCCAACCAGTTTCCGTCGCTACTCAGTAATTTCTAAGACTCTATGTTTTGTCGTTTTATTTCATTCGTTCTATGAGCCCACTGTCAAGACAGGCGCCACATTGTCATCTTATCCAGTTCAGTAAAACCAAATATACAATTATCCTCTGTTCGAATTTATTCATGTATTCATGCGTTGACAAGGAATCCAACATTGGTATACTTCCCCGCAAAGAACGACGACCACCCATTCAAAGCCTCGACCTCACTCTGCGACAAGTCCTTCAAATCATCAATAGGAAGGTCAAGCGACTGCACCATTTCCGCGTCAAAAGAGTCTTTCGCCAAACCCCTCGATGCATCTCTACCCGCAAAGTTCCCATACATTCCATCTACACATACAATTCAGTTTACACAGTGAAGAAAAGGGTTCAACGCACCAGGGCCATAAAAGCTTGCACCGGGAGTGACATCATATACCTTCCCTTTGACAGCCAAATAGATGGTTTTACTCTTTCGGCCGTCAAACTCGGCGAGTTCTTTTGGAGTGAAGTTCTTTAATTCGATCACATCTGTAAGTTGAGGCGGTGCATGGTGAGTCAGGTTGGATTGGTCATTGCCTATTCAAAGTATGTACCTTGGTGCTTTGGGGGTGGAACGCCGGCTGCAGCTGTTTTGTCGGTCGTTGAAATCGCAAAGACCAAGTAGGCTACCACGGCTCCGAGGATCCAGTTGACGGGGTTTGATGCAAGGTTGTTAAGGATGTTATCCATTTTTGATCTTTATTTTATTGTCTTTCTTTATTTTGAGTAAGACTTCTGTCGTGATATTTATTTCTCTAGCTATCTGATTAATTTGACTTCTGCTGTGTAAGTGATATACATTGAGTACAGAATACTCTTACGACTTCTCACTTGACGATTAAATTCCGCGACAACAACTCCTTGCCTTCCCTCAGTTTTCGTTCATTTTTTTGTCTATTAAGCGAAGGGGGCAAAAAGAGGTCTGACAATTCCAGTGAACGAAAAAAAAGTCGTCCAAAACACAAAACCAAACACACAACAAAAAAATGGCTGACGCTGGCATGTTCTCCTTCTTCTCCACACCATACTCTCAGGGTCTCTTTGGCTGCTTCGGAGACTGTCAAGCCCTCTGTGGTGTGGTGAGTAATATTAATTTTCCGGACTTCGTTTTGACAGCCAAAAGCTGGCTATTCTTCACTTATCCCACACGCGACATTGTAACTAAAAACCTTTTCTTTCTTTACTAGTGCTGCTGTCAATGTATCTGGTTGGGTCTCGCGTCCGGAAAGATCAACAAGGATGGCGCGTTTGACTTGGTGTCATGCTGTTGTCCAGCGATTGGAGCGTACCGTCTCCGTCGTAAGGTTCAGAGTCTCTTTGGGATCCAAGAGAGCGAGGAGGCGTCCATCTGTGCCGTGTCTCTTCCATGTATCTCACAGCTGGCCTTGATTCAGGTTTGACATGTTTTGTTTGGGGAGGGGGGTGGAGGTGGTTGACAATTCTGGAGCAAACCACCCAACCAACAACGAACTTTTATCTTCTAACACATACTTGTGTATAATTAGGATGTTGCTGAAATCAACAAGCGAGGAGTTGTTTCCCCACAGCCCCAGATGTCGTCCAACTAAACAAGAGTTGCAAACGGATTTATATTTATTTGAAGTGATTTTGAATTCTTCTTTTAAAAGTGTGGATGGGTTAGACTAGAAATAAACGAATATCAATCACATGAATCATTGCTTTCTTTTGTGTATGAAAGGAAGAGCAAATAGGGCCACAAAAACAACCCACAAATGGCCGAACCACAACCACAACCACCGACCACCGAACTCGCCGCCACGTCACTTAACCCTAACGAAAACGCTAACGAAGGGCAAGAACAGAAAGTAACGCCCTGGGAAGTCGAAGGTGCAAAGGGCGCCGATGGAAAGGCCGCTGCAATCGACTACGACCGCCTCGTTGAACAATTTGGAACACGGCGAATCGACGCTGATTTGATCAAACGATTCGAGGACTTGACCGGCGTCAGAGCCCATCCGTTTCTGCGACGCGGTCTGTTCTTTTCGCACCGGTTTGTTTGTTTGCTTTCTAGGTAGTGATTAAGTTGTTAACCCTAACCCTGATCTAACGCAGTGATCTGGCTTCTATCCTGGATCGCTTTGAGAAGGGAAAGCCGTTCTACTTGTACACGGGTAGAGGTCCTTCCTCGGGCTCAATGCACACTGGTCACATGGTTCCCTTCCTCTTTTGCAAGTACGTTGGTGACATCATCCGCCCCCCTCCTCAATATCACCTTTCCCCCTCTTCTCTACTCTCTCCTCCTTGGATCATGCATGCACATTCAATCCAAGATTATACCTATTGACACCTCTCTCTGTTACAGGTACCTCCAGGACGCTTTCCACGCCCCTCTTGTCATTCAACTCACTGACGACGAAAAGTTCTTGTTCAAGCAGGAACTGAAGCTCGAAGAGGCTCATGCTTTTGCTATCCAGAACGCAAAAGACATTATTGCTTTCGGTTTTAACCCTGACTTGACTTTCATGTTCTCCAACTTGGATTATATGGGTGGTGGTTTCTATGCCAATGTCCAAAAGATTGCAAAGTGTATCACTTACTCTCAGGCTCGTGCGGCTTTCGGTTTTGTCGATAGGTACATATTCATCTGTCTATCTATACGAGTCTTATTCGGCATTTGACCTGTGACGCCAAAGCTGGATGATAATGATTGATGCTGTTATGCGATTACCTTAATGGAGAGTCTTCTTGACTGAATGGCGGAGAGTCAATTAGGCATGTGTATTGGATCTCAATCACTTTGGGAGTTGGATGCTAAAGCATATTGGAGTCTCCCAGAATCTTGAGTCAGTAGATAATCTGGAAATCTCTATTGAATCTTCAGCTGTATCGTAGTTACCTGGTCCCCAATCACACCCCAATTCCACTACTCCACTACTCACTGAATGGAACACTAACCCCATCCCCCCTAAAACCACAGCGACAACATTGGAAAAGTGCACTTCGCATCCATCCAAGCCGCCCCCTCCTTCTCAAACACCTTCCCCCACATCTTCGGTCCAAAAGGCGACATCCCCTGCCTAATCCCCTGCGCAATCGACCAAGACCCATACTTCCGCATCACCCGCGACGTAGCCGTCCGCCTCAAGTACCCAAAACCCGCCCTAATCCACGCCCAATTCTTCCCCGCCCTCCAAGGCTCCGGCACGAAAATGTCGGCCTCGAAAGCCGAGACCGCAATCTACATCACCGACACGCCGAACCAGATCAAGAAGAAGATCAATTCGCATGCGTTTTCGGGGGGCGGTGCGACGGCGGAGTTGCACCGTGAGTTTGGGGGGAACCCTGATGTGGATGTTGCGTTCCAGTGGCTCAAGTTTTTCTTGGAGGATGATGAGGAGCTTGAGACGATTGAACGCACGTACCGGGCTGGTACGCTTTCGACTAGTGAGTTGAAGAAGCGGTGTATTGAGGTTGTTACTGCGATTGTGGTGGATATTCAGGAGCGGAGAAAGGGGGTTACGGATGAGTTGGTGAGAAAGTTTATGGATCCTACTGAAAAGAAGATTGTGCAGTTGAAGGAGCCTGTTGGAGGAATTAAGGTGGAGGAGAAGAAGGCTGCCAAGAAGTAGGAAATTATGGGTCGTTTGTTGATTCATTTGGGAATATTGTTTCATGAGAGAGGGGAAATAAATACACTAAGATGTACTAGTTTATTTAGTTTATTGTTATAATTGAGAATCCATCAATTTCGGCTTGAGATTTCCAAGGTTTGGGCTCTGTGGAGGCTTTCCAGCGAACCATGCAATGTCGGAGACCCCGACGGATGAATTGGGTGCGCAACAATCACATGCCGGCTCAGACGACAAGTCACCTGAACCAATTTCCCCGAAATCCACTATAAATTCTTGCTTTCCCAAAGCCCACAACCAACCACTCTATTCCAACACAAAACAAAAACAACAAAGAAATGAACGCGCTCATCGTTCTCCTCTCCACTGCAATCGCAGTCAAATCCCAGATCGTCCTCCAAGGCCAACCATGTTACGAACTCGGCTCCACATCCTGCTGGGCCGACGTGACCTACCAATGCTCGTACTACGCCGAAAACGGCGGATCCTACCTCTCCTGGGGGAAATGGTTCGACGGCGCATGTCCAGCCCCATCCACCTGTTCCGGAAACCACCTCGTCACCAACAACGGCAAGACCAAAACCCTCTGCGAGACAGGCTACTGCCAACTCGACATCTCCGGCCGCCACGCCGCGTGCCGCAACATCGAGCAGTCCCCCTGCAACCCAACAGACGGAATCAGTTGCGGAGAATTCAACGGCGGGAACCGCGCGTGTTTTATTTCCAAGCCGTGGGACGCTGATTCCGTGCACGGGGTGTGGTTCCAATGCAACTCGCTCAAAACGACTGAAGGAGCAGCGACATCGAAATGCGTTGGATCGAATTTGGTGATTAATGATTTGTGGCAGTATTGTCCTTTTACGTACCCGTGTCGGACTGATGCGACTGGATTGCATGCTGCGTGTGTGAATTTGGAGGAGAATGTGTGTGCGGGGCCTGGAGCAAAGTGTGGTGAGGGGAAGGAGTGTAAGCGTGTTGCGAGGCCGTTTGATCGTGATGCTCCTCATGGAGAGTGGTACACGTGCCAGAAGATTTAGATTATTTGGGTTTCAGAATATGAAATTAGTTGTTATATGGATTTTTACAAAGATTTATTGCTTTTGTTTTTGAAAGGATGTCAAGCGACCCAACCCTTACTGAGGCAAGCGATGCCCACGAATGGGAGGTATGAGCACTCAGTTTGACCAAGAATGTCGCTTAAGTGAGTGCCCAGGACTGTCCTGAAGCCGAAGACGAGTGGATAGTGATGGATGTGAACGGGTTCTCAGTGGATTCGATCAAAGACGCAGCCCGAGCCCACGGAGGCCTCTCTCTGATTGTAAAGCATCTATTACTCAACAACTTAATCGTGGTTTAAAAAGAACTGATCGATCCTTCAAAGGGCCTCGACTCGGAAGAACCAATCCTCAAAATTGGAAACATGCACTTTCGCGGCGTCTTTGACAACTCGCTCGGCTCAGATATGATATTTGCAACTTCTTCAAATGCGGTGCCTGAGAAGTCCGCGAAGGGTGTGTCTCCTTCTTGTCAACTATCCAACTTATCCTCAATCTAGACATTGTTCCAACTCCTCCAAGATTCGGACTCGCAAATGCAATGTTTAACATGGACTTCAACAAGGATAATACAACTACCCTGACATATATGGGGAAAACAGAAACCCACATCAAGTTTTCGCGAATTCGCTTGGAACCAAAACCAGTTGTTTCAGCCACTGTGGAAGCTACTACTCCAACAGTTTCACCATCAGCTCCTACAGCATCAGGGTCAGCATCAACGTCTGGCCCACACGAAGCATCGGATGATATTATGCAGCAATGAACCATTTAAATACAACTCAGCATACACCAAACCGCTTACTTATTCACTTGGACTTTATTGAGTCTTTTTATCTGTCGTAGATTGATTACTGGCACCCGATGTATCCTTGTCCATCCAAAAGTCAAAAAAGTCTTTCTTGTCAGACACGCCCAAACTCGTCATTTTCAGTTTCGTCGTTTGCACCAGAATGCTCTCAATAGCTTCTTTCGATAGCTCTATACCCTCCTGTTCAACCGATTTCCGAAACAGAGAAGGACTGTACATGCACACCTTCACATCCAAATTGTTGTACCACTGAGCGCCCAGACCAATCAAGTGGCTCAACTTTCCACCAACAATATACGACGGTGAGAAGTCTTCAAAAGGGTATCGGATTCCAAACACGTGAACGTGATGTTGAGTAACATCAAGTCCATCGAATACATCCACAAGTTTCAACAAAGCGCGTCCATTTGAAGTAGTACCTTCCGCAAATACAACAACAGGACCCAGACGATGTTCTTTGGCGTGTTTACAGATTTGTGCAAGAGTTTGTGTGTCGTTTGGGTTGTTGAGGGTAGGATATTCTCCTGTTCGCATCATGGCTTCCACAAAGGAGACAGTGCGGAGTAATTTAGTTTCAGAGGAGATTTCCGTGAACACTGGTGCATAGAGTGTGAACAGGTACAGAATATCGACGTATGAAGAGTGGTTCGCGATAATCAGGTCTCCTGACTCGATACTGTCCACAGTTGTCTTTTTCAGCTCTTGTTTTTCGCGTAAACTGATACAGACATTTAGATGGAACGAAGTGGGTAGTAGGTCATGAAACCAACCTTTTCTTCAGCCACACCTGTTCCTTGTCAATGTAATAAAATCCGAGCAATGCAAGAGACAGACGGCCAAATACGAATGCAACGCCGACAGTCCAGGCTCTTTTCATTGCAGGAACCGCGCTATACTAAGCAAGTGTGTCAGAACCACAACCACACGAGCATCCTCGCAACCAACCACGAATCCAATGCTCATGACCAAGTATCCAACACCAAAAAGAATCGCAACGACGCCCAACTTCGCAACCGAAAGCAGAGGACCCACGAGCTTCTTGAACGACCACAGGTACGGCTTCACCAAGGCCAAGGGATCCCTGTCATCAAGCCGGGCTTTCGTAGGAAGGAACGGGTTGATGCCCGTGATTGGATCCTTCCATCGAGCGTACTTTTGCATCAGTTTCTGTTTAATTTCTCTCAAAACAAAATGAACTTTGATTTGCCTCTTGTGAGTACTTTCCCTCTTCCTCCTGAAAAGCGACTAATCCTGTTCTCTCAAATCAAAAGAATATTGATCGATACTATCTCACACTGGCACTGCGAGGTTGCCCTGCTTTCAACCAACCCACCACCTTTAATGCTTCCCAACAACAGCAATCAGCCACACAATATTCTTCCATCGCAGTTTTATGCTTACAAAACCAATCGAAGTCAACTTGGATTTCCTGGATCTGACCTATGTGAGGCCCGGCTGCTATCTACACAACCACTTACTTACCCTGAACTGCTCATGCTCCAGGTCCGCGTTGATGATCCAGAGGTCCGTCCTTACTAGTACCAACCATCGCAGAAACACCAAAAGACTGATTCGTGAATGACAGATTGAACGAATGATTGACGAACGAATCACGTCCTTTATGAAACTATTGGATTCATCAACCATTCCCTCCTCCTCCTCAGCATCGTCTTCTGCTTCAAACTCTCTCAAAACTGGAGGACCCCTTAGCGCTGCTATTCTGAAATCAGGCGGCCAACATTCGTTTATTCTCTCCTTCTCAGAACGGAAACCTAAAAAGACACAGGGCTGGTTTACAAACGAACCCGCAACAGTTCCTTGGGAGGTATTTTGTATATACTTGAGACGTTTAAAAAGGACATTGGTGTCTGACTCTGCTCGAACTGCTTTAGCAATGGACAATCCGCCTCTCAATCACGCAATCGAAAACAGAACGCGACCAGCTTCAAGCAAAAAAGTCAATTGAACAACAGCTCCTTGCTACTCTTCTCAAGATAACACAGCTTGCTAACGAACATAAGGAGCATGTTCCTTCAATCACAACACAGGATTCTTATCCATTCCCTCTTCAGGTACGAGATTTATTCCTTACGTATTTTAGCTGACTTCTCCTTTATTTTGTAGATATCATTCAACAATTCCGATCAATCGTGGGGTGTTGGCATTATCAAAACATTATATTCCTCTGGGCAGTCAATTATTGGGAATAAATAGGAGACTTGTTTCCGAATCAAGTCTTTATTGTTTCAATATACTGGACCTCACGTTCCTTGGCAGACTGCCTCCTCCTTTCGACTCTGGAGATAAAACGGTTTTATCATCTATCCTTCCAAATTGTCCAGATATCCGCTTTTCTGCCGATGCTTCCATTACTGCTACGGACGGCTTTCTTGGTTGCACGCTTGAATTTTGGCTTTTGACGTCATCTGCAATCTTGTACAGTTTGTATTTCATTCGAACTAGAATCCAGAACGTGAAACTTATCAAATTGGGGCTGAAATCGAACAATGCAGATGAGTTGAATGCGAAGCCTGCAGCATACATAAAAACAGCACTAAACGAAGTTACAGTTGCAATAACGCTATATTTCGATATCGTGTAAAGCTTCTTATCTTGTTGTGTGAGTTGTTTGTGTTGCTGCATATATGTTAAGAAGACGAACGTAAAAGCCGTGTCAAAGAAACACACAATCAACCCGCCGATGACAATACTTCCTTGTTCTGCATATTTAATTATGACGGGAGCGGTTGATTCGTCGTAATATGTTACAGATGCGACAGTCGGAATAACTTGCAGAAAAAAGAACGCAGGGAAGATCAGAACGGAATATTTCAACGAATTGTAGAATTTCGGAGTAATTATGTCGACAACAGCTTCTCCGCGTATCCACGAATAATATATCCCACACGTCTCCACAATCGCGAGAAAGAATTTCTCAAACACGAAACCAACTTTGTACTGAACAGTATGAAGCTCGTGAAATCGTTGGATTGCCATACAAATATAGAAAAGCATAAGACAAGAGATTGCGAGAATAAGTATTCGATTCATTGGAGAGAAGAACTGTTTGAATGAGAATCGTTTTTTTGCTTGTCGTATGTCATATTCTAGAATCAGCCGCGTCAAAATGATCAACGCAATCATGTTTAGTGGACCCATAATGCAGAAGATGACGGCAGTAGCGAATGGACCATCTGATGTCTCTGGAATCATAATTGGCACAAAAGATTTCCAAAAATGAATGGAACTCCACCATTCCCCAATGATATCTTTTTCTTTGGTATAATTGTACTTTTTAATTCCCAACGTTACCACTTCTCGCTAAGAATAAAGAAAAGCAGGTGTCACGTTGTTGGCGTTATCTGTTGTTTTGTATACTAGACCTCACGTTCCTAGGCAGACTCCCTCCTTTATAATCTGGGAGTACCAAAATATTTGCCTGATTCTCAATAGTACTACCAGACTGAACAGATGCGCTTCTTTCTGAGGTTTCTTCCGTTACTGCAACTGAAGTCTTCCGCTTTTGCAGACTTGAGATTCGACTTCTAGCTCCATCTACAACTTTATACAGCATATATTTCATCCGCACCAGGACCCAGAACGTGAAACTGATAAAATTGGGGCTAAAGTCAAATAACGCGCCAGAGTTGAACGCGAATCCTGCAGCGTACATTAACACAGCACTAAAGGAAGTCTCCGTCGCTATTACACTATATTTTGATATAGTATATAGTTTCTTGTCTTGTTTCGTAAGTTGCTTGTGTTGGTGAATATACTTTGAAAAAATGACCGTGAAAACAGCATCGAAGAAACATACAATCAAGCCAGCAAGAATAACACTTCCTTCAACAGCATACAAAATAGCGATTGAACCTGGTGAATCCACGGAATACGTCACATATGCAATCGTTGAGATAACTTGAAGAAAAAAGAAGGCCGGAAAGATCATTACTGAGTACTTCAAAGCATTGTAGAACCGAGGACAAACGATATTAACCACAGCTTCACCACGTATCCACGAATAACAAATCCCACATAGCTCTACAATCGCCAAAAATAACTTTTCTAATACAAAACTGACTTTGGCTTCAATAGTGCTTGCATCTCGAAACCGTTGAATAACCATACAGATGTTAAAAGGAATGAGACAGAATACTCCAAGTATCAGTATGCGATTCATTGGGGACAAGAGAAGTTTGATCGAGAGTCGCTTTCCAATTTGTCTCACATCATATTCCAAAATCAGATTCAGTAAAATCGCCAAAACAATCATGTTCAGTGGAATCATAAGGCAGAAAATAACGGTTGTTCCTAGTGGCCCATCTCCTGTGGCTGTTGTGTTGGCCATGATTGAATTTGCACAAAGGATTTTCAAAGATTTACTCCTGAGACGAAAAATAAACACATATAAAGTCGATATTAATCCATTTATCTTGTCATTATATACCTCTTTCGGGTGCATTCCTTTTTTTGATGTTATATGCATTTTACTTATCTCAGTTGTGCTAAATCCCTATCTAATAATACTATGTCACCTCGTACTCTAATCATACTCTGCAAGGGCATTGTTCAAGCTTCCGCAAGTCTCCACTCGAAAGAGAGAATTTCACAAACACGAAACAAACTTTGTACTCAAAAGTATGAAGCTCGTGGAATCGTTGGATTGCCCTACAAATATAGAAAAGCATAAGACAAGAGATTGCGAGAATAAGTATTCGATTCATAGGGGAGAAGAACTGTTTGAATGAGAATCGCTTTTTGGCTTCTCGTATATCATATTCTAGAATCAGCCGTGTCAAAATGCTCAAAACAATCATGTTTAGTGGACCCATAATGCAGAATATGACGGCAGTAGCGAATGGACCGTCTGATGTCTCTGGAGTCATAATTGGCAGAAAAATGAATGGAACTAGAGCGTTTTTTATCTTCTTTTATTCCCAACTTTACCACTTCTCGTTCAGAATAAAAAAAATCGTTGCGTCAGGTTGTTCGCGTTCTTATCTATTGTTTCAATATACTGGACCTCGGGTTCCTTGGCAGACTTCCTCCTTTATAATCTGGTAGTACCACGGTTTTCGCTTGATTCTCAACAATGCTACCAGAATGGACAGATGCCCTCCTATCCGAGGATTCTTCCGTCGCCGCAACTGAATTCTTTTGCTTGTGCAAGCTGGAAACTTGACTTCTAGCTTCATCCACAACCTTGTACAGCATATATTTCATCCGCACCAGGACCCAGAACGTGAAACTGATAAAATTGGGGCTAAAGTCAAATAATGCTCCAGAGCTGAGCGCGAATCCTGCTGCATACATTAACACAGCACTAAAGGAAGTCGCAGTCGCTATAACACTGTATTTTGATATCGTATACAGCTTCTTGTCTTGTTTCGTAAGTTGCGTGTGTTCATGAATATACTTTGAGAAAATGACCGTGAAAACAGCATCGAAGAAACATACAATCAAGCCAGCAAGAATAACACTTCCTTCAACGGCATATGTAATCATGACTGGAGCTGGTGAATCCGCGGTATACGTCACTAATGCAATTGTTGGGATAACCTGAAGAAAAAAAAAGACTGGAACGATCATCACTGAGTGCTTTAAAGCATTGTAAAACCGAGGATAAACGATATCAACCACCGCTTCACCGCGTATCCACGAATAATAAATCCCACATAGCTCCACAATTGCCAAAAAGAGCCTATTTAACACATAACTAACTTTAGCTTCAACGGTGCTAGCATCTCGAAACCGTTGGATAACCATACAGATGTTGAAAGATATGAGACAGAATATCCCAAGGATGAGTACGCGATTCATGGGGGATAAGAGAAGTTTGATTGAGAGTCGTTTTCCAGCTTGTCTCACATCATATTCCAAAATCAGATACAGTAAAATCGCCAAAACAATCATGTTCAGTGGAATCAAAAGACAGAACATGACGGTTGTTCCTAGTGGCCCATCTCCTGTGGTTGTAGTGTTGGTCATGATTGAATTTAGACAAAGGATTTTCTAAGATTTACACACCCACAAAAAAAACTCATACACTGTCGATATTATCCCTTGGCTCCTCTTTCAAATACAATCCTTTTTTGACGTTATATGCATTTTTATTCCTACTTATCTCAGTTGTGATAAATTCCTATCTAATAATACTATTTCACCTTGTACTCTAATCATACTCTGCGAGGGAACTGTTCAAGCTCTCAGTCGAGAACCTCGACTGCATCTTTTTTGATCCGTTTCCAGTTCCACCGCCGACAAGCTTACTCAATCCAGACACGATTCCCATATCAGGTACGACAGCACGGTAGGAAATTCTCTTGCTCTGAGTTGGAGTCAGTGGTGGAGACATGGGACGAGCGGGGCTTGGAGCGCTTGGGCTGACTGCACGGGAACTGTCAAACGAGGTACGTTGGCTAGTGGCTCTGACAATTGCTGCAATAGAGTTGGTTTGACGATCGAGGGCAGTGGTCATCATGTTTTGGTATACGTCAGGAAGCCCATCAATGCGTGATTCGACTGCATTAAGTTTGGATACGATTTCAACGTCTGGAATACTTGGACGTGTAGCTTCGTCTTGTGCCTTGAAACGGTCCTCCATTTGTTGCAAGCGAGCCGTGAGAGACTCCAAGAGGGCATGAACACTTGCATCATTGCGCGAAGCAAGTCCCGTTGATAGCGAAGCAGCAGAATCAGCAACAGCGTCCAGTCTATCAGCAAGGTCACTCAACGCTCCAACCTCGTTCACAGTTCCACGCAGCTCCTCGGCGCTCAATCCAACAATTTCAAGTCTCTCAGCAAGAGCTTCCAGAGCAACCAAATCAGATTCTTGACTTTCGAGTGGGCCTTCTCGCGGCTTTGGATCAAGTGCGAGGACCTCAGTTGCAGCAGCTAAGGATTCTACCTTCTTGGACAACCCAACCACTTCTTCCAGAATCACTCGTGTCTGAAGCCATGCTGGAACTCCAAATTCGCCATGCGTGAATCCATTTGACCCAGCTTTGACAAAATCAGGTCAAGCTTGTTGTCTTGAGTCTGAATTGGTGCAACTTGAGTCGAAAAGCGTGCCATAAACTCTTGCATTTGTCGTTCCACAATCGCTGCGACGCTCGTTTCAAGTGACACCGTGGTTTCCTTACTCGTCACAACCGTATCACCAGAAACTTCAGCGGCGCGAGCTACAACAGGAGACACAATTCCACTTCGAGGCTTAAACTCAGTCAAAGGCTGTTCCCTGAAAGACAATCCCAATTCACGAGACCAGCCATCGCCGCGGAACTCGTTTACATGAATTTCAGCTTCCGATACTCCATTCGCTCTTTCCGATACTGAAACAGCATCTCCGTACAAAGGCAACTCAATAAACCGAACAGCTCGCGCACCATCATATTCCAAATCGACACGAACAGCATACACGCGACGTCCAAAAACGTCCACTAACGCAGTGAGTACCAAATGGCAAGAGTGGCCAAGCTCATCACGGGTGAGAGACAATAGTGGGCTGGTTCCATTAGTCAGCGCCGAGACAACCGCAGCACGAAGTTGATTGAGTGTGATCGCGTGCACTTGATTCAGCAGCGAAATAGAGAACATGGAGGTTTCTGAAGTTGGATTCGAAAACACTTCGAGACACACTGTTCCATTCGTTTGAGGGCTCTCCAACAGGATGTGATACTGTCCGTCGCCTTCAGGTTCCGGAATGGTATAGATTTGGTCCGCAGTGTGTTCGACTGTGAGTGACCTTGTTGATCCACCCGCACAAATCACCTCCACTGGAAACCATAATTAGAACATATACACTCAAACCCAATCGATATATGACTCACCATCAAACAAAACGGGACCACGTCTCGCAACTCCACTCTCTCCAGTCTCAACAAACAACTTCAAAGTGCCCAACCGTCCAATGCCAACACCGTCGCTTCCACTCAACCCTTCCTCGTAAATCTTGGCTTCTTGCCAAACACTGGCACGCTTTCATCGCGAAGCATCCACCAACAATGAACCGCAACAATCTGCACGGCTTCCACATTTACTTTGTCAACATCCAGACAATCAAGAACTGGTCACCACCACGAGCAGCCTTGTTGGACCGGAAACAGTCGACACTCACAAATCGAGTTTGACAGCAGCGTTGCCCACATTCTGGAATAATTGTGGTGGACGTGGTCTTGGAACACCCAACAGTTTTGAGCCTGGCTTTTGGTACAAGAATGTAACTGCGCCGTGAGGAACAGATCATATGTTGCGCCTTCGGTGGGGCAAGTTCACCGAATCGCGAGACAGAAACAACTTGAACGTCTTTGAGTGTTGGGCTTGGATCACTCCATTTCGTATACTCAAAAATACTTTTGTGATTGCAGGAGTCTGAGATGTAGCAGACTTGGCAAGTAACTACAATTAAGTGAACCAAGCATCAGCACAAAAGTAGTGTTATCTAAATTAGAGGAGACAGACACACCTCAACACCACGAATCTCTTCACCCTCGGATATCCATTTGGCTTGCACGACATTATCGCCCACCTCAATTCTCTTCACGAGTGGATCCAAAAGACTTGCATCTCCCAACAACTCTTCACGACCATACAGCATCAAAAGCTGTTGATTCGCCTCCCTCCCGTCTTGAAAAACAAAAACAATTTATCGACAGAGCTTGGGTGCGTGTGCGATGTAATACCACAAGAGACAGAGAGGGTAATAACTGGGTTGATGGAAACGTCATCTGATTGAGCGGTTCCAAAGACTTGATGATCGTGAGAAAGAAGGACTTGATGTATGTATTGTAAGAAGCGTATGGGTATTCTGTGTGATGTTCAGTGCGGTGCATGCTTGCGGAGCCTGTGTGGGATGGTTAGGTGCGAGCTAATTATCTAGTCTTGGCGGCAGTGGAGGGACTCACAAGGAATGTTCCCTCTGAGGCAGCATTTCCCGTCGTCTTCTGCGTGGAAGCGACAGAGGCCTGGCTGGTTGTCGTCGGAGTCAAAGTCCGTTGCGCACTGTACACAATGCACGAGAAGGCCCTTTGGCTGGGCGTCTCGCGTGTCGGTGTCAAAGTCCGCTTCGAGTTCAAGAGCATCCAAGTACGCGTGTTTGAGACTATTTGCCATTTTGAGTTTTCTGAGTGGCTCGAGTTTCGTTGTTCGAATTCTGGATCTGGTTGTCAAAGTTGGGGCGGCGTCAAAGAGCGAAAGAACGTTGACGCTGAAGAGTTTGAATGTTGTCTCGTCAAAGGTGAAGTAGACGTTGGTGGTTGCGGGAGAAGCGGGGACGGTGGGACTCGCTTGACAGGTGATCTGTGTTGGGTGTTTGTTGATTGGTTTTTAAGGGACAAACAGAGACACACCTGGATTCCAATCACTTCTCCATTATTGTTCGTAATCCAGACTGCATCAACAGATGAATTACTGGCATAATCTACAATCTACATAATCACATGAATAATTAGCTTCCAACATTTCACCGATGACACAGCCTCACATTTACAACACGCAGCGAATTCACTTTCGATCCCGCAGAATACAATGCTGCCATATTCGCACGAAGAGATACGAAAGCAAGATGCTCCGGCGAAAAGAAGAGTATTCTTTGAGACGAGTGCGATCGTCCCTTCGGAGTCACATACAGAAACAAATGGTTTGGATGCGAAGAATATGACGAGTCAGTCAATCCAAACACTGCCATTGTATCGCGGACAGAGACGACTGTGAATATCTGTTGTGTATTCGAGTGTAAGTCCACTTGAGTGCGACAACAACTACTGTATTAAACTAGCGCTTCTATTCGCTTGGATGCACGCACCTTTTGCTTGTCCAATAGAGTATTCAAGTCGGTAAAGAAAGGCGAATAGGATATTCAGTGTGGGCCACTTGTCTGTGCGAAGCATGGTGGCCTATTAAATGCCATCAGTAAGAGTATTCAACTGTCAGACCAATTCAATCGATGGTAACAGTAGCAACTCACATCCTTCCGTTCCACAGTTTGACAAACAAATGTTGAATTGATCTCTTTCTCGGCCATGTTCAATCCAACTTGTGCTATGATATGCACACGCATTTTCATCATCCGAGCCAATTGAATTGAAGTATTTGTCACACTGGACACATCTAACAATGTGTTGTTGAGACATGATTTCGCAGTTGGGAGACAAGGCTGCTTGGATTTGGGTGCTTGGGTTCCAAATTGCTCAACTTTCTTTTCTTTGCTCTGAATTTCTCCTTTGAAGACACGCTTTTATTCTATACTATTGGAGGATTCCTTGACAATGCTCAACCTTCTCCCCCGCTCTGCTGTCACATTCAACGAATTCCTGACTTGCTCGTCAACTTCCAATTTTGGTGACATGGCGTACAATGTATTAGATTGTAACGAGATCCGTCTATCTTTCCAAGAAGCTAACGACTCTCTGTCTTCTAACGTAAAATCTTTAACGTTCACAGGCATGGACATCCTCCTTTGCAGCGAGGAATGTCTATCCCTCTTTTCTTCCACAATACGATACAACTTTTGCTTCATTCGAATGAGTACCCAAATGGTGAAACTGACAAAGTTTGAACTGAGGTCAGAGATGACGTGGAACGGAGAGTAAACCCCACAGCGTACATTGCCACGGCACAGAAGGAAAATATCGTTCCAATCACACTGTACTTTGATATTGTGTATAATTTTCTGTCTCTTTCTGCAAGTTGCCGTTGCTGGTGAATATACTTGAGAAAAATTACAGTGAAGACCGTGTCAAGAAACACAACAATCGCACCAACAAGAATGACGCTCCCTTGAGCAGTATAAATGAGAACGGATGGAGTGGAACCAGTGGGACCATTCGTAGAATAAATTGCAAAAGCCATTTCTGGAATCACTTGAAGAAAAAGAATACTTGAAAGACCATCACGGCGTATTTCAACCAATAATAGATTTGAGGGCTCACGATATCCACAACAGCTTCCCCTCGTATCCACGAATAATACGTGGCGCACGACTCAACCATAGCTAGAAAGAGTTTCTCCAAAACAGCGCAGATTCTGGACACCACTGCGTGTGGATCCATGAACCGCTGAACCACCATACATATCGTAAACAAAATCATACATATAGAGCTAGTATCAATAGCCGGTTCATTGGCGACCAAAATATTTTGAGTGAGAATCTTTTCCCCACCCTTCGTAGTTCATATTCCATGATAAGATGGATCAGAATAACTAAAGCTATACAATCCAATGGAATCATTAGACTATAGACGATAGCCGTACCAAGTGACCCGTTCGTTACAGTCACGTTCATGTTGGGGATGACTGAAAATCTGAACAAGAGATTATCATCAAAAGTATCTCATGATAGAAATTTCTATATTTCAAGGATTCATTTATATTTGTCTTTCCAAACTATAATAATTAAATTGTGAACGAATGTTCTCAAGTACGGGGGAACTCTTTGACCATGCTCAGCCTTCTCCCCCTCTCCGCCGTCATATGCAACGAATGTCTAGGTTGGTCTTCGGATTCCGATTTGGGGACATGGTATGCAAAGTAGAATACTGTGCAGAAGTCCGCCTATCCGGCCAAGAATTCACAGACTCTCTCCGTTCCGAAACCGAAGTCGTAACACTTACAGGCATCGATAACCTCCTTTGAAGCGAAGAATGTCTGCTTTTAGTTTCTTCAACGATACCATATAATTTCTGCTTCATTCGAATCAAGATCCAGAACGTGAAACTGACAAAATTGGGGCTCAGGTCAAACAAGATATTAGAGTGGAGAGCGATTCCCGAAGCGTACATTAATATAGCACAAATGAAGATGCCGTTCCGATTACACTATATTTTGATATTGTGTACAGTTTCCTGTCACTTTCTGCAAGCTGCCTTTGTTGATGAATATACTTGAGAAAAATGAAGGAGAAACTATATCCAGGAACACAACAATCACACCAACAAGAATAACACTTCCTTGAGATGCATATGTAACAATAGGTGGAGCTGGGGAGTCTTTTGAATACATTGCAAACGCGATAGGAGGTATAACCTGAAGAAAAAAGAATACTTGAAAGACCATCACAGCATATTTCAGCCAATAATAGATTCTAGGGCTAACAATATCCACAACAGCTTCCCCTCGTATCCACGAATAATATGTGGCGCACGACTCAACCATTGCAAGAAAGAATTTCTCAAGAATGAAACTGACTTCAGATTCCAGTGAGTGAAGGTCCATAAACCGCTGAATCACCATACATACAAAGAACGATATGAGACAGATTAGGCCAAGGATTAGTAACCGATTCATAGGGGACCAAAGTATTTTGAGTGAAATCGTTTTCCCGCTCGCCGTACGTCATGTTCCATGATAAGACGGATCAGGATAATCAAGGCTATGCAGTTCAATGGAATCATTAAACTGAAGGCTATAGCCGTGCCAAGAGTCCCATTTGTGACAGTCACGTTCATGAGTGGTGTGATGACTGAAAATCCAAAACAAAGAGATGTTCCTCGGTCAACAAAATCAGCACATCAGTCAGCACAGTGTTATTTATCCATTCCTATTTATCAAAATCTACAAATGTAAAAAAATCAAATCACGGACTCCAAACACTGCTCCGTTCCGTATCAGGAAACGTACGCCCAACTGTCGAGACAAAACTCTCCTCAGTCGTCTGTCCACGAGACTCCAACTCCGCAGTCCCCTTGGGCGTATTCGCCGCACTCCCACCAACACTCCAAATCGCGCGTTTCATTCCAAACAGCGTGAACACAATCACAGCCATGAAGAACGAACTAACTGCGAAAAGGAACCCAGAGATGTACGGGTCCTGGACCGTGTAACCCAACAAGAACGTTGCTGAGCAGCAGTAACAGAAGATGGAGGACCAAACTCCGTACCGTGCGACGGTTTTGAAGACTTTGGATTGTTGGGGTGGGAGGGGTGCAAAATCGCTTACGTTTCTGCGGAGGTATTTGATGAAGATGTAGAGGAAGATGGAGTCGAAGAGGGTTGTTGAGACTCCTGCAATTCCGATCAGGATGTTGTTCATGATTGTGTAGATTGGGGCGGCGGGGTTGTCTGCGGATGTGTTCATTGAGACAAAGAGGATGGAAGTGATTACTTGAGTAAAGTAGATGACTGGCGCAAAGTTCAGGGCTTTCTTTACTTGCGATGTGGATGAGGACTGGACAATATCCAAGATGGGTTCAGTACGATACCATGTGAAGCTGGATCGAATCAGGTTAGTGTTTTAGTAACAGGAGAAGTAAACAAGGGTGGGAAGATGATGATGACGTACTAGACTGCCAGTAACTCATTCAAGGCAACACAGGTTTGAAGGCCTACGAAAGCAATCTTGCCCATGACAGTGAACACACCATACTGCACACGAAGCACATAGAAGATGTACTGAAAGATAAGCGCAACAAAACCTCCAAGCAATAGATTGTTGACTGGAGTGAGAACAGCCCGGGTGATTGGAAGTCCCCGGTTTCTTGTTTCAATAACAAGGACCTGGTACAGGAACCAGCACAGCCCGAACGCACTGACAGCAATCAGAAGGAAGCCGCCATACAGTCCAAGGTTGTTTCCTACGTAGTCGTCCGTGGCCATTTGGTTAGACACGTTTTTGGTACAGGAAAGGACAAGTGCGAAATTGGTTTCTTTTTTGTTGACTGATTTCGAACCAAATCTCCCGATCCCAATGCGGACTGCACCCTCGTGCGTGCCAGATCTGTGCCAGAAGTCTGCTTTTCTGAATTTCTTAGGCAGCATCTGTATTCGCTGCGTTCAAGGTGATGCTGTCAATCATGTCCTGGTGGGATAATCTCCGCCGATAAGGAACAAGATTCGTGACTCAAAAGCATTCAAGCAAAGTACAACGTATGCATTAGTTTATTTTACAAAAATCGAATGAGGTATTAGATCCGTAGTCATCTATCGCACAATGGCTTATTGGCCATTTCAATCGTCGGATATACTTCCCCGAATCACAGACCCTCCTTCGACATCACTTATACTGGTATTACATTTATCAGGCACAATAACCCCACTTTCTAATTCCCCAACAGCCACATTTGTTGTTCCCTCATAGTCTGACGCCACCCCAACATCTGTCGCAATCTTCCAAATCGCTCTCTTCATTTCAAATAGAATCCAGAATGATACGCCAATGAACGCAGGACTAATGAGAAACATGATTCGAGGAGCCACTGTGCCGGGAACGAGAAAGCCCAAACGTAACTTATTGAACAAACATACAAAGCAGCAGCTGTCCAACACCCATACCGTGCAACCGTTTGAAAGAGCTTGAGTTGATCTGAGGGCAAGGCCGTATGTTTTGTCCTGAGAAATCTGATGAAAGTGACTAGGAAGACAGTGTCCAAGAGGGTGGCAGTGATCCCGGCAATACCAATAAACAGATTATTAAGCGAGTCAAAGGGCTGTGGATTCGGCTTATCCACCGTCGTAGCAATGGCAAGCATCAACGCCGTGACAACCTGCGAAAAGAACAGCCCGGGCGACAGCCGCACCGCCCACTTCATCGGACCAACTCGTTCCGGCGAAACCAGCAACAGAATCGGCTTTGTCCTGTTCCACGTGTACTGCAGACAGGCCCACTCGCACAGCCCAATCGAGAACTGCAGCACAATCGACGCCGCCTTTCCAAAACAAGTCGACACTGAAAACAAATTGTGCGCAATCTGGGACGAGTAGAGCCCGAGCAGCCCGGTGAAGCCAAGCACGAGGATCTTGTTGATCGGCGTAAACACAGCAACAGTCACGGGAAGCCCCCGCTGCTGCGTCTCAACGGCTACAATGTGGTGCCAAACTACTGCGAAGCCGATGACGGTCAAGCCGAGGAGCACGCAAAAACTGGCTACGAATGGCGTGGTGTCGCTCTCGTCCATCCCTCAAAAAAAGCCGGATAAATTCTTTCAAACCTCTTTTGAAACAAGCTCTGCATTCAACCTTACAGTAGTCACCATATTGTGCCCCTACTCCTCATGTTTTATTGCACGGTCCACATCCCATCCTCACAAGTACCCTAGTTGCCACTCAAAACACACACACACACAAAACGCATATGGTACCACACCACAATCTCACAACCCATACAAATACTCTGCCCTCCCCAAAGCACACTTCACCTCCCACCCCCACCCATCCACACCATTCCTCCCAACAACCCCAACTTCAACACGCCCACTCCCATCGGCTCTCAACACAGGCGTCCACAGCTCGGACTCAATACAGGAAACGTGTAGCATGTCTTTCCTGCAACGACTTTAATATTCACGCTGGGGGTTTCGGTGCTTTTTGTAATTCGGTGGTGATAAGTTGATGTACTTGTTTCGGGGAAGTGAATGGGTGGTCGTGGGGGAAGTCTTTTTGTTGGGGTGGGGTGTTTGGTACTCCGGTGTTTGCTGTTGTTCCTGTGCGAGTAGTAGTAGTAATAGTAGTAGTAGGTGATGGAGGTGTTGCTCTTGTCCATGTAAGTGGGTCTTGCGGTTTTTTGAGGAGGGTGTATGCAGTTGCTGGTTTGTACTTTGCAATCAGAGATGGAATAGTGGTTGTGTCTGGGCGACGTGGTTTTGCATCTGTCAATAAAGTCTGTAGACGTGGGTAGATTTCAGTTTGGAGGCTTTCGGTACGGAGTTTGGGGAGGCCCCGTTTCGACGGAGACGTTGGAGTTGCACGGGTATGCGTGGTGGCTGTTGATGGCTTCCCTGAAGTTGTTGTTGCTGTTGTTGTTGGTGGAAGGGGTTCACACGATGTTCCTGTGGCCCACATTTTGCGACCAGGAGTGTAAGCAGAAAATACTGCCGGGTATTGGTAAATGTCTGGAAGTCGTTCTGGAGGACTGTATGGTAAGTTTGTGAGAAGCCATCGTGTTCCTGATACAGGTTCATGGCTGTATTCCAAGCATTTAGGTTTAGGATCATGCACTGGATCCTTGTTTTGGGGATGAATTGATTGGTCTGGTTATTGTGTATGATTGTTAGATACTTTCGATAGAATTATCAAGATTCTGTTCAGCGACAGCCAATCAGTTCTCAACCCTATTACTCCAGGTTCCGAGTCATGCTTTGTACTAACCAGCTTCAGGAATTAGTTGTGTTGCAGGAATCTTTGATGGATGATATGGAGGACGTAGAAAGGACCAAACCCAAAATCCATTGACTCCAAAGAATTATGAGGCAGAGGAGGAGTAACCCGCGGTCCTTCAAAATGGGTGGATTTATTAGGCAGTGAAGTAGTCTGAGTGTCACGAGCTGGAGAGTGTTTGTGGATGAATGTTTTAGATTTCAGTTTGATTGGTGTTGGTTGACGGTAAGGATTGATTCCAGTGGTTCAAAGGAGAGGGTATTATCTGTGAGTAGTATTCCCTGTTTGAGGAGAGGCAGCTTGTCCTTCAAGGAGAGAGTGGTCATGATTGTTATTTGTTCTCGAAGGTCAGAAAGTAAACCAGTATTAATTTGTTCACAACAAGCAGCAAATGACATCTGCAACGACTGGACCCCCACCACAACCACCACCACCACCACCACCACCACCACTTCTTCCACCACTTCCTCCAATGCACACACGCTCCAGTCGAATGCCAATGCCGCCTCGCTCATCGGCACCAAGGTCAAGGTTGTCCTTGTTGACGGTTCCGAGTTCGCCGGTCTCGTCTTTGCCTACGAACGCGTGCTCGGCCTCCTCGTTCTCCAATCAATTTCAAGTGTGAAGGAAAAGGGTTCGTAGCCTCCTTCCGAGTCACTCTTGCTCCCCCCACCAATCCTGTCATTGGCCTTCACTCTGATCCCAAATAAAACACAGGAACCCGCGCAGACGACTTCCACTTCCTCAAAATCGCTTCAATCAAATCAGCGATAAACCTCGACAAACCAAAGGAACCCTCGCCCATTGCCCAATCCCCAGCCCCAGTCCCAGTCCCCGCACAATCTCAACCCGCTCCTCAGAAACCTGTCTCCGCATGGTCAAAGGGCGGCCCAACAGCCGCTCAAATCGTGGCGGGAACTTCAAAGACCTCTCCAACCTCTGCTGACCCCCCTCATCAGTCTACAACCCCAACGTCTACGACAGCTGCACTTCCTGCACTTCCAACGTCTCTTCTGAAAGTTCCCACGGCTCCGCAATTCAATGTGAACAAAATCTTGGCAAAGGAGAGGGCTGCGATTGCAAAGGAACGTGATAACGTCAAGAAAATTGGTGTTAATGTGTCAAAGCGCGCTCAGGTATACCTATCATTTCTATCTTGTTTTTTATGGGAGGTTGTTCAGAGAGTGAGAGATGAGTGGTATCACAGAATGGGGATGGGAAACATCTCTGACTTGACTTCAATGATTGACTTGAATCTTTGGACTCTACTATGGATTGGATTTGAGGATCGTGATTGAAGGATACTGGTTTGACAGTGCATCGGATCGGGACATTGGCATCATCGTATATCACTAACTCGACTCAAACCATCATAGGACATCTTCAACGCTCTCGACAAGACTCTTCCAACAAAATGGAAAGGAGATGCGATTATTGTTCTTGATGAAGTCATGATTATGGCTCCATATGGTGTGGACGAGGTGCGAGGAATCACTGCAACTGCTGGACAAGCTGTTGAACGCGTGCAAAGAGTATTGGGAAGTTTACTCGCTCGAATTGAGTGAGAATGTGTGGAATAAAGCGTGGTTCTTCCCCATTTCCTTTGGAGTTTAACTTTCTGCATGCCTTCAACATCCTCGTATACCAAGACACCAACCCATAATAATACAACCAGAGTTCAAGAAGTTGCGGTTTATTATGGACACAAAATCCAGACAATCACAAAGAAAAAAAAAGGATTTCCTTCCTCTCCAAGTAATCATCATATATTCCCGTTACATACTATATGGCAAGTGGACGAAAACGATGTTTTTGTTTTTGATTTACTTGGACTTCTTGTCCAAGTCGGTGATCTGGAGACCTGGTGGGAGGGACTGTCTCAACTTCTTGGCCTTGTCAGCATCGGCAACCTTCAAGGTGTAGAGGTACTTGGAGCAACGGACCTTGAACTTGTAGGCGTTTCCGTTCTTCTTGATCTTGATGGACTTGGCGTCCTTTCTGCGGGCAGTGAGGAGGAAGTCCTTGATTTCGGTGATCTGCTTTGGCTGGAGTTTTGGGGGGATGGGAGTTAGCCTTCTTTATATATTGTGCAGGGTTTGGAGTTGGTTTCGGAGTATGGGTGTTTGTGTGTCTTGCAGGGTTTCTCCGTTGATGGTGTGTTGTTGCTTCGTAGTTGTTGTGACAGTTTACGGCTGCTACTGCTTCGGCCTCCCCAGCACATTCTCTGACAGTCCAAACCAACTTCTTTCTGAAAGATTGCTTTCTCAGGCCATATCGAGTCCGAGGCATTTGAGTGGTTGTTTGGTGTGAGCCGCCTGAAACGGCATCTCCAAACAACGTCCATCCTAGTCGATCCACACTAAATACAAGGCCCTCTTTACAACAATATCGAATCGGATGGTATCTGCTGTTGATTCAACGTGTGATGATGCTGCTGCGATGGTCTGATGGTGAGGGGATGGAGTTGTGAGGCGACGTGGGATGCCAACCATTTGTGTGAAAAATCAGTACAGTTCCAACACCAACAAATCAAAGACTTTAGTTCACAATACCTAACCCAAAGAACAAGTATTAAGAGAATAATTTATACGTTTGGGTGTCTCTGGAATTAGGTGTCTACCCTTGGTGATACTTGGTGATTATACCGTCCAATATCAATAGGTTCCCAAATATATACAATAAACAAAAGTATGTAATATAGTTAGAATCCATTGGATTTCAATACTGTGCCGCTCCAAGTAGTTTGATATGGCCGCTTTCAAAGTCCAAAGTCAACATTCCAAATAAATCATTCCACCCTTCATTATTACATGGGCCGCAGTTATATCTCCAAGTCCTGTTCCTTTATTTTCTGTATTTCGCGTGTCTCCCTTTCTTTCTTTTTTTCCAACTCTTCAAACACTATGGTCTCATTCGTTTGTGAATCCTGCCAGGAAACCATCAAGAAGCCAAAGCTCGATCAGCACAAGCAGCGTTGCTACTACGCACAATTCACTTGTATCGATTGCTCTACTACTTTCCAGGGAAACGACGTGAGTCAACAATGATTGCTTCCAACTTAGAAGTACATGAGACTGAAGCTATTCACAGTACAAGACCCACACTTCATGTATCTCTGAAGCTGAAAAGTACCAAAAGTCTGTGTACAAGGCGCCAAAGAAGGTTTGTTCCTTCTGAATACTTGCTTGTTTCACACCAAACTCATTAAGTTATTACAGGGCCAACAGCAACAACAACAGAAACAAGCTCCAGCTCCAGCCGCAGCTTCAACTTCATCTTCTGCCAACATTTCTGCCGCCCCAAAATCAGCACCTTTGATTGCCCAACTCTCCGAAACCAAAGACAAAAAGCGTGCAGAACCTGAACAAAACAACGACGAAGAAGAGGAGGAAAAGACTGTCCCAAAGAAGAGCAAAAAGGAATCCAAGGAGGACTCTGACTTTGACTTCAAGAAAACCATCAAGTCGGTTCTTAAGAAGGACAATGGATTGACCTTGGAAGCATTGCGTGCCAAAGTTGCCAGCAAGATTTCGAAAAAGCGTGATGGAAAAGTATCCAAAGAAGATGTTGCTAGCAAATTTGACGAAAGCGTGACTGTCACTCTCGGTGAAGACGGAACAATCACAATCCAATAAATAGAAAAGCCTCAGTTGTTTTTTAATTTCATAACCCTCCCAACAACACTGAATGCTGATGCTTCTGATTACTCTCATATATCGCTTCCTCTTTGGCGAATGAGCAACCTGCACAACATCTCCACTCACACTAATCAACGAATACCCTTGATTCTTGATACTTTCATAAAACATGCTCTCCTCAACCGTGAAGCTAATCATGGCGTTACCACCAAGCGCGACAGTATACGCACGTGCAACCGCGTAAAACTCTGCGAGGAACGTATGTGCAAATCCCCCATACCGCCACCCACAGTTCCCACTTCATATAGTATAGAAGCCTCCTTCACAAAATGCAACGAGACGCGACCCAAAAACTTTTCGATTCTGCTTTGTGGGACGTATGATAACGGCGTGATTTCAACGGCTCGTGGGACTTGGACGAGGCTTGTTTCTTTCTTTGCGAAGGAGACGAGGCCGCCGGTGATGGAGCTTGGGAGACGGTTTGGAGATGGAGATGATGTGTTTGTTGTTGCATTGAGAGCTGATCCGGGAATTGGGAAGGTGTTTTCTAGTGCGGCTGGGGTGTTTGGGATACTGCCTGTTGTCATACCCCCTGCGGCTAACTTCACTTCTTCCAATTCGTCGTCACTGTACATCAAGTCGTCATCTGTTTCGCTTTCTTCGTCCGACTCCTTTTTATCAGTCTCGTCTAATGAAGTGACAGATGTGTTTGTCATTTGTCTTGGGCCCAGATTGAGTTGATTTTGGACATTGACTTCCTACTTGGAGATGGAGCACGGTCGCTTAAACACAATGACCCCGTTTCTTCATCCAAATCATTCTCCGACGATTCATCTTGACCTTCCTTTGCGACTCCCAACGCAACTCCCGTCAAACGAATTTGAATTTCGTTCAGTTTGAGGACTTGGATATCATAATCAACACCCACAATCACACATGGATTCACGTAGGAGAACTGGAACTGCAATTCCTGGTACAGATCTTGGAACAGTTTTGCCAACTGTCGGTTCGGGTGATGGGAAGACAATGGAATAAATCCTTGCCGAACCATGGATATACTTTGAACAGTATACAAGTTGCTAGTATCCGTGCTTCAGACTTGATCGCAGATTCAATATTCTTGATCTGGAACCCATCCCGAAACTGTGCATCCATCATCAGAACCAAATCCTCATCATGTTCATCATCAATCTGCACCACCACATTCCTCTGGCCTCTCGCAGCAACCTCATATTCAGCATCAGAGTCACTTGACACGGAATCATCACTATCCGAGTCACTCTCCGCTTCTTCATTACTTATCCCGGAATCTCGATGCTGTGGCACTCCCTCAGTCTCACGAACATCATTCAATCCAGACTTTCTGCCTCCAAACGACTCCATACTCGCTGCCATAGCCGCAATCGCAGCACGCTGCTGAATCTCCAAATCTTGCGCAAGTGCAGCTTCAATCTGTCTACGATTCAATTCACTCTGCTCCATAATCCTGCGTTGGTCTTCTACGAGTTGCCGGTCTTCCGCATCTTCGACTTCAAGCGTTCGGAGTAGCTTAAGTGGAGCCGGTGGGGGAAGGGCTTTCAGGTATACGGCAGTTCCTGTGGCAACGGCAGTCATGAGTGATTCACCGATTGAATACTGGATTTTTAAGCCAAAGATTGCGTTTAATCCGTGGATGCGGAGTTTGAAAAGGAGTTGGCGGTGGATGTCGTATTGAGCGAAAGGCATTGATTCGGACACGATGACGGCGTGTGATTCTCCTCGAGATTTTTTGATACGACAACTAATAGTTTGCAAAGTTAGGGATTAATCAGACTTTCGTAGATATGCGTTACCATGTGCTTCGATCATGACAGATTTTCCAATTGTTTCAAGTTCAGCAGGTGGTTCAATTGTACTCAACAGGATCTCAGGGACAAACTTTTTCTTGCACACACCACACCGAGTGTACGTGGTATTATTTTGATACGAGTCAGCCCTGCTTACTGTGATATGACAAGCCTGACAACCTATTGAATCCATTCAATATCCAAAACACACTTCCACCCAAGAAAACTCACCAGGATTCATTCTCTTCTTCTTCCTTTTCTTCTTTAACTTCTCCATAAACGCTGCAGTACTCTGATTAAACGACATAATCCCGCTACTCCGTCCAACCATCGCCGGCGTTGAAGGGATCGGCAAATCCATGTCATCATAAGTCCCACTCGTCCCAATCCGATTCGACGCCCCAGTATACCCAACCAACCCAATATTATCCATACTCCCACTACTACTCGCCACACGACTCTTACTAAACGTCGCAGCACCACCAACCGGCATAGCCGCAAGAGTACCCGCAGGCACCACCCCCCCAAACGCATTCAAATCAACAACCGCCGCCGTCCCATAACAATAACACACAACCAACTCTTCACAAACCGTCATTTGCTCGGTATACCCAACAATCAACGGACACCCGAGGCTTCGCGCGTGTGACTTGATTTCGTCACGGAGTTCCTGCCACCATATGTCGCGGGACTCTTTGTTGTCTGTTGAGTTGTCGAGGATTTTTACGGAGGTTGCGCAGACGAGGCCTCCGAGGCCGAGGAGGGTGTTTGGAGGGAATGTTGTGAGGGTTACGGGGTATTGGTCGATTTGTTTGATTGCGGTGGAGGTTGGGAGGGGTTGAAGGGGCGGTGGGAGGTTTTCTGTTGGTGAGGTTCCTGGGGATTCAACAATAGGGAGGCGAGTCGTTGAAAGCTGTGGTAGTGTTGTTGGGCCTGATGTTGTGGTGGGATTTCCTGCTGGACTGAAAATTGAGCTGGTTCGTGTTTGGAAAGGGGCGTCAAGGGGAATCCCGGTTGCTGTTGGAGTCATGGAGGAGGCAGCATTCGCATCAAAACTAAGTCCTCCAGGTCCGAGGTTTCGGAAACTGCCAAGCTCGCCTGCTAAAGAGGGACTGTTGATGATTGTGGCCATTACTTGCTCTGGAGTCGCAAGAGTCACCGCCGTCCCGATGGCACGAGCAGTTATAGAACGATGCTCGGTTTCAAAGTCAAAGTATTGTTTGTATCCCAAGACCGCGTTTCCTCCCAAGTTTTCCACCTTTTTCCCCAACTGACGCCGCAGTTGACCCGAAAGCCGGTACATGATACGCATTCTGTTGTGATTTTTGAATGAGTTGTGAAGTTGTCAGTGTTCAATGACTTACCTTGCGTCGTTTGAAGTTCGAGGGGTTCTGAAGTTATCGGCCCAGTGATACTCAGGATCATCCTCACGCTCCAAAGTACTAACATAACCAAGTACTCCAGTGACAATATACATTGGTGGAACGGCTGGTGTTGTAAAAAACTGTACGGCTGTCAAAACAACATCAACTCAGTATTTAAGTGTGAATCAGGAGCCCCATCTATTTACCGGTACTTGAGTCTGAATACTGATTTGAATCACCAAAGAAGTTGAGTTTGACTGTGATCAGAATCTCGCCACAGATGCCTCTGAGGGAGTCGAAGATTGGGAACCAGCCGCTCAGAGTCGAGTCCCTGCTCGTTGAGTCCCAGGCCAGAAGCGGATTCAGATCAACAAAGACGCCGCCAATTGCATCTGAATAGCCAATTTGATCGTAGTCCATGACCTTTATTTCGAGTGGTTCGTTTTGGAGGTCGGCGTCGTTTGAGACTTCCTGCGAGTTGCTTCGTATCAGTGATTATCTAATCAATAGAACGGGCTGGACAAACGATGCGGAAGTCCTCGTTCCAGGTCGGGCTCAGGGTGCGGCGACACGTCTTTGTTCGCACTTGGTCGTAGTCGCTGAACTTTGCCTCGACGAACGCGTCTGATTCGGGGCTTGTTATTTATTGGCTGAATGCTTAGTTAGCAGGAGGAGGCTGTACCAGTCAGCTCGGTGGCGCGGTCCATCACGGGCAGGTTGCGCGCCGAGTGGATTCGCAGCTTGATGATGGACGGCATTGTGCCTGAATCCTGATTTAAAACAAGAAATGGAAAGTTGACATAAACATGGACATTACCATGTTAAATTAAAGTACAAGATAAAGAGAAAAGGAGGAGCATTCTTTGTTTCATAGTCCCCTTTGATCCAATTTGCAAAACTTGTTTGGAAACACGCCAACCACCACCACCCTTTTCTTGCATCGGCAGCTCCTTCCTGATCTGCCCTTGCTCTGCATCCTCCACACCCTTCTTCTGCATTAGTCTCTTTCGCTACTACTACTACTACTACAATGTTGGCTGCCGACGGAACTCCAATCACAGCATCGTACCTTCTCGATCCCAACTCGATCCCCGCCTCAAACGGTGCCCGAATGGGTTACTCTCTATCTGACTTCCAGTTCATTCGCACGCTAGGTACGCCCTAAGCCACGCCCAACTTTCACTCTTGCGCATATTGGCTCCTCCCCTAATCATGTTTCAAATTTTCAAACGCATCCACCCCCAAGTCCCTTAATCCTACTTCTGCCTGCCATTTACCTATGCTCTGTGTTATTCACGAGTTATGAACAAGTTGGGTGGTCAACTGTGATGCATGCGTCTTGGCCCTCGCTCTGTGTCCAAAAATTTCATTCCGCCTCCCACTTAACTCCTCCCTCTCCTCTCTTCCCCTTGCAGCTAACACCTTAAAAATCGAATAGGAACCGGAACATTCGGACGAGTATATCTGGTACGCTATGGAAACTCTGATCAGTACTACGCCATGAAGATGCTCAAGAAGGTGGAAGTTGTGCGATTGAAGCAAGTAGAACACATCAACTCTGAGAAGCAAATCCTGCATGAAATCAACTTCCCATTCATTGTCAACCTGTGAGTGGCTCTGCACTCAAATTTGCATTTCAGCATTTTCCCTTATTTACAAACAATCCACCCAATTAGGCTCTGTACATTCCAGGACGAGAAGAATGTATATATGCTTCTTGAGTATGTTGTAGGTGGAGAGCTCTTCTCTCACCTCCGTCGCGCTGGCCGCTTCTCAAACGACATGACTCGTTTCTATGCTGCGGAAATCGTGCTTGCCATCGAATACCTCCACGAGCGAGACATTATCTACAGAGACTTGAAGCCAGAGAATCTGCTGCTGGACCACCATGGTCACATCAAGATTGCTGACTTTGGATTCGCCAAGAAAGTAGAGGACAGGTAAAATCTTCACCACGTTGCCGTTTCCGTATTCTTGAATTTAAACGAATCTATTTAGAACCTGGACTCTTTGTGGAACTCCAGAATACCTTGCTCCAGAAATCATTCAATCTAAGGGACACGGAAAGCCAGTCGACTGGTGGGCACTTGGTATCCTCATTTTCGAAATGCTTGCCGGGTAAGCCCTGTCTCCCCCCTGTTAATTCACCTTAATTACACAGCCTGACTCCTAATTCCAAACAGATACCCCCCATTCTTTGACGACAACCCATTCGGAATCTACGAAAAGATTCTCGCCGGAAAAATCGCCTTCCCAGCCCACTTTGACGTGAACGCAAAGGACTTGATCAAGCGCCTGCTGACAGCAGACCGTACAAAGCGTCTTGGAAACTTGAAGCTTGGATCTGATGACATTAAGAAGCACAGATGGTTCCGTGGAGTTGACTGGAACGGGTTGTTGATGAAGGGCGTTGGTGCGCCTATTGTACCTATCGTGGCGCATGCCGGTGATGCCAGGAATTTCGAAATGTACCCTGAGCTGCCAAAGGAAGAGTTGGCGCAAATGGGTGTTGTCACTGCTGGTGGAGATCCTTTCAAGAGCTTGTTTACTGTAAGTAACCTTTGTAATTGTGGTGACTTCGTAAGCTCACCGTTTTCGTTCACAGGACTTTTAAAAACTCTGTTTTCGTTTTCGTTTTACCACTGTTTTTAGTTTGAGTTTATTTTCGTTGAGACAGTTCTATAGTTGTTTGCACTTTCGTTTTGTTATTCATAAAAGCCACACCTAAAGACTTTATTCATCCTCATCCTCAAAATAATCAAACTCGTCTTCATCATCCATCATGGAATTCACTCCTTGACCAACCACTCCAATTTGGCTTGTTTGAAGAGACTTCATCAGTTCGTCAATCTGTTGAAAGGAGTGTGAGCATGAAACATGGTTGTGGTAAAACAAACCTTTGAAGATATAGATGCTGATGTGTTGACAGCAAGGTTGATATCGTCTTCCATGAAATCATCCTCATTTTGATTATGGTCTGTGTCAGCCCGTCCTTTTCCTTTGTTGGGTCTTTCTTCCAATCTCTCTTCAGTTCCCTCAATTTCCTCTTCCTCATCCTCCTCCTCTTCTTCCTCTTCATTATCACTAACATATTCAGGAAGATCAGTTTCATCCACCTGTCTTCCCGTCTGTTGCATGATCTTGGTTCGAACAATCTTACGAATACTCTCAATCACTGCCGTGTCAAACCATCCATCTTTGACCTGACTCGTACAAATAAGTAATGAATGAACAAAATAGATTCGCTCACATCACAAGAGCGACGTCCACGAGTGCTTTGAACAATTCGAACAACATCCGGATCAGTAATATCACATACTTGCATGCGCGCAACACCTTTCCACAAAGTTCCATCAAAAATATGCGACTTGCTATTGACATGAATCCCAAAAACTGTCAGTACAAAAAACCACCAAACAACAACAAAAAACCCCCCACAAAACTCAACTCATCATCCTCCTCATTCAAATTCGCCAAAGCCCCAAGAAGCCGCTCCCGATTATTCACACCAATCAACCTCTTGGCCCTCTTGAGCGTTGTAGGAATCTTGATACTCCTCATACTAACAATCTGATAAAACCGAGCCTCCCGTTCCTGTCGCGGATCATACCCATACCGCGCCCAACATTCCTGCCACGGGCCCCAAGTGATAAAGTACGCGTGCTTGGTCATGAGGAAGGGGACGAGTTTCGAGTCTGTCTTCTTTTTGGAGATGTCTTTGCAGTTGTTGAAGAGGGCGCGGAATGTCCAGACGGGGCGGTCGGTGAAGAGTTGGGTTATGCGGGTGTGGAAGTGGTCGTTTCCGGAGAAGGAGGAGTTGAGGAGGGATAGGATTTCGGGTGTGGGGCCGGATGGGACTCGGATTGTGTCTTTGCGGAATTTGAGCATTGGGTTGCGTGGTGGGCGTCTTGTTACTTTAATGACCTTTGTTTTTGGAGGTGTATGAGTTTTTGATGTGGTTTGTTGACAAGTACCTCTCCTCCGCGGTTTGGGGGTAACCTGACTTCTGCCATCTCTGTAAACTGCTGGTACCTATGGTCGAATGTTATTTCTGAATCGTCCACAGTTTTGGCGAATGTATTACCTGTAATTGAGTGACCATTCGATTCGAGAGAAACTTGGAGGAGGAATACTCCGCAAATTTGGCTGAACTCCTTGGTCGGGGCTCAGTTCAAACTTTGAGATTCCTTCGACTGGGAGGACAGTTAGTTCCCAACAGATGAACACATTGTCGCGTGCAAAAACATACTGTCAAAATCATTCAAGCTCTTTTTCAGCTTTCTCATAGGATCTTCCGGGTCAACGACGTATTGATAGTCAGCAAGAGCTTTTGTGCCAGAAAGTTAACGTCAAACCTTGACCAACAGAAAACAAACCTCTGAATCTTCCCGTTTTTGTGACGATACCCACAATCTCCGTCACAAACTTATAATCTGAATCAATGTATTCGCCATTTGGGCCTGAGCCCTTCTTCTTTCTCTTTTTGGATACTTTGAGAACCAAGTTTGACGTTGCAATTATTTCGCCGAGAAGCGGATGGGCAAAAGGATCCTCGGGCCTCACTCGAAGTTCAAGTGGAACAAGATCGTTTGAAAATGCCTTTGATTTAATGATTTAATCCAAATGAGTTAACTGGTTGAGAAGCTTCCAAACAAACCCTTTCAATTGCATCCATTCCTCCAAGTGCCGCCACGGCTCCTTCCGGGCTTCCCGAGGTTATCCTGCCGGGAAGTTCAATCACGTTGAACTGCCAGTTGCGCAGGGGCAGTGACGGCGCTATTTGGTCTTCACTCAGCATTTTGATTTCAAGAAAACAAACAGGACAAATGGAAAAACACATTCTCCTTTATTTGAAAGTATAAGAAGTAAGTCATTCGAGCTTTGAAGAAATGAATTAAGGGTAAGCGTTATTTACAACTTTGCCTTTGGCTGGTAAAAGTGAATATCCTCTAATCCTCCATTCACCAAAGCTTTATACTTATCATCGCCTTTCAAGACAGGCTTGTCGTGACGCCACCAGTGCAAGCTGTAACCCAGATCGTAGAAAAAGTCCAAATAAGCTGCTGGGTCTTCTCCAGTTCCGCGCAAGTTTCCAGGGGCAAATTCCGTGTAAATAAAAGCTGGCGGGTGTTTCTTGAACAATTCCTTCGCTGGCTTGAGAGCTTTCAACTCAAAGCCTTCCACATCAATCTTGATGAGATATGGTCTGATTTTGTGTTTGATCAAGTACTCGTCCAAACGTTGCACTTCAACAAGGTTCTCAGGGTCACACTGAGTTCCACTTCCCAGCTGACCAGACCCGAAGTTTCCCTGCTGTACTAAAATACACGTGTGGCCGGCAACAGTTCCGAGCGCGATATTGTTGAGAACCATATTCTTCGCAAGAACTTCATTTGATCCCTACGATAGGCAGTAAATAAGTCATATTGCAGCATATGATACACTTAAGAATGTCTTACCGAGGAACACTGCAAAAGCTTAAAATTCGATTTGACAGGCTCAAACACATGAGTCTTGTACCCAGCGTTCCCAAAAAACAACGCATGCAACCCAATATTCGCGCCAATATCCAATACTACAGCATTATGGTCTGTATTCTTTGCCAACGTCTCGAGAATCCATTTACGGACGGGACTCTCAAACGTAACATCTGCATTCCCGCCGCTCCTGTACACAGAGTTTGAAATATGCATGTCTTGGTCCCATGGGTACAAGCACATGGAGAAGGCTGGGTCTTGGGACGTGAAGTTGACGGATTGGCCCTTTGGACAGCATTCTTCGAATTTGGGGAGGGATGCTTTTGATGACTTTGTGACGTGTTTGGAAAGTGGAGGGACGCCGACAAGGCAGAAGTATGTGACAGCGGAACCGGTGAGAAATACAGTGAGGAAGCGACCCCAGGTAATGTTTGATTTGGTTTTCATTCTTTGGTGGACGATTTATTTAGTGGAAAAAAAGACGGCATGCTTTGATTATTAGCTCTTATTAAACATTGCATTTTGGAAACGTTGCTTAAACTGAATAATGAGAAAAAATGAATAGATTGTTTGGAAACAATACAAACAATGAAATGGCCATTTTTTCTGCGCAACACAAAAGACTCTCCTGAGCCTCACGACGGCATGTACACCAACGCATTCAACGAAATAGAATTTCAAGATTTATGGATCACCGTATCAGTCTCCATTCTTATTCTCATCATTCTGTTCCGGCTGATTCTCAAACAATCAACAATCGCAAAAGGCCAAAGCCCAATCTTCACCTCAATCAGCATCCTACTATTCGCTATTCTAACGTTTAACTTGGTGGCAATGGTATTCAGCCTTACTCTGGAAAACGAAACAGCTCCAACACCGGCAGTTGTTGGAAACACAGTCATTGCAGCCTGCTATATTTTAGTCGACGTATCACTTGTAATGTATGCTTGGAAACGCGTTCTTCCAGTGTCTCAAGTTATTTTCCCTGCTTCCCTGCCCCTCCTATCGGGCTTTGTAATCCTGTTTGCAGTTGCCGAGTTAATTCGATTAATCTGCAGCACACTTCGATTCCTCGCTGTTTTCCACGGAATTTTAATATCATATGAATCCGTATTCACGATTGCCAGAGACGCTCTTGTAATCACCTTGAACATTTGTATGATCACGTTTGAGATGTGTGTCACAGGAATATATATCCATTATCTCCGAATCATGAATAATAGCGGTTTGGAGGTACAGAAATTGCGAATATTGTCGCGGTTTGGTATTGCATCGTCTGTCGTTGTTCTTGTTTGGCTCACATCCATTGACTTATTTTACTCTTGGAGTGTTGCAACGTCTCCACCAGTGCGTGTTGGGGAATTGGGAATAGATATTGTGCTGAGGATATATGATTTGGGCCCACTGGTGTATTTATTGATTCAGTTGGCGATGAAGTATTGGTTGTTGAGGGAAGAAGAAAACAACGACAACGAGAGACGAGAACGGATAGCGACCGCGAAAATCACGACTGGATTCAATCAAGGCTCCAAGAATGATATACAAGACAGTATTAGGGATGGGTCGTTGATACCATCTCATGAATCGAAACAAACGGATCAATAAAGCCAAAAATGTTTGCAAAGACGAGTCCAAGAAGTAGGAGGAGACCGAATAACACAAAAGAGTCCATAAATGCGAGATAACTTGTATATACGAAATTGCTGAAATTTATCATAATAATAGGATGGAAAAAAGTGGAGGGAAAACAAAGGAGACAATGGCTTACTTTCCAGCATAGTAAAACCAGCCGCGCCAAACATTAGGCTTTCATGTACACCAGTGTTTACAATGAAATCGAGCTTCAAGACTTATGGATCACAATTTCAACCTCCATTCTAATTCTTGCCATCCTCTTCTTCCTTGTTTCCAAGCAATCTAAAACCACGAAGAGCAAAACCACAATTTTTACATCAGTCAACGTCCTCCTCCTCGCGATCCTGACATTTAATTTGTCAGCTATGGTATTCAGTTTCACTGTCGGAAACCAAACAGATGCAACATTGTTAGTGATTGAAAACACAATGATTGCAGTGTCATACACTCTAGTCGAGATATCACTTGTAATATACGCGTATAAACGTGTCCTCCCCGTGTCTCAGGCTATATTCCCTCTGTCGCAGCCGTTTCTCGCAGCTTTTGTGATCCTGTTTATAATTGCAGAGTCCATTCGGTTAATCTATGGTATACTTCGATACCTCTCTTTATTCCTTGGGGCTTTCCATTCATATCAGGTTGAATTCACAACCGGCCAAAACGCGTTTTCAATCGTGATGAATGTCTGTATGATTGCGTTTGAGACGAGTACGATGGGAATATACATGTATTATCTTCGGATTGTGGATGAAAATGTCATTCAAGTTCAAAAATTGCGGATCTTGTCACGGTTTGGAATTGCATCGTGTGTAGTTCTTGTTGTATGGTTAACATCGGTTGACCTGTATTTCTTTTGGAGTGTCACCGTTTCTGTGCCTGAAAGTGAAGGAGAGATAAGAATGGATATTGTGCTGAGGATATATGATTTAGGCCCGTTGGTGTATTTGTTGATTCAGCTGGCAATGAAGTATTCGTTGTTGAAGGAGCAAGTGAAAGAAGAGAGTGAAAGGCGAGAACGGATAGTAACTGCGAGAATTACGACTGGATTGGACCAAAGCTCCACGAATGATATTCAAGATAGACGTGGGTAGATTTTCAAAGCAGTGCCATTGGAAGTTCTGTCCAAAGTCATTAGAGAGAGAGAGAGAGAGAGAGAGAGAGAGAGAGAGAGAGAGACAGAGAAAAAGATAGAAACTGATACGTATAACTATCTAAATTTATTCTTAAAATGAAAGAGAAGAAGCAGACGAGACAAACTCAACTACATCCATTTCAACACTTTGCAATAAAACGGAAACACTGCTCAGTAGCTCCACACCCAGTAACTGACTGGTATGGGTAACAAACCTTGTTGGAACAAGTAGCATTAGCGTAAACCCAAGTACCTCCACAACGGTACGCAAAGTCCGTCTCCACCAAAGCAACTGAAGAAGCCGGCATTCCAGAACCAACAGTCTGCCCTTGAACAAGCTTATACAAAGTCTCAGAGTAATGTGACTCTGGTGGGTTAGCGTAGTTCACCGCATCCGCATCAAGCCCTGGAGGGTTCGAGGAACTGACATCGTACACAGAGACACCAGCGAATTGCGAATCGTACTTGACCATGTCGTACACGGCTTGCAAAGAGTTTGGCTCGAGGAAACCACCGCTGATGGCGGAGAGCCAGCCACCTGGAAGACCGAGGTAGATTTGGCCTGGGTACAATGTCTTCCACTTGTTGTAGTTGAAGCCGAATGGGTATGTGCATTCGATGTTGTTGTAGTATTGGACGATGATGTAGTCGAAGGAGGAAGGGGTTTGGGCGAGGAGGTCACCCATGTTACGGTCTTTGCCAAGGTAGCCTGGAACTGCGAGGGAGCATTGTGGGACGGCTATTTGATTGGGATAAGTATTGAGTATGCAAGCGAAAATAGTTACCAGCAAGCAGAGCAGTTGGCTTCAATTGCTTCAAAGTCTGCACAAAGATAACCATTTCGGAAGTCCAACCACTTGGATTCGCATTTGGAATGGCAGGGACGACGTCAGTTGGGTTCTTTTCGATATCCAACTCGATACCATCGAGGGTGACGTCAGCACCGAAAGGCTTTGGAGCGGTTGGGTCGGTGTTTCCACCCAAGAAAGCATTGTAGAACAAGTTGGCGTATTTTTTACCGTCACCGGCGGCGAAAGAGTAGTTTGAGACCTTGTCACCTCCGAGAGAGATGAGAACCTTGATTCCAAGAGCTTGACACTTCTTGATGGAGACACCAACCTAATCATATAAGTATGAGTCAAAGTTTGGAAGAATTAAGTGCGACAGGACAGAGATTGAATCCAACATCAGAATGATTTGAAATGATTGACTTCATTTCAATCCGTTGATAGTTCCCTCCTTCCAATGATGATGGTACACTCAATCGTATTGAGACACATGTATTTCGAGTTTTTACCTTGTTCATAGAGTCATAACCACTGGTCTGCACCTTTCCATCCCACTTGTACAAACCCAAGTTTGCAAAGTTGATAGTGAAGTGGTTGTCACCGCCACCGAATTCAGTCAAGAAGGACAAGTTGATTGTGTCGTAGTAGTTCAAGTTACAGTAGTAGTCGAGAGTGTTTTGGTCGAGGGCAGGGTTGAGAGCACGACCGCCGTAACCCTTGACGATATCAAGTTGGTTATTGGCAGCGTTCTGGTGTGTGGAGGGGTGAGTTAGTTGGTGGAGCAGTTAGGGTGGAGATGGGAGACAGTTGAGGGATCGAATCAGCAAATTGGGAGACAGTTTGTTGGGGCACTCGTACCTGGCCCCAGTATCCAATCAACTTCTTCTTTCCAACAGGACCAGTTGGAGTTGTAGTTGGAGAAGGGTTCGAAGGGTTGGATGAGTTGGATGAGTTGGAGGAGGAGTTGTTGTTCTTTGAGACAAAGTAGCCCGCAAGTCCTCCCGCAATGGCAATGACAAGGATCACAGAGGCAGCGATAATGATCTTCTTCTTGTTGCTTGATGCCTTGACAGTGGCATCCTCAACGACTGGCGCCTTGTCAAGTGGGATCTCTTCGTAAGCCATTTCTTTGAAACAGAAACCGAGAAACAGAGAAAAATGTAATAGAAGAAAGAAAGGGGAAATTGTCACTTGATGCAGAAGAAGATAATAATTCCATTTCTCTCTTTCTCTTTCTCTTTACGGTGTTGTTCCAAAATGAAGAAACTTATTTTTTCTTTCGCATTTAAATTATTCAGTCATTAATCCACAAAAATACACATGGAGATGGAAAGGAAGGGGCAGAGCGAAACTCACGTGTTTATTCTGGTTCAAGATCAAAGTAGGATAAATACGGCTAAATGCATATTCTCCAGAATCAAATCCTCCAAATTGGAGGTGAGGAAGGGCCAGCTATTGCAGCTGCCTTCCTCCAGTTGTCACCAAAGTCACTTCTTCACTAAAGGTCTTCCCATTTGTTTCAAGCAACCACCCGCAATCTTTGAACCAGCGTCACAAAATGAATGTGAGACGATCTTTGCAAGGCTGATTGATAAATTGACAACTTTGAATAGGCCGCCCCAAGTACGGCAGCGTTGGTGATAGAAAGGGTTGAATGCTCCTTTGTTCGCTTTTACCTCACTGCTTGCAGTGAAAACCCACTTTACACTCCGAATTAACGTCCATCTGCTTTGGCAAGGGCAGGAGTGTCGATGACAACGTACAGTCGTAAGTGTGTTGTTTTGGCTTAACCTCAGCTTAACCACCTTTGCTAATGTTCTTCTTTTGTGATATACATAGTATGATCCTTGTTTATATCGTCCCTTCAAAACAAAACAAAACAAATCCAAGCAAAAGAGGTTCCAAAACCAACCCACCCACCCTCTAACCACACTACACCAAAGCACATCGCACTCAATGGCACCCTCCGACCGGCAACAACTAATTGAAATGGGTTTTGAAGATGCGCGAGTGACAGCGGCTCTGAAGGCAACAAACAACGCCGGGCTTCAAGCAGCAATGGACTGGTTTGTCACTCGCTCTTCTTTCTCTTATTTCTCTCTTATTATTAATAACCCACCAAAACAACGAAAGGCTCTTTGCACACGCAGACGACCCACTCCAACCAGACACAACTTCAACGTCTTCAACCGACACAACCACAGACCTCGATGCCGGAATCACCGAGGCCGAAGCAACCGCTGCTTCCTTGAAATGCGATGACTGTGGCCGTTTGCTGCGTGATGCCGCCGCCGCTGAATTCCATGCTGTCAAGTCGGGCCACCAGAACTTCTCAGAATCAACTCAGGTCATCAAGCCATTGACTGAGGAGGAAAAGAAGGCGAAGCTCGAACAACTCAAGATGAAAATGGCAGAGAAGAAGGAGGAAAAGCGTTTGGCTGAGATTGAGGAGAATAAGGCGAAAGAGAAGGTATCCTGTCTTTCCTCAGAATCCCTTTTCACTTCAACTCTACTGACTCTACTTCCTTCCAGGTCCGCCGTACTACCGGGAAGGAAATGGTTGAAATGAAGGAGAAAATGCTCGAACTAGAAATGGCGAAAGCCCTTGCTGCTAAAAAGAAGGAGAAGGAGGAAGACCGTATTGCGAAAGCTAAAATTAAGGCTCAAATTGAATTGGACCGTAAAGACCGTGCCGCGCGTCTTGAGAAGGAAAAGTTGGAGAGACAAGGAATTTCTGTTGCTCCCGTTGCTGCCGCTGCTGCGCCTGTTCCTGCTGCTGCTGCTGCTTCTGCGGCTGGACCAAAGGAATACGCTGAAGCCAGAATTCAGGTGTGTGTTGGATTTTCTTGATTTCCCTTCATAAACCCATAAACCCCAAACCCTTTATCGTATCATCTGAATAGCTTCGTCTGCCTTCCGGTCCTCCACTCACTCACACATTTAAATCTTCTGATTCTCTGTCTACCGTGTACGCATTCGTTGCTGAACAAACTGGAGCTGCGCCTGGAACTTTCAAGCTTGCCACCACGTTCCCAAGAAAAGTGTTGGATGAAAGTGCGGTATCCTTGAAAGACTTGGGTTTGGCGCCAAGTGCTGCTCTTGCTGTGTTGTAATCTGTTTTTTACTTTCATCTGTCTGTATTCATATCAAACTTGGGGTTAAGTTCATGAAAATATCATACGCATTCTCTCTCTTTCTTTCTTCCTCCTTAGGTATTTAATAATGTTCCGAAAGTTCCGTTATTGGTGGCGATTTGAAATTGCATAATCATCCCATGCGTGACCGTCCAAGAAAACAAACTTCCCAAACAACACCATGTCCGTCACTGCAATCAAGACCCCTGACCAGGTACGGCACATCTCCAAAACTTTAACAGGTTGTCCATGCTAAACGTGTACCACCCCTCAGTTCACTGAAGCAATCAACAAGCCATCCATCACAGTTGTAGACTTTTGGGGTAAGTCCCCTCGAGTTCATCCTTCCACAACCTCTGGATCATGACCTCCACTAACTTGATATCCCGCACAGCCGAATGGTGTGGCCCCTGCAAGATGGTCGCCCCAAAGTAAGTCAACTCACCTCAGCCCCCAAAAACCCGAACCAAATCTCACTGAACACTACAAATTCAGGTACGCCGAACTCGCTGAAAAGTACCCAACAGCAACATTCATCAAAGTCGAAATCGACGAGCTCGAGAATCTCCCGGAAGTCGAAACGATCCGGTCTATGCCGACGTTCCGTGTTTACGAGGCCGGCGTGCAGAAGGGTGAAGGTAAAAAAATAATAATGTTAATAGAGGGGATTTCTGACATGTATGTATAGTGATTGGAACAAACATTGCAAAGTTGGAAGGGCTTTTGGAAGGGTTTGTTGGAGGTGCTGCTACGACTGCTTGAGTTTCCTTTTCTTGCTACTGAGTAATGTGCAGTAAACTTCAATTTTATGTGTTAAGATGATGTTTTTGAGGAATGTTCCAATGTTCAAAACTTTCGATGCACGAGCCGTTGGTTTTAGTGTATTTATTAAGCGAGTGCATAACTGCAGAAAGTACTGAGTACAATGTGTGGGTACATGAGTTTGGAAGTAAAAGAGAGTATAACTATAGGATAAATGTATCTCATTCAGGATATCGAATCTCGGATTTACAACATATTATATACATAATTAGTTTATGATACCAAAATGAAAAATGGTTTATTTATATTAGAAGGTGGCGGCCGTGGCGTAGATATCGACAACAACATAAAAATGAATGTGTAGAATGGTTGAAACGAATGGATGGTAATCCATAGCAGATTAAATGACAAATACTAAATGCAAAGACGAAAGCGTTGCTCTAATTAACGGCAGAGAAGATCGCAGGATAGTTGTGATAACAGGTGGCGTGGAGGCTTGCAAATGATGTCTTCGAACCTTAGCCACTGAAATTCTGTTTCATGTTTTTTGAATGTGTCTTGATACGAGATACATCACGAAGAACCTGTAACCCAACTTCGAAAGCCATTCTACAACAGTATCTGGCCGATAGCTAATTACATAGGCAGATTGCGTCCCTTGGGCTGAGAGTATTGAGTGGCGGAGGCACGAGTGAGGCAGTGCTGGCCGATAATTTTCGCTATTTAATCAAAATTTTCACCAATTATTGGAGTGCCACCCAATATCATCTGTTTTTGGAACGCCACCTCATCAAGGCCATAAAAAGAACCCTTCTCCTCAGCATCCCTTCCAAAAAAAGCATCGAAATGACTACTACGGATCAGATTGCTGCGGAGAAGAACCAGCAGATTGAGGACCTCAAGCACGCTCACCCAGAGCTGGAGGATGATGTCGAAGTCGATGATATCAAGGAGGTCGAGGAAAGAATGTACGTTGTCACTTACATTCCTTAGCTGTTGTACTTATCATTACATCCAGCGACTTCATCGTTCCACAAACCGACGACCCTTCTACTCCTGCATTCACCTTCCGCAGCGTCCTGCTCGGAACCTTCTGGGTCGTCATCCTCTCATTCGCCAACACCTCCCTCTCCTTCCGTACCGCGGCTTTCACCGTCGGAGCCAACATTGCTTTGATCCTCTCATACCCAATGGGTCTCTTCTTGGCTGCAGTCTTGCCAAAGTCCATCCCAGTGTTGAACCCAGGACCATTCTCTTTGAAGGAACACGTCTGTATCTACATTATGGCTTCCTGTGGAGGTGTCCCTTACGGAATCGACAACGTTGTCGCCCAGATCATGCCTGACTTGATGGGTAACACTGATATCACCTTCTTCCAGTCTCTGTCGTTTGTGTTTGTCACTCAGTTCTTGGGTTATGGTCTCTCTGGTCTTACCCGTCGTTTCTTGGTCCGTCCAACTGCAATGTGGTGGCCATCTACTATGTCTACGATTGCTTTGTTCACTTCTTTCCACAAGGTTGAGTCTGGAGAGGTTGTTGGAAACCGTTACACCATGTCTCGTTTCAAGTTCTTCTGGCTCGCTTTCATTGGAATGGGTATTTGGGCTTGGGTTCCTTCCTTCATGGCTCCAGTTCTTCAGGCTGTTGCCCTCTCTTGCTTGATTGGTGGTCGTGGTAACGCTGGTCCAGGTGTTTTGACCAAGTTCAATACCGTTGCTGGATCTGTTTAGTAAGTTTTACTTCAATTTTTACAAGGCTGAAATTAACGTTTATTTGCTGTAGCAACGGTATTGGTCTTTTCGGACTCACCTTCGACTGGACTTACATCGGATCATACGTTTTCACTTCTCCGTTCTGGGCTTTGATGGTTCAATTGAGTGGTATTATTTCTTCCAATGGATCCTCGCTCCTGTCATGTACTTGAACGATGTCTGGGGCTTGAACGAGAAGATTACTGAAGACCCTTACAACGGTGTCCCATTGCTCAACACTCCTCACTTGTTTGTTGGTGCCAAGAACGGAACCAAGAAGCAAGGTTCCCGTGTTTCCCCAAGATTCTTCTTCGACAAGACCAAGAATTACGACTTGAATGTCACTGCCTACAACGATGTCGCCCCAGTCTACATTACCTCCTTCTTCGCCCTTGTGTACGGTTGCTCTTTCTTGTCCATCACTGCTGCCATCTCCCACGTCGCCCTCTGGTACGGAAAGGATATCTACCGTCAAGCCATGAATGCTTTCCGCCAAGTCCGTGACGAAGTCGATTCCCTCGACAAGCACGTCAAGATGATGGAAGCTTACCCAGATGTTCCAGACTGGGCTTACCTTGCCTTCCTGGCTGTTGTCACCGTCGCCGCTCTTTTGGTCTCCATCTTCACTCCATTCAACATGCCATGGTGGGCCATCTTCTTCAACATCTTCTTGGTTGCCATTTGTATCTTGCCATTCGGAATCGTTCCAGCTATCACCGGTTTCTCCTTATACTTGAACGTCTTGACTGAGTTTGTTATCGGTCTCATGATTCCAGGACAGACTGTTGCCGTCATGGCCTTCAAGTCTTGGGGAACCAACAACTTGATTCAAGCTCTTGCCTTGACTGCTGATTTGAAGCTTGGTCAGTACCTCCACATTCCACCATATGCCATGGTTTTCGCTCAGTTCTGGGGAACTTTCTGTAACGCGATTGTTGCCACCGCCGCTTCCTACTTCATGATGTTCCAGAACAAGTCCTTGCTCACTAAGCCAGAGTGGAGATACAACGGATACCAGACTTTCTACTCTGCCGGAGGAATTTGGGGAGCTATCGGACCTCAGCGTTTCTTCGGTATCGGATCACTCTACGAAGGTCTCTTGTGGTGTTTCTTGATTGGTGCTGTTGCTCCATTCTTGCCATGGTTGGCCAACAAGTACATCTACAAGTCCAAGTACTGGCACATGCTCAACTTCTCCATCTTCTTCTCTATCGGTTCAGCTGGTTACCCACAAGTCTTCATCGTTGTCCCACTTGTCCTCGCTTTCGTTTCTCAGTACTTGTTTATCAAGAACAGGGAGTTCTACCAGAAGTACCTGTACGTTATGGGAGCTGCTTTCGATGGAAGCGCCGGATTCGTTTCTCTCATGGTTTCCTTGCTCGGATTTGCCAACGTTGCTTTCCCTATCTGGGCTCTTAACCCCAACGCCGATGGTGTCAAGATTAAGATGGATTATTACTGTTACCCAGGTGCTTCCTACGATGAGTACGACTGTTCCTTCTACTTGGCTCAAGGTCTGACTGAGAAGGATGACGGTACCCCATGCAAAGCTTAAACTAGATGATGTTTATATTTATGCCAATAAAGTAAAGCAATGGTGTCGATCCTCACTGTACTTCTCTTCTTCTTCCTTTATCATTCATTTATTGTAAACGAAAAGGTTGAATTTCGTGGCTTGTGAGACCATTTGCACGATAATAGCACGACATCCCACGCAAAATGCCACAAAATTGTGCAAACCCCACTCGTTATCTTGCACGCGTTATCTCGCCATCAGCGAACCCTCTCAATTCTCCCCAAAAAGCTTGACAACATGGATGATTGCGCGATTTCCACGTGCCGAGCTATCTTGCGAAATCTCCATTTTGACGTCACACAGGCGAATGCCCGTGCAAAGTCAACACACCACTGCAAATGATGCAATCGGTTTCTGACGCCAATAAGAAGGCAATCGAGTTTTTCCTGATTTGTCTCCCACAAACTTCACTCAGACAATGCCAGCTTACGAAGAGCCAGAGTCTCAAATCGACCGAATCAAGGGCCAGATCAAGGACGTCACCCAGGACATTCCAGCTTATACTAAACAGTACTTTAAGTCACTGTTTCCTATCGCTGGATGGATTGGTCGTTACAACACTACTTGGTTTATTGGAGACTTCATTGCTGGATTGACCGTTGCGTTGGTTTGCATTCCTCAAGCCATTTCTTATGCCAACAAGCTGGCTGGTCTCCCACCTCAATTCGGATTGTACACTTGTTTCATTGGTCTTTTCATTTACTGTTTGTTCGCTACTTCCAAGGGTGAGTGGTTGTTTGACAACCTCATAATCAATATTTCTGTGTCTAAACGTTATCAATTCAGACGTTACCATTGGTCCAACTGCCGTCCTTTCTTTGCTCGTGGGTCAATACTTTGCGTCGTACTTGCCAGGAAGTAAATACGGAAGTAATGAGCAAATTACGTTCGCCATCACTCTTGCCTTCTGGACTGGAATCTTCCAGACTGCTGTTGGTTTACTCAGACTTGGTCTTGTCGTTGATTTCGTGCCTATTCCTGTCATTGCTGGATTCACTACTGGCGCTGGTTTCCAGATTATCATCTCCCAAATTGCTGGTCTTCTCGGAATTAAGAACATCAACACCAACAACGCCCCTTACCAAGTGCTGTATGACACTTTGAGCAGCATCAATACTGTTTCCCAATATGATGCCTTCTTTGGAGTCTTCTCAATGGTCACCATTCTCACGATCAAGTATCTCACTCGTTGGGGTCAAAAAGATACCCATGGCTCAGATTTGTTGGATACCTTCGTAACGCCATTGTTTTGATTACAACCACTGGTATCTCCTACGCTCTCAAAGACAACAAGAACGTTGTATTCACCATTGTCAAGACCATTCCATACGGTCTCTCTGACGTCCGTCAGCCAAACACTTCCCTCTCCTACGCTTCCTTCATTCTCCCTGCAATTCCATCTGTCTTCATTGTTTCCATTCTCGAGCACATTGCCGTCGTCAAGACTTACGGTCGTGTCAACGGTTACTTCACAGACAACAACCAGGAAGTCGTTGCTATTGGTCTCACCAACTTGATTGCTTCATTTGTAGGTGGGTTCCCTGCTACTGGTTCTTTCTCTCGTTCTGCCATCAAGTCTGCATCCGGTGTCCGAACCCCACTTGGTACTTTCTTGACTGGTATTCTTGTCGTTATCGCCCTCTTCACTCTCACTGGGGTCTTCTACTATATCCCAAGTGCCGTCTTGTCTGCGATTATTATCCCTGCCATTGGAGAAATCATCAACTTTAAGATTTTGAAGGGACTCTGGGAAGTTGAATTGGCTGATTTCCTTGGTTTCGTGATTGCTTTTATTGTCACTTTGGCTTCCAGCCTTGAGACTGGTATCTACGCGTCTGTCGGTTGGTCTGTCTTGGTTCTCTTGGTTCGTATTGCCAGACCCACCGTAAAAGTTCTCGCTCGTACCGCTGAAGGCTCTTGGGTTGATCCAGAGGCTGAAGGTTTCAAGAAGGAATCTGCTGGTATTACTACCGCCCCACAGGGTATTCTCGTCTTCAAGATCGAAGAATCTTTGACCTACCCAAACAGTGGTTACTTTGTTGACCGCCTCAAGGACACTGTAATCAAGAACTACAAGTACACTAATGCCGCTCACCTCACCAATGGAGACCGTATGTGGTGCGATGACACTCAGGAACGTGCTCAAAAGAGAGAAAAAGATGGATTAGTTGATTTGCCAGGACTCCGTGCCGTTGTACTTGACTTCTCCGCTGTGAACCACGTTGACTACACTGGATTGCAAGCTCTTATTGATGTTCGTGATGACTTGAACAGATACGCTGGACGACCGTTCCATTCTTCTTTGTCAACGTCAAGAGACACGAACTCAACGCGTTGATCCGTGTTCCATTGGTTGAATCTGGTTCTGAGGTTGACGCAACTCCTGGAGCTCCAAACACTACTCGTTTTGCTCTTCCAAAGCTCAAGAAGACTCCTCAACAGATCCAGGAGGAGAAGGACCGTAGATTGCTTGCTTTGGAATACTTCTTCTACAGTGTTGATTCTGCTGTTGCAGCTGCAGATGCTGAAACTGCCGGAATCCTTGCCAACGAAAAGGGAACTGTTCACATTATTGCACAATAATATAGAGGTGATGCTAGCATACCCATCCATTACATCATTATAGGTAAAGAAATAAAAGACATGTGAAGTGTTTATATAGATATTATGTTTGAAACCCTTCTTCATCTCTCAAATCAACTCTCCTTTCCCGCTATCACAGCTGCCCTACTTGCTCTTGCTTTTGCCACGTATTACTATGGCATCATCGGCTTCTTGACCATCCTTGCTGTCCTTGTTCTCAGCTTGAGTCCCTCATACATCATAGCAATCATAACAACAACAACCCTCTCACTCGCATTCGGCTTCCTCGCAATGACGATGTTATTGGCAGTCCCTTCGAAACGAAGTTCCCTCCCCGTTGCTTTGCTCTTCCTCTACAGCCTCACTGTCCCAACAATCGCCGGTTTATATTACATATGGAAGACAGACGATATCAAGGAATACTGGTTGCTGTTCTTTCTGGGCCGGTGTGGTGTTTCCAAATGGGTGTCTGGCAGTTTGGCTTGGGGACGTGCATTTCTTTCCGAGGGAGACTCCACCGGATGTACGGCGATTGATGACGTTGTCTTTGGTTGAGTGGATCATTGTGGTTGTTTTGGTTGCTTTGAATATTGTGGCAGTTGGTGTTATGCTTCTTGGTGTGCATTTTATAGGTACTCTCATAGGTAGATTCTTACGCCTCTTCATTTAGTTAATAGTTAATTCGATGTACCTCTTCTTGTTGACCATTTGAGTTTATGTCGCACTTAATCACAAAAATGATTCAAACACAACGATACTCATCTTTTCATACGGTCTACCAATTCTTTCCCTCCTTGCGTCTTCCGTGTGGGCTACTATGGCAAGACTTCAGGGCTGATCTTTACTATCATACTCTTCCTGCTCTTCCACCTCCAGGCTTCATCACATCCATTCTTTTGATCGCATACTCATCTGCAGCCGGCCTTTTTACACTGTCAGTATTCATCCCGTGCTCAAAAACAAAGAGCGCATTAATCGTTTTGTTTCTGTTTGCGGGAAGTTGATGATCGCAACGGTTGCGGGGGTAATGTATGTTCTTATGACGGATGATATTTGGCAGTATTGGTGGGTGTAGACTTTGATGGGAAAGAGATTGGATATTTGTCGGTGATTGAGTGCTTGATAACAGCTGATCTGGTAGGTTGAATTGGTTGGCTGTTTGGGTATGTTCACTGGTATTCATGTCATAGGAAACTTCCTCATTAATTCCTTTACTGTTAATAATCCGATTCGTTCTGGTTTAGTGCCACGTATTACTAGTCTGTTTGATTTGATATTCATATTTCCAAAACCTTCCCCAAAAACTACGTCACAAACAACCATGGGTGGCTCTGTCATTGAAATCACATCTGATCCGAGGTCCCTCTCCAACCTCTACTCTACATGCATCTAACCATTTACCCATCCAGTTCAACAATACATCAACTCCCCAACCCTCACAATCGTCGACTTCACAGCAACATGGTGCGGCCCAGTATGTACCCCATCTCAACCAACCATAACCCACCTAACCCCGACTCCCTCAAAAGTGCAAAATGGTAGCCCCGCGCTACGAAGCCCTCGCCTCGAAATACCCTTCCGTACCTTTCCTAAAAGTCGACGTGGACCAGCACAGAGACATCTCGGGAACCTGGGGCGTGCGTGCCATGCCAACGTTTATGTTTTTCCAGGCGGGGCAGAAGGTGGATGAAGTCGTTGGCGCGGATATTGGAAAGGTTGAGAGTCTTGTTTATATGAAGGCTCCGAAGGGGGGTAGTTTCCCGGCGACGGGGGGCGGACGCTTGGGGGTGGTAGTGGAAGTGGGGAGGCTGGGGGTTCTTATGTGAATCCGTGGAAGGATGAGAAGCCTGTTGTTGGCGGTGGTGGTGTGGTGAAGCCGGATGTTGTGGGGAAGAAGGAGACTGGAGTCACAGTTTCTCAATCGGATAAGAAGGTGCTTATTGAGATGGGATTCGCGGAGTCGCGCGTGGTTGCGGCGTTGAAGGCGACGGGGAATGCAGGACTTCAACCGGCGATGGACTGGTTGTTTGCGAACCCTGATGAATCGTTTATGGATGTGGAAGAGTCTTCTGGAACGGCGGGCAGAGGGTTCTGCTGGTGTCGCGTCTAATGAACTGGTGCAGCTGAAGGGAATGATGATGCTATCACCGAGGCCGAAGCAACCGCTGCTTCCTTGAAATGCGATGACTGTGGTCGTTTGCTGCGAGATGCTGCCGCCGCCGAATTCCATGCTGTCAAGTCGGGCCACCAAAACTTTTCAGAATCAACTCAGGTCATTAAGCCATTGACTGAGAGGAAAAGAAAGCTAAGCTTGAGCAACTCAAGATTAAAATGGCTCAAAAGAAGGAAGAGAAGCGTCTGGCTGAGATTGAAGAGAGTAAGGCAAAGGAGAAGGTACATATGTTTTTAAAACACCTTTGTGAACAAACACATATATTTAAATTGTTCAGGTCCGCCGTACGACTGGAAAAGAAATGGTTGAAATGAAGGAGAAGATGGCTGAGTTGGAGCTCAAGAAAGCGCGAACAGAAGAAACGCGAGAAGGAAGAAGACCGAATTGCCAAAGCCAAAATCAAGGCGCAGATTGAATTGGACCGCAAGGATCGTGCTGCCCGAGTAAGTGAAATACTGGCATCAATCAAGCTTATACTTAATCATTTGAAATTAAAACAGATTGAGAAAGAAAAGTTGGAACGACAGGGCATTCAGTCATCGTCTCCACTTGTTTCCGCTGCTGCATCGACTGCGTCGGTTGCGTCGGCTGCTGGGCCAAAGGAATACACTGAAGCCAGAATCCAATTCCGACTTGCAAATGGCGGAGTTGTAACACATACTTTTGCAAGCTCTGATTTATTGAGTTCAGTGTATGCATTTGTCGCTGAGCAACCGGTGTTTCTGCTGGATCGTTCAAGCTTGCTACTACCTTCCCACGAATTGTTTTGACCGATCAGAGTAAGTCTTTGAAGGAGCTGGGGTTGGCGCCTAGTGCTGCTCTTGCTGTTGTCTAAGTTGGGTATTCAATAAATGTCATGTATACTTTTCTCCTTCCTTCTTTCTTTTTCATTCATCATCCAATGTTTCTGTCTGTTCGACAAGTCACCCTACAAAACCTACGAAGGACGCTTCTAACGACCAGGCCAAGTACGTTTGCAGCACGGTCTCTTGCTCCAAATGACTGACTGAATCCAACCAGAGGCGCTGTTCTCGTCACTTCCACCAAAGCCCCAAACAGCAAATGCACCAACTGCCACGGCATCAAACATCATCCAAACAAATGAATTGGCGGCACCGAGTCTTGGACGGAAGCTGAAACCTGTTCAAGTGAAAGAGAGTCCTTTGGTTGCTGAGCCAGTGTCGGTGTCATCAACTGCTCAACCAACAACAACACAACCAGAAAACTACCTCGCAACAACCTACTTCTATTGCGCAACTAAAAGATGTCTTTCCGTTCGAAATAATGGAATGAAAAAGAGGACAAAGGGTGAAAAGAAGGCTCAAAAGGCTGCTGAAAAGGCTTTTGAATTTCTGGATCCAACATGTCCTCGGAAACCACCAAAGCCCTTTATGATCTACTGCGCAAAACAACGTGAGCTTGGCCGTGGAACCGGGTTTGAAGCTGAAGACACGGAGTTCTTTCTAAAGGAATGGAATGCTGCAGAAAAGAAAGTGCGAGCGGTACGTAATTGGTAACTTAAAATAAGAGACTCACACTCTGAAAACTATAGCCATTCAAAGAAGAAGCAAAAAAGCTTAAGGACAAGTATTCGCAGGACAGAAAAAAGTACCTAGCAAAACGGGCTGGCAAAGTTGTTCCTCTGCCAAAACCTAGGAATCTTCCATTACATGTACGGGAAGCGAGACTGGAGAAGGAGGAACTGAAAAGGGCGCGAAGAGAAGGTGATGCGGCCAAAAAAGCTGCCCGTTATGCTGCATCTCTTGCTGCATCTGGCGCTCCGTCTCTGTCCCCATCCCCAGTCACGGCGAGCAAGCCACCAGTAGAAAGCACCAACGAATCCAACTAATAAACCAAGCAAACCCTAATTAAAGAATCAGTAGAAGTTCCACGGTGGAATCAAATTTTCCCCGTTTGATTCATCATCGAAAAAGAAAAGCATCGAACAAGACACCTTAGCAGCACCAGACATCCAACAAGTAGTGACTATTAGATGAGGACCCTCGCCCGCCTCCTTCTTGTTCTACTCGTTGTCAAGGCCCTGGCTGAGCCGCTTCCCGGCGGACCACCCGGACTTGGAGGAGCCCTTGTTCCGCGGCGATCGGTAGCGTCGCCTTCTTCGTCGCGCCGGACTCTGAAGCCTCGGCCTCGTTCTCGACGGAAAACCTTATTGTCGTCGCCACTGTTGACGGCCATCTCCACGCCGTCGACGCAAAGTCTGGCGCAACAAAGTGGACGCTCAAAGACGAGTGGGGCCCGCTGGCCTCGGTCCAGGAAAACCCGTCGCTGCTTTCGGACCAGGACTTTGCTGATCCTTCCACTCAGCCCTCGGAGCCGGATTCGGACTTTGTCCCTCCGCATATTTCACAGGATGGTATCATCATTCCTGAGCCTGTTGGGAACGGGGATTTGTATTACTATGCTCCCGGTGAGGATATCAAGAAGCTGCCTTTCTCAATCAAGGACATAGCCGCGCATCCCTCTTTTGTCACTGATGCGAATATTGCTTATTCCACAAAGAAAGTGTCCAGACTATTGGCTATTCATCCAGCCACAGGTGCCCTCCTTCATTCTTATGGTGTTGATGAGGATCCTTTGCTGCTTCAAATGCGTGGGATTCCACCATTGTGAATCCATCTTGATTGCTCGCACGAGTACATGCTTGTCATCAGTGATTTGAATGCAAAGAAAGTCAAGTAAGTTGTTGCTTAATTCTGCCAGTAAAATAGTAGTCACTTATCAACCTCAATTAGGTGGAATATCACTTTCGGCGAGTTCACCCCCGCCTCCATCCCTGACACCCTTTTCGACTTGGGCCAAGACCCATCTCCGAAAGATGTGATTATTGGGAAAAAGTTGAAGAATGAGAAGGAGAATCTGCTATCCATGAGTGCGAATGTGGATGGTAGCGTCATCTTGGATGACTTGAAGAATGGTGAGCCGCAATGTTACTTAGAGAAAAAAAGCTAATGATATCAAATTCAGAGAACGCCTGGGAACTCAACTTCAACTCCCCCGCCTTGGCCGCTTTCAGCGTCGGTTCTGCCAACGCTCAAGGTCACCAAGTTGCCAAAATCTATCCAGCTGCCAACTCAAACCCAGATCCTTTACCGTCTTCTCCCTTCAAATCCCCTCGAAAAGCTGAAAACAACGTCTACGTTGGAATCGTCAAAGACAGCTACTATCTCCTCTCCCATGCAAATACAAACCTAAGAGGAATCGCATCCTCCTCTGATAAACAAGTCGTTGGCCGAATTGAACCAGCCGCCAAATCCACTACAACACAACACCCACCCACTTCCATCAAAAAACCTGCCATCACCCCTCTCCCTTCCTCCGCCCATCCCAGCAATCAGATGACACATCCACAGAATGCATTCCAAAACAATCGTCCCCAGAAAACACATGCCTAGTCGGAATCCACGCCCTCCAACCACCCCCAAAATCCCCTCGCAAGAACCCAACGACACCAAACCTCCCACTCCCACCACTCCTCCTCACAGGAACACCAATCCCCGCCCCAACCATCGAAGAATGGAACGCCTTCTTCCACGTAACATCCGGCTGGCGCCTATTCGAACAAGTCCTCGGCTTCACAGACGCAACCGAACGCGTCTTTGTCTACATCATGACATTCCTAACCGTCTGTTGCCTCACGGGTGTCGGATACTTCTCGGAAGCGGGGGCGGGTCCGTGTCGGCGGTGTTGTTGTGAAAGGCGCGGGGGAGATTGAGAAGCGGTATCGAGGGATTGTTAGGCGGTTGGGAAGTCGTGGGGATTTCGTTGCAGGGGCTGTCAAGTTTTGTGAGGATGTTACGGGGGATGTTTGTGGGGAGGGTGAGGAGGAAAGGAGAGGCTTTTGCCGGAGTTTGTGGATTCAAATGGGGCGGGTGTCGTTTCTGCTGTGCCGTTGAGTGTTGTTATGAGTCGGTTGGAGAAGGAGGAGGAGGAGTTGCCGGCTTTGCCTGTTGAGAATGGTGGCGGTAGTAGTAGCAGTGGTGTTGGAGGGTTTTTGGGGAGCTTTTTCAAGGCGAGTGGGTCGAGTACTGAGACAAAGAAGGAAGAACGGAGAAGTTCAACGAGTATGATGTGTTGATGAGATTCTGAGGAAAGCGAAAGAGTTGCCGGCGCTTCCTATTGAGGACAGTGACAAGGAAAAGAAGAAGGAAAAGGAAAGGAAAAGGACTCGGTGGCCCAAGTCAACGCCTAAAAAGGCTGTTAAGAAGCCAGCAGCAAAGCAACTGCCTCAAGTCAAAAACCCTAAAGAAACTAGCGTGGAAATCTTGTCAGACTCCGTGAGCAACGAAGAGGAAGAAGAAGAATTGGAGTTGGACAATATGGATCGCCTCTTATCTGCCCCAGACCTCATCGCTCCCTCCGAACGCGCCGAAAGCGAAAACCAGACAATCGTCCACACCGGCGACACCGAATTCTCCGTCGTGAGCAACAAGAGCTCTGTGTCAAACCTAAGGAAGAGCAATCCTCCGCACCATGACTGTATCCGACCAAATCCTTGGACACGGATCTCATGGAACTATGGTCTTTAAGGAACGTTTGAAGGGCGACCTGTTGCTATCAAGAGACTTTTATTGGACTTTTACGACGTTGCGCATCATGAAGTCAAGATTTTGAGGGATAGCGATCAGCATCAGAATGTTATTCGGTACTTTTACCAGGTATGTCCTTTGCAAAGTTCAGGATAGTGTTGGCTAATGATATTTTGATTTTATAGGAGGCAACAGAGAAGTTTATGTACATTGCGTTGGAGTTGTGTCCTGCGTCGTTAGCAGATGTCGTTGAAAACACTACAAACCCGGATTTGCATCAGATTCGGCTCTCATTGAAGCCAAGGAATGTGTTGTCACAGATTATTTCTGGGATTCAATACCTTCACTCGTTGAAGCTTGTGTAAGAATTTATCCAGAAGATATCAAGTCTGAAAACTTATTGTTGTATTACAGGCACCGAGACATCAAACCGCAAAACATTCTGATTGGGGAAAGTCGTGGAAAACTCAACTCTCACCCTCGGATCCTTATCACTGACTTTGGATTGTGTAAGCGTCTTGCGGATGATCAATCCAGTTTCCACAACACGATGCACACGACGGGAGGAACTATTGGTTGGCGAGCCCCTGAATGTATGATCAACCAGCTGGTGCAAAGCCGGGCAGCCAGGAAGATACGAGCGAGAGCGATCACTCTCAGTGGGTGTTGCTTGCACCTTCGCAGCAGATGCGTATCACCAAATCAATTGATGTGTTCAGCGCGGGTTGTGTGTACTATTACTACCTAACCGGTGGTGTTCATCCGTTTGGAGACAAGTATACACGTGAGATTAACATCTTGAGAGGAAATCATCGGTTGGATAGGTTGGATGGGATTCTGGATGGAGGTGTTGAAGCCAAGGATTTGATTCGGCGTATGATTTTCAAGGATCCAAAGAAGAGGTACTTGTTTTTGGGTTTTTTGAGAGATTATAAACTGACTTGTTTTGTTTTGTAGACCGGACACTGAAACGATCTTGCTCATCCATATTTCTGGACACCTTCCCAGAAGCTCAGCTTCTTGCAAGAAGTCTCTGACCGCTTGGAAACAGAAGAAAGAGATCCACCTTCCGCGATTCTCAAACAACTCGAACGTGGTGCTGAGAAGGCAGTCGGCAAAAACTGGTCTTCAAAGCTTGATCGCCGAATCCTTGAAGATTTGCGAAACTTTCGACAGTATGACACCAAGACCGTGCAAGATCTTTTGCGTGTGATTCGTAACAAAAAGAATCACTATCAGGAGCTGTCTGCAGAGTTGAAGGGAGTGATGGGGGTTGTTCCAGATGGGTTTTTGGGATACTTTGTGAGTCGGTTCCCTGGATTATTGATGCATGTGTATTATGTTGTTGAAGGGAGTAAAGGGATGAAGAAGGAGCCTTTGTTTTTGCCGTATTTTGGAGGGCGGGAGTAGGATTTCTTGGAGGACAGTGTATAAGTGAACAATAACATTCTTTTCTAGTTCCATGTTTATGTCATTGTTATTCAGATCTCATCGTCAGAGCAATAAAAGAAACCTCATACGAATTCGATGGTCAACAAATCGAATTGGCAATTGTTGAATCTCACCCTGTACATCACTGCCATATCAAATGTTTCAGAGTTCCAGTCTTTGGGGAACAAGGGGGGGTATATTTGAATGATGTCATTTGGGGGGAGATCTTGTTGGGTCGCAATCGCAAAAAACAAAACTTGCAACCTTATCTCACTTCCAAATGCTCAACTCATTCAACAAGGACGTCCGAGTTCTCTTCCTGGATCCACTTCCTTCAACGGCCGTGGAAATCTTCCGGACTTCCGGCTTCAAGGTGAGTCCTTTTGAAAGGGCATTGGAGATCGTGTCCTGCCAGGGGTACTGTTGTCTTATCTTTGGTTGCACATGTGTCAGATTGACGAATGTTTCGAGAAACTGACTGAAGCCCAACTGGTCAAGAAGATTACTGAATACAATGTCGTCTGTCTGAGGTGCGTATTCGGTGCATCCTGTTTGGTTGTGGGGAGAGTTTAGGGTCTTGGGTGATGATAACGAAAAACTGACATGTTTGACCTTTCATAGAGACGACAGGGATGAGCAGTACCTTACTGATGAAGTTATCAAGTCTGGTCACAGGCTGCTTGCTATTGGAGTCTTTGGCAAAATGCAAACTGTGTTGATTTGGAGGTTGCTCAGTCCATGGGTGTACGTACCTTAAACCTGCCGTCTGCTTTGGACGAAAGACTAACTAGGGTCAAATGACCGAAACTAGATCCCTGTCTTCACTTCCCCCTTCCAACACCAAGGCTCTGTGGCCGAAATCACCATCTCGTTCATTGTCCTCCTCGCCCGTCAGATTGGAGACCGCTCCAAGGAAATCCACACTGGCGAGTGGAACAAAATGTCTGCGGGATGCACTGAGGTGCGTGGAAAGACGATTGGAATCGTTGGGTATGGTCAGGTTGGATCTCAGTTGGGTGTCATGGCTGAGGCTCTTTCTCTTGAGGTTGTCTTTTACGACACACAGAGTGTTATGCCAATGGGTCGTGCTAAGGCGAGAAAGACTCTTGATGAGGTGTTGAAGGAGAGTGACTATGTTGCCTTGAATGTTACCAGCACGCCGGAGAATGTCAAGTTGATTGGAAAGAGAGAGTTGGGATTGATGAAGAAGACTGCTTTCTTGATTAATGCTTCATATGGCGAGGCTGTGAGTTTGCTTATTCACTTGTTTGCTTCGGAGGTTTGAACTGAATCATTTGTTCAGGTTGACATTGACGCTCTTGCCGAGGCCATTAAAGCCGGTACTATCCGTGGATGTGCTTTGGATGCTTTCCCTAACCAGCCAAACGGAAAGAAGGCTGAGTTCAAGACCCACTCCAAGGACTTAAGAACGTGTTGATGACTCCTAATATTGGTAAGTCGTTATTCCATTGAAATAAGCATCGTTCTGACACGATTATAGGTGACATCACCGTCGAAGGAGAAATGCGTGTTGGAACTGAAGTCGCAAATGCTCTTGTAAACAACATTAAGCTCGGTTCCACTGTCGGAACTGCCAACTTCCCATCCATCAGCGCTTGGCCATTGAAGCCAGGAACCAGACGTATCATCAATGTGCACAGAAACGTTCGTGGAGTGTTGCAAGAAATTGATTACATCTTGTCTAGCTATAACGTTGGCAAGCAAATTCTGGATACAAAAGAGAGCCTGGGTTATATTATTGCAGATATTGCAACAGAGGAGGTGACCACTGAAATTGTCAGCCAGCTTGCTCTGTTGGCTCATACCGTCAAGACTCGCATTTTGTGATTCACCATTTCTTTCCTTACTAGTACTTATTTGTCTTTGGAGTATTAAATCCATATCATCATCTTTACTTGCGTTTCAGTCTTCATAAAAAACGATGGAAAATACCTCATATTTCTCAACCTCCACACGGAAATGAAACCCGTTTCTTCTTCGCATTTTCCGAGCAAAGCACTGGCAGGCTTTCCGTTGGTATGATAACTGGCTCCCCATATTGAATTCAATGTGGTTCCAGAAATGTAAAGACTTTGGCCAAAACACGGACCGTAGAAATTTCTAATATGGTTCCGCGGATCAGGCATTCCAATAGCACATTCCGAAATGATGGGAAGAAAGTATTCAATGTCAATGATGTTTCCACAATCATCTGTATCAATCCTGAACAGAAATGCATTCCCGACAGATCGAAGATTCCGAAAATCTTGCCACGCGTATCCACAAAGCCCCCCAAGATTGAACCTGAAATAGTTTTGATCAACACAATAGTATTGCTTTTACCATTACAGGCTTTATGGAAATCGATGTTGATGTGCACAGATTCTGACGATAAGAACAGCCGGCCGCACTCAAACATGTTATCATCGACACCGAATGGTTTTTTGAGTTGTTTACACAGCCGGTTTAACAAGTCCAAGAAGACGTCTTCTCTCAAAATTTCGGAAAAAATCGTGTCGCACCATTCTCCAGAATACGTCAGCTTGTAATGTGCAGAAAGGGTTTTCTGCATATCGAGCGGAAACATGGATAAATATGGCAATACAAATGTGCTGAATTTGTCCATTTCCATTTTGTACAATCCAACAATAGGAAGGAACTGCATAATGTCCGCGAGCGCTTTTTCTATATCATAACCAGTCGTAATACCCAAGTTTACAGGTTCGATGATGCAGTCTTGCTTCAACTTGCTCCAATGAATAAGAAAAATCCATCGCATCCAAGACGGAAAGCTCTGAAACTGAAGCAATTGAGCAATTCATCGGGCTCATATCCTTCAGTATTCCAGCCCCACTTGTGAAGACAATGGTTTCAGTAATTACTGGTTTTGTACACAGAAGAGCACGAGTTTGACACCCATAGTCACGAAATCTAGTAGCCAGAGCGTAAAACTCCAAGGCATTCTCTGGCGATAACACTCTCGCAACCCAACAACCAAACATTGGGATTTCAACGAATCCAGAGTGAGGTAATCCACAAAGGTGATGACGCGAGAGAGATAGTCAGCGGGTATATTTGCGATGCCCGTGTAAATGAACTCAAGGATAATATTGACTGTTTCGGCATCTGCATCAGGATGAGACAAAACAGTGTGGATGTGCTTTGAAACCGCAATGCATCCAGCTGGGTCGATAGATCCTGATCGGAGCTGTTCCATCGATTTGATAGGGCGTTCTTGTAGTACTCGCAGCGATGCATCAGGATGGCAGCATGTGCAAATATTGGTGTTTTCGATTCGCCGGCAAGGATAACCACATCCGCATGAGTTGGATCAAGGCGAATTGCATTAAGTCTGCTGCGATAGGGGGCGAAGCTTGGAGCTTGAACGTCTTAGTAGTTGGCGTTGATGTTGTTCCAGATGTTGAAGGTTCCCCAGCATCTTTTAAACTACAAATAAATACTTTAATTATTCCACAATAATTTGCATCGTTATTTACATCACAAGGTGACAAGGTCAAGGTGGAATATTTCATAGTTCTCAATCGCAACACGCTGGAAGCCAACAGTATACTTTCACAACCATCTCCTGCAAAATCTTCCAAAGTTCTTCCATTAGTTTCATAATTAGCCCCCCATTGAAAGAAAATATTCATTTTGTTGATAAAGAGACTATTTCCGAAAACTGGACCACAACTGAATATGTCATCGAGAATCTGATGCTGTCTGATAATGACAGAGGTGAAAAAATTCAATGTCAACCACAGATCCTGATTCGGTACATTTCACATGAAATAAGCATGCTTCTTCTACTGTCTGAGGACCAAAGTTATTCCAAGTTACATCAACAAAGCCTCCCATTATTGCCCCATGAACAGTCTTGACCAATAGCAATGTATTACGTGCTTTGTCACAGGATGCATGATACTTGGCGTTCATTACGTTGACGTCAGAATAGTTTACTGTGGAAAACAGGAGAGTATGCCTAGCATATATTCTTTCTAGATGCTGAGAAACTCGGCGAAATACAGATTTCAGAGGCAAATCTCTTAAAATGGCCGAATCAAATGGAGCAATCCATTTTGTTGAGGAATTTCGAGTTGATAATGTTCTATCAGCTTTGTTGCATATCCAACGGAAATACAGTTAAATCAGGCTCGACGATAGAGACAAACTGTGATTTTTCCATTCTGTAGAGGCCGACGAGGTGGAGTAGTGGCTTCAAATCGCCAAATACTTTCTCCTCATGAAGTATTTCAGACTCCAATTGTTTCAACTTGCTCCAGGTAAAAAGAAGCGTCCATTTCATCCACGCTTCTAAAGATTGAAAGTTCATCAATTTACAATGTCGTCGTGGTCAAACTCCTTCAAAGCGTCACTTTTTAGAAAGCCCATATCATTTTTACCACACAAGATGGCCCGAGATTGGTATTCGACATGATTAAGTTTATCTGTGAGAACATAGAATTCCATTGCATTTGATGGCGACAAAAGGCTGGCAGCCCAATAATCCAAGCAACTCTGTGAAACTGATTCCAATGTAAGGAAATCGGCGAAAACAGCAAAACGTGACAGGCAAGAGTCTGGAATAGTCACAGATCCAGTATAAATGAATTCGAGTACAATGTTGATAGTTTCGAAGTCAGTGTTTGGATGAAGAGCACAGCTCGAATGTACTTCACATCGACTCCCAGATTATCAATCACACAATCGTTTGAATCATTTATCCATCGATTGGAGAGCGCGTTCTTGTAATAATCAGATCGGTGCGAAAGCACTATTGAATGAGCAAAAACAGGTGTCCTTGTCTCACCAACCAAAATCACAACGTCGGCGAGAGATTGGTCCAAGCGCATTTGATTGTAGGCTGCAGTGATTGGGCTCCCAAACTCAAGCTTGAAAGCTTTGGTTGGCTGAAGCTGAGCATCCGCAGTCATTTGGGTGGATTATTCAAGAAGGTAAAATATCTATCTATTTTTCTCTAAAACTTTCAATATCTATCGCATCATAACAGAGTTTAAAAGGGGAAAGTTTTAATCAATTACAATAGCCTCAGGATCTTTAAACGTAAGTTGAAACACTTCATACATCTCAATTTTAGTTTCGTAACGACCAGACTTTGCCGGCGATTCCGTACACTTTCCTAGCAAAGCCTTAGCAGTCTTTCCATTTGTTTCATAGGTACTTCCCCACTTCGAATACAAAGTCAATCCAAATAGGTAAAGACTTGCCCCAAAACAAGGCCCGCAAGCTTCTTTGTTGTTGCCCATAAGTTTGTATCCTACCGATTGTGCCAAATTCAAAGGTCAAAAAACTCAACGTCTACTTCAGAATTCTTGTATTGACGCGGAATAGAACCGCTTCTTTCGCTTCTGACACATGGTTGTAGTCCCTCCAAGGTGTATCCACAAATCCACCCAAAATTGCTCCCTTCACAGTTTTGATCAATACCATCGTATCTCCCATGCTATTGCATGTCTATGAAAAGCGCGATTAAGATTTTTGCGGTCCGAACAGTTTGAAGATTGAAACAGAACATTCACATCAACTGAGAATTTTCTGTCCAAGTATTTTTCAAGTTCGAGAATGAGGTCGTCAAACATTGAGTTTGGAATTATGTCGGAAATGATTTGATGACTCCATTCCTTGGTGGCTCCTGAGACTTCATAATGTTCTATCAAATTCTCTTGAAGATCGTTTGGAAGCATGGACAAGTATGGTTTCACCAGATTTTCAAAATCGGGTCTTGTCATCTTGTACAGTCCAACCAAATTAACAGTCTGTGATATCATTATACGCTGCATTTATATTAAAAGCAGCAGAAACACCCAGTTTGACATCTTCAAATGGAATCCCTTGTCTCAACTTACTCCAATGAATCAAAATAGACCATTTCTGCCAACAATCAAACAAGTCACACAAAATCAACGTTTTGATGTCTTGTTCATCCATATGCTGCAAAATATTGGACCCACTAGGTTGGTTCCAAAGTGTGTTCGTTTTGCCCCAACAATGCAGAGCACGCACTTGATATTCCTTTTCTCCAAGCCTCACTGCCAGAGCATAAAAATCAAGCGCATTTTCGCCTTTTAAAAGATGCATGTTCCAATATGCCAAACACTGCAATTTGACGTCATCCATTGAGATATAATCGGCAAACAGTGCAACGCTAGAAAGTTGCGATTCAGGCACACACGCAGAACCAGTGTAAATATACTCTAGAAGAATATTGAGTGTTTCAACGTCCGTGTCAGGGTGAGTCAAGACGGCTCTGATGTGTTGGGGATCTAGATCGGTAGGTAAAGCGATTCCCTCGAGAAGAACGGTTCGGTCCTGGTTCTTTATCCAGCGAGTCGAGAGTGCCTTTTTGTAGTATTCGGAGCGGTGGGAGAGGATTACTGAATGTGCGTAGATTGGAGTTTTCGATTCATCAACGAGGATTACGATATCGGCTAGAGACTTGTCCAGACGCATTGCGTTGTAATCTTCAGTCATTGAAAATTTGCTTTCGAGATTAACTGTTGTGGGCGAAGGAGGGGGAGGTTGTACATCATCTTGGGCAACAGTCAGCATTTTCACAGTTATTGAGTCAATAAGATGCAAGGAACATGAACAATACGTATTACTGAAAGTAACGGAAATTATTTAAGTAAGAGTTTTTTCTACAGGGATGGAAACTCTCCATTGAAAATTACAACAGCCTCGACATCTTTCAACATCCTTGAATCGCAACGTCTGCCAAAAATTGACCCTGACCCAAGGTCATTTAATTGTATTCTGTGGTGATTGGGCCTTCACTTTCAAGCTTGAAAGCTTTCGTTGACATATGGGTGGATTAATAATTTAATTTAATTAATTGTTTGAAATCTGAAAGTATTCTTCAGTGCACATATTGGCGTCCAAAAGATACAGTTTCTCGGACTCTGTTGCAACAACTGCCTCGGTTTTCACCAAACTCCAGAACCTTGCCCACACTTCCGCATCTAAAACTTCCTTGTCCACTCTGACATTGGCAACGAACTGTGCGAGAACTGGTTTGGCACTCTTGCTGATAAAAAACGACCCACTCCTTCCATTACAATCATCAAACGCCAACACCGCCGCGTCCATTTCTCACTCGTTAATTTATCCAGCATACATGCACAGGCCATCTTGAATCCGCTATCAATCGTAACGCAGGATGCACAACCCACACCCACTCGTACTTATCAAGAATCCCTGCAATCAACCGAAACGTGTCTATGAGTCCCATGGGCCGTGCAGTTTCAAGAAATGACTGATGCAAATGCTTCGCGAACGCTTCACGTGACAGAAGCGACTCGTCAGATCCACCAAGCGGTGCAAGTATTGTAACGCGATCGTACTTTGTGCGCAAGGCGTGAACAAATGTGTGTCACTATGATTGTTGAGGGCGACTGGAATAATGGGGAGGTGCTTTCTGCTGCGAAAATGTCCATTTGGATTCGACGCAACTCCAATAACTGGTTTGGGAGATGCTTCCAAATATGTGAGATTACGTGGGGATGGGGTAAGTGTACAGATTTGAGTCAGGGTCAAAGGTTTGAAATGGAATCCAACAGCATCGGCGACTTCTTGTTCTGTGCGGCCTTGTTCGCTCCACATTGTATTGTAATTTTTGGAAGGAGACGGGGGCTCTTGGGCCTTTGTAGTCAAAGCATTGTTGGAGAGTGTATTGATCCGCCATTGCTGATCTCGTTGTCTTCATTTTTTCCTGGAGGCTTTGTAATCGATGAGGTTTGGTTCAAGAAGAAGGAGTCCGCCATTTATACATCCAGTAAAGTGATCCACTGAACATCCAAAGTCTGTCAAAAATTGGGGGTTCCAATCTTCCACTCCTCCATAAAAGAAATTCGCTTTTGTTGACATATTGTTGAAGCATGGAACTGATCAATAAACGAAAACAGTGGAATGGGGCTCTTAGTGACAAAGAGAAGATCCAAATCGATGTAAAGAATCTTTTCATAAATTCCCTCTAAAGCCCACATTTGATACTTTGTATATGTGTAGTGGTATCGGTGCGAATAGTCCAATTCGGTCATCGAAAGTATGGGAACGACAATGACACGAGCACCAAGTTCCAGAAGGGCACTACGACATTGGCTTGTTTGACCAGGTGTCATCATTACCACAAACTCCGTTTCGCTATCAGGCCCGAGTTTCGTGGCTGGCGAGTGCAGAAATGAGTATGCTTGATACAGAGCCTCTTCACAATATTTATCGAATGCATATGCTTTCTCATCGTGTAATTGTGGACCTGACAATAAAGTTATAATAGCGTTTTTGCTAGGAAGGTTGGATGTTATTGGTGGTAGAAATGTAAAGCCTGTAGGCTATTGAAAATAGCACATAATTAGAAAATAGCTATAAATGAAAAGAAATTGTACCATGTGCTTAATGGCTGCATCAATGACCATTTTCCTTACTTGGGACTGATCCAATACTTCAGCTCCATGTTGGAAACGAAACAACAGATCCAATTGAAAAACAATGAATCCGAAAATAATCAATGGAATAAGCAGCTGTAAACGGTTTGGAAACGGAAGCATAGTTGATGGATGCCCTAAGGAAACAGAATATTCTGCGTGTTGCTTTTAGAGACAGCTACGTACTTCAGTGAATAATTCAAAGGCGTAGACAAACGAGGGTGTTGGCTTACGTGAGACAAGGATTATTGTGACCTTCTTTCCTGGCTTTCTTTTTGGTCGAAGACATTCCTAAAAAAGGAATCAGACCCAATACAAAACAGAAAAAGGGTATAATCACTCATATTCAAATATCAATTGAAAAGTTTGCCCAGTTTGATTTTGCGTCATTCTGGTGAGCGATCGCGTACTTTTTACGCCTTTGCTTGTACACCTTTACTTTGGTGGATTGGAAAGTACACAATAGTAAAGGTTGCTTTTATTGATTATTCGTGCAAGAACGAAATGCGGAGAGAAGAATAAGGTAGAAGGAGTAATGCGAAAATACATACTGTGAACCTTTCAAACGGAAATCAACTCATATACCCCTCCTCTAAAAAAAAAGAAAGGAAATACAACAAGCATAACAAATAAATAAAAGTAATAAGTTATAGGAAAGGATATAGAGTTTGTTTGGTATTTTTTTGTTTTTGAAAGTTGTTGTGTGTTTGTTTTTTTGTGTTGAGGCTTTTTCAAATGTTGAGGAATATTATAGAGTTTCTGTCTCTGTTTCCAGGTCTTTGACGGCAGTTGAGAGGTCATCGAATCTATAGGCACAGGATCTGGAGCTGTGGCCAATTTCATTACACGTGTAGCATCTGTGTGTTGGGAGATATTGGTAATCAATTGCAAATATCAAATCGTGAGTCCGACACCGTTGACACTAACCTTCGAGCTTGGGGACACTCATTGGCAACGTGTCTGTTGTTTTAACGGATGTTAGATAGTCATGGAGAATAAAAAGTTGTAATCGACAGTACCCTGACTGTTTGCAAGTCCAACAAATATGCGGATTCGTACAGAAACGTGCAACGTGTCCCACCGTACCACATTTGAGGCACATTGTATTACTTAGATCAATAGGAAGCGGAGCTTGGAATGGCAACTGCTGCTGCTGCTGTGGTTGTTGTTGTGGTGTACTTGCGAGTTGTTGTGGCTATAAGGAAGATATTGCATCTGCTGCTGAAAGAAAGGCAGAAAGACAGCGTGTTGGTGATGATGTTGTGGGATAGGCAGAGGATAGGCCAGACACTCCTTCGCCACGTGACCTCTGCCCCCGCACGAAAAGCAGGCGCGGTGGAGTGCGTTTGTTGAAGCGTATTTGACGGGACAGTCGCGTGAGAGGTGGTCCGGCGCGTGACAGCGGAAGCAGCTCTTTGATGCGCGTGGGAAGGAACAGTCGCGCGAGTTGTGGCCGTGCGTGCGACAGTTGTAGCTGGTTTGATTGGTTGGATTGGTTGGGATTGGTGTTAGAGCAGAAGAATCAATCGGTATACAAGTACCACACGGGCTCTGTCTGTTCGCACGCTCGCGACAGGTGGCCGCGCTGTCCACACACGAAGCAGTAGCGCTCGGTTGCCGCCGGGGCTGTCCGAACGGGCATCATTGGAGCGTATGCGGTAGTATTAGCACTGGTATACTGCTCGTTGATTCGCAGTCGCAGGCCCGGGCGTTGGAGTCGAGGCTGTCGAGGATTGTTGCGGCAGTGGCGGAGGAGGCCTTGCTTGGGTCATTCTGAGATTTGTTGGTCTGCGTTCCAAAATGGTCCTTTTTGTGTCTTTGGAACAAAGGCCGAGACCCGATCTGATGCTGACAATTGTTCCGCAAATATCTGTTTTATTTCCGCTTTTCCCTTTATTGCGTTGCTGATTGCGCAGTCAACCGATAAACCGGCATCAATAAAGGAAGTGGGGCTGGCTGCCGACAGAGCGGGCATTCTGCCTAAATTCAAGCCAGTCAGCAATCACCTATCCAATATAGAAAAGCCCCTTACCTTGTTTCGGCACCACTCCGCAATACACTGCCAACAAAACAAGTGTCCACAAGGAGTACTCGTGCTCCTGTCACGGCTCTCTAAACACAAAATGCACTTGTTGGAAGCTCCAATCACTGGCTCAATCACAACAGCCTCATCCAAGTCCCCACTCCCGATATTTTCCACCTAATAATTTATCTTCGCTCTCATTCATATTCCCCTCTTCACCAATCTTTTCCCCAATCCAAGCACTCAACTCGCTCCAAGCTTGCACAGCCAGTCTGATAAATATCAGTACTCCCAACACTTCATAGCCACCCATATTCTCAGCTTCCCTTCCCTCAACGCCCTCGTAAAGACATATTCCCTCCCCATAATCCGTTTTGAAAACTCGTACACGCGTCCAGAGAGATAAAACAGGGCCAAATGAACAGCAGATGCGATTGGAATTATTTTTCTGAGAGTAGATTCATGGCGCAGAATCCAAGCAGCTATTTTATGTTGGATGGTTGATGGGCCATGTGTTGCGACGATTCGTTTTGAAGATGTTACAATGTAATCTGGAGCATAAGGCAAATGCATTGAATGAAGATCATGATGAATTGAGACTGTTATGATAGTAGTGTCAGAGTGTGATCGAGTAGCGTGTGAGAGTGGGAGCAAACGCACCAGACGAGACGGACGACTCCTCGTCTTTGCATCGATCTGAACGATGCCCGAGTACTCTTCGCCGATTGTCTGAATGCCTGAGTCGCAGTTAGGGCCCATGAGTTTCAAGCGAGAACCAAACTCAAACTCACCCGCGCCAACCGTCGCCGCCAAATAAACCGCCTCAGCCACCGACATGAGCCACCGTCTAACATTTGGGCTTGATATTGTGTGTGCGCGAAGCCCGAACACCGTCGTTGCAATCACGCGCACGCCCGGAACAAGCTTTGAATACAGAACGGATGTCGTCTGCGCATCCTTCTGCGCACTGTGAATTCACCTTCCGTTTAACACTCTCATTTTGAAAAAGAATCAAAGAACCTTCGGAGAATATCAGGTGCAAATGCTCGTGGAAAGTCCATCAAAGTGTGACACGTTTGATTTCGCTGGAAGAAACTTGAAGAAACTTGCCACCTGAAAAACACCCACCAAATCATGAACCCACAACGACTGCTGGCAGCACTGGCTTGGCATCTGCATCCTCTATTCAATAGCATCAGCGAATCCATTGTCGAAACTGTCGGCTCTGCAGGACATTTCAGAAAGCTGTTCGGTATGCTTTCTCCCTTCATCCCGTCTGCTCACTTCCTCCCGTCGCTCTCTCTTCCTCTTAATCCGAACTAAAGAAGCTAATAATACAATCACACAGCCTTCTGGAGTCATCAAAGATGCGTGCTGCGAATACAAGACGATCGAACAAGTAAACGACGAAATCGCTCCCTACTTGGATGATCTCGTCAAAACCTCCTTTTTCGTTATGTCAAGGTAATTATCTCATTTTGATTGGAACTGTCAAAGAGGTGTACCCTAACCTTGCTTTATCTAACCCTCCTTCCGTGAACAGATTGATCTCAACAGAGGTTGCAAGTTTTGGAAAGAAGATGGACTTTGTGTAAATGAAGGATGTGCCGTCAACATGCAGATGAGGTGAGTTCTTAGATCGCGCTTCAATGATGCGTCATAATTACTCCGAAATATTCCCCCTTGTTCTGCCTCATCAACATACTCAGCCCAGCCCACGCACCAGCTTTAAATCACGAACACAAAACCATTTCCGAATTTCTCCCTCCCTTCCCTTCTCCTCCTCCTTTCCCAAAAATCTAACCAACCTCTCTAACAGTCCGACCTCCCAAAAGACCTCCGCACAGAATCCCTCTCCTCAGTAGACTACTCCCTCACAGCCCAAGCCAGTTTCCCATTCTTCCAAAAATCCTGCGAATTCAACGACGCCGACTTCTGCGTGATCGACGACCCCGTCGCGCTGCGTGAGGTTCCGTATGTGAACCTTGTCAAGAACCCGGAGCGGTTTACGGGGTATGCGGGGGACAGTGCTGCGCGGGTGTGGGGTGCGATATATAAGGAGAATTGTTTTGGGGGTGGGGAGGAGGTGAGTGGTGCGCTTGGGGGCTGTTGGAGGGGGAAGAGGGGAGGGGCAGTGTATGGAGAAGAGGGTGTTTTATCGGCTTGTGAGTGGGTTGCATAGTAGTATTAGTACGCATATTTGTGATCAGTGGTTGGATCAGAAGACGGGGACTTGGGTGAGTTCTGGTTCTTTTTTTTTGCAACGTGTATCGTTAGTACTGATTTGATTTATTTTTTTGCTTTTGGTGATAGTCTCGTAACCTCGATTGTTTCAAGTATCGGTGGGCAAATTCCCAGATCGTATTCAAAACATGTACTTTACATATGTCGTACTACTACGAGCCATTTCAAAAATTTCTCCATACTTGGAGACCACGGAATGGTGTTCAAGCGCGACGGACAAGAAACGAATCGGGACTTTGATGAAGGGGATTGTGGAAAAGACTCTGAGTTGTCCACCTACGTTTGATGAAACCACAATGTTTACGGACTCTGCACTGCGGTGAGTTTTTTAAAAATTATGAGTGTATATGGGTTTGGTCTGGGTGTTTATGGCTGATGAAGACTCCTTTTATGCAACAGTCACTTAAGGAAGAATTCAAGAACCATTTCAGAAACATTTCGTTGATTATGGATTGTGTCGGTTGTGAAAAGTGTCGATTGTGGGGAAAACTCCAAATCACAGGGTTGGGAACTGCACTAAGATTTTTTCTCGTTTGGGAAGAGTAAGTTCTCTTTTCTCTGAACTCGTTTGGAATCAAATTCTAAAATCTAATTAATAGTCCATCACTATACCGACTGACCCGAACAGAACTCGTTTCCCTTATCAACGGATTCCACCGCATTTCAAATTCTCTCCGCGCAGTCGAGCGCTTCCGTAACCGCATCAAGGACCAGACGGACGTACTTCTCGAACTATCTACCGCCTCATCGTCTTCTTCGTCGGCCTCTTTCATCCAATCGGCGGCTACGGCGGCTCCCGAAATGGAACAAACAAATCGAAACGCGGGATCGCCTTTATTCATTGATATGAATGATACACAGAATATGGTCAAGTGGAGCGTGGGCGCTTTAGTGATGGTGATTGGATTTGTTGGACTATTCTATGGACAAACGAGTGAAACAAAGGCGTAGCCAGTGCTGTAAACAAGAAAAGAGAGTCAGACTTCTCCACCTCAACAGGACAGTGGAAGTGAAGGTTCTGTCTCTCCAAAGTCGGTTTGAAAAACGGACAAAAGGAAAACGCCATTAAAAATCAAAACTATCCCTGTAATACCACTTTTTAAGTTTAGACTTGTTATATTTCATAAACACCGTCTCGAATATATTTCCTTATGTACAAGAGATCTCAGACTTCTCTCAAATAGTCCAACAAAGTCGTCGCGTTCTTATCATCCCACTTATAATTATGATTTCGAAAGAATCTTACAAGAACTGACACTTGCTCCTTTAATCCCAAATTGTTTTTTGCATTGGATGACCGTACTGCTCTCACTTTTCGAATCTTGAACTCAAACAGCTTTTGAAGGTAATCTGTCAAAAATGGCTCACCATTTGATTGCTGCACGAGGCTTTGTGCTTGCGTGCAGAACAGTTCCCATTTTCCAGAAACCAGATGATTTAACGCTTTCAACATTCCACTCAAGAATTTACATAGCACGTTGCGACCTTTTGCAACCTTGATAACTGCATCAATATACTGAGTGGTTGTAGGAACATAGCGCTGCTCAAGAACGTGGTCAATCATTGACGGCAAAAGTGTCAATATCGATGGCGTTCCAAAAGTGCGTTCCAAACGGTTCATTCGATTGTAATAGCTGCTCAGTTTGTTAGACTCTGTTCGAGTGCTTGATACAGGTTATCCAGATTCTCATTGCCTGGTTCTGATATGCGCGCAATCAAGTAGCGAGAAATAAACGCTTCGTCTGAAGTAGCTCTCATAAGACTAAAATTCTTGGTACTTCGGTGCATGCGAATGTACTTGATACATTTTGAATGGTAATCGCTAGCCTTTTCGATATTATCTTGCGAGATTTCATATGATGCCTGAATGATCCATAATTGCGCCAATGAATACTCTTTCCCGTTTTCCAATATAAACAGCTCGAGTCTTTATCAATCGCATCTGCATAATTTTGATAGTTCCCAAGCGTGATTTCAGTCGAATGGTATCGACATCGAATAGCATATCCAGTTTCCGTGTAATTTAAGCCGACACGGTCCAGTATATTTACAAAACTGCGTTGATGGAGGCAAGCTTGGAACATGTTTCCTTCTCTCAAGCATTCAAGGTTTCGCGCCTCGTGAATGAAACCCAGGTAAGTTGCACTTTCTGCTGTGATGTTTTCGACGATTAATTCTAGATCCATGAGCAAGACTTTGGATCGGGCATCGCAGCGAGAGTATGACTTTGAAAAATGGAGTACTCCGAACACGGGGACACAGCGAGCATAGCAACTACCTAACAGCAAGTCACGGTTATCCAAGATGTTTTCTGATAATATCGTCAGCTGGGTTATTGCAAATAAGATTTCAATATTGGGACGAAGGAGAATCAACGACTTTGTCAAGAGTTCTGAGACCATTATGACTTCACTGAGCACTATTTGGTGTGCTCTTGATTCAGTGTCACTTTGTGCTATATCTTTAAATGCAGCGATAAAGTTCTTGGTTGTGTATCGTTTCGATATTTGTTGTCGTGTCATTTCATCGGATTTTAGAATTCGCTTGATGGTGTTGATGGTTTTCATGAGTCGACCCAATATAGCAGCATTACTCCTGGGGTATTTAAAGCCAAGTACTTCAAGTGCTTGGATGCAATGTTGAACGGAAGCCAGGAAGTCACTTATCAAAAGCCTTAAAATACTGTTTCTGAAAGTAACAAAAACTTACTGCATTTCAAGATGTAACTGTGCTCGATGTCGCAGTTCCGTAGCCTTGAGAAGCGGTGTCGTTGCAAAATCAACTCTGGGTTCAAATGATGAAAGTAACGTGTCATACTCTAAGACTCCTTAACCCGAAGTGCAGACGCTGATTCCAGAAATGCAGCATATAATACACGCTGTTTTCGCTCATTTTGACCTTCAACCTTCAAAAGATGGAAAATCAACCTTGAGTATTCCACCTCATCGCCAACTTCATAAAGGTCTGCAAATGCTCCGTGGATTTCGATACGCGTAGCAGGCACCAGTGAAGTATAAATTCCTTGCTGGATTAAGAAATGCGAAAACATAAGTATGGCTGGGTCATCTGTAGTCTTGATAAACTTGTATTTATCCAGTGATAAGAGCAATTGAACCATTTCCTCCGCTGTCGAAGCAGCAGCTTCTTTTCTGTGAATCAATATCGAACGAACTTCATTAATGTTGAAATATTGGCCGGCCACAGAAGCGATTCTCAAAATGTTCTTTAATTCAGAAGGCTGTTTATCGAACCTAATTCAATGTGAGTAAGGCAAGAGGAAATATTAATTGAAAATTACTCAACTGAGCTAAGATAACTGCCAAGGAGCCAGCTGTTGCGTTTTTAGCCATTTTACCAGTTCTACAAACTAACATTCCAGATGTCATATCCACGCCTATATTGGAATCCTCTTTCAACATAACAACTAGTGATGAAGCAATCAAAGCGTTTCCTTGACTTTGCTCCATGATATCAGTCACAATCACTGGGTCTACAGACTTGAATGTAGGGTATTTTCCTCGCAGCCCGTTTTCAACCATTTCTGAAATACCAGCAGCATCAAGAGGCCCGAGAAACAAGGATTCTGTGTTTTCGCTTTCAGCAATTTTGCGTAGGTCATTCTTCAGTGATTCCTTGTATTCTTCTTCCGGTCTTGAGACAAACAGAAAGAATATATGAGGACACCGTTGCATTAGCTGATACGTCAAGTCTAATGAGTAACTGTCAGACCATTGAAGGTCATCCAAGACGAACATGATTCGACAGCCCCTGTTGAGTTCATTCAAGATCTTGGAAATAAGGTTGGACAGTTTGGAAACCAAATCAGATACTTGAGAAATGTTGTTGATGCTTCCTGATATGAAGACATCGCGTTTTGAAAAAAGTCCTGGAACGTATGACAAGAGATCTTGGTATGCTCTCGGAAACATGGTTGATATAAAGTCCCTATGTTCGGCAGCTTGTGAGTTGCGAGTGTGGATACTGGATGGTCTTCCAGATGTGACACTGCTATCTCGCCGTGCGCTTTTGATGGCGCTTGTTGTCAGCTTCACAAAAGACTGATTCTTTTTGATGTTGTTGAAGAGGTCTGATAATAGTCGCGAATAAATAAATAGCATGGTATTGTGTTGATGTTCTTGTCCAAATCCGACACAAATCAGTGTATTCGGAACAGTTTTCATTGCATTGATACAATAGTGCATAAGAGTTGTTTTTCCAGATCCACTGACTCCTTTTATCAAAAGCCGCTTCGACTGGCCGCTATTCCAAACTTGGACGGCAGAGATGATGGCATTCACTTCCTTTTTGCGCCCCGACACCACATTCGTTTCAGAAACTGTCTCTCGTTTGATTTCTGCAAGAGGTCGATAAATTTGACTGGGTTTGGTACTCCCTTTAGAACAACAGGTTGAATCCCTTCGTCAAAAGAGAAAACCTCCTGAGCCTCTAAATACGTCTCCTCGTCACACAGTGCGATACCACGACACATTTCTAAACACATTATTCTTGCTGCATTGTTAACTGCTACTCCAAGAACCGTACCATCAGCTCGATTGTTGTTACCTACAATCCCAGAAAACACAGATCCACTAGTTACACCAATTGAAAACTGATCTCCAATCAAAGAATTCAGTTTCGAAGTTATTTCCATGGCTGCATGTAAAGCATACGTAGCCTCTCCCTTTTCATGTGCATGGCCTTGCAAACCCCACACCAATAATGCTGTCAACGCCTTATCATCACAATTAAACTGACGCATACATCCCTCATATTTACGCAGTGTTTTGAGTATCGGAAGCAAAACAGTTTGTCCAAACTGTGCTGATTTCTGAGAAAAATGGATAAACAGTACAGAAACGTTTCGGACTTGATCAAATTGAGACATAAGCGTGCTCACTCTATTGGAAATGGATTCTTCGCTGTGCATTGTGACTTGGGAGAGGGTTGAATTCAACGCATCATCCACGAAAGGAAGAATCCGTCCCATGCTAAGATTTTGTCCACTTCCATCAAATAAATCTTCATCTCCTGTACCCAATTGCCCATTTTTGAAGTCCATTTCACTTAAAATGTCACGTATGCGACTACCCAGAAGCTCCAAGTTGTCCTTTTCGTTGACAATCAATGCTGCACCGTTCCCGGTACTTCCGCCGTCCGAACTTTTTTCAATAGCCCTTGCAGGTCTCCCAATCGGTTTTTAACGACGTCGAAAAACTGTTGCGAGAAGCACATGTCTCCCTGTTTCCCAACGTCCAATAGGACACCTGCCTCGGAGAGAGCCTTTCCCGTCACGAAATACTCAGTCTTGCTTTTGTCACCGATTAGGACTAGCTGTGAATAGCCGTACCCAAGTCCAATATGGATTTTGAGCTGATGTAACATTTTCGAGCTTCGTAGTGTTTTTCCCGTACCAGATGAAGTTTGAGAATCAACTTCAAGGTGTTTCTGGACTTTGGTGAAGTGTTTTGATGCTGATTGTGTGGGTGATTGGTATGACTCGGAATTCCGTTCAGAGTCTGTTAATTTATGGTGTTTGTTGATTGGTCGACTAGTGCTGCTGTGAGTTTCGACCATATCGTCTACTTCAATAATATGGCTTCGGAAGTATATTAATAGGTTAAGGCTACATAATATCCCGTTTAGGATCATGGCTTCGGACGTTGATTCTGATGAAGATGAATGTGACCTGATTGTAATGGAATCAGATAAATATTAGTGGAGGATGAAGTTACCATGCTGCAATTACTGCATCACCCGCAAATTTGATGACAGACCCCCCAGTATGGTGGATACTGTCTATGATGGTATTTATCGGAGGATTCAGGAGTTCCTTGATTCTCGCTCCACTGTCATTTCCAAGAACATTTTTAGATGAGATGAGAGTTTTGAATAACCTGTTGTATGTCAGAATGATGGAAACTTTGTCGGCGATGGGATGGTTTTCCAACAATATACAAACCTGAGATATCATGATAGCAACGAGTCCAGTGTCTGTATATTCTACTCTAGGAAATTCAATCTCAGTACCTGAAGTTATCAGGTCCCGCACTTGTTGTGGAATGAAGGCGAGGGGGTTCGCGATTGTAGCAGAAGTCATTCCATTGTTCGATTGACTCAAAAAAAACTGAACATACAAAGGAAAGTGGGGGGCTAGACTCAAGATGATCACCGTCTTGAATGATTGCTTGTGCGATTAATATTAACGGGAAGTTGTAAATATTGACAGGAGTGTATTGAAGAAGGTAAAACTATTCCAAATTCGACAACCGCAATTTCTCCCTCTGAATTTCTCGGTCCATCCATTCAAGAGACGCGAGACCATGTTTCTTCGCGTCTTGAATCATATCGGCAAGTAAACTAGGATCGACACTTCCAGATCCATATTTGTGGATGGCACAAGGAAGGCCTTTTCGCGAGATGGCAACGGTGAGCTGCACATCTGAACAAAGTTCTTCGAGAGGGGTTGGATCAATGACGTGGTAATTACCAATCTATTTATTCGAGTGGTTAGAGAATATCACAACCTTCAACAATCTTCTGACGAAAGGTTTCCTTCGCTCATCATGTCCTTTTACAGATTCTCTACCAGCAAGATCCGATGATTTCCATTATCTTCCGGGTACTGTGGTTACTTGCATTCTCAGATTGCTTCATTCCATTGCACTACTCTCACGTTTTTGTCTGAGAACTCACCTTGTATAAAGTAACAACAGCAGGAATATCATTGACGCCTTTCAGCTCCTCCGTCTCTTCATCGGCCACGTCAAATTCAAACGAACGTGCAAGTCCTGATCCTGACTCTTCCACTGACACTTTAGGAATAAGGGTATTTGCGAGGGCAGCTCGAATAGCTTGGAACATAGTATCCAAAAGGTTTCCAGTGTAGGCAAGGACCTATTGATGGCTGTCATTAGAGAAATGGGACGTACAAGAAGCACATACCAACACATCCACATGAATAACCCAACATGTAGTGTTTGGCACGAAACAAAGAGACGCCAAGTCAAGACCTCCAGCATCTGAGTTGAGCAGCTTTGAGCAAAAGTCCGAGTATTTTCTGATAGAATCTTCACTGATGCCAAGATGTTTCGAGCTATTTTACCCCCCAAAACGAAGAATTACTCCATCAGATCTGCAAGTTTTTCAATGTAAATACCAGTCAATTGCGACATCGACTCTTCCCTTTGACGGGTTCACGACCGAGTATTCATCGTTTCGACATCATCATCATCATCAGCCTGGGCCCCAACGTGGCTCACTTCGGCAATCGCCACTTTGACGCCGACAAGAAGCGCGGCAGACTTTGCCGAGCCCGAGGCCTGGGGCACTGCGCCGAGTTCAAACGACAAAAGCGGGCGCGCGTCGGTCCGGCGCCGGCCATCGCCCCGCGCATTTGCTTGGACGCCGCCGATTATGTAATCACTGTTGTGGTGGGTGAGTGCGTGAGAGTGTGTGGGATGGGCTCTTCCTCGCGATGGTGACTTACCGCTCGCACACTGAAATCATTTATCAACAAGAAAAGTAAAAAAGAAAGACAGAGCATTTCTTCCCCATCTTGATCATTACTTTGGTTGAAATGGTAACGTGCAGTAATAACAGCATTGAAAGGGGCGTTCAGCCTGTGAAGATGAAGAAGTAGATTAGTCGTTTTGTGTTAAGTTACTTCCTCCAAGTTACTGTCACTTTATACCTTGAGTATGAAGAATACATCCCTCGTTTAAATTATTTGTTGTCTTTCTTTCTTTTTGAGTAGAAAGCAGACAAACAAAAAGATGGTAAGAACCGCGCGGCCACCACCAACCACCCACCCACCCAACCACCAACACAATCACTCACTCACTATCTCCAACTCAAACAGGGTCAGAACCAGAGCAACATCCCCGGAGCACCCGGTGGTGGAAAGAAGGACGATGGCGTGAGTATCTTGCTCGGGTTGCTTGAATGACGCGGTCCCTCACTCACTCTCGCCCCCTTCCTCCCGCTTTCTCCCCCAATTCAAAATCATAGAAAAAGAAGGAGAAGAAGTGGGAACAACCTTTACCCACTCGCGTCGGAAAGAAGAAGAAGAAGGGCCAGATGCGGTCCACAAGCTGCCTCAGGGTATGTGCCCCAACTTATACCCGTTTTATTACCTGTCCTCAAACAAAAACAATCCATCTAGTCTTCCCAACTACCCGTTGTAAGCTGAAGCTCCTCAAAAACGAACGCATCAAAGATTTCTTGCTTCTTGAGGAAGAGTTTGTTCAAAACCAGGAACGCTTGAAGCCTCAAGATGAAAAGAACCAGGTAAATACAAGAAAGGAGCTGTGTTCCTGTACAGCGAGCGAAGAATCAAGAGTCTGGATGATGGATAAAGACCAAGTATGAAAATAGTTGACTCACGAATTGTCTCGCATTCTATAGGAGGAACGATCTCGCGTCGATGAATTGCGTGGAACTCCCATGAACGTTGGATCTCTTGAGGAAATCATTGACGATGACCACGCCATTATTTCTTCTGTGGGTGGAACCGAATACTATGTCAGCATTATGTCCTACGTTGACAAGGATCTATTGGAGCCATCTGGTTCTATTTTGTTGCACCATAAGGTAAGATTTCGTGTTACGCATAAGTAGTGCTCATTTTGAATGACTAGAACTTGGCTGTTGTTGGAGTACTGGCAGATGACGCAGATCCTATGGTCAGCGTCATGAAACTGGAAAAAGCACCTACTGAAAGTTATGCTGATGTCGGAGGATTGGACCAACAAATTCAAGAAATCAAGGTTGAGTAGTTTTTAACCTCAATTCCACTTTGTGCTGAATCCAATACTATAGGAAGCAGTTGAACTTCCTCTCACTCACCCAGAACTGTATGAAGAGATGGGTATCAAACCTCCAAAGGGAGTCATTCTCTTTGGTCCACCAGGAACTGGAAAGACCCTCTTGGCAAAAGCTGTAGCAAACCAAACAAGTGCAACATTCTTGCGTGTGGTTGGATCCGAATTGATTCAAAAATATCTCGGAGAAGGACCAAAGCTTGTGCGAGAATTGTTCCGTGTCGCTGAGGAGAATGCTCCAAGTATTGTGTTTATTGATGAAATCGATGCCGTCGGTACAAAACGGTAATATCTCTATCCTTAATCAAATTCTTTCTCATCTTAAAGTGGATAGTTACGATTCAAACTCTGGAGGAGAACGTGAAATTCAGCGTACTATGCTTGAGCTTTTGAACCAGTTGGATGGTTTCGACTCACGTGGTGACGTGAAGGTTATTATGGCGACAAACCGAATCGACTCGCTAGACCCAGCTTTGATTCGTCCTGGTCGTATTGATCGTAAGATTGAGTTCCCACTGCCTGACATCAAAACCAAGCGTCGTATCTTCAACATTCACACAAGCAGGATGACGTTGGGAGATGATGTCAACTTTGAGGACTTCATTATGGCCAAGGACGACTTGAGTGGTGCTGATGTGAAGGCGATCTGTACAGAGGCTGGATTGTTGGCATTGAGAGAGAGACGTATGAAGGTTGTTGGTGAAGATTTCAAGAAGGCTAAAGAGAAGGTGTTGTACCGCAAGAACGAGGGTACTCCCGAAGGTGTGTGCTCCTTTGAGGTGATTGTATATTTCTTAACTGTTTTCCTTCTTAGGTCTCTACATTTGAGTATCGTTGCACACTACCTCCAGCTTCTGTTTTTTTCGTCATCCATGTTCCCATTTGTATACCTTTGTGTGGATTTGTGGAAGGTGCCTTGATATGTTTTCAAATAAACTTGGGTACTGGAAACGTTTATGTGCTCTTTTACTTCCTCACTTCAACGCCCAACAAAACATTGTCAATAATTCGCGTTTTCCCAATTCGAACAGCACCACTCATCATGGCTCCATCCTTTCCAATCTTCCCGCCTCCTCTTCGAGCGAAAGTGAATTCGCAACACTCAAATACTCCACAGGAACTCCACTCTCCTTCAAAATCTTTCCCGCAACCTCTCTCAACACATTCGCATCCCTCTCTCCACCTTCAAACAAAACCTCCGCCGCCCTCAAAGCCCTATACAAAACCGGCGCCGTCTCCCTCTCCTCCACACTCAAATACCGGTTCCTACTACTCATCGCAAGCCCATCCGTCTCACGAATCGTCTGACAAACAACGATTTCAGTCGGGATCAAGAGGTCCCGCGACATTGTTCTGATCACGGCACACTGCTGCCCGTCCTTTTGACCAAAGAACGCTTTGTGCGGTTGAATAACGTTGAAGAGTTTTGTGACGACTGTTGCGACGCCGCGGAAAAAGTGGGGACGGACGGAGCCTTCACTATAGGGGTGTGTGTTAAGGTTGTTGTGATGGGTTGGGGAGGGGTATTTTGGAGTTACAGCATGTGAGACTTTCCCTTGACTTCTACGAAGGTTCCTGTTTGTTTGGACACGTCGAGTGTGATTCCTGCGGGATACATTTCCTGCACGGCTGTAAACGTTGAGTGAGAACTTGTAAAACGACCGGACTCCGCTTATAATTAAGCGATTATTAAAAAGACGTACATGGGGCAAAGACGGCGTCAACGCCAACGGTGCTCAATAGTTTCACATCGTTTTCGAATGTTCGTGGGTATCTGTCCAGATCCTCGGTAGGTGCAAACTGGGCTGGGTTCACGAAGATGGAGGCAACGACTTTGTCGCAGTCTTGTTTTGCCGTTTTGGCTGTTTTATGTAAGTGGGTGTGATTCAGTGTAAGCCTTAAGGTTTCTCAAGAGAGAGAGATGATACGCCAGAAGGTTCAAACAATTGGCGTTCTTAAAATGACAGTTACCTAAGCTCAGGTGTCCCTGGTGCAAAGCTCCCTATTTCGGGTGGATATTAGTTTCAACACATGAGTGGTCTGATTCAGTACCATGGTCGGCACAAATCCAATCGTCTTTCCAGCAAGGAGCCACTCATTACGGAGTGCGCGGTACTCTGCAATCGTGTTGACAATGCGAGGCGTGGACGCGGTGGAGTAAAGGCGGCGTGTAAATCTGATCATTCGTTTTGATTCGAATCAAGAAAAGTTGGTTTATTGCACAACCAAAAAATAGAGGGAAAAGAAGAGAACAAAATAGGGATTTATGCAGCTGGAGCAGGGGCGAGTGAAGGGATCTTGGTTTCCTTCTTTTCTGATGTGAACTGCTCCCACAATCCGTATGATCCAACAACACCAGTCATTAATCCTCCAGCAATCAAAGCAGGACGTACTCCAGCTAGAAACTCTAGTTAGATCACTTGAAATCAAGAAAGTATGATACAAAAACTCACCAGTTGACTTGAAGATGGCACCGGCCAGGAATGCAGCAGAAATATGGTTGTAGTAGTCTGAAACGCCTCTGAAAGAATAGATAGTGTTGTCCAAAAGAGCCCATCCCATCGCTAAAGAGTTTCAAGAGTAAGATATCGGATGAAGGAGGGGAAAAACAGCAAAAGCAGCAACGTACTCAATACACCCATAGAGTTTGAGATTCTTGGTCCGTGTCTTCCGATCGAGTTCAGCACACTGTTGTATCTGATCTTGAATGAGTTTCCTTGCGCAATTTGAAGGCCTCGGTAAGCTCCGTAGATACCACCACCAAAGAATCCTACATCAGTGTTAATCCCACCCTTTCCGACCACCAACCAGTACACCGCCCGAACCAAAAAACAACGAACCAGTCAAGTAAGCTGCGCCAGTTCCGTACAAGAGTTTATCATAGTTTGTTCTCATTGGCAAGGGACCAAAGCTTCCAGTCATTCGCTCCTTTGGCTTTCCTGCAGGCACACCCATTGGGTTCTCGTTGATGAACAGGTATTCGATTCCATTGTCTTTTGTGATTGGGTGCAGGTATGCGCCGGGCAGAGTGATTGAGGAAACGGACATGAGTGGAGACGGGGTTGAGGCTGAGGAGACTGAGGTTACTTGCGGTGCGGCTGGAGCAACATCTTCAACGAATTCGCTTTGGATTGTTGATTGGGGCTGGTCCTGCTTCTTTCCGAATCCAAACATTTGCGATTGGTTTTGGTTTTGGTTTTGGGATTTGTTGGATTTGTTTTTGTTTGGGCTTCCTTCGTGGGAGAAAAAAGGAAAACAGCGTGACTCATCGAACAAGAATATCAGAGAACTCTAGTGGAGGTTTATTGCTTTCAGCGATAAGCGCAGGTCAAATAACTTAATTAATTCAAATAATTGATAATTGCGGAGGATGAAACAATCCCTAAAACAAGGCTAAGTCTACTAGATTCATTCTAAGGTTACCAACAGTATTATAATATTAGTGTGTGAATAGATCCAATAAATGAAACAAGTTAATTCTTTGTTTGGTTTGTTTTTGAGACGCGTACCCTCCAAAAAACCAACCACCAACCAAATGACATCGTTGAAGCCAGGCGAAGTTGATTTGGGAGTACGTCCACCGACCCACTCGGACCTACTTAGGCTAACATGCTTCTGCACAGACAACTATCATGGCGTCCAGTACGCGGACGGTGTTATTGTCGGAGCTGATTCGAGAACAACGACCGGCTCGTACATTGGTACATCCCACCCAATACCCTGTCTTTCTGCGTATAACTAACTAACGCAACGAGTGCAGCAAACAGAGTCACCGACAAACTCACGCCAGTCCACGACCGCATCTTCTGTTGCCGTTCAGGCTCTGCTGCCGATACCCAGGCCGTTGCTGACATTGTCAACTACTACCTGCAAATGTTCACGTGCGTCTGTCCTCTGCTTACATTCGTATTTTTAATGCCTGCTTTTAATGCAGTATGACCGAAGGCGAAGCCCCAACCGTCCACACAGCAGCTTCGCTCTTCCAGGAATTGTGTTACCAAAACAAGGATTCCCTCTCAGCTGGTATTATTGTTGGAGGATGGGACAAGTACAATGGCCCCAGCGTCTACTCTATCCCTCTCGGTGGATCCCTGCACAAGCAGCCATTTGCTATTGGTGGTTCTGGATCTACCTACATTTACGGTTACTGTGACTCTGCATACAAGGACAACATGACTCGGGAGGAGGCTATTACATTCACAAAGAATGGTGAGTTTTGTTGATTGCGCGTCACTTGTATTCCAGGATTCGTTCTATATAAGAGCTGGCCTGAATTCCAGTTGTGTGAAAATCATTTGAAGAAGAAGCATGAATTGATAGAGCTGGAGAGCAGAAACGCTTTTGAATTCTTATTCATCAAGCTTTCATGAATTGACCCTTTCCTCAATCAACTGTTCAGAACTCTAAATATTCCTTCTTTATAGCTATTTCGCTTGCCATGTCTCGTGACGGATCCTCTGGAGGTGTAATTCGTCTCGCTGTGATCACCAAGGACAAAGTGGAACGCATTTTTACGCCAGGAGATGCTCTTCCAACATTCTGGGAAGGTTAAACCGACGATCCACTTTATGCAACCTTGAAATAAAAATTGTACAACTGTTCAAAAATTCTTCACAAATTCAGTGATATGGCAGAAGAAGGTACTCCACCCGCGAAGGTCCTTCAGCTGACAAGCGCAACACCGCTTGTTTCGGTCTACAATGCTATACGACTGGATGAATCCGTGGCCGATGTGATCCTACTGGTTGGGGAAGAGAGAAAGCCGATCTATGCCCATGCCAACATACTCATTCATGGCTCCGAGTACTACAAGAATGCTCTGTCAGGTCGATGGGATCATCAAAATCTGCGTGAATCACTCGAAGGTGTTCCCGTTGACTCCAACAAGTTCCTTCGTGCCGTGCTTTCTCATCCTGATGTTGACGTCGAAACTATCAACATTATCCTCGAATTCATTTACACCGGATCCGCAACCGTTCCAGAATCTTGCCTATCTCGTGTCGCAGTGTTTGCCGACTTTCTCACTATGGAAGTGGTGAAGAAACAGTGTTTGGACTATTGGGCAATGATCCGACTCTCAGAAGCGAATGCACTCGACTTTTATTTACTTGCAAAGACATTGGACAGCCCTGAATATGAGTCTCGAGCACTTCTTTGCGTGAAAGGAGTCTCAGCTTTAGCAGGCAATGGTATGGACATATTGAAAGCAATGGATGAAGTTGAAATCAGAGAATTATTGAGCTTCAAAGAGTTTACACCGCTAACTAAATGGATTCTGCTCATCAATTGGGTCAAGTTGAAGCAGGGATTTGAAGTTGGTTGTGGGTTTCCCCAACACTTCAATTTTGAGATTGGTGTAGCTGATTTAGCTCCGTTGATATCACTCGTTGGACTATTCAAGATGGATGCACAAATTATTAATCACTGTGTTCGTCCTTACTGGGAGATCATTCCACCATTGTTACAAAACAGCCTTACCGATCATTTCGAGCTGGATGGATCCGCGGAGCAATGGCTAGAACCTTTATCCTCGTGTATTTTGACGCAAGATGCATTACCTGTCTTTCTCCATCGTATCGCTGAGAAACTGTCAAAACGATTGTCAAGTTGGAATCTACTTTTTCGAACTTCACCATTAATTGACGAAACCGAGTGCGACAATGAATTTCACAAAGCATGCAATGGACATGGTAATACAGTTTTGTTGTTAAAAACGACTTCTGGGGCGATTCTGGGAGCTTTCGCAGATACAGCATGGGACAATTTCGATAAGACGCATTCAGCGAAAGAGGCGTTTCTATTTTCCGTCCAAATCAGTCAAAGTGGATCAATCTCAGACATAGAATTTTATATGCCTGTGAATATACGACACGCCATTGGGATAAAAAGCACACAAAATCACGTTCGAGGTCCAAGCTTTGGAGGAAGTTTGTATGTCAAAAATTTGAAAGTTGCCTCAAAATGGGGAAGCTCCTATCATGCAAATGACAAATCAGTTGAGTTTTTCCTCGGAGAGAATCAACGTGATAAGTCCAAGATCAAGATATATGAAGTTTTTAAACTCCACTTTGAAGAGGCTGTAAGACCTGCAGTTGCTGAATAATTCATCTCCTTGTTGTTCGTTTTCTAAATATGAATCCTTTTTATTGTTTGAAAATATCTTGCAACAACGACAGCAAGTCCATATTCTGCCGTTGCATAGCACCCAAAATCAACAAGAAAGGATCAACGGACTCCTTCACCCTTCGGTCTTTTAACATCAGGGAAACAATTTCAGTATGTCCTAATTCTACAGCCAATTCCACTAATGCATTTTCGTCAATGCTAGGATCAACACGTGAGTCCGACAACAGAATCCTGACAACTTCCACATATCCCTCCTGTACAGCGAACCAAAGCGCATCATTATCGTCAACAGTAGGATTTACTCGTGGGTCTGTTAGAAGTTGTTGTACCACTTTCGGGAAATTTGCATGACAAGCAACTACAAGCAAATTGCTATTCTCAACAGCTGGATTCACTCTAGCGTCTGTCATCAATAAAGCACACATTTCAACATGACCGCCACTGACTGCTGCATAGAGGCTGTAATTCTCTTGTGCTGACGGGTCAACTCGTAAATCCATCATCAACCTCCGAGCTACTTCGATATGATTATTTTGGGCAGCCGCCATGATTGAGTTTGAATTTTGGTCAGATGGATCCACGCGAGGGTCTTCCAGAAGCAGTTCGACAGCTTCAAGGTTTCCAGTGTAAGATGCGACGTAAATAGCCTCATTTCCACCCGCAGCTGGATCCACTTTTCCTTCCGCCAGAATCGCCTTGAGCTCCGTGATTCGGTTGAATTCAGCAAGAGATGTTATGATGTTTGGGTGACCAATTGTTGGATCCAATCGAGGGTCCTTCAAAAGCATTTCCAGGATTTCGTAATGCTCTCCTTTGCAAGACCAATGTACAGGAGAGTTCATATTTGCAGAAGGATTTGTTTTAGGATTCAGGAGAAGAAGCTCTACGACTGGTTTGTATCCGAATGCACAGGCCCACCGGAATGCACGGTGATCTTGGCAAGTTATATCCATATCTAACTGACTTATCAAGGCTGTAACAGAGGCAAGAGCTCTTTCCGGGGACACCCGAAATCGTTCGTGATTCATCAAATGCGATTCATAGTCCTGCTCTAGCATACCCTCTGAACTCTCCTTTGGCTCGACTTTCCAATCATCAGCTGATATAAGTTGTGAAAATATGGCCGTTTGGTACATGAAAGGCAAGGCTCGCCAGGTTTGGTGTTTGATCCCTTCTTGATCCAGAAACACCCAAACGTTCGCATCTCGTAAACGATTCTTGAAATGGACAAGAGCAAATCCGAGATCACAAAAGATTGAGGAGGTATATAATGTTTTGCAGGCGATCGCTGATTCGATGGTTTGTGCATTGATTGGAACGAAGAGAAGGATATGTTGGAGGACCTCTCTCGGCAGCGATACTAGCGACGCTCTAATCTTTCGGTCCATAAAAGGTTGAAAGCTCAATGTGAATACATACCTTGTCGAGGATTGGACACTGTCAGGCGAAGACTTATGAAACTTCATTTCATGAAAGAAAAAAGCAAGGGATGCTGTGAATAAGTTCAGGTTCTATCGATATCCAAAATAAGCCTTTCAATACTTCACGATCTGACTTTATTCTTCAATTGGGTACTCAAAAATCAGGCTTTGGACGTCTCTGACAGCGAATCGTTCCCACTTGAACTTCCAATCCCGGAATAGCATTCGCGTCATACTTTTTAATGTAATCTGTATCACGGTTCAGATCCGCCCAACTAGTTCTCCGTGCCGACTTTTCAAACAACGCCGTCTTGACGTTTTCCCACCCTCGTTGCGTGGAGGAATCAGGACGATGGGGAGGTAGACCGTTTCCAAGTGACGAGACAGACTTGTACGGAGGAGACTGGACAGGTCCCGGAGATGATCCTGTCAAAGACGACAACAAATCCGTTGACGACGTGGCCCGGTTCACTCAACAATGCATTCGCGAAATCCAAAGTTGAAACTTTTGTCCGTAACAGTGCTCCATCGGAAGTCATGAATGATCCACCGCGGTCTCGTAATCGATGGACGTTGTGGAATGTTGAAACTGAGGGTGCAGCTGCTGCCATTTTTTCAACCATTGCGACACTCATTCTGTTTTCGCGTAGTAATTGCTTTTCTTGGGCTTCACGGGCGGCGGCTGCGGCTGCGGCTTCCTCTGCTGCAGCTAATTCCCGTTCACGTTCTAACTGATCTGAGATATCCATGGAACCCAATACTTCCTCCAAATGCTGCTTTTTATAAACACTCGCGAGCCGATTTCTCAAGTGTCCAACATTGGGAGACCCACCACTTTCACTTGACCGAACCCCTTCTCTGCTTTGCTTGAGCTCCTGTTGCTGCCGCTGATAACTCAAGTTTCTCAAGTCTCGTGCAAGTTTCAGTTTTGGGTCTTCTCGCAAGATTCCCGAGTTCCAAGTTGAACCGTCGCACGCGTCGCGCGAGGTTTTAACAAACACTGCACGTCGTTGGTGGTATGTTGTCTGAGATTCCGACCGATGATCTTTGGAACTAGTTGAAGGCTGAATTTTAAAGACTCCACCTCCAGCTGATGGAAGACAAGCTGATACTGGAAAGGCCGCAGTACGTGCTGTCCCTCGAAGTAGACCACCGGTAAAGAGATAATCACTGCTCTCAATTGAAGTGGACGACCGTTGATTCACCACGTGAGGGGAGTTGTGAAGATATGCCATTGGAATCAAATGCGTAAATCCTTCTGGAAATCTTGGAAATTCAATTTCATTCATTCACATCATATATACTGAACAAGAATATTTAACACAAAGACTTGTATACTTGACGTGAAGCTTTCCCATTCCACAGGTTAGCAAAATCAGCTTGGCGCGACATTTTCACTTCACTCGACCTATATTCGTCAGCAAATAAGCAACCCACCTACATTACAAGTCAACACTCAAACTTACCCAGTAGTTCGAGTCATCTTCAACTTGCTTTCAAACTCTGAAGCAACTCGTTCCGCAGTATCAACAATGGAAGAAGGAACACCTGCCATCAAAGCGACATTCATTCCAAAACTCTTTGGACACGCGCCGTCAGTAAGCTTATACAAGAATGTGATGCTATGTCTACACAAAAAGATGAATACAAACCAGCCCCAAAAACCAACTACTCACTTCTCCTCATCAGCCACAAAACTCATATGCTTCAACGAAACAAGCCCGTTATCTTCAAACTCCTTGGTCAACATCCCATAATGCGTAGAAAAGAGTCCCAAACACTTTGTCTGCGTGATGAGCTGATACAACACAGAGAAGGCAATCGCAAATCCGTCAAACGTACTCGTTCCTCGACCCAGTTCATCCAAGATAACAAGTGAACGTGGAGTCGCTTCGCGCAAGATTTTGCTCGTTTCAGAAAGCTCAACCATAAATGTACTCTGTCCAGCAAGGATATTATCGTGAGCCCCAATTCGAGTGAAGATGCGTTCAAACGGCGTGAGTCGACAAGTAGCAGCAGGTACATAACACCCCAATTGCGCCATAATCACAGCAATACAAGTCTGTCGCAGCAAAGTCGATTTTCCTCCCATATTCGGACCCGTCAACAAAATCATGGTGGATCCACCTTCCCCACCCAACACTGTATCGTTCGGAATAAACTCTTTTCCACTCTCCGTATGAATACACGGATGTCTCAGCTCCGTCACTTCAAACACACTCTCCCCTGAAGAGACAAACTCAGGTCGACACAACGGTCCTTCCATTGCGTTTTTACACAGAGCAAGACTCAAGAGACAATCCATCTCCGCAACTTGCTTGACAACTTTCAACCAGTCGACATAATGCTCGTCAAACCGAGCAAACATTCTGGCGCGGACATTCTTGAGTGCTTGGCCACGTTCTTCCCGCGCTTCTAGGTATCGCTCCAACATGGCTTTCGTCTCAGGGGTATAATAACGCGTGACAGCTTGCGTCTTGGTCTGCACAATCCAACTGTTGGGATTTTCTTTCCAGCAGCAGACGTAGGTATTTCAAGTTGATATAAATCTTTTCCCAAGTCCTTGTATCCACACTTGACACCAAGACTGCGCTCTTTTTCCTTGCGGTACGATTCAAATTCGTCTGCGATTCCTTCCAGCTGAGCTGCAGCCTCGTCATATACATCATCAAAACCGGCATTAGCATTAATTTCAGTCGTGTTGAGACCCTCCGAATGATCAAACGCTTCTTCAAAGAATTTAAGCTCATCTCTTAGGTGTTGGGCGTCAGTTGTCGTGAGAAGCTGCACCAGTCGAGTGGATTTAAAGTTTTCGGCGAACTTCTGGACGTCAACCATCAAATTCTATTATTCACCGTTAGCTTCTTCACTGAAAGCTCAAAAAATCACTCACAAAAATGTCCGTGAATCCCTTCAACACCAACATGAAGTCCTTGACACGACTCGTTCCAGCATGGATGCGAGAAATAATTCGTTCTAAATCAGGCAGCTTTCTGAAACATGTAGTAACTTCGTCTTTTGAACAGGATTAAGCCACGAATCGAATTACACTGGAACAAACCTTGGAAGTCTGGACATCCAGAAATATCATCAACAGCGTCCAAACGACTGTTGATTGCAGCAATATCTTGCAAAGGATGACAAACCCATCTATAAAAACATAAATAATAGCCCGCATTAACACCGACAAACTTACGTCTTGAAAAGTCTCTTTCCTGTACTTCGCGATTAGAACAATCGCCATATATAAAGTAAAAAACGAAAACATACCACTTGGTGTAACACAGTGGTTCAAAAGTTTAAACAGTGTCCCTTCAGAACTTCCATCACTCGTGTTTTCAAACACCTCCAAATTCAATAACGTCTGTCCATCAAGGATCAAATTACCCGACCGGCGCAAAGGATCGTAAATTTGGAAGTTGCGCGCTGAGACGAGATCTTTGTCGAGTTTAAGCTATAGTGGTGCTTGTTAAAATTGTCGTTAGGGGAAAAACCGTACTCACACTTCTAAGGTATGACAAAAGGCCTCCCAACGATGCCATAGCTAAAGGCTCATCCCGAATGCGATTCACAGCGTCCGGATATTTGACCTCTGTATCAAACTACATAAGCAAAGCGAATGACAATAAAACCAATCAAAACCCACCAACAGCGCCACCTTCTCCAGCAACACCAAAATAACAAGGTCTCTGCAACTCATCCAAAGTCGCCTCGACAGTCCAATATTCAACTTCTGGAATCAAGTGGTTACACTGAGGATCATTCAAGCAGTTTTTCAACACTTTTTGAGTCTTGGCACTCAAACACCCCTTCTCAAGAACAAGTTCTTTTGGTTTCAGTTGGAGAAGGAGAGTTTCCAAGTGTGTTCGATCAGCATCGTCCCGGAAATAGGAGATGTTGAATTCGGCAGTACTTGTGTCGACAAAGGATACTCCAAAGAGAGGTTCGGCAGAGTCCCCAGCATTTACTTCTTCCTGCTCGCCAGTTATTAGAATCAGTGAAGAGTGCATGGCAACAAATAAATCACCAACCTTGATGGCCATACAATAAGTACTCATTTCACTCGTCAACAATTGAGTGTCCACAAGAGTTCCGGCTGTGAGAATCATTGTCAATTCACGACGAATCACAGAGTCCTCCTTCTTGTTTCCTGAAGGCCCATTCTTTTTCTTTGCCATATCCTTTGCGATAGCGTTTTCAACTTGGTCCACCTTAGCAACCTTGTAACCACGTGCAACAAATTGAGAGGCCTGTGTGAGTGAATGATGAGTGAATGATAGGTGAATGATAGGTGAATGATAGGTGAAAGATAAGTGAGTAATAAGAGTTTGAAACATTGTGACGACCCTTACCCAATGATCAAAAGAATTCTCAGGCACACCACACATTTTCATATTAACACGATCCGTACATTTCCAGTCAAATTCTTTTGAAGCAACATCCGCATCCTTTTCATAGACTTCAAAGAATTTCCCCTTCTTAAAAAGACGACGGTATCCCAATGCTTTGATTTGATTTCCCAGAATTGGTGTTCAAATGGAGTGAATTTAGACCAGGCGGAGGGAGGAATGTAGAGTGTGCGAGGGTCATAGGACGGTTCACCAGGACGATTCTTGTCGGCGTCGCGTTCGTCGAGAAGGAAGGCGTAGCGGTCTTGGTTACGTTCCTTGAAATCCATTGCACGTGCAGCTTTTTGTCTGTTGAAGTCAAGGGAGTTTGCTTTGAAGCGGAGGCAGGAGTGGATGCCATAGCCGAGAAAGGGGTTCCCGAGATATTCTGTTTAGATGATAAGCATGGGGATACAAGAGCGACAAAGGGGGCAACACGTACTTGCGAAGAAGAGGAGGCGGGTGTTTTCTGGACAAAGTCGAATCTCGGCGAAGCAAACTTGTCGAGTGATTTGCGGGCAGGGGTCTTCATCGCGTCCGAGTTGAACTTGTCTTTGTCTTCGTCGTCGTCGTCGTTTGTCTTGCGTTTCTTCAGAGTTTCGACTTTGGCAGCGTCGTCGTCCGAGTCGTCGTCGGCAACAACAAACTTTGATCGTTTCTGAGTTGATTTGATTTAAAGTAAGCGCGAATGTGGATCGATCGGTTGTGTTGTGCAAAGAATAAGAACACACCTTTGCCAGAACAGGTGCGTCGTTGTCGTTGTCGTCGTCGTGGTCCTCGTCCATTTTGTCTGATTCGCGTGGCGGAAGAGACTGGGCCGTTGTTGTTTGGATAGAAGGAGGTTGTTGTTGTGGTTGAGCACTAGGTAGTTGTTGTTGCTGTTGTTGCTGTGGATGTGGATGTGGTTCGGGCTGTCCAAGGCTCTGGCTCGCACTCGGACCAACCGCGCGCGCCGGAGTTGTCGCATTTGGTTTCGCAAAGAACGATGTGATTGTGCGCTGGTTTTGTCCGCTCTTTGCTGCCGATGTTGGCGTCTTCTTGTTCTTTCCAAGCATCTTTGTTGGAAGTGGCATGCAATTTCGGACACTGAACTGGCTCGAGCTTCATTCAAAATAATAGAACTATTTAATTTCCTACTTTATTTAATAAGTCGCCATATTTCATACCTGCATCCACTAAATCAAATGCTTTATTGCCACAGGACCAACAACTTCTGAACAACAGCCTCCATCCCAACACGGTCCTCCTCATCGAATCCCTCCTTGACAAGGCAGTCAATGTCCAGCACTCCCTTCACAACATCGCCAACAACAATTGGAACAACAACCTCGCTTTCAGAAGCAGAGTCACACGCAATATGGCCTGGGAACTCGTGCACGTCCTTCACAACCTGAGTCTCCCTCTTCGTTGCTGCTGTTCCACACACGCCCTTTCCAAATGGAATGATGGTGCATGCAACTCGGCCCTGGAACGGTCCAAGAACCATTCGTGGCTTCGCAGCTGTGGCGTCTTCAGTCAGATAGAAGCCACACCAGTTGATCTTGCGGGAAACAGGGGCGTCTGTCAAGGCGTAAAAGAGAACTGATGAGATATTGGCGAGGTTGGCTGTCAAAGGCAATGACAGATCCAGCACGGCTTCCACTTGCGCGACAAGTGTTTTGTAGAAGGCTGGTTTGGAAGTTGCTGAGAAATCTGAAGCTGGAAGTGTTGGTGACATTTGGTTACTTCCTTGTTTTGGGTTGTGTTTTTCTGCCGGATCATCCGGTTGATTAGAAATGAAGTACATGAAAATAATACATTCAAGATCTGAAGATTAACTAAAGAGGATGGACAAGAAAACTAGCAGACACCATCCGACCACCCTTCCTGCCCCCGAAGTTGCAGTCCTCGTAACAACAGTAGCAACATTCACATCCCCCAAATCCTCAAACCCAACACACCCTCCACTCAACACCGAATAAATCTTCTGCGCCGTATACATAACCCCATCCGTCCCCCTCCACACAGTCTTCAACCCATTACAAACATCCCCATTCTCAAACTCCAAATCCGCAACCCCCTTTTCACCCGGATTCTCCCCTGTCCACCCCACTTTCACCCTCCAAAACGGGTCCGTGAGTATCTCGAAAAGCTCGTGACTCGCGCTGGCTGTGATGGCGTCGAACCCAACGGGATTCCCGAAATGGTATGCGGCACACGGTTTTATCACTGAAAAGACGTATCGCGTGTCTCCGAGGAGTTGGCATTCATGGTACGCGACGGTTGCGGTGCAATCCGTGAGACCTCCTGTTGTTTGGTCTTCTCCGAAATGGAACACGTAGACTGTGTCGGGTGTTGTTGCTGGTAACGCGTTTCGTTTTTGTAATGAGTCAATAATTTGGGCTCCTTGTTCAGCTTCAATCAGGTTTCCTGAACTGTCGGTTGCCCCTGTTGCGTCTACGGCTGGTAACACAGTTTGAGGAATGTTGATGTATGTTTTGGTTCCGCTTGCTTCTATTTGGTAGTATTCCGTCATCACAGTCATGAGTTGTGACTTGATGAGTTGTGTATAGAAGGAGACTGTTTCAGCCTTTTTTGTGTAATTTCCTATGAATATTGGCTGGATGATTGAATTTACCATGACCTGGGATAGCTGTTAGATGGCGCGTGTGTGTTGGTGATATACCTTTCCGCCCCAATAGACTGGAGGAGTAGCATCCACGAAAGCAATGGCAAAAAGCAGTAGAGAGACTTGCCGGCACGTCATCATTCGTGCGGTAATGATAAATGAATATGAGGTTCTTTTTTGATTCTCTTTGCTTGTGTTGCACTGCTGAGTTCAATGTACCCTTGCCTTGTAAATTCCCGTGCCCCCCTAATAACACCCATAGTAATGCAATAAATGGTATATTTTACAAAAACAACAAAACAAGTAACCCCCACACCCCCCAACCCGACTTCCAACCCCTCCCACTCCCCTCGAAACAACCTTGGCACTCTTCCCCCCAAACTCCTCAAACTGCCAACACCCACCATCCAAAACCGAATAAATCTTCTGCCCCACAAACCGCCTCCCATCCGTCCCCACAAACATCGTCCCCTGCATATCACACAAATCACCAACCTCAGCCGTCAACGGATCCGCTTCAACACTCGACCCCTTCACATACCCCGTCCACCCCGGCGTCGGCCCCGGATCCACAATCGCTTCCATAATCTCGTGCGTCATCACGCAGCTCAGGTTATCAAACCCCTCCGCGTCGAAACACTTGAAGACTTGCTCGGCGCAGGGTTTCACGACAATGTAGTACGTGATGTCGAGGAGTTCGCCGGTGGAGAGGCTCCAGCTGAAATATTTGTGGTACGACGCGGTTTCCGTGCAGTTGAAGACGGAGGAGGAGAGGGTGGATTGGTCGGCGCCGTAGTGGAATACGTATAGTGTGTTTCGGGTTTTGGCGGGGAGTTTGCCAGTGTCGACGAGACGGGCAACGAGTTGTTCTCCACTCTCTATGTCGATAAGTTTTCCTTTGGAATCTGTAAGTCCTGTTGCGTCGATGGGTGTGAGGAGGCGGGCTGGAGATACATATGTTTTCGTGCCATTATCGGCGAGTTGGTAATACTGAGTAAGCATAGTCATCATTCGGGATTTGAAGAGTTGCGTGTAGAAGTTGATTGTTTGGTTTTTGTAGGCGTAGTTTCCGATCCAGATAGGTTGGATGACAGGTTGTGTGAGGAGTGGTCCTCCCCAGTATTTGACAAGTGATCCGGTAGCAGGTTGAGAATACACGACATCTCGAAGGAGACATAGAATCCAAATGAACAGGGAATGTGGTAGCATTCGTGGAGTATTCTTGCTGTTCCCGCCATAATATGACCAGGGCGCATTTTGAAGTACCAACGAACCCTTTGCACCCCGAAATCCCGCCTTTCATTATCAACAATCCCAACAATTTATGTAATGCATGCATCAAAAAGGTTGAACTTACATTAAATAGTAGACAACAAATACACCATTTATTTACATTATATTACGGGATTATCAACAAAACTACCATCGCGTAGGTTTATAATTCTTCAAAAACGCACCCCAAACCTTCTCTTCTCCACGAACACCACACATTACAGGATCGAGCACTCGCATAGCTGCATCCCATTCATCCAAAGGAGGCGGTTGGTTTGCCCGCTTCTCCCAAAGATGCTGTGGTTGCTCATCAGTAATCCAACCAGTGTCAACAGCTGTCATAAAGATCCCAACCGCTGCAAAACCAGCAGCTGCTGTTCGCGTCATCATATTCAAAGAGGCTTTAGCCATGTTTGTATGTGGATGGAAGATGGTCTTGTTTCTATAGAATTGACCTTCCATCGCACTCACGTTCACAACGTACTTGTCGAAAAAGGTGCCTTCAGGAAGAGTTGATCCATCAACAGGACCAGAGGCTTCCATGAGACTCTTGAGCTCTGAAATAAGAACCCACGGCGCAAAAGAGTTGATGACATGGCATTCCATCATTTCGACTGTAGAAATCTGGCCCATTTCAAGGTTCCAAGAGTTTTGTGTGCGCAAGTCTACTTGTTGGTCGTCACGGTCATACAAACCCTTCGGGAACAGTTCGGTGGATTGTGCAGCTGAAGTGATATCAGAAGCCATCATTGGGATCTGGGACATTGAGGCAGCCTCGTTCACAACGACACCGTCCTTGAGTGCAAGCGAAGCAGCGGAACCCGGATCAGCAGGGATAAAGTCCGTACCAAGGTTGATGGCATTCTTTGCAGGAGTCGCCATCAACACATCACCTTGAACTGCCGCATTTGTGGCCAACTCGACATGATCGCCAGAAGAAACAACGTTCAACTTGGCAGCGGCAGATGAGGCAGATCCCATCAATCTCTTTGCTTCAGCAGCAGCAACGTCAGGGCTTCCAAACAAGTATTTGTCACCGACTCTAAACACATCAACAACTTCAACTTTTTCCAAGACTTCAGGCCCAAGCATTTCAACCGCCTCCCCACTCATCAAGTGTTCATAGAAACCAGGCGGTTTCCTCACAGTTTGCGCAGCATTGTTGATAATCACGTCAAGCCGCGTTTCTTTAGCCCGAATATGGGCACAAAAGTGATGCATCATTCGAATGTCTCGGAAATCGAGGCCATAGATGGTTAACCGGTCCTTGAACGTGTCGCTATCGGGTTCAGCAGCAAACCGACGAGCAGCATCGTGTGGGAACCGTGTGGTGACAATCACTTTCGCAGCATCCATCCGCAGGAGTTTCAGAGCAATGGCATACCCAATCTGTAAAGTGGGAAACGATAAGTTATCAGCTTAACAGACGAACGAGGAGAAAGAGATCGATGAAGAGGAGGGGGAGAGGGAGAAGGGGAGAGAAATTGTCTATATTGGGTTGCACCCCTATTTCCATCTTCAAAACAAAAGAGAGGCAATTGGCATACCCATAGAGACATTGATATTACATTAACACTAGCGCAAAAACATCAACGCATTAAATGCTACGAAATTGCGACTCTGTGCATGTGGTCCGTAAAAGAACAATGATGGGAGAAGAGTAGGATGAGGGGGAAAAGGCGTGCTAAACATACCTTAACACGGGCACCTGTCACAATGCAGACTCGGCCCTTCATGTTTGCTTTCGAGAAACGTTTGGTATAGTTGAAAGTAGCACATGGAAGACACAGCTGATCGTAGAAGGCATGTAACTCATTGAAGAGGGCGCCACAGATATGACAGGACCGTTTGTAGTTGAGCTTTTTTGGAGGTGGAAGTTGGTCGACAGTTGGATCGGCCTCGACATGAGTAAAGAGCGGTGTCGATGATGATTCCTCTGGTAGTACAGATGCCGCAGGTTGTTGCATAAGCTTCTCAGCTTCAGCCTTGATAGCAGCGGCAGTTTTCGCCTCGTCCTCAGCAATAAACTTGTCGACATCCTCAGGATTCGCAATTCGAGGTGGTTTCTGCAGATCGACCGATCCACCAATCATTCCGACCATCTTCAGACAGGATTAGACACTTGACAGAGCGATAAAAGCAATCTTACCTTGACGAGCCGCATCTTTCTAATTCCAGCATCATCGAGCAGCTTCAGATCGTCGTCCCTCAGATTCTTCTTTTGTTTCTTCACAAACGACTTCTTCTCGTCGTCCGAGGGCCGAAAGACGCGGTGGCCGAGCGCAAGAACGTCTCTCAGCGTCGCGTTGGTCTTTGCGAACCGCTTCAGCGCCGGCGATGTGTTCAGCGCTGCGAGCACTTTGGCGGTGGATTCGAGGTCCGCGGAAGTGAAGTGCGTGCCGAGCTCCTCGTCGCCTGTCTCGACGATGCTGTCCGTCTCCATTTCGGATGACATTTTGTTGGTGTTGTTTGGAAACGAAAAAAGAAAAACTGGTTCACATCAAAAATGACCCGAGGACTCCAACGTGGAAACTATCTATTTAATCATTGTATGAGAGGGTATCAGCAGCTTCTTTGACTGCTTGCTCAAACGCATCTCGCTCCCTTGCACTTTCCCTCCTTCGTTGCTTGATTTCCTGTTCAAACACTCAACTTGACTACACAATTAAAACAAGAAGAAACTTACATCTTTAGTACTCCTGAGCGTAATATACTCCTGTGTGTGGTACACTTCTTCCTGCAGCAACTTTTCATTCATAACAACATACTGCTGAATCATACTCAAATGATTCTGCAACAGTGCATTGACAGCCAAAGTACTTGGTGCAAACGAAGCCATCACTACAACAAAATCAAAAATTAACGGCATGCAGAAACGAGAAACTACTCACATGAAGCGTGTCCTGCCTCGAAATTCTGCATCAACGGCGAAATAGTATCCTTCCAAAACTCCCTTCCCCCATCACTCTCCTTCCCAGACAGATTCCCTCTCAATCCCTCCTTTGTTTCCCTCTTACCTCCTCGAACATCCTCCGAAGAACTAGTCCACCCATAACTCGACACATCTTCCTCCTCTTGACTCCGACCTTCACCACTCTTACCCTCCTCCTTTTCCCTCTCACCCCGTCTCCGCCTCTCTTTCTTCCCCTCCCTCCTTCTCTCTCCCGTCTCTTTGGCTTCCATAACGGGAAGACACCCACACGAATGATCACACCGCCTCAACCCCTTCCGATCACTTCGTTCCTTCCTGTCCTCTCCACTACTGCCACTGCTTTCTCGGCGGAATAAATACGGATTCACAAATGTTGTTGCGCCGCCGCTGGATCCCATCCATGCTGATGGCGGTGGTGCGTAATGTGCGTGATGTTGTGGTGGGTACACGGGATACATGGGTGTATAAGGGGAAGGAGGAGGGTATGCGTATCCGTATCCGTATGGAGGAAATTGGTATGGATGTGGTGGTGGTGCTTGTGGGGGTATTTGGGGTGGTGCTGATTGATTGGGAGGTGGAGGGTAAAAGGGATATTGATAGGTAGGCTGTGACGGTGGAATTTGAGTGTATTGTTGTTGCTGTGTTGGTTGGTGCTGTGATTGCTCGTTATATTGTTGAGGTGTTTGCGCTGCTTGAGTAGGAACCGACTGATGTTTCGGAGGAGGTGGCGGAGTACTGTACGATTGAGACAATGTTGGTTTTGGTTTCGTTTGAGGACCCAAGTCTTCAATTGTGAGAAGGTCATTGAACTTTGACCGTGATTCATCCCCTGACTCGTCCTCAATTTCCTCAGCGATTGAAGAGTCAGTAGGAGCATCAATATCCTCAGTTATTTCGGACACCGTGGTCGTTGCTGCAGTATGTGTAGTTTGCTGTGGGACTTGCAATTTTGGTTTTGTCTGAAGCGAAGCAGCAACAACAACAGGAGTCGGAGCAGGCGTAGACAACACCGGAGTGGATTTTGTTTCTCCACCCGACTCCTTCTCAACCCCCTTTTTCCCCACATCCACTACAAGCCTCGTTCCAACGCTGCTGCTCCGCCCATATCCAGCCTTCTTAACTTCCACAACAGATTCATCAGAATCCGACCCAAACCCTCCCTTCTTCTCTTTCAAATAGCTTCGTTTCGCCAGATTTCTCGCGGCGCCACCACCTCTTCCCGTCAAACTGCTCCTCGTCTCCATCTCGGAAGTATTCAGATCAGATATCGACGACACATCATCATCATCCTCCTCTTCCTTCCTCCTGTTTTCAATATTTCCCTTCAGAGGACTAGAAACTGCACCACTTCGCTTCGGAGACTTCTCAATAGACTCAACCTCACTCTCCAAGTCCCCCAAGTTATTCCCAAGAGCAGACTTGGCCGCATCCATATCAGCATTCAACCGCTCTATTTTCGTATTAAGTGCACTTATATTTCCCACATTGTCTGCGACTCGAGGTTTGAGCACCTGTGAAGAATCCAGCTTCGAAACAGAGCTCTGTCGTGCTGGAGTTGAAGGTATACTATTAAGATACTGTTCTTTGATAGGTTTTACGTCATTTGTCGGTGGTGGCGTTGTAGCTGTGGCCAGCGGTGGTTTCTTCAAGTAAGACGATGATGCAGAAACGGATTTCGCAGTAACAGAGGTGTTATTCTGTTTCCCAGATGCTTTCTCATCTGCAGCTTTCTTTTTCGCGAGGTTGCTCAGGTATTTTTTAAGTTCGGCTTCATCGCTGTCGGGATCAGAGTCGGAAGGCCCAAAGAGACTGCTATCGTCAGATCCACCATCACTGTCGTCTTCCCAGTCAAACTTTTTTGATTTGCTAGGTTTGGTTTTGGTTGTTGATTTGGGATCAAGTTGAGTTCGAGTGGGGCTGGAGGAATTGCTTTTAGAATGGGCTGCGGCTCTGTGAAGCAGAGCATTTGCTTTTTCTAGCGCCTGTGATGCGGAATCAGTTCGTGGGTGATTCATAGCTTGAGGGTGTGGTTGATTTGTTTGTTTCTTTGGAATTGTCAGATTTCACAAAAAGAAAGAAGGATGTATAATTCTGAACATTTATTCGAAGCAGTCATTGAGCATTCTTCTCAACTCCTGTCGATTAATGTCATCAATCTTCTCTTGTTTACTCTTTGCAATCTGTTTGAACTCTTTGATCAAAATAATGCCAAATAAACACGAAATGCCAAACCTTGAGCTTCATTTTCTTTCCTGTGATTGCGCTGTATACAACTTCTCCCTCACTAGAATCACTGTCGCTGCTGCTAGCCTTCTTGGACTTCTTCTTGGACTTCTACACAACGAACGCCAATTCAACGCATCGCCCGCAACAAAAGCAGCCCCACCTTCTTTTTCTTATCTTTCTTCTCCTTCTTGGACTTTTTCTTCTTGTCTGTGCCCAGTAGTACTTGTTAATCCCCAACGTTAAACCAAACCTAATGCGTACCTTTGCGTCGCCGCTCATCCTCAGAATCTGAACTTGATGAATACGAATCCTTTGACTTCCGCTTCTTTGACTTCCTCTTTTTCCGTCTATCGTCGTCGCTGCTGTCACTGCTGCTGCTGCCGCTGTCACTGGATACGGACCTGTCTCTTTTACGGGGTTTCGAGGGAGACACGCTACGGCCGCGGCTCTGTCCGTCTATTGGTTTTGATGTGGCTCCAAGCGGAAGGTGGAGGAGGACGAAGGGTTCAGAGCAGAGCAGGTGTGGTTGATGTTCGGGTTTTAAGATAAAGTTATTTGAGATCGAAAAGAAGGCGCGGCGTTGGAAAGCCAGTTTGAAGGACTGGTTAGTTTTGCGTTGGATCAGTCGGCGGTGCAGCAAACCTTGGGACTTTGTCAGTGACACGCGCCGCTCGTATTCCTGGTTTTGGGTTTCTCGGCGGTCGTTGGCGCGGTGGCTGTCGCGGCGGGGACTTGGACTTGGACTGCGGGAACGGCCCATTCGAGTTGGTGCGTTGGATTTGTTTGTTTGGGACTTTTGACTTCCCCTCTCTCATATTTAAATATAACAGTAAAAAGATTATTAGAAGTAAGAAATAGAAGTTTTATATGAGATTAAGAGCGTCATTTCAGATGCTTGCGAGAATCTACTTTTGCTTGGGTAAACATCTCATTCCTTAACGATGAAAGATACGCGTAAAAAGTAACTATTCATACTCATTGTAAATAAAGACGCAGTAAGGTCAACTTTCTTTGGATATTATCATAATAAGGGTTGATTCAACAAGCCCACTTCCTGGTGGTTCCAATCGCTTTGCCGGTATCTCCGAAGATAAGATCGAACATATAAAATCAGCTCATTTCGTTACTTGAAATCCCTCAGAAAATGCTCTGTTGCTTCCCTGCTGCTAATTCAAAGGCCGAGCGTAAAGTGGCTCCAGCCCAACACGTGTCGACCAACACCAAAGCTGTTGAGATCGTTGCTGCTCAGCCTCAGAATCCACCAGTCCTAGTTGTTCCGCTCCCACTTTCACAACCTGTTTCGGAGCCTAAATACATTGAGCCAGTTAAGGCTGCCTCCCATGTGCTGTATTCTCACAAGCACTCCCTCCTGGCTGAACAAATTCGAATTGCCTTTGCATACAAGGGCATAGAGCTGAAGTATCTGGAACTCTCTTCTTCAGATCCCTTGCCTGACTGGTTCAAGTCCGCGTCGTCTGATGGCTTAGGGCCAGGTACCCTTAATTCTTGATTAGATAGTGCAATGGTTACTCATCAAATGTCAAACAGTTCTCCAGCTTCCAGATGGTACATTCAGCGGAAACGCCTCTGAAATCCTGCTTCGTGTCGCTCATGATGTATCTGAACCATCTCTCTTTGTTCACTCCGAAGAATTCCAGGAATGGACAAACTTCGTTCATGACCAATTCGTTCCAGCTTTCAACTCTGTGTTTTTCAACCCGTCTGCGACAATTCAGGCTTCTGCTCAGCCAAAGCTCAATGTTTCAGTTCAACGCGTGGTCGCCCAACTTGATAGCCAGCCAGACTCACCCTTCTTGTTTGGCAACACATTCTCTCTTGTTGACGTTTTGTTGTTCCCGTTCCTCCACCGGTTGTCTCTCATTACCTACTTCCGTGGACTCCAGTTCAACAACGACACCTTGTCCAAATACATTCAAGGCCTCGAAAACCTTCCATTCGTCGCAAAAGCTTCACCTTCGATCGAAGAATTGAAAGCTTTTTACGCCAAGACACTCGCGTTTGATCGACCGCTCTCCATCATCCACCTTCAACACGTCGCCATCAAATCACTTCTAGACAAGACCCTTGGTGTAGTTACCTCCATGTCTCACGGATACGCGGGTGCCATGAAATCGGCTGCAACTGATGCAGATTCTCGGTTCAAGAGTTTGGGAGTCGTGCTTCGGAGCCATTCCACTATGGAGCAAGAAGTGTTGTTCCCAGCCTTGAAAGCCTCTGCTCCAAAGCTTGTATCAAAGTACCAATTAGACCATGAACGCGATGAGGCTACTCTTGCTTCGTTGGAATCAGATGTCAAATCTGCCGTTACACGAATTGGGAGAGGCGATGTTAAATACCCACGCAGCGAAGACTTTAAGGACTTCGTTTCAAAGCTCAGGTCTTTCGTTGTTGGGCAGCGTGTTCATATGAACAACGAGGATTTGGATTTAGCTGGAGCATTGGCTTCATTATCAACGGAAGCTGAGGCTGAAGTATTTGCCAAAGTTTATCTTCACCTGGAGCCATCTAATGCTGCTATTATGCCGGTATTGTTGGATGTTCTCTCACGCCAAGATCGGGCTCAATATGTGTTCAACGTCAAGAGTGTTCTTGGTGTAAAATACCCACAGAAATGGAGCGCATTCCAAACCATTTTGACTTCGTCTTTGGTTGCAGAAGAAATGGATGACTTGAAATTCCGTGTAGATTTGACTGCTTGATGGACTGCTATAGATTGCTATGAGAATCTAGCACGTTATGAACCTTTATTCAACATATATAAATGTCTATAATACCTAGTTTGAATTTCTTTTCATTTCCACTATTCTCGTAAGCAAGGCTTTCTTAAGAAGCCAGTTGAAAACATCAAGCAATGAAAGAATTATTCCATATAACGGCATTGTTCTCTCTGCAATAAATACTGCAATCAGAAGAATGAATAGTATGGATCCGTTTTTGAACCAATAGTCAGAGTCCAGCACGTCAGTTCCAAGTTGGGAAGCACAATGACCAGATATGTAGACAACTCCAGACTCATATTGATAAGACGGATCCAAAGAGTTGTCTGCAGAGTAGTAGTATGAATATTGCGTGACATAATATCCCCATATGCATCGGTGTAATATTTGTATTGTGGCACATAATACACTGATCCAATCGATTTCTTGTTTTGAATGTAACACACTACAGCCATCATAACTATGGTCAAGTTATAAAAGAACCAGCTCAAGATCGAAATATGTAGAACGATGATGAATAGAAGGAGAATAATTCGTCGTGGCCGCAAAATTCCTCGAAAGCGGATATTTCGAAAGCGCCGTATACCTCGTTCAGGTGTATAAAAAGGGGGCTTTCTTCTTTCAATATCGATTTCCACCGGGTCGTCCTCTACAAGGGTAGCATTCGACTCCATTGGAACAAACGTAACAGATGAAGCATTCATTCGATCAGGGACCACGCGAGACTGGTTTGACGACTTTCTCGTCCATTTGAGTTTAAACCACACGCAAATCAACTCAACCAAAAAGCTCCCTCGCGTTTTCTTTCTTTGTCGCCATTTGCTTTTGAGTCGTTTCCTTTCCTCTTCCAAGTCTCGTATACGGATTGTTGCAACTTCGTGGGTGAGAAATCGCACAACTCTCCAATGACCACATACGATTGAGAAGAACAACGGCATACTCTCATTCATATCCAGGTCAATACCTCGTTCCCATACAGCTCTCAGCAATGCTGGGGACCCTATTTCGACCAATATCGGAACCAAGAAAGTTTCTGCATATTCGACAAACGCAGCTTGCGTCGTACATTGGTGAGCACGTATCAGTCCTTCTAACAATAGTTGCGTTGTGTTTCCGTCACGAATGGGCTTCCCAAAAGCCCGACGAATCATCGCAATACGTAATTTCGTTATTAATAGCGTACTTTCATTGTTTTCCTCTTCATCCTCATTTCCTCGGGAAGGATTGATTTTAGCCCCCGCATTTATAAGAATTTGCATGGCTCGAGTATCACGCAGCTCAACAGATTGCTCTAAAGCGCGGAAACATTTGTTTTCGGGTGTAGCTGCACCTTGTTCGCATAAATGAATCAAGAGGCGATAGTTTTTACGACGAACGGCTTCCGCCAACAATTCGCCTTTTAGCATCCAAGATGAAGCCGTAATATCTTCTTCAGAGTCTCTAGAATTTCTCACACTTTCCTTGGGCATTGAATCAATGATGACAGTCAATAAGTTCAAATGCCCAGCTGTTGCAGCGAATTTGATGACCGGTTTCACTGAGTCGAACGTTGCACCCAAAGCCAACAACGTCTTGAAGAGCTGTATTTGTCGCTTTTCCAATCTACATGGCGTCGATACGTCGACAGAGCTTAGCGCTAAATCAACGGCATCATGATTCTCGGTCACTTCTTGACATTCCATCTGCTTCGTTGCTACAATAACAACTTCATTGAGCGTTTTTTGGCTTCCAATCTCAGCTTTCCTCATTTTCAGATATTCAACTCGTTGTTGTCGCGATGGACAACACAGTCCCAAATAAAGAGAGGCGATCGACATATACAGCCATGCAAAAAACCCAAATACGAGCTGCCCGTATTTCCAGCACTGCAACCATATCTTTTTTCCGCGTCGTCTGGTTCCGCGAAACCACTGTTTGCTTTCCTTCAATGCAAGTTGAGTCTGGAGTTTGTAGTACGATTCACAAAATTGGCACTGTCCACGTAAAGGAACTGGAGGTAGTGGCTGAAGCGGGGAGGTGGGAGGCGTGATCGCTGAGTTCCCTCGTGTAAAGAAGTTGTACCTGCAGGCAACTTCAAGTGCCTTTTCCATACCATATCTACTCAGTGATCCACTTTAGATGTACAAAAAGAATCAAATTACTCACCTAGATATGAGGTATTGTGCTTGTATTGTCAAAGGAGTTTTTGGAGGTTCGTCAGTTGAGAAGATCGTGAAAGCAGAATAGGCCATCGCTCGGTTAATCATCACCAGCTGAGTTGGATTTGAGACATATTGGAGTATGTATATCCAAAGCTCGATTGGAAGCTGCTTGGTATACTGGTTTGTTGAAAGCTGTTCACTGATCAACGGAAGGTTTGTCAAACTATCAAACTGTGCTTCCACCAATTGACACGGCTCTTCCGTGGAAGAACGACTATATTCAAAGACTATGATTGTGTCATCGACGGCTTCATTGCCTATGCTGTCCATTCAGATTGACGAAAATTGTCAGTTTAAGTTTATTGCTGTCCCTTCAGAATATCCTTCGCCTCCTCTAAAATACGTCCAATCCGTTTAACAGCGCGAGAAATGTCATCTCCTTCCAGCCTCCATGCGGCAATCGAATCTGTAAGGTCATACACAACAGAACGCAGTTTAAACCCATCCAAGTTCTCAAAAATAGGAAATCCATCGCGTTTCATTTCCGAACGAATCCACTTGTTTTCGAGTTCATCTTCAGCCGTATCTTCTTCCAGCCAATCCCCAATCCAATCAAGCCAGAGAGGACGCGTTCCACACCATTCCCAATCCAGAATAGCCGCCAAAGAAAACTGATCCGTTTCAATGTCCTTCTTGACGATAATGTTTCTAAAAGCGAAATCTCCATGGAATAGAACAACTGGGGCAGGAGTCAGTGCCTGCAACGCACATAATATATCGTAGCGCAGAGCCGCAATGCCTTCAATTGCATCCTTCAAATCAGACGATGATGATTCCATGGATTTAACGCTTTTGAGATTGGCGTCGAGTTCCTTAATGAGAAAGTCCACTTCTGACTCATAAAAGGAGTTTCCAGACCAATATTCTCCAAGAACAGGTGTTTCATTGTCGGCGAGCTTCCAACCTCCAATTGACGTAAAAGTCTTTGACTGGAGAGCCTTCACATTCTCACGAATCTCATCAAGAATCGCCATCTTGTTTGTGGTTGAAAGACTTCGCCACACTCCTTCAAGCATATCACCATCTATGAATTCCCCAATGCACCTTATTTGGGTTTTCTTCGGTGTGAAAATCGAATCCAAAAGACAAAATGGACGGCGTACGAAGGGTTGGGATTTCCTTTGTGATGAACTTAAGTGATGCAACTTCGTTCTCGATTTTGGATCGTGGCCAGGACTTTGCACTTGAGAGACGCAGTAAGTATACTTCATTGGCTGAGGTTGTGACTTTGATAGCCCTGTTGTTCCAGCCCTGAGCAAAGTGATATCAGTTTCAAGCTCACAATGAAACAGAAACTCACTGTTGGAATGGCAGAGAATGAAACCACTATAATCCCAGAATTACTTGTCTGTATCAGTTGATTGATGTACTCTGTGCTGAGTTTGACATCAACGTAATGAGGTGAGTTGGTTTCTGCCATTTTTGATGAGTAAATATTTATTAATATTGGACATTTAATCACTTCCAACTTTCCATAACAAGAACATTCCAGCCCCTTCACCCCAAACTCCTGCGATTCCAAATTCGTTCAGAGTACCTTTATACTGCCAACCAAAGGTTGCGTATTCTTTGCTAAAGAGTACATTCCGATTAGCAACGTCAATCCTTCCAGTAACACTGAATTCGTTCACGTCATCCTTTCCTTCCCCCGTGAAGTATAATGTTGATGGAAACTCGTGAAGATTTACCCCTTCAGAATCAGTGACAAATGCCTCCTTTGTTTCAGTGGTCCAATCGAGAACCAAGTCTCGCATTGGACCATCACAGATTGGAAACAGTTCGTTGAATTCAGCGCGATCAAGACCAATTCGGTAGTCTGCATAAAATCCCGTCCATTTTCCAGGAATCAAGTGCTTCCAAAATTTGTGAGGGTCATCCACTTGAAGTTGATTCCAGTCTCTGAGACTGAGTTTTGGAGAATCAAACAAAACTTTGTTTGGAGCGCCATCAGGTGCTGTTTCCAAAGGAAGAAGGACCATCAACACTGCTTGTAAGAAGTATACCTTGATAGGTCGCTGATCAGAAACTGTTCCAGGTGGAACAAATGCGAAGTTTTCATCCAAAATATCATTCCGCGCTTGACTGCCGAGCATTGAGCCAACTTCGTAAAACAATTCTAACATAGGAGCTGCCATTTCTTGTTTACGGTGGTAGTTTGCAACAACACAGTGGACTAAAACGCGTAACAAGAACTCAAATCGCGATGAATTAACATACATAGTTTCGAAAAATGCTTCAGGTTGCAAGAGACACTCTTCCACTCTTTCCAAGTGGGTCATGTTTCGTTTGTGATGTTCTGCCACCAATGTGTGCAGCGTTTCAAGGTTGTTGGATCTCAGATTCAGCCATCTGGATTTCAGCAAGCCAAAAGGATCCGAGTAGAGATCTGTGGATTCTGGCGCATCAAACATTGCCAGGAAGTGGTGGCGCCAAACAGTGTTCACCAGCACCGCATCTCGCACGTTGTGGTTCACAGAGGCAAAGGTAAGCAGCATCCGGACCCCGTCAATTGATCCGTCTGCAAGAAAGAGTGCAATGTGCGCAAGTGTTTCAGGTAGTGCTTGGTCCATTCAAAGAGTGATTCTTGGAAGGATTCCTGCCACGTTTTACTCCAATTAAATAATACTTTCGAATGATAGCCACGTCGTTCCTAACAAGTCCGCCACAATCAGAGACACGCCACAGCCACAGCTCAACCTCCTCCGCATTTAAAATATCGACAGCTGCTGATCGGTATCCAATTGGCATCACAGCACGAAACCTCAATGTCTCGATTTCTTCAAACCAGCGAAAGATCCACATCTTAAAGAACATTAGTATCAATGTGCCCGCTGGATCTGTACTTGGAATCATGGTAACTGAGCTAGAAAGAACAACAGCTGATCTCACTCAACTGTTAAAAGGGAGCCTCCGGAAGCGGGAAAACAACCTTCTTGAATGTGTTGGCTGGCAAATCGGTCAGACTTGATATCACAGGAGACGTCTTATTCAACGGAAACTCTTCAAAGCCATACCAACAACTGGGATTGGTTTCGTTTGTTCCCCAACAAGACTATCTCATTCCGTACCTCACAGTCCGCGAAACTTTGAGATTCGCTGCAAGTCTTAAACTGCCCAAATCCATGAAGATATCGGAAAAGTATGCAACGGTTGAGACTGTTATTGCTCAAGTGGGACTTGTGGATTGTTCTGACTCAATGATTGGCGATTCTTGGCGAAAAGGAATATCAGGAGGAGAGAAGCGGCGAGTTTCGTAAGTATTTTTCAAATTATATTGCCGCCCTGTTTCTTAGTTATCCCTTCAGCGTTGCTGTCCAACTTTTGTTGAACCCATCCGTAATCATTTTGGATGAACCAACGTCAGGTCTTGACTCATTCTCAGCACAATCAATTATTGATATGCTAGTATCACTGGCGCATTCATCAAAACGAACTGTTATTCTTTCAATGCATCAACCACGACCAGAAATATTCCTTGCAATGGATCAAGTTGCATTATTGGCTCGAGGAGGAGGCCTTGCTTTCGCTGGACCGCCAAATGCAGCCCTACCGTATTTCGAATCAATTGGTCATTCTATTCCAGCTGCAATCAATCCTGCGGATTTTCTGATTGATATTGTGGCTATAGATGATCGAGACGAGGAGTCTGAGAAAGTGTCAGTAGAAAGAGCCGAGGCAATAGTTGCGTCTTGGACTCACTCGTCTGCTACCCTTTGCGTTGGTGATGATGTAATTGAATCAACTCCAGTACCACACATCAACAATGCTGATGGGGCAGAATTTATGGAACAAACATCAATTTTAATGCGGCGAATTTGTTTAAATCTAAAGCACGATAAATTGACTCTATGGGGATCGTTTCTAGAAGCATTCGCCATCGGAATAGTCTTGGGTGTAATATACTTTCATCCCGCAGAAGATCCAGCTGGAATTCTATCTCGAAAAGCCGTGTTGAATGCATGTAACGGTCTGCGAGGATTTTTGGCACTGACTTTTATGACGTTTAAATTGGCACTGGAGTGAGTCTCAATTAGGTTTCATGCGAACTAAAATGAATGTTGCTAGGATGAAAGTATATGACCGTGAACTGTTAGACAAAATGTACAGTGCTCCGGCATACCTGTTTGCTTGGTGTTCTGTTCACTTCGTCGTGTATGCCCTACTTTCCATCATCTTCTCCCTTATTGTTGTAAGGTTATTATGATATCTACGTATGAGCTTATTGAAAACAGTATTTCATGGCATCTATGCGAACCGACGATTTTGGATTCCATTTCTTCATCTTTGCCATGAATAATGTTATCCAGCAATGGCTGAACATGGCACTCTCATTTGTAGCCATCAGTATCACTCGAGACTTTTCTCTTGCATCTGTTATAACTCAATTCGCTTTCAACTTGTTTGGCTATTCGTCTGGATTCTTCATTCCTGTCGGAAACTTACCAGCATCACTTCGATGGCTTCACTACATTAATTATGTTGGCCATGGTCTTAATTTATTAATGGTCAATGAATTCGGGAACCATCGATACAACTGTCCAGGTGTTCCCACGAACGATTACAGCACCATTTGTAATGGCAACACTGTGATCGCGAGCTCAGGATTTAATAACGACTATGTCATTCCAATTATTGCGCTCTGGAGTGAATTGGCAGCTTTGATTCTTCTAGCAGCCTTGATTCTCCATTTTTTCCCTGTGAAAGTCCTAGACAAGCCCGCAGGACTTGTTTCAAAAACCTCAATACACAAGGAGAATTCAAAAAGAGCCATTTGGAATGCCGTCATCACATCAATCGAAATGGAAGTAATTCCGTTTGAACGGATTCCAGTGACGCTGCAGTTAACTGACGTTTCTGTGTCTTTGAAATCAAGAAAATACGTATATTCTATCAAAGCTGAATATATATCGAAAACTCTTCTTCAATCTGTGACTGTAACGTTTCCTCCGGGCCAACTCACCACGATTTTGGGCTCGTCTGGAGCAGGAAAGACAACACTTCTTAATTTATTACATGGAAGGTTAGGAAATTTTCTCGCGCCAAACCAAACTGCGGAAATCAGCGGATCAATTCTATTCAATGGTCATAAGTACGACCCAAGCTTCAGTCAACAAATAATTGCAAGTGTTCGACAAGACGACTCCCACCTTCTCCCCGCACTAACAACACGAGAAACGTTAATTTATGCTGCGTTGATGAGACTTCCAAATTCATGGTCAAAGCAAAGGAAGCTACAACGGGCTGAAGATGTAATGGTGGAATTAGGATTGAAAGAATGTGCCGACACTATTGTCGGTGGCGAACGTATCAAAGGACTCTCTGGAGGACAGAAGAGAAGATTGTCAGTGGGACTGGCGTTGTTGATTGATCCCAGAGTGTTGTTGTTGGATGAACCAACTTCTGTAAGATCTATTTTGATTGTCGTTGAGCTTATAAACGGAAAAATTAGGGACTTGACGCTGCCTCAGCTAAAAATATGATTTTAATTCTGAAATCTCTTGCTGCTAGTGGTCGCACCGTCATTTGCACGATCCATCAACCACGATCTGATATTTTCCCACTTTTTGATCGTGTATTGTTATTAGCACGCGGTGGTCGAGTTGCGTTTTCAGGAAACCAAATGAACTTAGTCCCACATCTCCAGCGTCTGGGACACCCAATCTCCGAAACCAACAATGCATGTGATGCAGCTCTTGATATCATGTCTATTGATTTCCGGACAAAGGAATTGGAAGAGTCGAGTTCGTGTCGTATAGAGGCAATTGTTCAAGCTTGGCAGCCAGGTCTGGATCCAATTGAGAATACGTCAACACGCAAACCAATCAACGCAAAATCAGTTAAAAAGAATTTGCTCCATGTGTATCCTTTGCTTATTTCGCGAAGCATGTTGAATTTGCGCCGACAGCCAGACTTCTTGATTGCGAGGATATTAAATCCAGTTATTTCTGGTATTTTGTTGGTTATATTCTATGTGAATACACCTTTCAGTCAGACGGGTGCTTTATCGCGGATAGGAGCTCTGGTACTGTCACTTCTTTTCAATCGTTTAAGATTAACGTCATTTCAAGGTTGGATTGTGTACCATGATATTTAATGGACAAGTAGGCTGCCTGAGTATATTTCCACGAGAACTTGCCATGTTTCGCTTTGAGCAAGAAGACGGAACCTCTACTGTAGAATCATTCCTATTGGCATACATTAGTCTGGAGCTGGTTCTTGATTTTATTGGAGCTTCTTTGGCATCAGTATTGATTGTCTATTCCGTTGGACTCCAAATCAACGTCGGATATGTTGTGCTAGTCACAATCTTGAATCTGTCTATTGGGGATAGCATAGGAATGGCGGTTTGCACGTATTTTTCAGAGCCAGGTTTCGCAGCCCAAATTTCAAGTTTGCTTATGGTCATCTTTCTTCAAATGAGCGGCTTCTTCAGGTACATATCCATGTCTTTGAGTTATTGAATAACTGATGCATAACAAATAGCTTCAAAATGCCTATTTTCATGGACTGGATTAATTACGTATCGCCTCTCCGATATGTCGCGCGCGTTCTCGCAGCCAAGGAATTTGTGCTATCTGTTTCTTACTCATGTGATTCTTCATCGACTTCTTGTCTCTTTCGTACAGGTGAAGATGTGTTGAAGCTTCTTGGATTTCCAACGTCAGACTATTCGTTTGCACTAAATCTTCTGGGGCTCATCATATGTTTCCTTGTGTATCGGAGTATCTCATACTTTGTTTTGAAAAGCAAGAATCTGTATTAAATTCCTCCTCACATCTTTATTTCATTAAAAAATGCCGAACATCAAAGTCACACTTGAGTCGACAGGAGAGCAAGTGGAACTGTCCATCAACGTGGCCCGGCCTCTCTCACTGACGATAAATGACATTGTGCAGCGATTCGGGGCGACAGCGAGTGCGGGAAAGTATTCGCTGCGAACCAAGTTTGGTGCTGTGCGGGACAACGCGGTACGACGAGCTACTCGAAACTAGATTAAACAAGTACATTAACACTAACACTGTTTATGAACACAGGGCCTTGGTGCTGCGCTAAGAGGTGTGTGTGTGTGTGTGTGTGTGACTAAAGTGCTGTGCCGCCGACTTATTCGCTCGTTAAAGCTGGATCGCCGCTCGTTCTCGTTCTGTCGCCGTCGTTTCTCGCTGAAAAACTTTTGAGTGACATGGCGAGTCCGGAAGACGATGTGATGAAGGGCGCCCTGTTCAATCTGCAAAAGTGCATCAAGGTGCAACCATCTTTGATTTCTATCTGACGTAACCATCCCAACTAGGACCCAGACTTCTTTGATGAGTTTATGTCAAGAAATGGAATACAGAAACTTCAGCAAATAATAACTCTGTCTAAAGGGAATGCTCTGTCGTTTGCAATGTGGGTTTTGAACTTTTGCTCATCCCCTTATTGACAATTTCACTTCAAAGGACCTCACTGCAGAACCTTTTGGAACACAACAATGAGCCTGAGGTCATAACCGTCTTCACTGCCGGATTCGTGAACAATCTGCTCACAATCATTCAAAGGGAAAGTCACATCAACATTTGCCGTCCAGCAACAGCAGTCATCATTCGCCTCATATCTCCAGATCCTTCAACAACAGTCACAGCAGCATCAACCTCAAAACAGACCCGCTTATTTATCATAATCGATTCATACATCAGTCTTCAACCTGCATTCTTCCCAACTCTACTTGAACGACTCGCATCCACAGACTTGACAATGCAAATCACATCTCTCAGTCTGATAAATGCTCTCCTTCATAAATCCTTGGAAACTGTTCGTAAATCGGGCGTTTCAAATATTTTCAATGCCTTGGAATCCCTTTCCCTTAGAGCCACCTTGATCACCGTCGTAAACCAGCTCAATGATGATCCGGATGTCGAAGAGTTGCGTAGGCTGATTGTGGAGTTTCAGCGTTTACTGGTGAAGGAGTGGAACAGACGAAAGCGGATGCCGGTCTCTGTTGCCGCTGGGTCAGATCATGAGCAGTATTTAATGGAAGTATGGAGAACAGCCGGATTGGAACCGGATTCATCTGGTGCATTCAAGTGGCGAAAGCTTGGTTTTGAGGTTGGTTGCTGATAAAATTGAAAAAAGCTATAAACACCTATCCCTACACAGTCAGACACTCCAAAGAAAGAGTTTTCTCGAGTCGGTGTTCTCGGACTGGAAATGATCCGAACGTTTGCTCTTTCGGATCCTTCCTACTTTGCCACGTTTGTGTCTGACCAAAGTGTAAAGCCGGTTGAGAAGCGATGCCCCTTTGGCAGATCTTCTGTGGAGGTTCTTGAGGTTTTATGTGATCATTGGGAGATATCTACAGGCTGTGAGTGCTTCCCACCAATTTTTTTCTCCTTTTCGTTACAGTCCCTTCAACGCCACTCACGTCTTTTAAATCACAGATACTACAAATACTGCAATCCAACCGTTTCTCCTTGAATTCGAGAAGGTGTATACTGTCGCTTTACGGCTCTTTTTCAGGCTTTGGTTGGAAATGGAAGCTCAAAGTGTTGGGGACGATGTGAATCGAGTTGGAGCTACGTTGCGATCGCATTTTAAGCACTGTATCAACAACAATGCCACTGAATTCAGTAGCTTTGAGCGTGAAATGCTATCAACGACTTACAGCGTCATGAAAGAAAGACAGTTGAAGGAATTCAATAATGACGAAGTACTCCTCACAAAGTGGCCGTTTCGGTTAGTTTTTTTATTAGTTAAAGTGGGGTCGTACTAATGGTTCCTATTATTAGTCATTTACGGGAAAAACTGTACGAACGGAACTATGAATTTATCAAGCAGCAGAGAATTGGTTGTTTAGTCAACGGAGCTTGGTTTCCTGTCATGTCAGCAAAAGAGAAAGGCCGTGCAAAGGGTGTCGTTAGATATTATCGTTTGAACCCGAATCGCCAATCTCTTCACTATGGGGAATTCAATCAGCCACGATCGGCACCACCATTGAGTGCATTGCCTCACAAGAGTAAGTGTCCTTACTTCGTGTGGTGCTCCGTTGTGACTTACATGTTTCATCTCAAGTTGAAATTTCGAACATTACGGACATCTTGACAGGCCTCTCATCTCCGCTCTTTAAAGATAGGAACAACAAGAGATCGAATGCGATTGATTTCCCTTCGTCCCTAATCTTTTCAATCACTACGTCGTCGCACTCTGATGATCCCTATTCGTCGCCAACCACCACTGCAGCTGCAACAGCCGCAGCCACAAACAATACATCACTCGCAGATTTCGCTTGTGCAAATACAACCCAGTATTCCGAGTGGGTCGATGGATTCAATATGCTTCTTGACAAGAACATTGGAACCAAGGAAACAGCGAAACTGATTCTGGAACTGACCGATCATGAAATGAAGTTGAGTTTGTTGAATATTACTGGGAATGGGTTGGAGATTCCGTTGGGAGCTGCACCGGAGCTGCCCGAGTATCCGTCAATGGATTTTTATTATAACGAAGGAGGTAGTTTGGAGGAAGGAATCAGTGGATTGAAGACGATTGTTGCTGAGTTGTCGCAACTGCGAGTCAAGGAACTCTTGGATGTGTATGAGTCTGATGAAGACTGATTCTGATAATTTATAGTGTACTTATGCTGTTGTATATGTAATAAAGTAATCTTATTGTTGTTCAATGTTCGGAAAGGAATACGAGAACTGAAAAAGAAACACAACACCTAAGAAACAACGCAAAATAAACAAAAAACAAGAATAGGACATCGATCGACAACTGTTTACAAAGCCAAGGCTGGCAAACGGTAAGTCAAGTCGATCCAGTCAGGCAAGGCCATCTTCTTGGAGAGGAGGGACTTGCAATCCATCCAGTTGGAAGCGCCAATCGACTTCTCCAAGTTGTACATATACTGCATTCTGTCCTGTGGAGAAAGTCCCTCAATAATAAACGGCAAGAGCTCCTCGTTGTCAGCCTTGAAAGTCTTAATGTAGATGTTGTACACAAGTTCCTCCTGCTTCTCATTCGACAATTGCTGTGAAATCTCAAACAAAACATCCTCCTCTCCAGCCATGTGCAACTTCTCCGTGATCCAAACGTCTCTCATCTTTTCCACAACACCCTTGAAGTCACTCGACCGAGCAAACTTTTTGTCACCCTTAATGATACGATCCAGAGCTGCATTCAAGGCCACTTCGAAAGAAGCCAACATCTTGCCGTCACGAACATGTTCCTCACTGGCACGTGCAGTGGACCCAGGCTTCAACGTCTCAATAGCAGGGTACACCAAGGAATCCTCGAAATGACTATGCTTGTGCACAAGCACCAACAAAGTCTTGAACCGCTTCTTCAACCCTTCCGCAGTCACAGCCGCATCCTCCACAAACCCGTGGTTCAAGTTCGTTGCCGCAAGAATACACTTATCAAAGTGGAACCGAATCGCATTGTGTTGCAACTTCCCCAGCGACAAAGGCTTCATCTTTGGAATCGCCGCCACAAAGAACTTTTTCATCTCGTCCGGGTTGTACGCGACGGCCTTCACGGCTGGCGTTTCGTTGAGGGTGTCAATGTACGAAGCAAGAACGGGGTCGAATGTAAATTCAATGTTTCTGAAGAAGGTGGCGAGGGAGAGACGTTGCATGATTGGAGCGAGGACGAGATCCGCGATTGAAAAGTCTTTTCCGAGGAAGTATGGGCCTTCGGTGCGGGCGTTTAGTTGGTCAACAATCTTTTCAATGACGGCTGTCAACTTTGGACGGAACTCGGACTGCACGGTTGGATTTGTACCCATGAGAACCTTGTTGAAGGCCGGGTAGAGTTCCTGGCGCAAGGTCTGGGACCACTGCTTTGAGTCCGCAGCAGTGGATGGATACAAGCTTGGCTGCGGGATATCAGCTTCCAAGCGTTCAATAATACCGGCAGAGCTGTTTGAGAAAGATCCGTCTGGGAATTGGAGAACTGTGCCAATAAAAAAGGAATGGTTAAGAAGGGTGTGGATCATTTCTGTTACAACTCAAACCTGGAACTGAGTTATCTGGGGAAGCCTCAGCCCACCATTCTGGGAGAGACTGGTTAGGAACCAACTTTGTGAAGGTGAATTCAGCGCCCTTGAAAGCAAGAGCGATGCGGACTTGTTGAGTGAATGGACAGAAACCGCGTGAGTACAAGTTGTATGTTCCAGTTGGAACAGATCCAGTTGCCGCACTGGCACTTGGCTCAGAGATCACAATTTTAACTGGAGTGATCGCAGATGGTTCAGCGGCGGCAGCGACTTGTGGCGCATCGGTGGTTTGGGCCTGATTGATAACTGGGTTCGGAGTTTGAACTGGAACTGGCGTGGCAGGCGAGGCCTTCTTCTTGGTCAGCTTCGCCTTCAAATTGTCGAGCGATGTTTTGACAGAAAGCTTGAACTTGTTGAATCCGCGGGGTGCGGCGACTTCGGGCATTGGATGGTTGTTGGTTGGTTTTGCTGTTACAAATTGGGGAAGGTGGGAAGAAATGTGTTGCCTGATCCATGCCTGCAGTTGCTGCTGCGGAAGTAGAAAGGATGGACATGGATCAAAGTGTCTTTTTGAGTTGGTTGAAGTTCAATGTTGATTGTGATTCCCAAGTGGTAATCTGATTTGTCAACCACTTCCGCCACTCCAAATCAGCCCCCGATTGCGTCTTACTCAGCGTGTTGGTTGCGCGACTTCTCCTTATTTCTTTGATTTGTAAGACAACCGTTATCTGATCATTTGTAAGATTCCAAGACAACCCATTTGTAATGGTTGGAGGCTTGTGTAATTTTCATTTCTCATTCCTGTTGAGTAAACAAGAAGGAATATATGTGCTATGAAACGAATTTCAGGAAGTAAACTGAAACAGAGACCCTCTTAAAAGCAGATTATGTTTCATGAGTAATTAGAAAACTAATTGATTTTCCTAGTTATTCGGAACGCTTTGTAAATAAAGATGCGTGCAGAATATACAGCTTCCGTTTATTTGTCGTTCCAAAAATACGGTAGGCGTCTCAGACACAGAAACATCAGCTTATCGTCCACCAGATAAGCTTGAATGCAACCGGAAGAGGCAGCAAGGAGCCTGGTAGCTGGTAGTTGAACCCGATCACAAGGCACGCGCTTGGGTCGTCGTTGACGGGCGGGAATACAGTGCAGGGCACGCGAAACGACAACTTTTTTCCGAACGGGGGGGTTCAAACAGCACGCAAGGAAGGCTGGACGCAAATTTTCTATTTTTGTTCAGAGAGTGAAAAAAACAGCCCCCAAAAAACAACCAACAACCATTCAACCATGGCTAGCCAATTGACTGAAGAGCAAGTTGAGGAGTTCAAGATTGCGTTCGCCTCCTTCGACCGCGACCACGACAACGTCATCAACTCCCGGGACCTTTCAGCTGCCCTCAAGTCCCTCGGTATCACCCTCTCCGACTCCGAGGTTGCTGCCTGGATCGCCGAGGCTGACACTGACGGAAAGGGATCTGTCTCCTTCGCTGCGTTCATGGCTCTTGCTGGCCGCAACTTCCGTGACATTCAGGCCGAGGAGGAAATGAAGGAGGCCTTCAAGATCTTCGACAAGAACGGTGATGGTTTCATTACAAACGACGAGCTCAAGTTCACCCTTGCCCAGCAGGGTGACAACTTGTCCGATGAGGAGATTGCTGAGGTTATCCGTGAGTGCGATGTCGACGGTGACGGCAAGCTCAACTACGAAGAGTTTGCTAAGATGATGCACCCACCAAAGCACTAAACTATCTGACCCTGTCTTCTACTTCATTCTCTTTTCTGTTTCTTCACTGTACTCTGGCGAATTCTGAACCTCTGAATGTCTTTGTGTGCTCCCAACTAAATAAAAACACAACGATATGAACTGCTATCTGATGACCAATACCAATACCAATCCCCAATCATGACAAATGCATCCAGCCCCCTGTTCCGTACTGACTTCCGGTCATTACCCTCAAACCAATTCCGTCAGCATTGAGTGCTATCGTGCCGTTTGACAGCAGTCGGAGGCTGTGGGCGAAACCAATTTCTTTTTCCAAAAATAGCCCCTCCCATTCCCTTCCTTACGATACTCTAATGAAATAGCAAAGGATACATGCAACTACGTTGCGAATGCAGGTCATAACCCCTTATCTGGTTTGTTCCGGCCCCCTTGTTTCACCTCTGGCGCCATCGAGTCGAACATTACACCCGTTCCCTAATTCTCAAGAATACAAGCTAGAATTCATTCTGTGATGAAGTGTTTCTAAATCGTTGCATTCCTTGGCGTAATTTTTTGGAGGCGGCCAGCCAGTGCCCCCAACCCCGAAATCGCTGCTGCATCACCAATCAACAATCACCATTTCTTAAGAAAACAAGATAGTGTGATGAAGAGGGGGAACTCCGTGAGTTGATGTCGGGTCTTTTCGACAAGCAATGCCATGACCAAATCCTTTTTTGTTGGGACGCAAAGACACAGGTTGAAAAGCATCCATCAAACATCAAACGCAACTTCGCAATCGCAAATCAAATCCACCAATGGCCGACACATTCACTGAGCAACAAGTGCGCGAGTTCAAGGAGGCATTCGGGCTCTTTGACAAGGACGGCGACGGGCGAATCACGGCCATCGAGCTCGGGACGGTGATGCGGTCGCTCGGGCAGCACCCAACGGACGCCGAACTAAAAGACCTGATGAACGAAGTCGACGAAGACAGAAACGGAACAATCGAATTCGACGAGTTCCTGAGACTCATGGCCCGAAAGCTGAAGGATTCGGATTCCGAGGAGGAACTCAAGTCCGCGTTCAAGGTCTTTGACGAGGACGGGAACGGTTTCATCTCGGCGGACGAGCTGCGCCATGTCATGGCGAACCTCGGCGAGAAGCTGACCGAGGCCGAGATTGAGGCGATGATCAGGGAAAACGATGCGAATGGCGACGGCCAGATAGACTACATCGAGTTCCTGTCCATGATGTCAAAGTAGCCGCCTCTCTGTTTGTATAGCATCTAATATTCCCCCCTTCAAGTACACATTCAATAAAGCTCTTGTTGATCAACTGCATCCAACCACCTTCAAGTTCGACATCGACATCGATTTGAACTTAACGTATCCATTTACATGTTCGACAACGCAATGAACAGATAGAACGAACTCAACGAGTGGAGAGTCACTTGTTGGAGAGTCACTTGTTGGAGAGCCACTTGTTGGAGAGTCACTTGTTGGGTAACCTGCAGCGGCAACATACAATCCCACAATCAATGAAGGCAAGACGAGAGATATGAAAGAGAATTGGTTTCTATTCAATTACTAGTAAAACCAAAGTAAATAGTACAAACACAGGTATGAAAAAAGAAGGCAACAAAACAAATGTAAAATGAAGAATGGCCATGGTCTAGAAAAGAGGCCAATTACAATTGCTCCTCTCCGTTTGGGAATGCCCGCTTGTATGTACGACGGAACATACCATCAATGTCAACAAGGTACCATGTTCCTGGGAACATGTCTTTTGTAGAGCTGATTGGTGTGTATTCCTTAGCATTGTGCACGCTTTGTCGGAGAGCCATGATTTCATCGTAAACCTTTGGCTCAATTTTGGTTCGGGCAGCAAGACGGTCAGCAACACGAAGAGCAGCGCTGATACGGTTCAAGGCAGCCTTGGCGGCATCATCGGTTTGGACAGTGAAAGAGAACATGGAGGAAGAGAGACCGGATCCGTAGGAGAAGAGGACAACACGCTTTCCTGCGAGTGTCTCAGCTGGGGTCTCACTGAGCAATGAACAAAGCCCAGAGTAGAGGGAACCGCAGTACATGTTTCCACAGTTGCGGGAGGCAAGAAGTCCAGGGTCAACCTTAGCCTTCTGCTCAGCCTTGACAACATCCATGAACGCCTTCTCAACGTTCTTGTCCACGTAAGTAGACTCACGGGTCAAGTTAGGATGCTCCTTGATGGACTCTGGAACTTCAAAAGTAGCAGTGTTGCGCAAGTAGTCGTTGAACGCGAGACGACCAAACGACTTTTGGACAAGCTTTGAGTATGGGCAGTGGAAGAGGTAGTAGTCGGCAACGCTCATGTTGGCCTTACGGTTTTCGAGCTTGTTGACACGGTCCAAGTACCCTTCGTAACACTTGTCGATAGCCTTGATGTAGCACATGTTGGAAAGTGGGCCGTCGACTTCAGGGTACTCGGAGTGGAGGTCTGGCTTGTAAAAGTCCCAGGCGTGGTCCATGAAGGTGGAACGGAGTCCACGGTCAAAGACGATTGGAGCGTTGCGACCGAGGAGGATGGCAATGGCACCAGCACCACCGGTTGGGCGGGCACCTCCGCTCTTGTACACAGCGATGTCAGCGGCAACGACAATAGCCCATTCCTTGCCCTCCTCAACGTATCCAGACTCAAGCTATTCGGATTATCAGTAAATTTGACAAACAAATAAAGGATTGATTATAAAAGCTTACCCAGTTGACAGCAGCAAAGAGAGCGTTCGTTCCACCGTAACAAGCATTCTTGCAGTCAATACCTTCAATGTTGTGGTTTCCAGAAGCCGCAAAGAGCTGCATCAACACAGACTTGACAGACTTGGACTTGTCAATAATAGTCTCAGTTCCCACCTCAAGGAAGCCGATAGTAGCTGGGTCGATTTCATACTTTTCCAAAAGGTTGTTGACGGCTAGAGATAACGATGATTAGGGTTTGGTTGCAGAAACTTGGTTGACAAGGAGAGAGAGACGCACCAGTCAAGCAGATAGAGTTGATATCTTCACGGTCATCGCACACAGACATGTTAAGCTGCCCAAGACCAATGGTGTACTTTCCAGCGGAGGCGCCATCGAAGGTCTCTGCAATCAGAAGAGATCAGAAACCAGTTTGAAACCAATCATTGCTTAACAATGTGAACTCACCAAGTTCAGTCTGGTTCACAAACTAGATGGATAGATGTACGTCTTTAGCAAGGTTGTTCGGGGGCAGGGCAATTAAGCTCACCTTCTTTGGAATGTAGATTTCCGCGGCATGAATACCGACGTTGAGAGGGTTGCTGGAGGCCATTGTGCTGGAGGAAAGATGGGTCAGATATACCACGCAGCAGTGTAAGCTACGGAGGTACGAACCAGTTGTAAAAGATCTTATCAGAGGGAAAGGAAGAGGGGTATTTGCCCTTTTGTAGTTCTTTTTTGAGGTGGTTCGATTTTCTGAAAGGGGTCGTCCGATTTTCCAGTATCGTGCCATGTCTCAAAAAAACAAATAAGACAAGTTCCTGTGTCCAAAAGAAAACCAATCTCCAAACAACAAGAACTTAAACAGCGATGGGTGTCATTGATTCGGCTATTACAACCACCATTGAGCAGGTTACTGCCTGGCTTGAGGAGAACCGCGATAACAATCTGCCAGCTATTGCGGCCTCGGCTATTGCTGTCGTTGTTGTAGCAGTGTTCTTCTCGCTCTTCTCTTCCCCAAGATCAACTGCGAAGGTACGTTGACTCACTCTGACACTCACTCCGCCAGCAAACATCTGATCATAATACCCCCCACCACCACCTCGTACGTGCATAGAACCAACCCCCAATGGTCAAATACACCATTCCCTTCCTTGGAAACACAATCGAGTACGGAATTGATCCTGTCAAGTTCCTCCAAAAGTGCCAAAAGACCTACGGAGACTGCTTCACCTTCCTTATGCTCGGTCGTCACATGACTGTGACTCTTGGTGCCGACGGAAACCACTTCCTCTTCAACGTGAAGCTGAAGGATGCCAGCGCTGAAGGCGCGTACGAGACTCTTACCGTTCCAGTGTTTGGAAAGGAAGTTGTTTACGACGTTCCAAATGCTCTTTTCATGGAGCAGAAGAAGTTTGTGAAGGATGCTCTTTCTACTGCTGCTTTCAAGACCTACGTGCCAATTATTACCGCTGAAGTGAAGGACTACATGGACTCTGTGTTCAAAAACGTTCCAGCTGGAAAGGAGATTGAAATGGAGACTTTTGAGGCCATGTCCCAGCTTACTATTCGTACTGCTTCTCACTGTTTGATGGGCAAGGAAATCCGTGATGGCTTCCGTGTTGGAAATGGTGCGTTCTCTGGCCCCCCTCTTTTTCGGTTGTCACGCCACATATTGACAGCACCCAACTAACTCACTATGATTCATCTTTGCCCCCCTCTCCAAACAAATTTGTAGTCACCAAGTTGTACCACGACCTCGATGCTGGATTTGCCCCAATCAACGTCTTCTTCAAATGGCTTCCACTCCCCGCTTTCTTTGCTCGTGACCGTGCCAACAAGGAAATGACTGACTTGTTCAAATCCATCATCAAGAAGCGTAAGGCTGAGAACGATACCGAGACTTTGGATGTTTTGAACGGATTGATGAAGGCTGAGTACAAGGATGGATCTAGACCTTCTGACGACGCTATTGCCCACTTGATGATTGCACTTTTGCTCGGAGGTCAGCACACTTCCTCTACCACTTCTTCCTGGATGTTGTTTGAGTTGGCTCGTCGCCCAGATGTCATGTAAGCATCACAACTTTGCTTTGATAGAGAAGCTGACATTATGTAAAAGTGCCGACCTGCTGAAGGAGCAAAGTATGGTTCTCACTGGAAAGCCAGACACTCCAGCCCACCTCCTCCCAGACCTCACCTACGAAACTCTCAGACAACTTTCTCTCATGGACTGCGTAATGAAGGAGACCCTTCGTCTCCACGCTCCAATCCACACCATCATGCGTCTCGTTGAAAACGACGTTGAATTCAAGGGTATGACTATTCCAAAGGGTAACTTTGTCTGTGCTGCTCCACAAGTCTCTCACTTGACAGAATCCAAGTTCCCAGAGCCATACAAGTTTGATCCATTGAGACACATGGGAAGTGACGAGGGATCAGGAGAGTGGACGATCAACGGTGTTGATATTGCTCAAAAGAGTGCCAGGTCTTTGTTCTTGCCATTCGGTGCTGGTCGTCACAGATGTATTGGAGAGGCCTTCGCATTCATCCAAAACAAGACAATTATTGCTTTGTTTATCCGTGAATACGCTCACAGGCTGGGAACTGATCCTAAGACTGGAAAGCAATGGTTCCCTGAGCCAGATTACACTTCCTTGATCACTATTCCTAAGGTTCCAAGAAAGTTGCTTGTGAAGAAGAAGGAGGTTGCTGCTTAAGTTTTCGTTGTTTTGTTATTCAGATTTGAATAAAGTGAATTGTACTTTGATAAGTTTATTGAGATGGCTTCAAGAATGGATCGTCTTTCAATGCATTGTAAGCTGGTCTAGCAAGGCAGTTGTTTGCAACCTTAATGTCGAAGTTGATATCGTCGATTAATGCATCTGTATAAACCGGTTAGAGGACAGGCACTCAAGAGTAAGATGCAAAAGCTGCGACGATCACGCATTGATTCGCAATGTAGGTGATTAGAAATTACAGCGACGTCATCTCACGAGGACTTCATCCACTCATGGTTCACAAAACGTCCCCATCCCATCCAGTTCATAGTAAATGCAAAGATCGGACGTACCAAGAGAAGGGTAGGTTCGTTCGTCTCGAATGAACCCCGCAACAATGACTCGCAGCTCCTTATCATAGAAATCCTCATCAAACTTGTGCATGATGTGAACTTCCGCCGATCGCTTCTCGTTTTTGTAGTATGGGTTCCATCCAAACGACATGACCATAGGGTAAACAAGCGGATTTGAGTTGACGGATGCCCAACCATACAAGATTCCAGATTCAAGGAACTGTCCAGCGTATTGAGAGACTTCTTCGGGCAGGTTGGCTGCATTGCAATCGATGAGGTTAAGATACTGGTTTGAGATAGGCCAGTGATTGCCAATGAAGGTACTCACCAGTTGCGAAGCCCAGCTCCTTGCCTCCTCGCCCGAATCCTTTGATCACATTCCCTTTCAGTTTCAATGGATATGGCGCTTCTACTTCATCGTCCTTGCCAACGAAAAGTGGGCGTTGTTGTGTTTCAGGTTGGTTTGACATCACTGTGATATTGGAAGAAAATCGAAGATGATTCGGAGACTGTCTCTTCGCGTCCGTTCCAAAAATAACCTTGCCTCCTTGCCTCCTTTCTTCTTTCTCCGCCTCAAAAAGACGCTTAAAGTCTCCTGTTCGCCTCAATCAAGACAAAGAAACTTGAGCTTAAACCACAGCCACAGTGTCCTCTACTCTCACATCTAGTTAGCCTGGCAAGAATCAACTTAGCCTGCCAGCTTATTGTATACAGAAGTTAAACCAAGGCTTCTGATCTCTTTCAACCAAAGACTACACGGTACAAGTTCTCAACAATGATTGTGGCGCCAAATACGCAATCCAGGCAGACTCCAGTCGCCCCTCCTCGAACTTCCTACGTTCAGAGGGTTCCTCAATCTGCTTTGGCTTCGAATTTTACGCCTCGAACTCAACACGCTGCCACTTCTCCAAGTGTTTACGCGCCACGTTCACCACAATCATTGACGAGCTCTTCGTCCTACTATGCTGCTCCAATCAATAGTGCCCCTCAATCACTTTCCCAGAGATCCCTCGCTGCTCAACTCAGAGGAAGATCTAATTCTCATACTCCCAACACCCCTTCCGGAGGTATTCACGTCGACACGAACGTTTTGAGACCATCTGTCTCCGTTCCACACTCCAGGGCATCGTCAGCGCAAAGACAGTCTCCAACACACTCAAGACAAGCATCGTCTCCAATTCGCAGCGTGTACCAACAACAACAACAACCACAAAGACAATCTCAAGCCATCTCTCCCCGCCGTGTCCCCACTTTCACCGACACAAGCTTCAACACTTTTTCCACTTCTTCAACGCTGTCTTATCCTTCCCCCATCTCGTTCGCCTTGACACAATTTGCCTCCCTAACCCAAATTCCACCAAACTTCCTTATCGACCGTAACACATACAACCTCGACGGAACAAGAGCTCACCCTCTCGTTCTTACTCCATCGACGCAGTTGGACGACCTCATTGACGACATCCTCCTCCCGCATCGCATTGAAATCGACTCAAACAGATACAACGAGCTTGATGGAACACGTATCCACCCACCTCCAATCCCAGACCACATTGAATTTGCGCGTGAGTTTGCAGAGTTCGATGCCCGTGCTCGTGGAGAGTATTCTCCATCGTCCCCAGCTTGGGGTGCAGCGAGAAGTCCTTTGTATGGTACATGGGCGGCAAGTAAGCAGAGAGTTCAGTATCGCCAGCAACAGACTGCGACTAGTCCTTTGTACGGAACTTGGGGAAATTCGGGGTCTGGAATTAGGGGACCGAGATTGAATCCGTTTGCGAGGGAGTTTGTGCCGAGAATGGCTGCGAGTGCTACTACCGCTCGTACGTTTTACGAAATTGATAGGGATCAACATGTGCGAAAGCGTGCATACAGTGCTGTTTAAAAATGATTTATTGCAGTTGGAATACTTCGAATAAATCGAACTTAATAAATCGAACTTGCATAATGTTTTGCCATGCAATGATCCCAATCCTAATAATTGCGAAGTAGTGATGCTGTTGGAATCGAAAAAGGAATATTCGATGAACCAAGATATGAAGAACATCCTCACCTTCCTTTAATCCCAACCCAACTTCGCCAAAGCATGGATCAACTATTATTCAGCCCCAAGCAAAGAACATGGCGATTTTCTGATGTCGGTGATATTGAAAGGAAAGGATTCCTTGCAACGAATAGAATTATTACTGCAACACCATCCAGAATCCACATGACCGCCAACAAGTTTTCTTCGTTCTCACCAAACTAATTGTGTTCAGCCCTTTCTCAAAAAAAGTTCCCTAATGCACAGTGAACTAAACTCGAAAGACCCAGCCGGAATGGCAAAGCACCGCCACCAACAGCAACTGCACCTTACTCAGGAACACCAGCAATCCGAGCACCAGAGCCATTCTTCGCCCAACCAACGCGCTGTCTCAAACGCCCTCTCCCCCAACACAGTTGGATACGACTCGAAGGCTGCAAAGCGCAACCAGTCCGACGCGCGTGATCCCCGCTCCTCCCACGCTATTGCCGCATTTGGCCGCCAACTGGCCAACGTGGGAAACACTCCGCCCGCTCTTAACGTGAATACCACTCTCCATGGTACGTACGCTAAGAGTTTGTGCGTTGATGATGTCAGACGTCAAAGCTGCTTGGACTGCCTCGTTTTTTTTTTGTGTGTTGTTGCTGTTAAATTGATATTAATGTTCAACGTTTAGCTCCTTCTTCACGTTACTCATCATCGTCCACGTATTCCAACTCAAACAGCGATGCACATAAACCCCCACTCTCGGCCCCACTCCTTCAAACGCCAACCCCTCCAGTGAATATTCCTATCAGCAGTTCATATTATCATGCACAACCTACCCCATGCATTTCGATTGTGCCTTCTGCCACCCCCAGTTTGAGCTATGTACAGTCACGACTGCAAATGCCGCAGCTCCAGCAGCAGCAGATTCAACAGTCACAGCTCAATCATTATAGTTTCAAATCAGATCCGTCCTCAAATCCGTCCATTTATGCCAGCTCAGCTTTTGCATCATCCAATTTTATCAACTGCAATCCACAATTCCCTCAACAACTACATTCACAACCATCGCAACATCATCAGCAACAGTCGTCGGTGAATTATGGACATTACAATCAATTGCAAAACAGGGTTCCTCCGCCAAACCCCATTCTACCCCCAATTCAGAAAATGAACCAAGCATTTATAGCAAAATATACACCAAATCATGTCCTCCTCGGAAGCGGTAGTTTTGGCTTCGTCATAACAGCAAATCGCGTCGTTGATGGCGTTGAAGTCGCCGTAAAGTTTCTTCTCAAGGAGAAAGTACCTCCAAACGCGTGGGCGAGAGATCCTATTTTTGGTCTCGTTCCAACCGAAGTATACATTTTACGGAACGTGAGTCCACAGACCCAGAAAACTGACTTTTTCTGACTTAACAAGAATATTGTTTCAAAGGTGCATCATGCCAACATCATTCAATATCTTGATTACTACGAAGACAAGGTCTTTTTATACCTTGTGACGGAGCTTCACGGTGGATCTTGGAGTGGTCAAAGTCCTTCTTCTGTAAATTCTGGGACTATGTTCACAAATCCTCCTTCCTTATCGGCGGCAAGCAGCACAAGTACCTTGGACTCACAGGAAACCGCCTCATCGTCATTGCCGTTTACCGCTGTAAATGGAAGCATTCTGGAACGTCGCAACATTGCGGAGAAAGCGTGACAAAGCCTGCATATAAGACTGAGAGCCAATGATCCAAGTCTTTTCGACCTAGTTGGAAATCGAACCCTTCAAGGTGTTGCAGACTTGGCTCCAAAGGCATAGTCTCCAAGCAGACCCCGTCGAAAAAAATGGTTCCCTCTTTTTTCCCGTAGGGGTCTGCGCCGTTTCAATTGACAAAAAACCACCACCCAACGGCGAGTTGAAACACAGCCCCCACCGTCCATCGCAGCACCCTACAATTTGGCACAGGTAATTTTTGCCCCAACGCGGAGGTTTCCTCTGTCCCCGATTTTTGATATTTTCACCAGATGTCTACTTCCTCCATCACAGCCGCTCTCGTTGATGTCACCCAAGAGGGCTACTAGTCTGCAAAGCCCGCATTTGGCTGCAAGATACCGCTTTTGCGTTGATATAGCACAAGGATGTGTTGATTGTGATCGAGACAGGAACAGGAAAGACTTCGACCTTCTTTGTAGGCCCAGGCCCCTCCTCGCGTTCACTGCTGCCTCCATCCAAAACACTCTGGATAAATTCGTTCAAGTATTCCAATCAAGCTTCAATCGAAACAAAAGGTCCTCTCTTTGTACCGTGTTAAACTGGAATTTTAGCTTGTTATGCATCATCCCCTTCTTCCTTCTCTGATCTGATTTAAATAATACAATTTACCGTCAATTTATTCAATAATTACGATTTTCTTCCTTAGTTGGAGGCATTTGAAAGGATGTGTAAATTGCACAATATCAAAAATCGGGGACAGAGGAAACCTCCGCGTTGGGGCAAAGATTACCTGTGCCAAATTGTAGGGCGCTGCGATGGACGGTGGGGGCTGTGTTTCAACTCGCCGTTGGGTGGTGGTTTTTTGTCAATTGAAACGGTGCAGACCCCTACGGGAAAAAGACGGTTCCGATTTTTTCCACGGGGTCTGAAACGCAGACTACCAAAGGCATTCAAGTTGGACTATTTCTTTCAAAACAAAACACAAAACATAATCTATAGAACTTTTTATCAAACGAAAAAAAACAAAAACAATCTACATGACAACACAGCACACTGATTCCTCGCGTGCCTTCACTGGCGCCTTCTTGTGTTCAATCACAACTTCCACCAGCTCCTCCTTCACTTCTTGTGTCTCAGATGCAACAATTACAGCCTCTTCAGTAACAGCACTGGTTTCGACAACTACCACAGCTTCTGCATTCTTTTTCTCAACAGATGGTACTGGGACAAGGATAACTTCAGGCTTAACCTGAACCTCCTTGGCTCCTTTCTTGACCAACAACTGAACAATCTTTTCGTATCCTCCACGCTGTGCAGCTTGCAAAACTGTATCGTCACGCGAATTCGAGGCATTCACATCAGCGCCGTTCTTGATCAACAATTCAACGACATCCTTCTCGCCATTCGAAGCAGCTCCATACAATGGAGTCTCTCCATACTTGGTTGTTCCGTTCACGTCTGCGTCGAATTCGAGAAGAACTTCAACTACATCCGCGAGTCCTTTAGATGCAACTGCAAACAATGGAGTTTCGCCCATCAAGTTCAATGCATTGACATTACCACCGTGCTCAATCAACACCCGAACAGTATCGCGGAAGCATCCCAAAGCAGCCATATGCACTGGAGTGCGTCCATCATTGTCCTCAGCGTGTACATTTGCACCTCTAGACAGAAGGAACTTGACAGCCTCAGTCTGGCCGTACTTTGCAGCTTCGTGCAATGGTGTCAAACCACCGACGTCTACGGTATCAATATGTCCACCATTGTCCAAAAGATATTCGAGAACGTGAGGGTGTCCACCTCGCGCAGCTGTTGAAACAGGGTAACGCCCATAGAAGTCAGAGATATGAATAGGTCCTCCATGGTTCACAAGGTACTTGACAACGTGGAAGTGGCCGTTGGCAGATGCACGGTGAACTGAGGTTTGGCCCCAAATACCGTGAGCCAAAATGTTTGCCTTCAGTCCAAGCAAGTACATCACGACTTTCATGTGTCCTTGTTCAGCAGCCATAATGAGTGGTGACTTTCCTTCGACATCACGGAGCTCAAAGTCAGCACCAGCTTTTATCATCATTTGCGTGATTTCAAGCTTTCCTGTCCATGCAGCGACATGCAAAGGGGTACGATCCATGAATGCAGGAGTGTTCAAGTTCGCATGATGAGAGATCAAGACTCTCACAATATCATCCTCAGAATTCCAGGCTGCCCAGTGAAGGGCAGTCCAGCCACGAGAATCTGTAGCTTCCAAATCGGCCCCATTTTCAATGAGAAGATGGATAAGGTCCATGTTACGGTTCTCAACGGCAAGTTGAAGAGGAGTCTTTTCGTGTGCGTCCTTTGCCTCAATATTCATTTTCTTTTCCTTGAGGAGCCACTGAGCGATATTGGTAGAGCCGCTGCGACATGCAAGGTGGAGCAAGATTTCTGGTCCGTATTGAGAGATAAAATCCTCAATGTTAGGGGGCAAATATGCGGTGTCCAGGTGAAAAACTAAATTTTCAATTGAGTAACGAGCAACGTTGGATAGCTTTGAAAGATCAAGTTTGGCAGGGGCAAAAGTGGAAGTCTTTGGACCTGGAATAGGCTCTCCATACTTTTTAATGATTGCGGCTTGAATTGCAGCAGAGTTATCAACTTCTCTCTTGAAGGATCTTGGCAAGACACGTGATCCAGAGGCAGTCTTAAAACCAGATGCGTCGAGAACAGAGCCAAGAATATCGAGGCAGGAACTTGCCAATAGAATATTTGTTGCGCTAGCTTCGATGTAGTAAGCTGGTTCGCAGCGTTGGTCTGATGTGAAGTAATCTTTCACAGATTTGTGAATGATGGAAACCTCTCCGCCAATAATTTTAAGGAGGGAACGCATCTAATCATACAAGTTAATAAATTTACTGTATCAAAATAGGTACACACCTTATCAAACAGGTCAACAGTTTGGTCCAATGGAGTTGCAGACAGAATTGCAAGAGACTCCAAGTCAAGTGGTTCAAACACGAAGAGAATCGCACCCAACACATTGTGGTAAATATCAGATCCTACGTCTTTGATGACTCTTTGCGCAATTGCTTCATAGACATCGTCAGGGCCGGACGAGAATCCTTCAATGCAGTGTGTAGCTTCCTCAGGGGTGACGTTGCTGACTGACAAAAATTCGCAAACCACTTTGACAAAAATGAAAACACCTTCAGACTTGTCCACAATAATCTCAAGACACTCAGTAAGTTCTTTGCTGAATGGCTCTTCAACATCCCAGATCTTCTTGAAGCGGTCCACAACAACCTTACGAATATCTTCCATATTTTCAGCGGCAGTTGGTTCCAACTCAAGTGAACCAATCTTGGTCAAGCAATCGTAAATGTCCTTTTCGGGACGACCTGTCACAAACAACTTGACATAGCCAGGAAGCTTGGGACACTCCTCTGCCAAAATCTTGAGAATAACAGATCGCGTCTTTCCGTCCAACTCATCGAGAGCGTCAATAGTAATAATAATAACTTTGTCGGGCTTCGCAATGGCATCAAACCCTTTCGAAATAAGTTGTTGGAACGCCACATATGGGTCCAAGAGGATACTAGATCGACCGTTCTTCATGTTTTCAACATCTTCTGACATGATTGACGTCACATGTGCTCTGAAGGCGTCAAACTGTTCAGAAAGTTTCCAAACAAGTGTCTTGATAACAGAGACAGGGTCGTTCTTTTCATCGTCGTTGTGACGACAGAAAAAGAAGACATCTGTGTTGAACTTATCCTTGGGAAGGTGGTTGACAATGTAATAGGAAAGCAGCGACTTTCCCGTTCCAGCTGCACCGTTGAACCACATGACTGACGATTCTTCAGACTTTATGGCCCATTCCGATACTTCTTCACCAAGCCAGACACGAGTTCCTGGAACGTATTCCTTTTTGTAGGCTTCAAGGTCTGCAGTGAAGTCAACAGGTTCGGTCCATTTCTTGAGAGGGTCTTCTGGGACTTTGAACGTTGGCATACCATCAGCGTTGAGGGAGTCCGTTGGACTAGTTGGGGCTGGGGAGACAGTACGGAAACGGGGAAGAAGGATTCGTAGCTCTTCGACAATTGTCTTGACGGCATTTTGGAATTTCTCAGAGCCCTTGACCGAAGATCCGAAGTCTCCATACATTCTTCCAGTACTCATGATGAAAGGTGCCGCAAGCTCAGGTGTTTGCTTCAACTTCTGGATTTCCTCAGTGGTGAGGTCACCAAACATATAGGCAGGAATGATTGGCTTTTTGTTTTCATCCGCGAAATTGATTTCCTTGTTACAGTTCCACGAGTTCTGATGTTGAGGTTGTTTTTAGTTCAACTGAATGAGAGATGGGGGCAACCCCTACCAAGTACGCCACTGACAAACAAACAATAATGACGGAACTTTTCAAAATTCCACGTGCCATGGCCAAGTTCACGTTTCCGTTCATTTCGTCTCGGTCGACCCAGATCTTGATCCCTGGAAGTATCTCGGTCAAAGCATCACAAAGACCAAGGACTTGCTCCTTAGTGGTCCATGAATACGAAAGCATCACGTCGAATTCATTGACTTCAGCGGTGTTGACATGCTTGATCAAACGTGGCACTTGTTGGCGAGATCGCTTTCTATCAATTGGCGCTTCCATAACGTCAAGTTGACGTTCAATATACAGTGTGTATCCATTCACGCAAAAGTCTTTCAACGAGTTCTGCTCGACAATGAGTTTAGGACCAGTTGCAGAATCAGAAGCAAAGATCTTGTAGTCCGTTCCCTTGACTTCAAAGTGCTTTTCAATCTGAATTTACAAGAATTAGTGCGCACTAAGTTTGATGACTGATACATATACCTGAGCCTTTAAGTGGTCCAGAGTGAAAGCAAAGACTCGAATCACAACTTCCTTAGATCCAGACTGATTCACGTTCAACTCAACAAAGTCCGTAAAGTCGAATGAAGCCTTGTCACCGGGATTCTCCATCAAAGCAAGAATCGGCTCAACACGACCACGATCCGTTAACATTCTCCTCTTGACTCCATTTTGCGTTTGGGTATGGTAAAAGATGAGAACATTGAACGATTCATCGAGCTCAAACAAGTCGCAGATCTGGAAGGTGTTGGGAAAGATTTTTGAATGGTCAGTGCGGAGATGCTGGCTGACAAGCCCAAAACTTGCACACACACCTCAGTTTTCAAGTCCCTTCCACGCGCATTTCTATCAACGTCCAGTATTTCGTAGTCCGTAGGGTCTAGATGCTTAACGACTTTCACGGGGACTGGGTACTGATGCTCATAGCGAACAACGTCTACAAAATGGCTGTGAGAAACCTTGATTGTGACTAAACGAAACGCGCAATACGTACCATGATATGGCACAACGTTCACATTCGTCAGTGATACTCGCGAGGTGGTGAATGGTACTGTTTAGTGTGGTTGGTAACCCAGGATTAGTCGAAGTCCCCGCCTCCCTAGATAAGTCCCAAATATGAATGCAACATACAGGTGTTGAGTCCAAAGTCCCCTTGTTCAACGGATACGTCAATGGCATGGTCACCTGAAGGATTGATGTGATTGAGTGTTTAATTGGCTGATCCAAGAATGAAGATCCCGAGGTCTTATAGAGTGTGTTGCTTACCAGTTGCATTGGTTGCCTGTTCCATGTAACTGTCTTCGTGCCTGTATCCAACCATTGATTCGCTGGGATCGGTGGCAAAGTGGGTTCTGGGTTTTTTGACTGTGACAAGGAAAAAAGGTGGAGGACTTCGGTGGAGAAACAACGCCGCACTTTCAAATGTCAATTACTCATCAAGTAAGAAATAGTAAGAATTGTACCAGGCAAGCTGACCAGAGTGCAAGAAGCATGTCCCAGCTGCAACTGCAGAGAGTAACCATTCGTTATCTGCTACAGCAATAAACGCATATATTAACACTATACTTACATAAAGAACGACATATATGAAGAAAAAAACCACCCAATCAACGCGTCTTCAACCCTCCAGACACACTCCCTCCACCAACCTTCCGTCTCTTAATCAATGGAACCTCTTCATCACTTTCGCTATCAGAAACTACAATGACATGCTTCTTCGCTCCTCCCGTACTGGTTGCTTGAACAAGCGGCGGAGGCGGCAACGGATCATCTTCATCAAACATATTCTCCAACGCATTTCGATCGAATATACCAAGCGGATCGTTGATGGGTTCTGGACACTTTACTGGCACTGAGTTTGGTTTAAAGGGTCGAGATTTCGAGGTGGGAGGTGGAGCTGTGAGGAGCCAGTCGCGGATGGATGGTTTTGATGTTGGTTGAGGAGGTAAGGGGTGTGAAGATTCAACTTCGTTTTCAAATAAACCAAGTGGATCATTGGTATCTTGTGCTTTGAGCGGCGCATCGTCGTCATCATCGTCGTCGTCTTTACGTTTCAATGCTGAAGGTGGAACAATTTCTTTCTTGTTTGATGGCTGTGCTTCATAGTCGTCAAGTTGTTCGACCCGTTTTCGTTTCGAAACTGAAGGCTGAAGAAGATTCTGCTCTGTATTTGCAAAGTCGTCATCGTCATCTGCTATGACACGCTTCTTTGCCTTCGACACAGACTTGGGAACAGGTAATGCATCCAAGACATCATCTTCCACGTCATTAAAAACAATTTGAGGCCGGGATTTCACGACAGAAGGCGGGGGCGGCGCGAAAATTGGGCTCTCTTCCTCTTCCGATTCCACTTCCTTCTCTGCTGAAACATCCTGCCGCGACAGACCACCACTACCTCGCCGTGTCTTGTTCACACTCGCAGCAGTTTTATCCAACTGAACACGCGGTCGAGCTTTCAAAGACGAAGAAGGTGAAGGTTGCGCAGACGCCCTCCTGTTACCACCACAGAGTTTACATTCACAAACTCCCGTCAACCCCGCAGCCAAGTACCGTAAATGCGGAAGAAATTCATTCGCACTATATTGGTAGAATAAAAGTTTCTCAGGACAAGAGTTAGGACAGAATAAAACGCGTACCTCCGAAACCGTGATCCAGACGGATGGCCATACAAATATTTGTCGTGATGATTTCCTGTACTTCGTTTTTGTTGTAGCAAGATGTAGTGCTTTGGAAATGACGTTGCATTGGCAAATGACGGGACTTCCGACGTGAGTTTTTTGATCCAGGTAGTGATTGCTGACTTTGGAACTGTGCTCCAATCGCTTCCAGACGGTAGTACAAGGATAGAGCTTCCATCGCTTGGAAAACCATCATCCTCATTCGCGGTAACACTTTTCTTGGCGGTGACGGAACGATTGCCACGAACGGGTTTTTTGGTTTCAGATTCGGATTCAAAATCAAGTACGATTCTGGGACTTGTCACTATGGAGCTTGAGGTTGAGGATGATTGATTTGCAGGGTATTTGTCAAGATGGTCGAGAATGGCATCAAGAATGTCACTTTCTTCAACATCATGGATGTTTGGAATGTTTCGAGCAGATGAGTCTACGGCTGCAGTTTGAGCTGTACGATCCAGTTGCTCATCAGGAAATGTGACTTCAAAGTCATCATCGTCATTTGCGACACTTTTTGAACGAGAATTCAAAGCAGAAGACGTTGATAGAGAAACATGATTGGATTCGGTAGGCTGCTGTGCATCAGAAAAATCTTTGAACAAGTCATCATCATCATCCAGAATTACGACAGGTCGCTTTTCAATTGCTGCAGAATGGGAATGACGAATGGTTTCGCGTTTGGATTTGTCATGATTCGTCAGAAGGTCAAACGAATTCTCAAAACCGTCGTCATCCAAAACAACCACTGGACGAGATTTGTTGGCAGAAGAAACAGAGACACTGGCACCGTCGTCATCATCGCTATCAATAATCTTACGTTTCGATATTGAAGAGATTTGACGCAGTTTACGCGTTGAAGAATGACGAGATGACGAGCGCGTGCTTCTGAGATTGCGGGAGGTGTTTGTAACAATTTCTTCAGCATCAGATTGAAGAGGGGTGACTTCTGAGGGAATGGAACCATCCGAGTCCTGATCTGAGTTGGTTGAATCACTGAACAAGTCGAGGAATTCTTGTTCTGCAGAGAGAGGCTTTGATGACTTCTTTTTGTGTTTTGAAGAAGAGGATGACGTCTTTGTGGCAGTGGTTGATGATGGGGCAGTCTTCTTTGACTTCTTAGACCTCTTCTTCTTGGTTTCCCGTGAATCTGAGGCACCATCATCGTCGTCCACATCATCGACATCGTACAGATCAGGGATAAGCTTGTCCAGGATAGGTTCAGGCAGATTGTAGGTTCGATCGAAGGCCGAAGTTGAAGTGTGTCTGAGGCAGAAGCGGTTCTTGTCGAGCGCCACTTTTTGTTGTTTTGAACTGAACGAGTCGATGTGGTGGCGGCGTTGACAGGGCCAGCAAAAGAGCGTCGTTGGTTCGTCGTCCTCCTCCTCGGACCCTTCTCCTTCTGCTTCTCCGTCAATCTCTTCGAACTCTTCTTCCTCGGATCCAATGTCGCCGTGGCTCTCGCGAACCGCAAACCGTCGCCGGTCTTCGAGTCGTCGGTCCGTCGCCTCCATTTGGCGGAGTAGGTCAACCAACCCCATTTCTTTGTGTTTATTTATTTTATTTATTTATTATTATTTGTAAGGAAAAAGAGAAGTATTAGTTTACCACTTCACCGTACCTCATTGAATATGAATAGAAATCAAGTTCAGGACGAGAGAGTTGTCCAAACATAATATCTTAATAGTTAAGATGCATTCATTCAATTAAAATATGAAAAGAAGGCAAGCTCAATGAGAGGCTCCTTCCACATGGATGTCGTGTCGGGAAATATTCAAGCGCTTGTGCATATTTGATGTTCGAACACCCTGTGATTGTGTAAAGAAGTTTCTAGAGTGGCTAATCCAATTCTTATCTTCTCATTTTTATATTTATAGCTAAGAATAATCCTTCAAGGGATTTCTGTTCTGCGTGCCAGGCGTAGACACTCGGCGATCTCTGTTACAAAATTGTTTCACACAGAAACTACTTCTGACAAAAGCTGCCATGCTCATCCGTGTACGCTACTTGCTTATCCGCTTAGGTATGTGTTCGTTTGTTTCAAGTGAACTCCTATTACTTGATGATCATTTCATCTTGCGAATGCCTAATTTTCAACGTCATTAATGGACAATGGTTGTGGATGCATTCATGGACTCCAGTAGTATGTTATGCAATATGTTTGACATTATCGTGACCGGCGCTTGCTCCAAGCCAGATCGGTTACGTTTGGGGATGCCAAAGTTATGAAACACAACAGTCTCTCCTTCCTCCACACCCTCCTCTTCATTTACTCCAACGCCTGTTCTTGGCATGCCAATTATTGCGTACTATGAGCTAACATCTTTTCCTCTGCAGTGACTGATTTGCAGTATCAACTTTCACAAGCACGTTTCTACACTACGTTTCCACTTCGCAACCCTCTCAAGCTGCTGATCCCAATTGTTCTAATTGTGTTGATTGTTTTCCAATGGATTCTACTATCTCGGTTCCAAAGAGACGTTAAGGTGTTGGCAGTTTCGACATCAAGAAACGATATTATTACTTCAGCAGTTAGAAACCTGGTACGCAGACCATATTATACAGATTCCTTTCTTTCCAATTTATGTCTATTGTACGTTAGCCCGTTGGATTTGCATTCCTGCCACCAATATCAGTGACACACCCTCCTCACAAGAACGCAATCATGACATTATTGTCAGGGCCCGACTTAGAAAATGAAGATCCATCGACATTCGACCAATACTGTGAAGGCGCCTTGTACCATGCATACATGTTCCTGCACTCTCCAACCTTGAAACTTCACGCCGAAAATGAAACAGAATTTGTGGTGATGATGACTCCCGGCCAGACGAGTCACTGTCGCAACGCCTTGCTTGAACTTGGAGCTCGTGTTGTCATGGTGCCCTTGCTGTCCATTCCAGAACTTGACTTTTCACATCGATACCACTACACATACACAAAATACCAAATGTGGGCTCTTGAGGGAATCTACGAAAAGATTTTATTCATTGATTTGGATCTTCTGTTCGTGAGCAAGAGCCCACTTCCACTGTTCTCTTTGATTGACCAGTTCCATGCTTCAGCCAACACCTCAAACGAAAGGAACTATTTTTATGGCGGTGTTGAAGACTGGAACCGTCAGTTCTTGAATAACTTTGGATGCTCAGAAGAAGAGTACACCGGTTGCATAAATGGCGGGCTCCTGCTTCTCGAACCAAACATCGCCGATTACAAAGGTCTCAAAGAGAAAATGAAGTCAACGAGAACAAGAATGGCGGATCAGTACACTCTCCAACGATACTACGATTACAGAGGCCCACGAGCGCCTGTCCTACTCCCCAAGATTTATAATACAATGTGGGGCGACGAAGGTCGCACCAAACAAGAAGTTGACGACGCTGTTGGATTCCACTTCAAAGTATTCGACCCTGAGTCAAACCTATACGCATTTCCTCATCCTCACGCAGTTTCCCATCTCTGGAAACATATTCCAGGCCAAATGATGGACCTGCGTCGCATTCAAATGGACAATTTCGTTGCTGCAAAAGACGGAAACCATCTACCAATTATTCCAATTACACTCAACAATGACAGCGACGCGATTTTCATTCACAGCCTTCGTACGAAATACGATCGCGTTACTATACTTGCTCCACTGGGTGGATCCAAAAAGTCCCAACAGTCACGGGAGGCGTTTGCGAAACATTTACATCAATCATTTCTTGAGACCGCACGGCCAAAGAATCTGTTAGAAACGTTTCGGTTGATTTCGCGGATTCTTGACAAGTACGAATGGGTGTGGGTTGTAAACCCTGCATTACGATTGACGGTTGATCCAAAATGGCCTGTGCATCTTCTGTTGGATCAAATGACGAATATGAAAAAAGATGCCTTGGTGTTGGCGTTCAACGATTGTGATGGAAGGAGTGGATCATTTTTCGTTCACAAGTCGGCGAAGGAACGTATTGTCAAGTTGACAACAGAGTATAAGGTTGGCAAGGGTATTGCAGATGACGAAGTGTGGGCAAAGTTCTGGAACTTGGTGAAAGCGGAATCTGTTATAGCATCAGAGCCCGTGATACTGTATCACTTTGATTCAACAAAATGCATTGAGGGTTATTTTAAAATATAACTGCATAAAACGATAGATTGAATGTTGGGAGCCGTGACAACCTTGGCAGTATCTTCACCACCAGCCAAAACCTTCAAACTTGAGTTCACGTCTCCTCTCGCAACAGACCTGAATACGATTCGTCTGGATCCAACTCTCGCAGATGTGGTCATCCTTGCTGGCGAATCGAAAACACCAATATTTGCACACACACTTATCCTGATGCATCGCTGCGAGTACTACAAGAACGCCCTATCAAATCGATGGAACAATTCTGATCAGGATCTATCGATCCAGCTAGATGGCATCGCGGCTTCAAAGAACATCCGAACCGTTTTGTCTCATCCTGATATAGACGCTGAAACAGTCAATATTGTCCTTGAGTTCATTTACACGGGCATCGCAAATGTCCCCGCCGACTATCTATCCCGCGTTATTTCCTTTGCTGATTACCTCACGTTGGAATCTCTGAAATCGCTGTGTTTGGATTGTTGGGCCACAAATGTGCTAGCCCCTGAAAATGCCTTGGAGTTATACGTTCTAGCTACGAGAATGGATCATAAAGAGCATCAAACTCGTGCCTTGATGTGCATCAAACCAGCGATTGGTGGCAAGGAAAACTTATTCTTGAAAAACTCAGCTGGCATTTTGAAAGATATGGAGCCTGCTGAATTAAATCAGCTACTTCGATTTCAGGAGTTTGAGCCATGGATGAAATGGACGATCCTTATCCATTGGAGCAAACTTAAACAGGGCTGTATGGTCGAGCCTGTAAACTTGGGCATTACAAAAGGCTACGATAAAGTACAGGCACGCACAGATGTCAAGCAATTTCTACCTGCTGTCAGATTATTCAATATGAGTTTTATCAACTTCCAAATACTTGTTCGGCCATATTTGTCAATTTTCCCATCAGAAACGTTCCAAAATATTGCTGAGCATTATAGATTAAATCGTTCGGAATGGCAAGAAAGACTATCTTCTGTTATCTTAAAGGAGGCTGCATTTGTAGCCTTATTGAAGCGCCTCTGTGCTCAACTCAGAAAATCATAAGACTGTTTCTATCATCAGATTTTACGCAAGTTGATTCAGCGTTTTACAATGCCTGCAAATATTGCGAAAGTACTTTCGTCTTGATCAAGACTGTTTCTGGTGCGATCTTGGGTGGATACGTGGAGGGAAGTCACTAACACTGTTCAACCTGTCCAGAATGCTTTTCTCTTTCGGATTAATACAGACGATTGTGGATCTGTTGTTGAAGTTGACTACTTCTTCCCTATTTCGCTGGACCGTGGTATAGGGCTGGACGAAGAGCAGTTGAATAATGTCCCATCCAGCTACGGTCCATGCTTTGGACCAAGCCTTTACATTTCTGGAATGACGTTGCACTCAAATTGGGGTGCCTCATACAACACGAGGGGAATGTCGGTAAGATCTTTGGTTGGGGAATGCGAGGAAGTTGGCGAAGGAAGTGGACACTTTTCTGTGGAGATTGAAAAGTATGAACTATTTCAACTGCAATTTAATTCAGACTATTATGATTAAAATAAGAGGAATCATATGTTTCGCACGTAACAATGTTCATTTTATTGAGTGTGATAATAATTAAAACGGTCAGAGAATACCAACAAGAATAGCACAACCTAAATCTACAAACTCAAGTCTACGTCTCTTCTTGCGATATACTTAAATGCAAGTTGCCTGAATCCAACTCTCGCAGATTTGGTTATCCTTGCTGGAGAAGCAAAAAACATCAATATTTTCCATCACTGAAGTACAAAACGTTCTATCGAATCGATGGACCAACTCCAATTAGGATCTATCAAGTTGGATAATATCGCTTCCGGTTCTTCAAAAAAGATCTGCGCTGTTTTGTCTCACCCTGTTTCAATGAACCAAGTTTTAGAAAAAGCCTCTATATTTTTTCAAATCACAAATTGGGGAGTCTTGCACAATATGAAGGGAAAACCTGTCAACGCCCTAATTGGAAAATACGAAGAAGTCGAAGAAATCGAAGAAGAAAGTGGTTAATGTACAGTGTAGAAACCGAAAAGTATGATGAATTCTATTGCTGTCTGATGTCAATAAACTTATTGCCTTGTATGAAAGCGGGAGCAAAACACGATTAAGCCATTCGCCGAATTAAGTCAGTGCGAGATCAAATTATTAATGCCTAACTTACGCTTTTGGAAGAACTGACACTGGAGGTTTCGTTTGTCATTCAACACTCAAGTCTCGTGCAAGTCCGATACGGCTTGGATTGTCTTCTAGTATTTGTGATTTCGATCTATTGCCTCGGAGAATTTTGTAATCCGACAATGTGAAACACATGTCGGTTTTCCTCTTTTCTGCAGGACGGACGGATTCTCGTGGAATCACACATTTCTATATTTCTTTTACGAAGATGAAGTGACGATCAGAAGTTGGTTCAGACAAGAGAGTATTTTTTTTGGGGATGGCTTGTGTTTCTGAGTTTCAAAAACGAACCAAAACAAGAACCAGGTACCCACACTCCACCTCTTCTTTCAAAAGCTGCTGCCTTCGCAAATTTACACATCGCTTTGGGACGATGCTGTTTTAAGTGAACAGCTTGAAGATCTTATCGGCTGCTGTCGCACTCAAACGTAACAACCTTTCAATCAGTTCGACACTGCCCCTCGTATGAAGCGCTCTGTAATACGTTCGCATGAAACATGAACAGTACTTCAGATACTTGCTTTATGCCAACTTGAGTACTATTTCGACCCACAAGGAATCCTAGTTCAACGTTGTCAAAGTCCCCTACTCTTACAACTCCCCTCTATTTCATCTTTTCCCTTCAAATTCAGTGAAGCGATCACTCACGTGTAATATGAGTTCTCCAAAGAATCTAATACCCATTTCTTGCAGGCAGCTGCCCACACCATGATTCCACTTCGGCAACATTTCAAGCTCCTGATTGCATTCGCTATAGCTGCACTGCTTATCCTTCAATGGAGTCTGCTGTCTTATTTCCAGGAGGAGATTGATATGTTGAAGCGATCTGTTTCATCTCAAACAAGAAACAACACTATTTCATTAGCCGCAAGAAATCTGGTACGCAAGCTGTCTCAACCTATTTCTCCTCTTTTTTATTTACATCTACATATCTATTCTACCATAGCCCGTTGGATTTGCATTCATTCCACCAACATCATCACACCCTCCTCGTAAGAACGCAATCATGACATTATTATCAGGCCCCGACTTGGTCAATGAAGATCCATCGACATTCGATCAATACTGTGAAAGTGCCTTGTACCATGCATACATGTTCCTCCACTCTCCAACCTTGAAACTTCACGCCGAAAATGAAACAGAATTTGTGGTGATGATGACTCCCGGCCAGACGAGTCATTGCCGCAACGCCTTGCTTGAACTTGGAGCTCGAGTTGTCGTGGTTCCATTACTTTCTCTGCCAGGACTTGACTATTCGCACAGATATCACTACACATATACAAAGTACCAAATGTGGGCTCTTGAGGGAATCTACGAAAAGATTTTATTCATTGATTTGGACTTGTTGTTCGTCACTAAGAGCCCGTTGCCACTGTTTTCGTTTATCGATGAGTTCCATTCGGTGGCAAAGAAGTCAACAAGGAAACACTTTTATGGCGGAGTTGAAGATTGGAATCTCCACTTTCTTGCCAAGTTTGGATGCTCAACAAACGAATACACAGGATGCATCAACGGTGGACTCCTTCTTCTTGAGCCAAACCTCATCGATTACAAAGGCCTTTTAGAAAAAATGAAGACCACAAGGACAGGAATGGCAGACCAATATACTCTCCAGCAATACTTCGCTTACAACAGTACACTGGCCCCCATCATCCTTCCGAAAATTTACAATACAATGTGGGGCGTCAGAGGCCGTACCAAAAAGGAAGTCGCCGATGCAGTTGGATTCCATTTCAAAGTCCTTGATTCAAAGTCATCTCTCTATCGTTATCCCCACCCTCACGTTATTTCGCACCTCTGGAAACATATTCCAGCCCAGATGATGGATCTGCGTCGTATTCAAATGGACAATTTCGTTGCTGCAAAGGACAAACACCACCTTCCGATTATCCCAGTTACATTAAATAACGATAGCGATACGTTTTCGTTACATAAGCTGCGTACGAAATACGATCGCGTTACTATACTTGCTCCGCTGGGTGGATCGAAAGAGTCCCTCAAATCGCGGGAAGCGTTTGCGAAACATTTACATCAATCATTTCTTGAGACCGCACGTCCAAAGAGTCTGTTGGAAACGTTTCGGTTTATTGTGCGGATTCTGGACAAGTACGAATGGGTGTGGGTTGTGAACCCTGCATTGCGATTGACGGTTGATCCAAAATGGCCTGTGCATGTTATGTTGGATAAATTGACCAAAGGGAAGAAGGATGCCATGGTGTTGGCGTTCAACGATTGTGAAGGAAAGAGTGGGTCTTTTTTTGTTCACAAGTCGGCGGAGACGATTCTTGTCAGTTTAGTTGCCAATGTTACAGAAGGGAAGAAATCTTCAGATGAGGAGGTGTGGGTGAAGTTCTGGAACTTGGTGAAAGCCGATGCCGTGATAGCATCAGAGCCTGAAAAACTCTATCAAGTCGAAGCTAAGGCTTGCGATAAGGGCTATTACAATGTTTAGCCATTTATTATCTAATTATTAGTTGCATTCCATATTCTATTTTGTTTGATCTCTGAAATGAACCACTCATCATCATCAACCACCACAACAGCATCGGCCTCCAACATCTTCTGCTATGGCTGCTCGATCGCGGCTGTCCACGCGCACAAGAGTCCGTTCGTGTGTCGGCATTGCGTGTCTTCCACGTGAGTTGATACTCTTTGCAAACAAGGCGGACCAATCAGAATGCACCAGAATCATCGCTGCAGCAACGTCGGCGCGTGCCCTTTCGAAGGCGGCGGCGTCGGCCGAACTCGATGTCACGTGGCGCCTTCGCAGCGTGGCCCAGTCCGGCGCCGCAACGACCGGCGCAGCAAACCTTAACCAAGCCACGGATTTAGTCACGGCAAAGTGCGAGTCGCTGAGGGCCGACCTCGATGCGGGTGCGTGTCTCTGTCTGCGCCGAGCCTCACTCTCGCCACATTCCTCAAACCTTATCGCATTAACCGTTAACCTCTGACTGGAATTTCAGACAGAGTCGCCCTCGAGGCTCTGCGCATATCGATTCTGTCGCGAAGAGAGGCTCTTGGAAAGGCCCGGGATAAGGTCTGCTCAAACGAAAGTGGCTTGAAGTCTGAGATCTGTGCAAGAGAAAAGGAGCGAGACAAGGCAAAGGAGAAGTATTTAAAAGCTCAAGAGATGGTGACGACGTGTCGAAGGATGTTGATGAGGGAGTTAGTTGGTCTGTTTCGGTAAGTGGAAGCTTCATGGAATAATGAACTTGACTATCATTACAGACTACGGCGCGTCCAACGCTCCATTACAACTTCACCATCCAATCCTTCTCTGCCAACTTCACCTCCTACTCCATCCGCTTCATCTACACCCCGATCTAGTTCCACATCCCAACCAATTCCAATATCAAATCGAACAATCATACAATCTCCGCCACTCACATCTACTTCACCACAATCAAATGCAACAACACCAATACCGACAATATCTGCCGAAAAGCGTGCATCCCTCCTCACATCACCGTCGCTCAAAAACTCTCCAAACGCTTCTCTGGCCATTTCCCTCTTTTACGATACGCCTTTAGAGTTCCGTCTCGTGAATGTCGGCTTTTCGAGTTACGGTGACTGCTATTGTAAACACCTTTACCCTCGTCTCGTTCTATACAGAGTAACCGAATAATATATAGCATACCCACGCGAGAAATTCAACGCAGCCCTCGGCCACGCCATCCACATGACAATTGTAATGTGTCATTACCTGGGCGTCACACTTCCCTTCCAAATTCAATTCGCAGGGGGCATCAAATCTCAAATATCTACTTATCCTAGAAACCTGCGACATTTACTTGGGGAATCAGCAATAATACCCGTTGTAACCGAAGGAGACAACAATGCTCAAACACCCTACTTCCTTCCACTCTTCCTTTCCGACACAAACCGTGACGACTTTATGCTCGGTCTCGCAGTACTTTCTTACGACATTGCATACCTATGCTGGACACAAGGTGTAACGGTGAACACTGCCGCAGGATGCAACCTGTTGGAAAACTTGGCCATCTGTTGTAGAGCCGTGAAACTCGGTCGCGATGTAGACTCCTTCTTTATGAGTAGTGAGGAAGATGTTTTTAATATGTCCTTCAAAAAACTCTATGGACTGCATGTTGCATTACAGAGACGAAGGAGGCCATACGTTGGTGGTGGAGGTATGGCAAATAAGAAGGGTAAGCCTCGACGGGAGAGTCAGCTTCCACAGGCTGTGATTGTACAACAGCAAGGCCAACAGCAACAGCCTCAATCGATGGGAGCTGCTGCTGCGACGACTGTTGCTAATGCCGTCTTATGGGGAGTTTCAGGAGTTGCGAGTGTTGCTACAAAACATGGAATTGGGGCAGTCAAAGCTGCCACGACCGCTATTCTAGGCACGAATTCGAGTGTTGGATCAATGATCTCTAGCTCCTTGTCTGTTGGCTCGCGTGATAGCGGAGGGACATCGTCGTTTTCTCAAGTTATGGAGCAGTTTCAAAATGAGTTTGAAGAAGAGGATGAGAGCGGTGGGTTACTTGTCGCCGGTGATACTCTAGAGAAAGTGGATGCAGGACTTTTTGCGTTGGCAGCTGTGTTGGATGGGGGTAGTAGCGATTGTGCGGAGGAGGAGTGGGAGTTGGGTGTAGTAGAAGCAGGTGATAATGAAGGATGGATGAAGCTATGAATGCGAGTAAATTAAAGGATAGTATGTATCATAAATATGACTGAGAGTCTCGTTGTTGTTTTTTTGTAAGGCCATCATCACTATAATTTCATTACACAGTTGAGCAGTTTCTATTTGCTGATTTACTTTCTTTCTTTTTCTCGCGAACCAGCCCGCAAACTCCCAAACTCACGAAACCCCTGATGAAGAAGCGTGCCCGAATCCACGACGTTACCGACTCTAACCTCACCGCCAAACGACGCGCCGTTGCTGAAGAAGTGACACCAGCCGTGCTACCTCAAACGCTACCGACAAAGACTGGCGCATCAACAACGAAACCGCCACGCCAACTCAAAGAGCTCCAAACTTTTCGCTACACCCACGTGCAACTCGCAGCTGCCGAAGCCTCTTCTCCGCTTCCCTCGCTCAGAGGTGCACAGCCACATCTGTCAGTTGCCTTAACTGATTCACTCACGGCCCTCTTTGGAATTGTTGGTGCAGCCCGCCGTCCGTTCGACATCCTCTTTGTCAGTGACTCAGAAGCGATCTTGCGATCCCAGAAGTTGTGAGTGCTACAGATGTCAAATCGTTCGTTTGTAACCATTACCATCTTCTAAGGTATACAAAAGATATCCAAGCGGCTCTCACAATTACCACAAAGTTTGCTTCCCATTCATGTAGAGTCTCCATAATTGACTCGCAACCCTCCCTCGCCGCGTTTGATTCTGTATCGTTTATTACGCCATCCATGGAGGTCGATAAGGAGCAGTCTTCCATCAAAGAAAAGGAAGACTGGATAGTTGGGACCGAATTTGCCGAGCTATGCGGATGGTTGACGGGTGGAACTGGAGGGAAGCAGAAATCACTTAAACCGAACGATCAAATAATGGGATCATTAAAATCAGAAGATTTGAGTGAGTTAGATGGAGTCTTGGGGAAAGAGGAGGGTGATATTGTGAAACTGTGGTGTGAATCCAGGAATACATGAATCCATTTTATTCCACATCGTCTGTTTTAAAAATGGAATATATCCTCTCGTTTCCTCAGAAAGGACACGTGTCCTTACGACCCTTCGTGAAAGTACAGAACACTGGCTTTCCCTTCACCATCCAGCAGCCTCCCTGCTTTGGCTGTGTGGCAGGCACCCATTTTTTGTGCGCTGCATCACACTTGTAAATAGTGGAGGTCATATAGTAAAAACCTTGCGTGCTCCACTGAGTAGGTCCACAGTACAACCGATTTGGATTTTGTGTTTTTGAGCATGGTTTGCCCTCAATAGTATCTGGGTTTTTATGATAAGGCCCGTTGTTTCCTGCCCCGGCTTGGGGAACTTTCTCCAGAGCTTCAGCTGGTATGGGTGAACAGTGAGAAGGGTGGTGGAAAGGTGCATTTTGGTAAAACAATTGTCAATAAAAGGGTCTGGACCACCACAATTTATTTTATTATGAGCAGAATAATTAAAAACCTAACATCCACAGAACTTGGAGTTATTTGGAGACATGGAGCAGATCTGTGGGCCACCCTTCACGATGTTCAAAACGACCCACTTACTCAAAACTGAATCACACTTCAAAATGCTTGACTTGTAGTAATTGGCGTCATAATTCCACTTTGCTTTCCCACAGTAGAGAATGTTCGCGTTTTGCGTCGCTGAACAAGAATTCTTGCCGAGGGTACTTTCCAGGAACGTATTTGAAGTCGTTGACAGGAAAAGCGGAAATTTTGGTTGCCTGAATAATATACGATAAGCATATGTGAAACAGATTCAGGTACTCAATTGATTCAGTTTTAGTTTTAGGCCCGTTATAAAACGGCAGAAATTCATTGGCTCGTAAATTCCCCGTTGAAATGTCCGTCGAAAGTGTTCAATCGTTCCGAAATTGTCATCTAAGTTGAACCTACATGTTATTCTTTATTGAGTCAACTCTTCTCAAGTCGAGAAAACGAAAATCTAAAGGAAAATAGCCAAGGCTCCAATAACAGCAAGAGAAGTAGTATATGTTGCAGAGGATCCAACCTTGAGATCTCCGTAGACCACCCCAGCACCAGTGACTGTTGAAGAAAGACGTTCAGCCGGAGAGGCGCTTGCTATGGCTGAGGCTGGAACTGGAACAACAGTGGCTGCAATAGTCGAAGTAGCGGCGCTCTTGGAAATAGTCGTGGTCGAAGCATTCAAAACGCTGCTAGTGGTCGTAACAGTACTTGAAGTCGAAGTTGTTGAGGTAGTTGAGGTAGTCGTTGTTTGAGTGATATCATAAATGATATCAGCACATTGGTAAATGTCAAACTTGGCTTGATGGCAAACAGCCTGAAGCGTGTACTTACCGCCAGTCTTGAGGAAACCAGCGGGAACGTTGCTCAAGTCAAGCTTCACTTCATATGGATCCTCACCCATCTTAGCGTTTGGGAGTGCTCCGATCTTGTGAGGAAAGACTTGTGGGTTTTCACCCTCTCCAATGTAGATATCGTTTGAACCATCCCAGTAGAAGATCAAAAGAAGCGTGGAATTTAGAGTAGAATAGTTGATGCGTGTTCCAGGGAGGGTTGGTGGGTTCTTTGGGCCTGAGCATGGAAAGTTCTTTTGTTCCGACATGCTTCCAACGATTCTTGGTTCTGGAGAGAGCATCTCAAAGTGAGCAAGCGCCATGGAGGCGGCGACCAGAAAGAGAACGAGAGAGTGGAGCATCTGGATTAGCTGGGATCTGTCCTCAAGCAAAAATCCCTCAGCCCCTTTTTGTAGTGCTCATGTCTGGCAGAGATTTGCAGGAGTAAAATTTGTGAGGGATTTAATCTGACGAATAGCAATTGAGGAGATGGTTCAACTCCTGTTGGAAAGTGACTCACCTTTGTCGCAAAATCCCCTCATCTCCATCGCAACAATCAGTCCATCTCCGTTTCGTTTTCTCATTCCCACGAACATGGCGGCAGAGACACAGATCCTCACGTTTGGGGCCCACACATTCCGGCAAGGTACTCTACCAGAGCTCATGTCAGCATTTGAGGAGCACCTTGTTGGAGTTGATGGCTGTACTCCGATCAGTCCTGACCTGCCAGAAGATTCACCGTCTCGTGGTCTGGCCGCTCTTTGGCTACGTGCTGCATTCCATGACATCGGCAAGTACGATCCTGCCACTGGTCAGCCTGTCGCTGGCCTTCTCGGCTCCTTCCTGAATCAAACTGAAAATGCCGGCATTGGCCAGTCCATTGCCATGCGATTTGCACCAAAAGCCAAGTTTCCATACAGTAACGCAGATTACATTGCACTGGCTGCTCAAGTCACGGTGACACACTGCGGCGGACCTGCCTTTGATTTTCTTAAAGGGCGAGTTGATGCTCCTCCCACTCCCTTCAAGAGCATACCCGCAGATTTGCCTGACGATTTACTTGATTCGTACCAAATAATCAAGCAAAAACTTATTCGCCTGGGTTTCTCCAATGAAGACATGGTTGCACTCGTTTCAGGCAGCCATTCACTCGGCGGTGTTCATGCAGCTATTTCTCCCCATGCAACAAAGCAACCATTTGAGGCTTTCGACAGAACTCCAGGCGTCTTTGATAACGACATCTTCAAGCAAAGTTTGAATGGAAACTGCCGCCTCAATATTGATTGTAATATGGCAAATGACCCAGAATTGCGACCCATTTACGAGCTCTATGCAAATGACGAAGCCGCCTTTTTTAGGCAATTTCAAGAGTCGTTCCAGAAAATGACAACTGTGGGACAAAATCGTGCTGCCTTGGCGGCGTTCCACCTTGACATTAGTGTTCACACCAACTTGTTCGCAGAAGGTACTGTTGCTGGTGGAGCTGTCCCAACCCCTGGGCAAACTCCAAATGGTAGCTTGACGAAAGTAACTGCAACCTTAACGAGTGCCGACGTAGTAGAAACCACTCAATCGACCTTACCTCAGTCAGCGCAAACAGGCACCACTAACGCCGTGCCAACTGCGGCAACAAAGGCCAGGACTGAAAGTACAAAATCGAATGCAATGGCCCTAAGATTTAGTGCGACCATCTTCGTTTTATTAATTTTGTTGCTTTAAAAAAAGACTTCAAGGAAAGGACTCTCAATTTTGCGAGTTTTTTTATTACGTGATTCTATATAAAATAACGCCAAAGAAGTTTATTCTATATTTTGACTCGAGAAAAACTATAAAGAATTAAGGGAGTTACTTAAAATGGACAAGTGCCCTTTCTCTCTGGCACGAAAGTGCAATACTTTGGCTTTCCGATGCTGGTAATGTAGCATCCTCCAACAGACATACTAATTGGAGTCCATAACTGAGTAGACTTCATACACTTGTAAATGGCAGACACGTATTGTCCAGAGGTCGTGTCCCACATCACTGGACCACACCACTGAATGTTGGTGTTGACAGTGGTGGAACAAGCCTTTCCTTCAATGGTGTCTGGGTTTCTTTTGTATGGCCATGGAATCACTGGGAATGCCACGGCTGCCGCTGCAACGTTGGCTGCCTGAGGCACAGCGTCGAGGTTGGGAAAGTGGTCGGGTGCGAAAACTTTGATGGGGTCTCCTCCAAGATCAGTATCGTTAGCATCAGATGATGGGAAGGCGGACACGATCTGGGACGCGGCGATTGTGAAGAGGAGGTTCTTAACGAGCATGTTTTTGTGGGAGGTTTCTTCTTGTTGAAGAATTGTCAGTCAAGATTGTCTTGCTTCAATAAAAAAACTGAAAGGAAAAGTAATCTTTGTTTTATATATATCTATCATCTTCGCCTCACATTATAGAGCACCGTTTGTCGATTAAACCCCTTGATGCAGAAATATCTTCTTGAATGAAAGTTCGTGAGTCTGAAGATCCATCAAGAGGCTGGATACGACGGCCTTTTTGTCTATTACTGAAGTTCCCTCCTAATCCAAACCAAGAATTGTAATACTTATCACGCTTAGATTGCTGGCCTGCCTCCAGCGTGGTTAAAGAATCTTTTAGCGTTTCTGCCTCATTCTCCATCGACATCGAGCTATCAATTGGTATCATATAGATTTTGGCAGCACCAAAGCCACTAATGTATGACATTTGCTTTTGAATACAGCTCGAATTTTGAATCTGTTCCGGAAGGTTTGAGTGAATAAATTCAGAAACGATGATTGTCGATTCCGAAGTGCATTCAAGGTGGTATGCGAAGTTGACTATATGAAAATGAGTGGAATTGAATCAAATACACAATTCTCCACCTAACAAGGTCCAAGCTTTTTCAGCAGCTTCCAAACTCTCTGCAACATGGAACGGCACAAGTTCCCCGTGAATGCCGATACGTGCGGTTACATCAATGCCTGTTTCGCCTGCATACTCAGCAAGAGTTTGAGACAGGTTCTTCGCAAGAGCAACCAAATTGGAACATCCTACGGTGATGCCTTTCGACAACGATTCTTCATCAAGTCCAACAATCGCGACTGAAGGCAAAAAATATGATGAATTGTTGAGAAATACTAACAGTTAACTCACCAAACAAACATCCACACTTTTTAACCCACCGCACTCCAACTTGCCCAGCAACAACCTCCACCATCTGTGCAAAGTCACTCAATAAATCAATAGTTCCTCGCGGAGTCAAACTTGTGGACGCAGTTGTACCTCCCCAAATCCCTTTCCCTTCTTCAACCCCACCAGCCGTTGTTGATTGATTCCGTTTATGCGTAGTACTTCCTAACGACTCCACGGATTTGCTTTTGAGACTTCTTGAGCTCCCAAATGCGCGATGAAGAGCGTTACTACTGGTAAGGCCTGTGGCACTGTTGGGAAACAAAGCGTTCGTGGCGTTCAGCGAGGCTTTCGATGTTGCCTCTGAGACGAGGTTTCCCTTCACTGGTGGTAGAATCGCCTCACAAAGGAGGACTAAGAGTGGAGTGGATCCAGTAGGGGTTTCGGGCGAAGATTGAGTTGTTACTGCTAAAGAGTTTTGGGACTGGTATAGAGTTGATTGTGACGAAAAGTAGGACTTGATTGGCGGAGTTGTTGTGCGGGAGAGTGTAAAGTGAGATTTCGTTGTTGCAGTTACAGTGCTGTTATTTTGCAAACGTTTGGCGATTGTAGCTGATTGCTTCAATCTGTTTACGAGCAGGGTGGCATATGTGGATGGATTCATGCTTTTTGACAGCGAATCTTGCGTTTCCAGGTATTGCCATATCCTCGATAACGTGATTGCGCTCGAGACCAAGAATTGTTCGTCCAAGGTTGAGACAGTCCGATACGTCCCTTCAAAAAAGAAAACGATCACGCCAACAGGCCTTCCGTGAGACCAAATCAACTCGCTTGCTGACTGTCGAACGTGTTCTCCAATGTATCTGCAAACTTGAAGTTGGGATGCCACAGAATGAGAACGGTCAAGAAGGTATGGCCCAGGACCAGACTTATCCAGAGTAGCTTGGCACAATTCTGTGAATTTTTCATCTCCGGCTTTGATTTCACATTTATCAGCCAATGCAAATACAGTTGATCGGATTATCCTTAAATGGGCGTGTTAGTAGAGCACTTCGTTGTTTAAATTTCAACTCACCCCTCTGTGTTCTTTTTCATTTTCAGTATCATTACATTCTTGAGTTTTGCAGCAACCTTGACCACCTCAATACAACTCTTGACCACTCCTCGCCCACATGTCCATTTGTCTCCGCCACTTGTACTGCTAGCTCCACGTAGAACTGCTTCTTGAATTTCAGCAAGCCGATCTTGTGCAAGTCGCAAACTTTCCCGAAAGTCCAGATCCCGTTTCGCAACGTACAGTTCAAATTCGCCTATAGCCCATTCAGTCATCTGCCGCAAGATTTTTGCTTCCTGTGAAGTAAAGTGTGAACGTGCTGGGCCTCGTATACTCAATGCACCAATCTTGACACCGGACCTGACATACAATCAACAATCCACCAAATTTAGCAATCCATGAACTTACCTCAAAACCAACGGCGCCCCAGCATAAAAGCACAACCCCTTCGCAACCAAAGCCCTCCCCCGAAACCTCGCCTCCCGACTCGCGTCTAAAACCACAAACCCTCCATACCCACCTGAACTCCCACTCGACGAATTCCCACCAGCAGCTGCTGCACCACCTCCACCAAGCCCTCCATCCTCCTCACGAATCACATACTGACAAAACGAATCTCCACGCGCTTCATCAATCATCCAAGGCTCCTGTGATGCTGTCAACGGGAAATATTTCCCTGCTGAAGTAGGTGTATCTGAAAGCGACCAATACCGTACCGCGGCTGTATCCACGATTGTGATTGTACATATTTCCGCGGAAAGGAGTCGCGCAGTCAGAGACGTGATTGTATCAAACCGCGGTTCTGTAATAGAAAAAAAAAAGGATCAGTTTTTCCCCCTCCCCAAGACAATTCAAAAAGTAGGGGTTAATCCAAAGTGTTCCCACCTTTCGGACCACCCCATAGTCTCATCCCATGCACAGCCATAACCCTTCTAACCTCCTTCTCGTCAAACACGGAAGCGACAGCTGCACTTTGAGTCTTTCCAGATGTAGAAGATCCTTTCGAGGTTTGTTTCACGGCAGCAGCTGTATTTGAGACTTCTGGCGAGAAGGCTCCAAAGTTGAGGTGATTTTTGACGACGGCTATGGCTGCTTTTTGGCGTGTTTTCTCAGTGTGGCGGGTTTGGTGGTGGTCTTGTTCTCGAGCTGTTCGGGCGGATGCGACGCGTCTGTGTGGGGGTTGCGAGGGGGCTGTTGGGGTTTGTGATGTATAGTGGGGTTGTTGAGAGGTAGGGTTGCTTTTTGGTGAGGGATCGTGGGAGGGGTTGGAGGCTGGTAATGGTTGTTGGTAGAGGAAGCGGGAGGTATGGTTGGAGGAAGGGAGATGTGTTGCTATATTTCTTTGGGAGTTGTTGTTGTTATGATGTTGACTTGAGACAATGTTGGGTGGATTCGTGGTAGCCATATCCTCAGAAATCTGCTGTAATTGAGCCGGCGGTTGTGGTGGTTGTATTGGATGAGGGTTTTGAACTTCAGAAAGCCTTTGAGCAGTCAAAGATATTCTGTTCGTGATGGGTGGTAAACGGTCTGCAGTGATGGATGGTTTTATTGGTGGTTGGCTTTGAGGAGCCGCGTTTGCAAGTGTGTTTGCGATAGATTCCATTTCAAGAAGCACAGAGGCAGCTGCAACGGCAGCAGGTATGTTTGCAGCAGATATTTCTTGCCTTCGCATAGGACTTGCAGCTTGGGGATACAAGAACTGCGACGGAGGAGAACTAATATTCAAGAATAAATCAGGATCGGAATCTGAAATGGGAGATTCGACGTGGGCTGATTTATCGAGGATCCACATTGTTTGTGTAGCATGAGAGTCGCGCGGAGTAGCCTCAGTTGATGCGTAGTCGACATATTCCACGTCTGTCCGTATTGACGCGTCAACGAGCATAGTCTGTAGCTTGTCCTTGTGAGAGTGTGGGACCTGATCATTGTTGTGTTGATTGTTTTGCATTTGATTTGTCGAATTACTTTTCTTTTTGCAAACACACACACTTTCTAAGATGGTGAGTTAAGGAGGGGGCACTACATCGACGGCAGACTAAACGCCATTGATTCATTCGTCCCCGCTCACACAGAGCCTTCTAGTTGCATCGCGCGAAGACATTGCCTCTGGACTGAAGCACCTGAGTCCAAGTGCGAAAGAGTGGGTGTCCCTGGTGACCCGCGCAATCGTCAAACAGCCTCAGTCTCAGTCACAGTCTTCGATTCAGAAGAAGGACAAGGACCAAAAGGATCAAAAGGACCAGGCAAAGAAGTCCCGCGATTCAGATTCAAACAACAACAACGACAACAACGACACAAACGAAGACACGGACGACGACAACGACGAGTTTGACGACCTGGTCAAGTTTGTGTTTGACTCTGACGCCGAGAATCCCTGGGTGCGTGGTACTTACTTTGTCGCTCCAACTTCTAAGTTATAACTAACTTGACATTGAAACTCGAAGGACGAGCGCCTGCACTACAAAGTCGTGCACTGGTTCGACGCCTTTTCGCACTTTCTCAATCAACCAACTGTCGCCGGAGAACTCGATGCCCGCTCCGCACTTGGTCGCCCCGGATTTGAATCGCTCGAAGCAATCGCAACGTCTCTGAATCTCGAGGCTGGCGGTCGAATCTCACTGCGCCTCGAACGGGCGGCTTCGCTCAAACCGGCGATTCAAAGTGCCCAGAAACTCGAAAAGAAACAGCCGCGCGTGGCTCTGCCTCAGCTCGACATTGAACTCAAATCTGCTGCTGCTGCCGTGGAAAAGGAGCGCGAAAAAGCTTCACTTAGAGTCAAATTACATTGCGACCCTTTCCTCAATGCGGCTCTCAAAACTACTGCAGCTCTCTATGACTTTGACGATACGCTCACAGACCGTTTCCTTGGTGAAGACCTTCCAAAACTCCTCAGGAAAAAACTTGATGCTATTCCACATATTGCCCATTTCGATGATTACTGGCAAGCAGAGACGAAAAAACTTAATGTAAAGCCAAAAGCTGCCAAGAAACCTGCATCAGCATCGTCGTCCGCATCCTCTGAACCCTCAGAGCTTGAACAACTTGACTCACTGTGGGAGAAATACGTTGAAAACGTGACAGCTGCAGCAGACCTCTGCATCACCTTCATTTCACAAGAAACAATCTCGCAAATTGTTACCGCAGCTCACCTCCTCCAAACAAAACTAGTACAATCCCTTCAAGACATGGTGTCTCTCTGCTCCCCTGACTCCCTTACCGCAGATATCCAAGAAATCATTGACGGAACAAACATGAATCTCTCCCACTTCAAAGAATTCCTCGACTCAGAATCAGCTCTCCACCGTTCAACTCACACCGAATCCCACAAGGCCCTCTCAGCCTCCCTCAAAGACCTCTCGAACTTGTACTACTCAACACCACCCAACACCCAACCAACATCTCGCGGCCGCCTTGAACGAACGCGGTCCAAAGATTTCCTCAAAAAAGTAAAACTCTTTGAACAAGAGCAGTCATCGTTCCGTACGTCCCTCCTTACGAATTTACACGAGTTTGCAGAGAATATTCAGTGGGACGGTTTAGTTCTTGGTGTCGAAGTGATTGGCGCGTCATTGGAAGTGTGTCAGGAGGATGTGGAAGCTGCTCATGAACCGTTACAACAGGAATGGGAAGATCTTGTGGAAAAGAGTGGATTGGTTGATAAATGGACTGCACTTGCTGAGTTATACAAGGAGGGTGTGCAGTTTGGGCTTGTAGAGTATATAAAGGCTGTTGGGAAGCCACTGTTGGAGGCGATGAATAAGGTTCCACCAGCGCAAATCGCTGCCGCTACTGCTGCGTCATCTGGGTCAGTGCCTGGTGCTGCTGTGAACGGGGCGGCAAAGAAGTCTGATGTGAAGAAGGAGATACCTGCAACCAATAATGCAGCGGCTGCAGCTGCACCGAAAAAGAAGAAAAACAAGAAGGCGAAAAAGAAGGGAAGTGCGTCTGCGGTTCAATCCGCATCTGCGGCGACAGGAAAGGATGGAAAGGATGAGGAAGCGGATGAAGACGAAGAGGAGGTTGTTGCTGCAGCTACTCACGAACAAGAAAATGAGGACATGATGCAAGAATCCGATGACGAGCCAGAGCCTCCTCATGCTGAAAAGGAAGAAGACGACGACGAGGGCGACGACCTCCTCGACCTTGATTCTGCCATTCCGCCACAGTATTCTCAACGGCCAAGTTCGGAATCTCTTCACCGTCCAAGCACTCCAACGACAGCTGCTTCTCCCGCGCCAGTCCCACCTTCATCCCAATCTCCTGTCCTCAAACAGCACAATCCAATTGAATGGCCAAAGAAAGTGATTCCCACTCCAACTGCAGCTATTCCTGCAACTGTGTCTGCAGCAACTCCACCCCCAGCTTTGCTGCCTCCAAACCTCGCACCACCTAACCTCACCCAACAACTACCCATTCTTGCAGAACAATCGCAACAACAACAACTCTATGCTCCGACACCCGAAGAATTCCACCATCTCCGCCTGGCTTACTCCCATGCAATGCGAGACCTCAACCATCACCGTACAGAGAGAATGATGTTGCTGCAAGAAGTTCACCGCCTCCAAAGCGAGGTTCTTCACTGGAAGACGCTTTTCGCACAACAGCAGCAACAGCAGCAGCAACAACAACAGCATAACCCTTGGCCACCTGGAATGACACCACCTCTTTCAGGACCACCAGGAATTCAAGCATTGGCTGGTCAATTGGGAGACTTGTTCTTGCAACCACAGCAACAGCAACAACCACAACCAAAGTCTCAAAGCCCTGTTCTCCCATCACCAGTCGGCACATCTCAGCCACAACAACAACAACAACAGCAACAACAGCAACAAGTAAGACCTTCATCGCAGCCATGGCGTGCATCTCGAGGTGGTGGTGGTGGTGTGATTGGAGGTGAGAAGCGACTTCAGCGTCCTCCGCAAGGTCTCCAGTCATCACCCAAAGACGGCGCTTCAGCTGCTCGTCGTGCATTCTTGCGCGGAACATTTGGACGTGATGTGCGATGTGGAAATTGCGGAGAGGCAGGACATGAGAGTGGCGAGTGTGGTGCGCCTTGTCGGTACTGTGGAGAGGTCGGGCACTTGGCGGCTCAATGTCCTTACTGATTATAGGGTCCTCGTTGATGATTGAAATAAAAGAGAGAGTACAATTTTGCAATTTGATGATCCGAGTTTCCACGAAGTTGTGCAGAAGTGGAGATTCATCCCCAAAGGAAAAAGTTGATTTGAACCATGTCATCATCGCCCATCCAGCTGCACAACTTTATTGGTAAGTGCATTCGGCGAGCCTCGTCTTCCTCCTCCTAGTCAAAGTATCAAAGTATTAGCAACTAAAGGACCAGCGACACAACACAGGCGGGCGCTTTGTGCCGCCGAGCAACGACAAGTACTTTGAGTCGCCAAACCCGTCGGACGGATCAACGAACGCGCTCGTTCCGGACTCAACCGATTCGGACGTCGACGCCGCTGTCTCGGCCGCGGCAACGGCGTTCGAGGCCTGGCGAAACACGTCCCGCGAGGCCCGTTCAAAGATCCTTCTCAAAATCGCGGATCTGCTCGAACGGCGAATCGACGAATTTGCTGAAGCTGAAAGCAGGGATCAGGGGAAGCCTGTGTCGCTGGCTCGGATGGTCGACATTCCTAGGTTTGCTTGCATTGGTGGTTCCTGGGAGTTGAGTTGTGGCTAACCCCAAACGCTGATTTGTCAGAGCCGTCCACAACTTCCGCTTCTTTGCTTCCGCTGTATTGCACATGACTGAAAAGAGCACGGAAATGGATGGCGTGTCAATCAACTATGTCCAAAAGTACCCGGTTGGTGTGGCTGCTTTGATCTCGCCTTGGAACCTTCCTCTCTACTTGGCAACATGGAAACTTGCTCCTGCAATTGCTTGTATGTTGTAGATTTGTTACTAATAGTGAACCTGTGTTAATATGGGGTTGCAAACAGCTGGATGCACATCTGTCCTCAAACCATCCGAATTCACCTCTGTTACTTGCTACCTCCTTTGTGACATTTTGAACCAAGCCGGTCTCCCACACGGTGTCGTGAACATGGTCTTTGGAACAGGCCCTTCAGCCGGTGCACCACTCGTTTCCCACCCAAAAGTCCGTCTCATCTCATTCACGGGCGGAACCGTGACCGGCCAACACATTGCCCGCACCGCCGCCCCACTCTTCAAAAAACTCTCCCTCGAACTAGGTGGTAAAAACGCAAACGTAATTTTCGCTGACGCGGAATACGAAAAGTGCTTGGCAACTACAATCAACTCCTCCTTCAGAAACCAAGGTGAAATCTGTCTTTGTGGGTCCCGTATTTTCGTGGAACGTTCATTGTACCCCAAGTTCCTTGCTGACTTGAAAGCTCGCACGGAGGCATTGGTTGTGGGACATCCTTCCGACCCGGCTACTCAAATCGGCGCTTTGATCTCCAAGCAGCATTTGGAAAAAGTGATGGGATACGTGGCGTTGGCGCAACAAGAAGGTGGAACCATCGAAACTGGTGGAACTCTTGTCACAAACATCCAAAACGGAGCCAATGGGTTCTACATGCGTCCAACAATCATTACCGGCCTCACGCATCTTTCTCGATGTGCGCAGGAAGAAATCTTTGGGCCTGTGGTTACCGTGATTCCGTTTGATACTGAGGCTGACGTTGTGGAGTGGACTAATTCAACTCAGTATGGACTTAGCGCGAGTGTTTGGACCTCAGACCTCAAGAGAGCTGTGAGAGTCAGTGGCCAGTTGGAGGTGGGTACGGTTTGGGTGAATCAATGGATGGTGCGTGATTTGAACCTTCCATTCGGAGGTGTGAAAGGAAGTGGAGTGGGTCGCGAGGGTGCTCCATATTCGTGGGACTTCTTTTGTGAGGAGAGGGCTGTTATGCTTGCCCTTTGATTGTGTGCGTTATTGATGGAATGTCTCGAAGTAGTAAAGAATGATTATATAGCTAAGTAAGCTTTTATGTATCTAAGCAGAAATGGACGCGTTATGGAAGATCTTGGTCACATCGGCTTGGTTCTCCAAATCAGCCAAGACTTTCTCAAACTCGGTCAACTGTGCTTCTGTCAGCGATTCTACTCGAGATGTAGGGATATATGCAACCAAGTCCATTTCCTTCACTTCCAAGCCTTGTTCGAGAACCTGCTTCTGCAGCTTCAACAGCTGTGGAACAGTGGTAAACAATTCAATCGATGGATCTTCCGCGTCATCAACTTCCTCTCCAATATCGTCAACACCTTCAAGCTCCATAGCAATATTGAGTAAATCATCCATAGTCTTTTTCGGCTCGACCCCTTCCTTGTTTCCGAACACAAGCCGTGACCGCTTCTCAAACTGAAACATAACTGACTTCAAAGCTCCATCGTGCTTCGTGAAACAGTGACGAACTTCCGCAAACGTTTTGTTGCGGTTGGAACTGAGAGCCACAACAACCACCGAAACTCCTTGAGCCGTCATTCCCTCGTAAACAACCTTAATTGCACCGCGAATAAGTACTCAACCAACTTCTCCCTCTCGCAAGTACAGTCTCTCACCTCATCACCTGTAGCTTCAGCCCCACCCTTCCCAGCCGCAGCCGCAAGCCCCTTCTTAATCGCACCCTCAACATTCGCTTTCGGCATCTGAATACCCCGCGCCTGAGCCAGCGCCGACGCAAGGTACAAGTTGAGCCCTGGATCCACTTCACCCTTCCCTGCAACGATACCCGCGATAATCGAGGTCGCAATCTTGGAAAACTGTTTCGCACGTGCAACGTCGTTTGCGCCCTTTGCACGTTTGATTTGGGACCATCTGTGGGTTTCAAAGAGAGAGAGGAGGGGGTTTTAAAACTGAAAAGTGAGGATGGCTGGATGGTACCGATTGTGGCCTGCGTGTCTCGTAGCTAGCACGTTTGGTATACAAGGAGTTATAGCGAGACGGATTGATGCATGGGTCGTCGGTGTGAGGAGTGACTGGTGGAGAAAGGTTTGATGGGTGACTCTTTGGAACATCCTGCTTGTTTTGTAGAAGAGTATATTTATTGCACAAAATCAAAATGAGATAGTTAAATGGCGAGGGCAAACAGAAGAGAAACAACAGAGAGGGCAAAAGGCGCCAAGGCAGAACCCGATGAGGACCGAATAAAGTTTGGTGAACTGACAGCAGTAGGTTTGGCAGCAGCAGCGTTATAAACCGTCGTAACAACATACGTTCCCGGATTAAACAAATTGGCAGGTCTGTAACAGGTCCGACCATCCGTTGGGAAGGTATCCGAAATGTCAGAATACAATGTTCCACAAGAGGTATCAGTGCATTCGCCAAGAAGAAGAGAGTTTGAAGAAGGGCGGTAGAGATTAACTCCAGCTGTAACTTGGTTCTTCTCATTCACTCCCCATTGAAAGATACTGTTGAGTGCATACTGCCTGGAATTGAGTGGGGTTTAGTGTTATGCACGGGGTTTTCGAAACAGGAGCAGTGAGAATGATACAAACCTGACTCCGACAATGTTGGTTTTGCTGGTACAGTCCGAAGTGGAATGGATCACAAGTTCGGCGTAAGCAGCGGACCCAAATGAGGAGGCTCCATTTTGGGCAAAGTCCGCAACACAGATACTCTGGGACGCAAATGGTGAAGATACCAAACACGGTTGAGTACTTGTTGTGATGTTGGCGCCAGTACAAGTGCTACATATGATGGATGTAAAGGGTGGATGAGTTAGGCAGGAAAGGGGTGTATCCCAATGATCGTGTGTTTCACATACGTTTGGAACTGATAACTGATCAATGCCAATGGAGACGTACAAGATGCACCAAAGTACTTCGTTGTCGCTTGGTAGAGGGTGGTGTTGGATGCCATGGTGATTCTGAAAGCCCAAGTTTTACAAATAAAGGAATAAGCTGCAACAGACACGTTAAAGGAAATAGTCTCACCCAACGGTAAATTTATTTTTGTTGACGAGATTTTATAAGTTCTTATTACCTCATAAACCATCTGAGTTTGCTTCCCATCAAGCAAAACTGCAAACAAATAAAGAAACAACATACCTTCGCTTGGTTGTGGTTGTGTCACTGTTGTTGGTTGTGTCACTCTTGTGGCTGGTTAGGGAAGAACTCCATACTCATTCACATTGAAATTGAGCTGGAAATTCGTATTCCCAAGAATTGTAGAATGAACAGCAGTGAACGATCGCCATGGCACTATGTGAATACCAGCTCGGAGGAGGATATCTTGATGAGCTTAATCTACGCTGCACAATCTGCACAGATGGTTTCATTGCACCCGCCACCCTTCCCGGCTGCGGCCACACATTCTGTACATCATGTCTGTCGGTGTGGTTCCAGAATTCAAACACATGTCCCCTCGACCGCAGAGTCCTTGGTCCCTCAGAACAACCACAACAAATAGCCCAGCCAGCAGCAGCAATACAAGAGACTCTAAACTGGCTTAACATCGAATGCAAATGTGGATACTATGGAATTCTCAAGCTCCATTCGCGCTGTCCTCTACTTATGTGTGATTGGGAGGGTTGCTCGCACTTCTCAACCGAACTCACGTCTTTCTCCATCCACAAGAAACAGTGTTCCCACCACGCGAATTTCTGTCAATCCTGCTACCCCAAAAACTTAGATCCACTACTACCGCCCTCCCCGAATTAATTAACCATAGGCGCGAATGTCCCCGTGAGATCCCGCTTCTTGAATGGAGTCCAACTCTATCATTTGGATCTCCACCTGACCGCGTTTTTAACCAAGTCCATCGAAGCTCTGGAGAAATAATTGAATATTCCGATTTGCCAATTGCCCCTGAAATCACTTCCTTTCAATGCCGCTACTTTTTCACGTCGTACCGCAACTGCCAGCACCTCTTCCACACTTCTTTGAACCTGCCACATCACTTTGTTAGTAACGATTTTTCGTACGTGTGCTTTATGTTTGAGGAGAATATGGGGCTACGCCTGGTGTCCATTCGGTTGTGGCCTCGTCATCATCAAATGGTTGATCGCCTTGATGATGCTGCTCGCGCTTTTTCAAGACAATTGGACTTCACTGAAGCAGGGAACGTGTCTTACAAGATTTCGGAGCGACGGCCTGAGACTGTCGTTGTAGTTGGAAGGAATATTGAGGAAGGTGGTGATGAAGTCAACATAGAGTTTTTTGATCGCCGATTCCCACCAGCAGGTGGTCCAAGAGCACATAATCAGCTATTGGAAGTTGTTGAGCTCTGAGTGTGACTAATGGCAGAAGCAAAATGATCTAATAAATGAGATTTATTTGAACTCTATTATGTGACACTTGAGTTGACTGATCAAATGGTGAGAGCAAGGAGGAGCGAAACAACAGAGACGGCAAATGGAGCCAACCCAGATCCAGAGGATGATTTCGCAAAACTTGGAGAGCTCACAGCAGCGGGTTTCGCACTTCCAGGATTGTATATTGTGGTCACGACATACGTTCCAGGGTTAAACAAATCTGCTGGCCTGTAGCAAGTACGTCCATCAGCAGGGAAAGTATCAGAAACATCAGAGAAGACTGTGCCACAGGTGGTATCTTTGCATCGTCCAAGGAGGAGCTCCTTTCTCTCTGGACGATACAAGTTGACTCCCGCAATGACCTGATTCTTGTCATTTACACCCCACTGAAAGATACTGTTGAGTGCGTATTGTCTGTCGATAATAAGGGTTTTTAGAAAATGTGATGGAGGAGGCTGATGGTGGAAGGGGTTGGATTCGCACCTTACACCAACAATGTTCGTCTTACTGCTGCAGTCCGGCGTGGAGTGAATAACAACCTCAGCGTAAGCGAAGGAACCAAAGGTAGCGGCACCATTCTTTTGGTAATCAGTGACACAGATGCTTTGGGTTGCGAATGGGGCAGAGACCAAACAAGGCTGGGGGGCAGTGACGTTTGTGCCTGTGCAAGTTGTCTGAAATTGGTAGGTAATAAGAGCCAATGGCGATGTGCATGATGCCCCAAAGTATCGTTGGGCGGCTTGGTAGTAGATTGGGGTGGCCATTGATGTAATTTGATTGGGAAAGAGTTTTCTTGTGGATTTCAATGATTTGGGTGGCTTGCTCTGTCCCCTTCTTATTGATAATAGAATTCGACTTTTTAACTGGCGGCTGATGCTTTGTTATTAAATACATTGAACTAGTGCTCTTTCGTTGTTTCTTTCTCCTTTCTTCTTTCTCCCAAACCAACAAAACCACCCATCAAATGGCGTCTGTGCAGCCCTTCCGCTATCTATACTTTGTGTCGCCGCAACTTGACAAGTTCATTTTTGTGTCGATTGGCGTCGGCGCTTACGCAATCCACGAGCGCGATCGGCGGCGGGCCAAGGCAAAGTGGGAAGCCGCGAATCCGGCGAAGGCAAAGCGTAGCCACAGCGACTTGTTCCGTCTCGATCAACTCATTGTGCGGAAAGCTCAGCGGTGGTGGAGCGGGACTGTTGTGCCAGATAGGAGGGATGCCCTGGGACCGCTGTGATCACTTGGCTCTGGCTTTGAAGAAGGCCAATAAACTGCATGCACATACACACTCTGAAAACATTCGATATTTACTCCTATTCGCAAACTATGCATTCGGGGGTCAGAAAAACGCAAGCGGCTCAATATACTCTGGAGTGACACCTCTTGGCACCCTTCCATATCCAATATCAGCAACACGAAGTTCATGGAGATGCTCCTTCCAACCCGGGTCGGTTTCGTTCGAATGTTGTTGGTTCAAGTACCGAATAGGTTCATGCATTTGCCCCTTCAGAACTCTTCCAAATCCAGTTTTGGCCACCTTCTCTTGGTGCAGTCTCTCAGAAACATCAGTTCCAGAGTCGACGCTGTCTTCTCCGTTTCTCCATCGGTTCATTTCAGCGTTCATCGTATCAACACTCACTGATCCCTTCTTCACATCCTTCCACATATCTTTCAACCGATCCAACTCATGATTAACCTCGTTTTCAGTGTGTACTTCGGCCCCATAATACTCTGGCCCGTGATTCATTCCCAAAGACATTGATGCAACTCCCTCTCCTCCCAACAATTCTGTGACGTGATCAACATCCTCTTCAAAGTGTCGCTTTCCACTATATTCTGAAAGTCTCATTGACGAAGGGTGCAGTAAAGTATCGCGTCTCGCTGGATACAGTGGCGCAGGTTTCACAGGGAAATGGTCCGCCAAAAACGACAACGGAAGCTTTTCATACTCGCACTCCCACATAAACTCAGTGGAAAGACCTGGTGGAGCGTATGCAAGAGACGGGATATGCACGCCTGGATGGCCGATCGTGGGTGGAAGATGATGAGTTTGGCTGTAGTCTGTCTTGTTGAGCGAAGAATTTTGAGGCCTCTGAGATTTCTGGTGTCGGAGAGTGGTAAAGAGTGGACGCTCGTCCAGGTCGTTCGGCCAAGAACCTGTGTTTCGTCGGGTCATGCCTGATGAATCGCAAGTGTGGGATTTGCGCAAACTGTTTGGAGATTGTAAACAAGCATAATTTATTCATAATTTACTTTATATATGAATAATTCTTTACTGAGCCTGGCCATTGAGGAGATGGTATGCAAAAGAGCCCGCTTGGAAGAGAATGTAGTACTCTGCAACGTGGAAGAGACCGCTAACCTTTCTCAAGGTGGACTTCCATGGAGCAAGGCCATAGATGAAGCGGAACAATACAACAACAGCACCAGCATTAGCTACATTGGCGGGGTTGTGCAAACCGGCAATCAAGAACACGGGCAAAAAGAAACTCATCAGTTCCATGTTGTTTTGGTGAACTCTTTGAGCGTACATGTAGTCTTCCACCTGTTTGTTCGGAGTTAGCATCGGCTTTAGATGGAGGTTTGAAAAAGCTGTCTGATGCCAGTTGAAGAAGCAAAGACCACAGACATCTTACCTGAGCGGCAGAAAGTTTAAGCTTCTTAATCTCGTCGTCTCTTGGATAGAAGGATGGTGCCTTGATACCAGTTTTCATACGGGCTTGAACAACACCAATGACGAACACAACATTCTGTTGGAGGTAGATGGCAACAAGAACGGCAATCACATAGCCGTAGTCTTGAGGAACAGTGATGGTGACAGAGTTGGCCATTTCTCGTTGGTTCAGTTTTGTGTGGGTTTCGTGGAGTTTCCAAGTTTTGACAGCGCAGCGAAAAGAAACCCTCATCACATTTCAAATCCAACATTCATCAAAATTTAGAATTCATAAGTCATGAGAATGAACAATAACAACATCAAAGTTTCAAACCCTCCAACACAACGGCTCCAACTCCTGGTGTGGTGGCGAAAATCCAATCCCCAATGTTAGTCAAGTCAGATTGATGCTTGGCGTAGTATCCGTCTGTCACCTTCTTGATGAAGGAGTCAACCAGCTCTTCCGGAACGAGAGACACAGTGCATCCTCCCCAACCAGCCCCAGTCAAACGCGATCCAACGGCACCAGACTCCAAACAGAGCGAAGTCAATTCATCCAACTCAGGACATGAGCAGTTTAAGTCCTTAGCACATGATGCTTGGGATGCATTCATAAGATTACCGAGTTCCTAAATACAACAGTCAATAATAAATACAAAAAGTGGTTTGTAACATACAGTCAAAACATCGCCACCATTGTACACTGGCTTGTTCAATGCACAGACTTCAGTAAACTCAATAACTCTTCTAGCTTCGGAAAACACGTGACGGACGCGCTTCTTAAGTTGCAAACCATCGTCCAAGTAAACACCGCTAATTCCTTTGCAGAACACCTTCTCAACATCAGCCCATGACTGGAACTGAGTTGAACCAAAGTGCTTTTGAAGAGTAACAACAACATCATCGCAGCTGTACGACTTCTCATCAAAGACCACTTCAGTCATAGCCTCGAGCTTCTTAATAGTCTCAATGTATGCGGCACCAGAAGTTCCCAACTCAGCAGCACTACCGAGTTCAATTTTTTGCTTCTCCAAGTACAAATCAATGACTCCACGGAGTGTTTGGAGACCTGGGAATTCACCCTTTCCTTCATGGAATCCAGAGACCCAAGCACCCAGAATAGAAGCCGCGACACGAGTCTCGACAACACGCAAGTTGTAGTTCTTGGCAGCAGTAACATGCTTATCGGCGGTAACAAGACTGTTTGCAACCACAAACTTGTATGGACGCGTCGATGGAGGAATCAAGACTGGAACCGCGGAGAGAGTAGGATGGAAGTGGATAAGCAAGGCAGACGAAGGAGAAGCCATAATAGAAATAGACTGGTCCATTCCTCCAGTTTGCACACCAGAGTAGCGTTCAGATCTGATGGCAGTTTCGGTGAGAGACTGTTTGATGAGCGGGGCGTTGACGGATCTTCCGACGGCAACAGCAGTGGCGCATACGAATGCGGAACTGCTGCTGAGACCAGCGCCGGCGGGGACGTTTCCGGAGATCATTACGTTCAAGTGTGGCGCTGGGGTGGTGAGCTTGAGGTCCTCGTGGATTCCCTGCGCATTACGGTGAGATATCAAGCGAATTCCAATTCAATTCAATACACATACCTTGTATCCACATTTGAAGTAGTTTGACCAGGCGTGGACCGAGGCATCAATCTCAATAATGTTGGGATCATTTGGCTTGTGGATGAAGGACTCTTCCTTGTACTTCTCGCCATTCACATTGGTCAAAGTGATCGTGGATGGTTGAGAAGGGTCCGTGTTTGGGGTGGCAGTAACGGCAATCAAGACGTCTCTGTGGGACAGCTCAGCAACCACTAGTTAAAGTCGATACCCATACCTATCCACAGCCATTGGGAGCACAGAGAATCCACAGTAGTCAATGTGTTCACTGGCAAGATGATTAGTTATGTGGTGATGTAAGAGCCACTGTAGAGTTGACTCACCCAATGATATTCACACGACCTGGAGAACGGGCAACAAAGTCTGGTTCGGTACCAAAGCGATTAACGAACGCGGCATGAAGTTCTTGGTGACGTGCAACAGTTGCATCACTTGGTGTTGGAAGGTACACTTTGTCCAAGGTTGAAACGGACGGGATAGGCTGAGACATTTTCTGATATGATTTCTGCGGTGATGCTAAAAAAAAAAGTCCATTTAAGAATAACTGTGGTGATTCAAGTGATATAAGTGCGGCTGAAGCTCCTAACAATGAACACTAATGTGATTCTAATATGCTACGTTCTATATTTCTCAAATCCATTTTCACGCAATAACTGCCACATTTTGGACTTTGGCCGCACGTCAGCTGGTATTCTTTCACCCTTCAGTCGTTGGTTGCCCTTCAGAAACAGTCTCTTTACACCCCATCGCCCCATTCCGTTTGGCAAAGGTCCTTCCAAGTTATTATGATTCAAAGCAAGTAGTGATAGATTCTTCGACAACGAATCGCTAAACTCTTGAGGAATAGTGCCACTAAAAAAATTATGATCCAATTGCAAAAACCGCAACTTCGACAAACGCGCCAGGGGAATAGGAACAGGACCTTCGAGATTATTTTGGCTCAACTTGAGATGAATTAGATTTGCGAGAGAGCCAAGTTCATTAGGGATTGGATTTTCAAAACTGTTCCAGTGCAGGTTGAGATCCTCTAGACGCGACAATGATCCAAGTTCGCGAGGGATTGATCCCATAAATAGATTTTCAGCAAGGTCCAATTTCGTTAAATGATGTAAAAACTCCCAACCAAGTCCTTCAATTGAGCCACTCAGCTCATTCGCGGTGAGTACCTATTAAACACGAGTTACTTAAACAATGGTATTTGTATGATCTTACCAAGACCCGAAGATTCATCCCCTCGCAAAATGGAGGTAATTCGCCCGTTAAGCAATTGTTGTTCAAAAACAGGTGATATAAGTTCGAGAACTCCCTCAAATCAGGAACGTCACCCGTAAATAAATTTGAATTGCAGTAAATAAGCTCGATATCGCGATTCAACATGTTGAAACATGGGCCAAGGCCTCCAGTGAGACGATTATGCGATACGGAAAGCATTTTAAGATTCATCCATCGATGATTCGCTGGTAATATTCCGGTAAATTCATTCTTTTGGATGCACAAGTCCGTCAATGATTGCATATCTGCAAAGGCGTCCAAGGTCCCACTGAGTCTGTTCTTTGATAAATCCAGAACCTTCAAGTTCACCAACAACTCCATCTCCATCGGCACATTTCCCTGCAGATGCATTCCTTTGAGGCATAGAGTAGTCAACTGAGTTATTCTTCCGATAGCAGGAGGAAGGATTGATGGTGTGACGTATGCCCATATTCGGTCACTGTAGAATGATTTCCCCTTTTGTATCTTCAATACGCGATCTGCATACTCCAGCTGAAAGGAGGCAGGTGCAGCCGGCGAAAAGAAGAAACGGTCGAATAGTGACAAGCCAAAGTCATCAGAGTAAGATGGCGGACTGCATGACAAGTACAGTGATACAAAGTATTCGCTAACAAGGTAGTGGTTCACCAGGCGGCAGATGCGGCGCAGGGAGAAGGTGGCGAACGGGTTTGTTGGATCCACCAAAGTGAAGATTTGGGCAATAACTTCAAATGGGAGCGAGAGAATGTGTTTGTCGCTCTTTTGAGTCTTTTGAGGAGGAGACGGCGGAGAGGAAGCTCGGTTTTTGGGTTGCTTCCGGTTCTTCTTTCGTTTAGTTGCTGGCATTCAATTGATTTGTTTGCAAAACGAATCGATTTATGTAAAACATAATCCACATGAATTGACTCGGTCGATTGACACAACAAAATTCCTTCCACCCCAACAAACATTCCTATCAACCGTCACCATCTTTATAATGGCATTAACAAAACACAGTCGTCGCGAGCAGGCCCTAAAAGAAAGCCAAATATTGGGAGTTGTATGGTGAGTGAGTGCGCGCGGTTGAATCCACTAAACCCTTACCAACAAAGACATGGAAGGGAGTTTTCAAGGCATCGTATCCCTAGTCCACAATCTGATTCGGGTTTTGTCACAACTAAGAGCCCGCTTGAATAGTTTGGTACTCAACTGTTCTGAAGCAAAACCCTATCTGCTATTCGATCTCAACTTCACAATGCAGTCGGAAACTCGCCGCCTTCGTGAAACAAACATCTAATTAGTATTGGACCTTTCAAGACTACAGTTACCAGTGACAACCATCGAAACCATACCCCTCGACTTGACCCCGCTTCACCAATCTCCTCACCACTTGCCATTACGCCTCAACTCTCCAACAAGTTCTTGACCAATGGAAGATAGAAGCTTTTCGTAACGGCTTGTTTATTACTCGCAAAGATTGATCTTCAGTATTGGTCAATGACTTCAGTTATTAGTCACGTTGTAAAGAATTCACAACAAAGCCATCTATGGAAACCGTGAACCGATTGCTCTGAAATATCTTCGTTCAAATGACGCTGTATTCCGTGATACAGGTGTGTCTTTGCAAATAGTGTGTGGTCACTCTCAAAGTTGCTCGCAGCCATAACAGCCAAGAAGAAGGAAATAATTGTGGTTAGACGGCATTCATTGATCAATTATTTAATGAAGCTTTGTTTGAAGTTTAATAAAGCAGCGGTGTTGTGGTTGTATGTTGATTTGGCTTTGATTTTTTCTGTTTCTTTCCAATATCCAAACAAACTACTTCGATCAACACTAGCAATACGCTAATTGAATAGAGCTTTCCATTTTAAACTGGATATGTCGAAAATATGCGATTGTTTGCTGCGGATATGTGCCAAATATGTGCCAATTTACACGGATTGACTCGATTGACAAACCAATTTACTTCAGTTTACAGGGACAAAATTTGCAGAACCCGCCAACTTCATTCCAACAGAGCTCTACAAAGCATCTACAACAACGTCTTTATTTTATATACAGATTCGGAATCGTTGGAGTGTAAGGAACGCATGTATACCCAGGTTGCCCCTGGTATTGTGGGTGGCTCTCGAGTAAAGCGCGCAGAGAGAAGGAGTCAATTCAACAGTATATGTAAAACATAATCCACATGAATTGACTCGGTCGATTGACACAACAAAATTCCTTCCACCCCAACAAACATTCCTATCAACCGTCACCATCTTTATAATGGCATTAACAAAACACAGTCGTCGCGAGCAGGCCCTAAAAGAAAGCCAAATATTGGGAGTTGTATGGTGAGTGAGTGCGCGCGGTTGAATCCACTAAACCCTTACCAACAAAGACATGGAAGGGAGTTTTCAAGGCATCGTATCCCTAGTCCACAATCTGATTCGGGTTTTGTCACAACTAAGAGCCCGCTTGAATAGTTTGGTACTCAACTGTTCTGAAGCAAAACCCTATCTGCTATTCGATCTCAACTTCACAATGCAGTCGGAAACTCGCCGCCTTCGTGAAACAAACATCTAATTAGTATTGGACCTTTCAAGACTACAGTTACCAGTGACAACCATCGAAACCATACCCCTCGACTTGACCCCGCTTCACCAATCTCCTCACCACTTGCCATTACGCCTCAACTCTCCAACAAGTTCTTGACCAATGGAAGATAGAAGCTTTTCGTAACGGCTTGTTTATTACTCGCAAAGATTGATCTTCAGTATTGGTCAATGACTTCAGTTATTAGTCACGTTGTAAAGAATTCACAACAAAGCCATCTATGGAAACCGTGAACCGATTGCTCTGAAATATCTTCGTTCAAATGACGCTGTATTCCGTGATACAGGTGTGTCTTTGCAAATAGTGTGTGGTCACTCTCAAAGTTGCTCGCAGCCATAACAGCCAAGAAGAAGGAAATAATTGTGGTTAGACGGCATTCATTGATCAATTATTTAATGAAGCTTTGTTTGAAGTTTAATAAAGCAGCGGTGTTGTGGTTGTATGTTGATTTGGCTTTGATTTTTTCTGTTTCTTTCCAATATCCAAACAAACTACTTCGATCAACACTAGCAATACGCTAATTGAATAGAGCTTTCCATTTTAAACTGGATATGTCGAAAATATGCGATTGTTTGCTGCGGATATGTGCCAAATATGTGCCAATTTACACGGATTGACTCGATTGACAAACCAATTTACTTCAGTTTACAGGGACAAAATTTGCAGAACCCGCCAACTTCATTCCAACAGAGCTCTACAAAGCATCTACAACAACGTCTTTATTTTATATACAGATTCGGAATCGTTGGAGTGTAAGGAACGCATGTATACCCAGGTTGCCCCTGGTATTGTGGGTGGCTCTCGAGTAAAGCGCGCAGAGAGAAGGAGTCAATTCAACAGTATATGTAAAACATAATCCACATGAATTGACTCGGTCGATTGACACAACAAAATTCCTTCCACCCCAACAAACATTCCTATCAACCGTCACCATCTTTATAATGGCATTAACAAAACACAGTCGTCGCGAGCAGGCCCTAAAAGAAAGCCAAATATTGGGAGTTGTATGGTGAGTGAGTGCGCGCGGTTGAATCCACTAAACCCTTACCAACAAAGACATGGAAGGGAGTTTTCAAGGCATCGTATCCCTAGTCCACAATCTGATTCGGGTTTTGTCACAACTAAGAGCCCGCTTGAATAGTTTGGTACTCAACTGTTCTGAAGCAAAACCCTATCTGCTATTCGATCTCAACTTCACAATGCAGTCGGAAACTCGCCGCCTTCGTGAAACAAACATCTAATTAGTATTGGACCTTTCAAGACTACAGTTACCAGTGACAACCATCGAAACCATACCCCTCGACTTGACCCCGCTTCACCAATCTCCTCACCACTTGCCATTACGCCTCAACTCTCCAACAAGTTCTTGACCAATGGAAGATAGAAGCTTTTCGTAACGGCTTGTTTATTACTCGCAAAGATTGATCTTCAGTATTGGTCAATGACTTCAGTTATTAGTCACGTTGTAAAGAATTCACAACAAAGCCATCTATGGAAACCGTGAACCGATTGCTCTGAAATATCTTCGTTCAAATGACGCTGTATTCCGTGATACAGGTGTGTCTTTGCAAATAGTGTGTGGTCACTCTCAAAGTTGCTCGCAGCCATAACAGCCAAGAAGAAGGAAATAATTGTGGTTAGACGGCATTCATTGATCAATTATTTAATGAAGCTTTGTTTGAAGTTTAATAAAGCAGCGGTGTTGTGGTTGTATGTTGATTTGGCTTTGATTTTTTCTGTTTCTTTCCAATATCCAAACAAACTACTTCGATCAACACTAGCAATACGCTAATTGAATAGAGCTTTCCATTTTAAACTGGATATGTCGAAAATATGCGATTGTTTGCTGCGGATATGTGCCAAATATGTGCCAATTTACACGGATTGACTCGATTGACAAACCAATTTACTTCAGTTTACAGGGACAAAATTTGCAGAACCCGCCAACTTCATTCCAACAGAGCTCTACAAAGCATCTACAACAACGTCTTTATTTTATATACAGATTCGGAATCGTTGGAGTGTAAGGAACGCATGTATACCCAGGTTGCCCCTGGTATTGTGGGTGGCTCTCGAGTAAAGCGCGCAGAGAGAAGGAGTCAATTCAACAGTATATGTGTATGTAATGTTAAACATTCGCCTCGTTTAACAGCTAATTTATTACCTTCAGTCGCTAAACGACGAAAGGCCATTCCTGTCGATGAGCCTCAGAATCATGCTGTCACAGTACAACAAACGTCATTAGCATGGATTCTATCAATACCATTCATTGAAGCATTGGTTACTGCTTCGCGCCTGTCACGAACTTGTAAACATCTCAACGTTGTTGTAAACCAACACTTCGAGTCTCTTCGCTTTGTCAACCTTCTCTTTGAGCACATTGAATCTGATATTGCAACTGCATCACAATGGCTGCCTCCAACACAACTACCACAATGGATACTTGAACATAAAAGTCACATTCGCCAAAATGATATTCTTCGCGACACTGTCCTCAATCAAGTCTACCACGCCATTGAACCTACGTACCGCACAAACCTCCTCCACTCACTCCCAACTCAATACCCATTCCTGAAACATTTCAGATACATCCAGTTTTGTGAGGATGAGCACGCATGGCGTGATGACACGATCGACGCAGAATTCCGCATCCCAACCACGGGACTCCCCAAAGCAGCAGAAAACCTCGCCGGAGGAATCCTTCGCTTCACCTGCTACTTTACAGAATACACAACCATGATTGAAATGGCGATTCCACGGTCGAACCAACTTGGACACATTATTCCATTCTCGAATCCCCAAGACCTTTGTACAGAAGTCCCTGAAGACCTTTCGCAGCGAGAGCTTCGTCATATCTTTGCGCATTGTCCTACGACAGCCAACAAACTCTTTCCATACTTTCCATATCAAATCATGAACCTCAAGGATGGATTCTGTCGAAATTTTATGCGCGCGTTTGACGGGCTGTTGAGCCTCCTCGGATGGCACAGCTTTTCCACCATTGAGTTTATTGCATGTTGTTTTGGTGGTATTGCATGTTTTGACCATGTGGGACCTGACGGGGACGCATATGAGTTTGGCAGGAAAACACTGTTTCCACTTGAACTTCCATGCATTGAATGGATGAGAACATCGAAATTGGGGAAGCGGGTTTTGGGTGAGGAGGGGGAAGTTGGGTTCGCTAAGAAGTTGAGGAAACGTGTTGAGAAGATTCATCGGGACTTTTTGTTTCGCGTGTATGGACAGGCGTTGTTTGAAGCTCATGTTACGGATTTGAGGTTCGCAGGGAGATCGCAAGACGTGAATGTCCAGGATGTGAAGGAAACCGTTGCTCGACGAACGCGTTCAAAGTGGAGACACGGAGACAAGTTCTATCAACTTGAAAATTTAGAAGACGAAGAAGAGGAGATTTTCGATCATGATGATGAGGGAATGAGTGAGTCTGATTCCGAGACTGGAATGACCTATGAAGAAGAAGAAGAGGACATTGTGTTCCGCACCTCCTTCTTCCGCTTGCTCTTTCAACACACTGATTCCACGACTTGCTACGAAATTCACACTCATAACAAAGGATATGATGACGTGGACGGCGACGATAATGACAACGAAAATGAAGTAACAGAAGAATCCATTCGAAATGATCGCTCATATACTTTAGTCTCGGACACAATAATTTCACTTTCTCCCGAAAGTACAATCAATTTATCGGTCAGGATTGAGGCTCCAACAATAACTGACGGAAAATTCACCACTCGGCCGACTCTCTCAGTATCCATCATTCACCACACATTCAAATCCAAGGGAACAAAAAGACTCATGAGTTATTTTGAATTGATTAAGCCAAATGGACCTCAAATGGAAGCTATAGTTCTTAAATTGCTTCACGCGAGTGGGTTAGAGTCTAACCTTTCTGTTCAAGACATGTGTTGCCTGTTTATGCAGTTCTTGATTATTAGTGCTGTGGCAGGGCATATAGCCAACTGTAGAATCTACCCCAGAACTTTTATGCTCGAAAAGGTGTTGGCTTATAGGGAATACCTGAATATCCATGGATATGCGGACACTGCCGTGTTAGCGAAAGGAGAATTTGTAGTGGAAGATTGTATGACTGATTTGGAAGGAAAAGCGGAAGATCCAGCGGGAATGATTGGTATTGCAATGGATGTGTTGTTTAAAATGATTGAAAAGGCTGTGTGATTAAATTCACTTTATTTTACGTTTTTGTTGCATCTTTTCCTGTTTCGCCGATTGAATGCGGATGTGTTTCGCGTTGTACATTGTTGTTCCTGTTTGACGCTTGTTCCGGCCGGACTGGCCTTGACCGATGGAACTTGGGTAAAAGTCGTCTTCATAGTCATCTTCTTCATCAAAGTAATCGTCAATGTCACGATCTTCATTGACTTTGTGTGGGGGCTTGATTGGCATAGAGTCTTGCACAAAGATGGGCTGAGGGACAGTAAGAGCGGACATGTTGAAATGAATGAAGCACAAGTTGATGTAAAGGAAAAGACAGAGTTAGTTGTCGTTCTTTTGTATGTTTTGGTTGTGGCTGGCGAGAAACTTAACCACGCCGCAAAGACACAAGGTCCAAACAACAAACATCCATACCTTAACCCTAATTTTCAGCGTTGAACTAATGAACACCCGCAAAATAAAGTGAATTAAAGGCTGTTTTAAACCTTTCTTGGTTATTTGTTGGTAGATTGTCTCCCAATAAAAAATCTAACCCAAGTGGGAAGTCCATCAAACCTGGAGCAATTAATATATCCGCTTTGTATTGAATTAGTTATCAGCAGTTATCCGTAGTTGAAACACAATGTGAAACAGGGTTCTTTTGTTTGGAGATTTCAGTTTTGAGCCACCCACTTTTTGTTTGACTTCTTCATCAATCACAATGTTGTCCGCCGCCGCAGCAGTTGGACCAGTGTCGCCGCCGTCGACGCCGCTTCGGATTTCAGCGCCATCAGTTCACTTTGACACAGTTTCTGACGGCGAATGCGGCGACGAGAGTCCGGTTCTTGAGCATCCGCACTTGGCTGCCACTGCTGCACCTGCTACTAGTTCTAGTTCTAGTACTACGACTACTACTACTACTACTACAGCTACTACTACTGCTACAGTTACTGCTCCAAACACACCAGCACCAACAAGTGGACTGCCACAGTCCCTCGTCGAGTCGCCCTTCCTCGCATCGCAGTTTGGCTCGTGCCTCCGCGTGCGCATCGCAGCGCTCCGAATGCTTCTTCTCGACGTCGACGGTGCGCCAACCGTCCCGCTCGACCACCTTCGCGCACGGCTTCAACTCGGAAAGGGTCGAAGAATCGATAGAGACTTTGCCGCGGAGTCCGCCGCTGCAATCCTCATGCGCATCGAAGACCAGAACTCTGCCGATGAGCCGGACTTGGATTGCGTGGATTCGGACATGGACGACAATGAGGAAGTCGATATGATGGCCGACCCCTCCCCTTCCTCTTCGTCACACTCGCAGACTGTCTCCCAACTCCCTTGCTGCCACTATGAACATGCATCGGAGCTCGGCTGTTCAAATTCTATGCACTTGCTCCCTTACCAACCTCCTGCATGTACTTGCTCCTTGTGTGACTCACTTGCCACCACACAACCCTTTTACTCTATCCTCAACCCTCAATCAGAATCAGACCTTGGCGTCCCTCTCGACCCCATGGCTTTCTTGGAATCTCTCAACAAGAATGACTACCATAACCCATCATGCAGACGGCTCTCTGTGTGGGAAGATCGTTTTGCTGCCTTTGCAGATGCTCAGGGCTTGCATCCCGTCTGCATTGAATGTCGTAAGGAATCCACTCTATTGAGCCGTGGGAAGGGTGGCCGGCGCTCATCTGGACGATTGACCGTGAGTCAAATGAACAACGTAAATGAGCATGGACATGAGCGTGATAACAATGGTTCTGATTCCGATGAATCCGAGTCTGATGATTCTGATGATGAAGAAGCTGAAGGTGAGGAAGAAGATGAGGATGATGATGATGATGACGACAAGGAGGAGGCCTTTTTAGACGACTACATGGTCAAGTTGCATGAATTGTTTGGATTACTGGAAGTTAATGCAAAGTTGGAGGAAATTGTTTTTATCGGACGATGATTCCGTTTCAACAGGCGACAATGGTTTCGCCACATTTGTTTCATTACTGTATTTTTGTTTAGTAGTTTCATAAGGAAGAAAGTATTCACACAAAGTTTCATTTCTAGTATTAGTTGGTTTATTCATAATGTTTTGTAACGTTTTCCGAGGCGTCTCCATTAGAGCCATAAACTTAAAGAGCTTTCACCTATTGATAGGCTAATGTAGAAATGAGACTTGAGCCGCAGGGAATAATAACGATTCCGTGAATTTTCGAGAATATGAGCACAATATGATCACAGTCATCACACAACGTCAGCCAAGTATGGATGTGCCAAAACATCGTCAATAGAGTACCGCGTATCAGGATCCACGCGTGTCATCGCATACAGTAAGCTCATTGGCACAGGTTCCAACCCAATATCATCCAATGGATAAAACCCATGATGCAACGCCAGCAAGCTTTCATAACCCAGTCCACCGGCTCGAAACACCCTAACCGCCGACGGAAGCTGTCCTTCATCACTCAACAACATAAACATCAACACTCCAAGCGCAAACACATCCGCCTTCCTCCCATCCACAGGCGATTCCCCCACAAACCCACTCAAAAACTCTGGTGGCGAAACCTCACGCGTCCCATACGCATCCATCCCCCTCATCCAATGCCTCACATGCCCAAAGTCCGCCAAACGAACCTCCACTCCTCCACACCCATCATCCACACAATCATCCCTATACCCAACCAACACATTCTCAATCTTAACATCCCCATGAAAATACCCACAGCCATGCATCTCCTTCAGCGCCTGCGCAACTTGCACCACGATCCGTTTCACAGCCCGTTCAGGAATCAACGTCGCACCACAGCCCGCGGTGGTTTCGTGCATGAACGCGCGGGTGGCATACGACCACGCCCAAAGATCCGAGGATCCGCTTGAGAACGGGATTTTGTGCGTGTGGAAGGGGGTTTGGAGTGGATGCATTGTCTCTGCACGTGTGTGGACGAGCCAGTCGGACCCGAACAGCTCTGTGACGAGGTAGTAATGGTTCGCGTCGCTCCAGCTTGTCACGTATTTCAAGATTTTCGGGGTTTTGGGGGATAGCAGTTTCAAGGAGGCGATTTCGCTGGGGATGGCGGTGGTGGAAGGGTCTGCTTGTAAATGATTTTGATGGCGACTTGGGTTTTGGTTTTGGTTTGGATTGCGGCGAGGACTGTGCCGTTGCTTCCGAAGCCGATGATTCGTTTTATGGTGTATTCGTTGAGGAGTTGGTGTGGGGAGAGGGTGAATGCCATGTTGACTGCGACTCTGGCTTTTGTTTCGCTGTCAAGGTTTGCGTATAAGGGTGCTTGGTATTTTTGGGCAGAAGGTATGGCCAGACCAGATTGAGGAAATGAGGAAATAAATGAAGGGTCTATTGAGCTTGTTGAAGATGAAATGGTTGATGCGTTGCTGACCAAGCTGTTGGTGCTGTTGCTCTTTGGGGATGCAGTAAATAGAGTCATATCTGTTTTGCTTCGTTCAATGTGATTTTTTCTCCCACTTTTATTGAAGATTGTGGAGGGGGTATGGCGAGGGTGGAAGTTGTGAGTTCCACAAGTTGCTTTGTAGTGGCGCAGTCACAACACCAAGTCCGTAAAAGTTGAGCCCTTAAAAAGATAACGACTAATATTCCACGTTGTCATGAAGTATTTTTCACTAGGACGTGTCGAACTAATTGACCCAAACAATAAATGTTCTACTGTAGTTTATTTAAGAAATTACAAATTAAGTGTAAAAGAGAAATAAATGGCTTTTTTTTTCATGCAGTGGCCGGATTTCTGATTTTTGGTTTCAATTGGAATCTAAAATGGGATTCCTTTTTGCGTTTTCACAGAAATAAGCAAATGATGCAATTCATAGTAGTATCATTGTGAATAAAGCCAGAATAGTTGAGTCTTTTATACAGTTTAGGTTTTTGGTTGTTTCACTGGCAAGGGAGGCAACGCGGTCGGTTTCGTGACATTTGGTTCGCTTGAAGGTAAGCTAGTAACAGTGCTACTTCTGATCGGTGGCGAGTGGATATTCATATCCGCTTTTGTTTTTTGTCAAGGGTTTTTTTGTGGAATGAAGTTTGCTAATCCACTTTTCTCGAGAATTCGCTTAAAACTGCACAGCATTCACGTGGCGAAGTCCGCGCATGGTCAATTGAAGTGAATAGTCAAAGCTGAACCGGTTTTTTTTAACCACATCAAAAACCTGAATACTCTCGGCAATCATGCCTGTCCCTTGCAATAGGTAAGAAATTAACAAATAAATGAAACTAAGGGTTTATTTTGAAAGAAACAACAACTTAAAAAACAAAAGTTTAAAAGATGTCGATGTAATGTGTTTTCAAATAACATCATTTTAGCTTTCGACTGGTGTATGGAAGCTCCTTGTGGAAAGTACCAAAAAGGGGTTGGTATTACCCCACATCCTTTGGTTTACCACAAAAGAGAAAAACCGATGATGCGATTCACGCGGTTTGGTAGTGAAGTTGGTGGAAGGTTGAGTCTTAATAACGCGGCGTTTACGTCTTTAGTTGTTTGACTGGCAAGGGAGGCAGTGAAGATGGTATGGTGTGTTTGGTGAACTTGAAGGCAAGCTGACAGAACTAGGGCTTCTGATGGGCGGCGAGTGAAGATTCATTGCTGCTCTTTGGGGCTAACTTGTTTTTTATGGAGTAATGAAATGTGTTGTCCCATTTTATGCAGAATCTGGAGAGTGGTGGAGCAAAACATCCTTAAATGTGGTGCAGTCACGCAACTTCTAAGAAACCAGGGTTTCAAAAACATTGAACCAAGAACCAAAAATTTTTATTAGCCAATATAAGATAAGAATTTAAACACTTGGTCCCGTTTTGAACTCCTATTCAAAATTGAAACAATGAATGAGTACATGATTTCACTGCAAACACAAAAAAAAAACGTACCCATGCAGTTCCCGTACTCGTCGCCAGCTCCTTCATAATCTTGGCGTACATACTCTGCGCCAAGTTCTTTCCCGTCGCTGTCTGGCACGCAGCTAATACCTCTCCTTTCTTGACATTCGACTTCTGCTTGAACAGTGCGACAACCGGGTTCCTAAATTCATCCACAGACCCGCCAAGCGCTTTGAGGACATACCGACCCTGGACGAGGACGCAGAGCTTTGCAATGACGGCAAGTACGAAAGCGGGTGTCACATCGTCGCTATCGAGAAGGTTCTCGGCCCCGTCAGATCCGCGAAGGGGTTTATGGCGTTCGATTGTTGCGAGAAGGTAGTCAGGAGAGCAGACACCGTGCTTATTAAGGGCAAAATAGAGGAGGTTTTCGCACTGAGATTCTGCGCTTGTTCCCGTGACTTTGAAAATGTCTGCGGAGGCGGAAGCCGCACGGGTTGCAGGAGCTGCTTTGGAGGTAGAAGCAGCGGCTGGTTTTGATGCTGGTGCAGATGGTGCTGCTGGCGCTGCTGCTGTTGGAGTCGCACTTGTACGAGTTGGAGCTCCAATTGAGGTTGGAATGTGATGCTCTTTTGGAGCACCGATTTTGCTTGCAGTTCGATGTTCTAAAGCATGCCGTGCCCTGTAAAGAATGAGAAACAAATTGATGAATGTATCAAATGTACACACACACCTTTCTCCTTCACTCTCCACAATGGTTTCCTGCTTTTCCACTACGTCTGGCCATCGCTCACAAAACTCTTCATCACGTTCAACTTTTAGACCCCATTTACTCAACACATCCGCTCCAGGCACAACTTTGCCTCCACCAACATGGTGCCCATTGTTGGCTTCTCTCAGCACCGGAATACGGGCACAAATTTCAATGAACATGTTGGTGATAACAGTATGAGGAAGCTTAGCAAGGCGGTTAATGTCGTATCGAGAAACAGGTTTCGATGTTCGGTTGAAAGTCTGTAACAGAAGTCGACGAGCATCTGCAGCACGACCAGTGTACAAGAGCTCAGATCTGACAACCCAGACCCCTCGAACAAGCACGGCGATTCGTTCGAGGTGTTCTAGGATGTCTTGGTCGTCGAACTGGTTTTCAGTGAGGCTTTGAATTTGGGTAAAGGAGACAACGTGTGCTGTTCGTGTAATTTAGTATTTAATCACAATATTCCAAGAAATCATACCGTGCAACATTAAACTTTTCAACAACGATGGCAAAGGCAAGTTGCGAATGTCATCCATACTCCAGTTAGGTTTGACATTCTTCTTCGCAGAACCTGCTCCTTGATCAATTTCATGTTTAACTGACGAAGAGAGCTTGGGACCAATGTTTTCAAGATAATCTTGTTTCGAGAACGAATACGTGAGTTCGTCACCCAAAGAAAACAGCTTGTCGTACGTTTCCGCAGCTTCCGGTGTCTAAAACAATTATTTCAATAATCATGCGTCTAAAGGAGAAGAACATCATTCCCAGTTGACTCTTGAGTTTCCTTCTGATTATCAGTGAATCTTCCATTCCCACAACCAAACTTCAACGTTACTTCACTCCTGAAATTCGGATACTCACGTTATCTGCATACAGAGCCAGTTCCACCCATTCTTCTTGAGCAAAACGCTTTTCCTCGTCAATCTCACGAGCCTTCTTCAAGGCTTCTGGGTTGTCTTCAATGGTGCGAACACTCAAATTGACACCCTTTTCCTGCGGATCTTCTTCTTTCCGGTTAGGTTGTTCCAGATTGAGTTCATGCTGTGTAATCTTTTGCTGAGCAACCTTCTCCTTTTCCTGAATCTTGTCGAGGTATCTGAGTGCAGGACGGAGTTGGATGATGGCCGAGATGGGAGTCAAGTGGAATTCATCTATTTGACGAGTATTGCGTCAGTTGAACGGGATGTGGAAGTTCACAGAACACACCGTCACGAAGGGCACCAATCAAGTACTGTCCACCAGTTGAGTCGGGAAGGAGGGACGACTGCAGGGTCACTTTTTCAAGCAATTTGCGCTGTTCTTCTCTGTATGGATTGCGTTTCTGTGAATCGAATGAGTACCAGTTGAGTTGAGGAAGCAGAAGCAGCACGCACATCGTAGGCCGTAGCGATTTCCTCGTTGTCGACACCGCGACCGAGCTAGAGCAGCAGAGATTAGATTGATAGTTTTTCAAGCGAACAACAAGGGCAGCCAGGCACCTTCTCTGCCGTGTCCTCTGAGAACGTGTCGCCCTTTTCAAGCGCCACGTCGACTTCGAAGCGCTGGGCCACCGGTTTCACGCGCACGGCGGCGGCTGCTTCCAGTGGATTTGCGCGGCGCATCGACGGATGCTGCGCAAGAACGAGGCCGTGGCGCGCGAGAAGTTGCGCTGAAAGAAGAACGGGAATCTCTTGGACAACTGGGTCGTCGTCGTCGTCGTCTTCGTCTTCGGAGGAGGCGTCGTTGACGTCTACTTGCATGCGCTCTTCCGCGCTGGCCTCTTCCATCTCGGCGTCGGACATTGGTGGTGGTTTGTGTTGGTTGGTTGGTGGTTGGTTGGTTGGTGGTTGGTGGTTGTGAGTTGTGGTCAAAAAGAAAAACAAGACAAACGGAAAAGGAGAACAAGTTTATAGCAGCAACTTTGTGTTCACTTTGTGACTTCTTGATGGCCACCTGGATAAAATAGAATGCTTTCGTTCCTTCTTTGTGTTTACCAACCACTTCAATTAGTATGCCTTAATATACCGTATGCTACCATGAAGTCGTCTCAAATTGAGCTCTCTTTCCCGAATTAGTGCTTATTAATATATGTTTCATGTGGTGGCATCAGTATTATTAATTCAAATCCGACAATGTGTGGTGTTGATGGTATATCCATCTTTAGACAAGTTTACCAACGTAATACGTTGACAAATAAGCATGCGTCAAGCAAAGGATCTTTGTTGGGGTCTTCGTTGACATCTTGGCAGCCCGCCTTCTCCTCGGCATGAAGCTTTGGCACACGATTCTGGCATCAATGGAGTCAAGATAGTGCCATATACACCTAATCCCTTCTTTGTTTTAACCCCCATTCATATACTGCGAGATAACGAAAGGAAATTGGGTAGCCACCCAATTTCATTTGTGGTGCAAACCCTAATTTCCCTTTGGAAAGCTGGGGGAAAGAATCTCCTCATCTCCATTCTGTGAGGGATATGAGCAAAACAAATGCGGGAGTTTCCAGTTTCATTTTTCTGCCCCACATCAAATGTCCATGCACCAAGAGGCGATAGCTGTAATTGGTATCGGATGCCGGCTGCCCAAGGGCATCATGAACAAGGACGACCTGTTCAACTTCCTTGCGCAAGGAGGTGACGGTGTAAGCGAGATCCCTGCCGATCGCTGGAACTCCAAAGCGTGGGAAGGTACCGATGCTACCCATCGTGCATGCATACTCTATACTTACTCCCTTCGTTCTTAAACCAGGTGACGTGGACGGATACAAACGAATCACTCGAGGTCGTATGGCCTGCCTCGGCACTCGTGACGAGCTTTACTCGTTTGACCCCGTCGAGTTCAGTATCTCTCCTGCTGAAGCCCAGAATATGCATCCTACGCAGCGCATCTCGCTCGAGGTTGCTTTGGAGACCTTCGCAGATGCTGGGGTACGTTTCCGCGGATCTAAAACTGGTGTCTTCACAGCCTGCAACACCATCACTACCCATGAAGATGAGTATGTCAAGAATGAGTACAGTGGAACCGGAGGTTCCCCATTCATGGTTGCGAACCGGTAAGTTGCGATGATGACCCAATTTGTCCGTCATTTGAACTCGTCCCCCATTACGATCTAAATTGACCCTGCCTCATTCTGACAGTATCTCTTTCGTCTTTGATCTCAAGGGCCCAAGTTTGCAAACCGACACAGCATGCTCTTCTACCTCTATTGGTCTGAACTACGCCATCCAGTCTCTCCAAAATGGGGAGTGCGATCAAGCCCTTGTGTTGGGTGTCAACATTGTTTCAACCCCGCTCGACTCTGTTGAATTCGCTCGAATGAACGTTCTTGGAAAGAAAGGAGAGAGCCGTCCATTTGATAATGCCGCTGATGGTTACGTCAGGTATGGAGATTTAGCACGAAAAAATTGATTTGTCATTTACGCCCTGTGTTTAGAGCCGAGGGATCCGTCGGAGTTCTCGTCAAACCTCTTCAGAAAGCGTTGGATGATGGTGATCAAAGTGAGTACTCTATATAGTCTCAACAGACATTGACATCCCACTCTCTAGTCTACTCTGTGATTGTTGGAAGCGCAACAAACTCAAACGGAAAAGGAACATCCATTACGATGCCAGACGCAAAAATGCAGTCTGAATGTATTCGCACTGCTTACGCCATGGGTCCATTCAAGCCCGCCGACGCTGTCTATGTTGAATGTCATGGAACAGGAACCAAAGTTGGAGACCCTATCGAAGCTAATGCTGTCGGTGCTGTTTTTTCTGAAGGACGACCAAAAGACCAACCTCTTCGTATTGGTTCAGTTAAATCCAACTTTGGTCACCACGGTAATTTGGGGAAATTTTGCTAAGAAATGTACTAACAAAGAACCAAACAGAATGGACGAGTGGTCTCGTCTCTCTTGCCAAGGTCTCACTTATGGCTTCTCGCCGTGTTCTTTTGCCAACCATTCGTCACACTGTTCCTCATCCCAAGATCCAGTGGAAAAAGTACAATATGCAGGTTCAGACAGCTACTGAATCATTTGCTGATGTTATCACCAAAGACGGACCCCTCGTTTTCTCCATGTCCAACTATGGTCTCGGAGGAGCAAACACACACTTTGTTCTCGTTGCTCCAGACGAGGCAGTCTTTGAGTCGTTGTGCAAACCAAAGCCACACCCAATTGTTTCCGAATCTATTTCTGGCATCTACTTCCTCCCTGTTGGAGGTCTGACCAAACAAGCTACTTTGGCGATGAGTGAAAAGTTGAAGTCGTTGGATTCCAAGAATATGAGAGAGATTGCTACATTGCTTACCCGTACCGCCCGAGCTTTCCCATATCGCTCTTACGCCATCAGCTCGTCCTTGACCTCCGCAGAATTTAAGGCTATTTCCTACCGCGACAAATTTGCGGCGCCAACCGTTTGTTTTGTGTTCTGTGGTCAAGGACCTCAACACATTGACATGGGACGAGGTCTTTACGCCGCATTCCCAGCCTTCCGTTCAGCTATTACTAAAGCCGACGATTTGTACAAGAAGCTCAGCGGTGCTTCGTTTATCAAGAACACAGGTTTATTCCTGCCAGACACAAAGACGACCTTGAGCGCTGATGGGAACTGGCCAGTTCAGAATGTAGTCATGTCAATGGTTATGTTCCAGTTGGCTTTATTCGAGCTTTGGAAGTCTGTGGGTATTAAGTATGATGTTGTGGTTGGTCACTCGATTGGAGAGATTGCTATGGCTTACGCTGCTGGCTTTACCTCTTTCGAAGGTGCCATCAAGCTCGCGATTGCTCGTGCCGAGGCAATGACTCGCGTGGACGGTCATGGAGCTATGGCTGCAATTGGCTGTTCGGAATCAGAAGCCCATCAGTTGATTGACGAGCTTTTCAACTCCTTGAAGCCTGCCTCCAAGAATCTTTGGGTTGCGGGTGTCAACTCTCCCTCATCCGTTACTCTCGCTGGATCATCAGATCTGGTCGATGCAGTTGTAGCCCTTGCTACAAAGGAGGATATTTTCGCAAAGAAGCTTCGCGTCTCTAGTCCCTTCCACACTCCCATGATGGAATCTGTTCAAGCCGTCAAAACAAGATTCCACTCTATTATCAAGTCTGATACTGTTGGCAAGCCAGTTGCTCGAGTCATGTCAACAGTTACAGGAACGTGGCTTCCACAAAGCCAATACAACGGTGATTACGCCTGGAACAATATGCGCAAGCCAGTTCGCTTCTTTGACGCTATTGACCGCATTTCTCTCGAACACTCGGACGTTGTCTTCTTGGAAGTTGCCCCACACCCAGTTTTGCAAAGTTACATTACTGAATGCACTCCCAATGCAAACACGACAGCCAGTGTTCGACGATTGGGTAAAAAAGATGGATTTGTTCATGAAGAGCAAATGATTTTGGAGACTTGTGGTAAGCTCTTCGCTTTCGGGTGCGAAGTGTTGCCCTATGGTGTTGATGTAATCAAGACATGTCAATCGTCTCTACCAAACTACCGTAAGTTAAAATCTTTCATCCATTATAATAACTTAGAAGTATTACAGCCTACAATAAGACTGTCTATCCCGTGAAGGAAGATGGTTGGAGAAAGTGGGAACGCCTGACTGATCCAAGCCCACCTCTCAGTGCCCCTGTGTTCCGTCTTGGAGTTCAAACCCATCCTTGGGTAACAGGACACCAGGTGAATGATGCTGTCATTTTCCCTGCTGTCGGATATTTGGAGGCTGTTTTCCAAAACAAGGCAGTTCATCTCAAGAACGTCAAAATTAGCAATGCACTGGTTCTTCCCAGCGAAAACCAATCGCCAATGTCGGTTGGGCTTGAAATCACTGGCGATTCGTGGGCATTTAAGAGTTGTACTCAAAATCAGCGAGACGCGAGTGGGAAAGTTATTCTGGATACCGTTCACGCAACTGGACACTTTTCCATGGAACGTCCATCTCGTATCCCTGAAAATTACAAGCGTGATTTGCCAGCCTTGATGTCGAAGGGAATTTTCTCATGGACAAAAGAACAGGTTTGACTTTTTATACTTTTTGACAGCTTGTGCTAAGTTCGCTTCAACAGGTTTACAAAGCCATGCCAAATGGCCTGAAGTACCAATACGAATTCAGTTCCTACGTTTCGGAAGTTCACCGTTTCGAAGAAGATGCCGTTTTGGGAGTTCTTGACGTGTCGTCAGCCAATCTTGAGAGATATGAAGGATACTGTCTTCATCCGCCATTTGCGACTCAGCACTTCAAGTCATGTTGCTTGGTGCATTGGATGTTGCATCAGGACAGCAGAAGATTCGTAAACTTTATCTTCCAGCTGAAATCAAGAACGTGATTCGTGTTGACAACGGAGCTCCTGGTAGCAAGATGTACGACGGAAAGAAAATCTACGTCCATGGTCGCATTGATTACTGGCACTGGGACTACTTTGTTGGAACAATCACTCTTTTGGATGAGACTGGTGCGCCATTCCTTATCTTGGATGGATTTAGATGTAACGCATTGAAAGAATCGCGAATCAATGATATCCCATCAAAGCCATACACCATGGTCTGGCAACCAAAAGGATTTGCAGGTTGTCCAGTTGATCTCAAAGACTTTGACTATCCAGAAAATGATTGGTTCCATGTCTACGCGTCTGCTCTTGTGTGGGATCTTATTGATGAGACTCTTAAAGACACATCGTTTGTTCCAGGAACCACTATTGACAGAATTCGCTTCTTTGATTGGTGTAAACGTCACCATCGCGTACATCGCGGAACAAAAGAACAAGGAATCACTCAGGAACACAGAGATCGTGCAATCTCAACTGGCGCGCCGCTCATTTCGTTATCGAACGAGTTGGTCAAAACCTGAAAAGTAAGATAATCATTCTTTGTGATTCTTCTACTCACTATTTTATCACCAGCTATTCTGAAGGACAACAAGCAGACAGCCGGAATTCTCTTTTCGGACACATTGCTCGATGAAGTTTACAAATTTATTAACAGAATCACCAAGTTGGAAGAGACGCCGAAGTCCTTCAAAGCTGTCTTGAAAATGCCATCAAGGCGGGAAAACGATCCGTTAGAATTCTTGAGGTTGGTGCGGGAACTGGTGGATTGACCAAAATTCTTCACCCCGTTCTTGAGGAGTTGCATGCGAAAGGACTGCACATTGAATACGTAGTTTCTGATTTGTCAGTGACTCTCGCTGCCGACACAGCAAGACTTCTTGGGTCGCCATTTTACCACAGTCAGGCCTTTGATCTTACCAAGCCATTGGAAGGCCAAGGTATTCAAGCTCACAGCTTTGACATGGTTATGGCATGTGACGTATTGCACGCAACTCCAACTGTTGCGGATTGTTTGGCCACCACAAGATCTCTTCTGGTTCCAGGTGGACAATTGCTCATTGTTGAGTTGAACGGTGACTACTTTGAGCGAGACGTGAACGTCGTTCACTCCTTAGACTTCATTTTTGGATCATTCTCGGAATGGTTTGGATTCACTGACAACCGTACACACTGTACATTGACAAAAGCTGGTTGGGGGCTGCTCTTGGAGCACTCGGATTTGAAAAGTATACTTGCGCTGCTTAGTAAGTTTTGCTTTTCTGTGATTTGCAAGTTTCAAAGCTAAACATGTAACTTACAGTGACTTCCACTACATTTTCTCTGCTTTTGCCCCGGAATTGTCATTCAAGCCCACAACGGTGACACCAGTGCCAACTTCTTTCAGCAAGCCATTGATTCTTCATCATCATGAAAGTGGCGTTAACGAGGCTGAGTTGGTTCAAAAGTGTTTGGCCGTCAACGATCCTTCCACTGACACTGGTATTGAAATCTGGCTTATGGCCAACGATAATCCTGCTGGTTGCTCCATCCTCGGTTTGCAGTCTTCTATTCAAGCAGAATTCAACACTTGGATTGTTCGATCCGTGATTTTCGAAGACCATTCACTGAGCAATGAAGCAAAAGAGGCAATCGTTCACCAAATCCGTAACTGTTCTGTCATGGAGCTGGAATCGCATTTGAAGCTCACAAAAGATGGCCAATTGATGGTCAACCGTTTGGTTGCATGTTTGGACCAGCAAGAGTCAACTGTTCAAGCTTCTATGTTCGAGGTTTGGAAAGGAGAGAACGGAACCTCGAGATATTTGGAAATCCGTGAGATGAGAGTGCCAGTAGTTGGATCCACTGATGTATTGGTCGAGACGAGAGCAGTCAATTTGAACAGGTGTGTATACTCCTCAAGGTTATTCATTTAACAATCCTCTCCAGAACTATGAGATCAACTTTGGCGGTCGATGCACCACTGACTGAATTCTCTGGAGTTGTTACGAGTGTTGGTGATTCGGTAAAATCCGTCGCTGTTGGAGATCGCGTTTTTGGTAAGTGTGAAGTGAGAAACGTTATTTGTTATTGACGTTGTGTAGGATTGACCCCTGGCCTTGAGGCGTCGCACTTCTCGGTGCCTGAAGGTTGCGTTCAGAAAATTCCAGACAGTGTGGATTTTGAAACAGCCTCTGGTTTTGGTTATTCAGTTGCTACAGCATACCATGGACTTCGTGATTTGGCAAACGTTCGCAAGGGTCAAGCCGTCTTGATCCATTTCCCGAATGAGTACTCGGCGCTTTCTTTGGCTGCAGTTGACATATGTTTACGATCAAAGTGCAGTGTGTTTGTTGTCACTCATCATGCCGAATCTAGTTCGTCGTTGGTTTCGCAATTTGGCCTCGGTTTGGACTCCATCGCACACGAATCGGATTGGATGAATCAAGCTCGTGACTGGCTTCAAAAGTTGAATTTGCGAGGATTCCATTCTGTTGTTACAGTCGATGCGGAGGATGGGGTTGATTATGGTCTTGATATGCTTGTCATTCATGGACGACTTGTCGACATCCGCCAGCAGAGTGATCATACCTATCACTTGGAACCTTCTAGCACAAGCTCTTACGTTCCTGTTAATGTTCGAAAGCTCATGGAAACTAATTTGCCAGAGTTTGCCGAAGTCCTCAAATCTGTTTCCGATGAAGCGCAATTGACTCCCTTCCGTACAACACCAGTAAAATCCTTCACATTTGCACAGTACAGACAAGCGTACACTGCAGTTGAGAAATCTTCAGCGTTGGGCTTGGTTCGTTTGACAAACTCATCCTCTCGACAAGTCGTTGCTCGTCCACAACAGAAGTTTGCCAGCAACACCAGACTGTTTTGTTCTACTAAGACGTATTTGCTTCTTGGAGGAGCTTCTGAGCTTGGTATCGATCTTGCAAAGTGGTTTTTGCAGAGAGGTGCTCGAAAGGTTGTGTTGACTTCCCGTAGAGGAATGTCAGCCTTGCTCCACCGTGACAAGCTGTCTCTTGGTATTTTGGAATCTCAGTATAAGTGTAAAATTATCATCGCGGCATCAGATGCTACATCCCCAGAAGCGACGAAAAAACTGATTGACGAAACTCGCTCTTGGGGTGAAATTGGAGGTATTTTCATGATGACTTTGGTTCTTCGAGACAGTTCGTTCTTGAATATGGATCAATCATCGTTTGATGATGTTATGAGGCCCAAAAAGCTCGCTCTTGACAACGTACTTGCTAACGGTGAGTTCTTAAATATCTCATTATTGTCACTGATATACTGTTAGTGAACCCTGTTGACTTGGACTTCTTGGTATTGTTCTCTTCCATTGCGACTGTTACTCGATCAACTGGACAGGCCAACTATGCTGCCGTTCAGTGGTATTACAACAAAATTGCGGCAGAGATTCCAAATTGTCTTTCAATTTGTGTTCCCGCCGTTCTTGACTCCGGATCTTTCAGTCGACTCTTCACACAAGCGGAAGGAAATGTACTACTGAAGTTCAAGCAAATTGCCGACAATATTGCTTGTACTACTACTGGACTTTGTTCTGCTCTTGAGGACGCCATCAGCCGCATGAAGCAAGACAAGATTTACATTTTCCAACCGCTTACCTCCTGGACTACACTGTTTTCAACCTTCCCTGAAGGTGGTGAAGATAGATTCTGGAAGCATTTGGACGCGAAAACCGGACAAAATTCCTCTTCAGGCTCATCAGCTTCCAGTGACCGCCCGTTGCTTCAATTGTTGGCCGAGCTTTTGAATTTAGATGCTAGTAGTGTTGATGCGAGCGCCAGTTTGATTTCTTGTAAGCACTCCCTCGTTTTGATGTATATTTCTAACGTTGTTTTAAGATGGATTGGACTCCATTTCTGCGTCTCGTTTGAGTTCCCGAATCAACTCTCAATTTGGTGTTGCAATTTCTCAATTCCAGCTTTTATCCTCCACCATGACGATGGGAGAGTTGGAGAAGGCAGTTTACGCCAGCAGTTCTACCGCCGCTTCCACGGCGAAAACCGGCATCTCCCATACCATCGAACCTGCCAGAAGCCTGTTCATTGACGGACTTGGAGAGGTTTACCATTGTTCTGCTCAACAAAAATCCTCGTTTGCGTTACACAAGTCCTTAAAGGATAAAAAGGGAGATCCTCACATGGTGAGCGAAGCTGCAATCGTCAATGTCAAGCTAGATCTTGAGCGAGTCCGCGGAAGTGTCCTCGCAATGTTCGAGCGCCATGAAGGACTGAGAACCACAATCGTAACCGATGAGACCGGAACTCCTTACCAAAGAATCCACACACCAGAATACGCCTTAGAAAACTGGGTTCGTGTGAAAGATTTGTCAGACTTGGGCTACGACGCAGCTGTCAAGGAAGCACGACGACTTCTTGGAGTTATTGTCTGGAACGGATTTAATTTGGCAGAATCGACGCACGAATTCCATGTATACAATGTATCTGAGAACGCGTACGTGTTTGCACAAGTAGTTCACCACATCATCACAGACGCACAATCTGGATTCTCCATGATTGCTGATCTCTGGAACCATTACCTTCACCGTCCAGTTACTACTCAGAGCACAATTCAGTACAAAGATTACGCTTACTGGCAGAACCGTGTTCAGATGGTTACAGTTGATGGTGTTGACTCGTTACAACCACAACGTGATTTCTGGGCTTCTACGTTGGAAGGATACACCGACCCACGTTCTAAATATGGTGTAGAAACAAAAATGCCAGAGTCATATGAAGCTCATGCTATGGTGACCACCCAACTCGGTGTAGAATACGGTAAAGCTTTGGATGAATTGTCTCAAAAGTTGTCTGCCACCAGGGTCTCACTCCTTCTTGCTATTGTTGCCGCATTCATGGAACAGGTTACCCAAGAGAACGATCAAATCTTAGATGTTTGGACAGCCAACCGTCCAAGTGAATTTGAAGGTGTCTTTGGATACTTTTCAAACTTGGTTCCAATTCGTGTCAAGGTGGATTCAACTTCCGACTTGAAAAACTTTGCCAATTCCGTCCAGACTTCACTCTTTGATGCTATCGAAAACGCAAGCCTTCCATTCACTGAAATCGATAAGCTGTTTAGCCCAAGACGATTCCCCAAGCGCTTAATTTGTGTTTCCGTTCACGAGGGAGGAGCCTCTTATGGAGCTGAAGATTACGATGCTTCTTTCACAACTGATTTAGAACCAGTTGACGTTGTTTACCACGCGACACTTCAGGTACGAGTGTCCATCAACGCGAAGAGAGCTGTTACAGTCGCCGTCAGAGCCAACAAAGATACTTTTGATGCAAAGTCAGCTGACGCTGTTGGTCATCTGTTGGCCTCATTTATTGAAAAGACGTTGAGTGAAGGGGCCATTCCAACAACCAAACTCAAGGTAAGAATTTTTAAATCAGCCTCTTTCGTTTTTGACTGACTGTTGGTTCCTACAGGTTGCGACCCAGCAATATCTCTCCATCAAGGACGCTTTGACAATCCCAGCAACGGCACGTCGACATGTTGCACCTCCATCAGCTTCTCCATCAACCCCTGTGCATGCACCTATTGATATGCTGTTCCCGACTACAGCCCGTGGATCCATGGATAGCAATAGATCGTCTCGACCTTCTCGTGATGGAAAGAGATTCTCCTTTATCCAGAGCCAGCTCAGTTCGTTTTCAACCATCATCAAGAAAAAGTTGAATGGCACAAATGACAAGATTGAAGAGTAAATAGTAGAGTATTTTTTCCCGGTTCTTTCGTTTCTGAACTACAGTTCTTTCCTTATACCAAGTAAAATAAACAATGGTTTTTTCTAAGAACAAAGGGACTGTGTATTATAGATCATTATTATGTATTTGATATATCCCAAATAATCTACGAAATACCATCAAACAAGCTCTGATCAAACATTTGATCAAATTCATCCAGACTCAACACCATCTGGCCACCAGCTCCTACTCTACTTGGACCTGTCATATTTCCTACACTTGCGCCTGCACCAACAACAATACTATCCAATGAGAAGCCAGGGACATCTAAATCGTCCCCTGTCATTAAATTATGATATTGCTGTTGCTGATGCTGTTGCTGTATCATGGATGGTAGAAGAAGCTGTGACTGTCCAGCAAGGTTCGATCGTGATGGCGCGCCAGCAGATGCAGTTCGTTTTTTCGCGGCGGGTTTGGAGGCAGGACTCATACTACTACTAGGTCTCCGTTTTTGAGTTGCAGAGGAAGTTGGTGATCCGACAGCTGTCATGGATGCCGACTTTTTGGCAGATTGTTTTCGGGGTTTTTTTACGGGTTCTTGTATGGACGTTGCAGTTGAAGTGGATGAAGAAGATTGGGAGTTGTTCAGGTTCACGTCATCTGTTGAAGATCCACCGATTTCGACAAGTGTGGAGAGAAGGGCTTTTGCTGCTTCTTCAATGCTAGCTGTCACTTCCTCGTTTTCATTTCCCAATGCTTAACTCGCATATTAGTTCAAAATTCAGAAAACTAAAATGAAAACTTACAGGAGCAAGTCAAAGCCTTTGCCAATTCTTCGGGTAACAACATGGACAAAGCCGAAACCGCCTGCATCACATCCGCGTTTTCCCCAACACCAGCCTCTCCCTCAGCACCACCACCCATCGACCCGACACCCCCTGCGTTTCCTGCACCACCCGTCAAAGTATCCCCACCACTAGTTCCCCCAGAACCCCCACTCTCATTGCTGAAGATACCACGCATAAGCTGTTGCAATATATCACTCAACCCACCCCCACCCCACCCCCACCACTAGTTCCACTCTCTTCCGCATGTGTCTGCACACTAACACCATTCCCAACACCACCACCCTCCCCCCCACTCTTCGCCATCTTCTTCCGCCCACCAACGACCACAGGCGGTACAAGAACAGCAGGCGGTTCAAGCTCCAACGGCGGCGGAGACGCGAAATCACCAACAACCGTATCGTTTCCGGACATCCCACCGCCTGGTTGTGCGCCGAGGAGGATTGGGTCCAAGTCGTCTGTTGCGGAAGAGAGGCCGAAATCGAATTCGTGGCGGGGGAGTGGGGCTCGAGAGGTGGAGGAGGAAGTGGATGGTGGTTGGTATTGAGGTATTTGTTGGGGTATAGATTGTTGGTGTTGTGGTATCAATGTGGATGGGTCGGGTATCGATCGAGTTGAGGAAGAGGAGCCTGCAGATGTGGCTTTCCGTTTTCGAGGTTGTTTTGCGGTTGTTGTGGAAGGGCCTGTTGATGATGTGGAAGATGCTAGGACAGATGGATCGTCGAGCAAATCAGAGAGTGACGGGTTTGGATCTTTTTGTTTTCGTTTCTTATTTGATGTAGTGGGTTTTGGATTAGAAGGATCGGCGTTTACAGGTGATATTTTGAAGGCGTCATCTTCTTCGAGAGCGGCTATGGCTGCAGCTGCAGCTGCCGCAGCTGCCTGTTTGGTTCCAATATGTGATGCAATTAGCGCTTTGATTGGATTAACGGGTTTCAGGGAGGGTCCCAAAAGAATTTGGTCGATGGGCGTTTTTTGCGCATCTGCTGAAGCTGTTATGGCAGGTGTATCTGGAGGAACAGATGAAGATGAGTGTACAGTTGGAACAGGAGCGGGTATCAAAGGGTCTCCAAGAGAAATGTTTGGGGGATGAACGAAAGCCCGTTCTTTTTCAGCATTCGAAGGGCGTCCACGTTTTTTGCGGGATGCATCTTCACAAGTGTCTGCACGGTTCAAACGAATGCATCGCTGTGAATTCACAAAGATGAGAAATCATGGTTTGTCCAAACAAGTTAAGAGACAAACCTGACAAGGACGTCCGGCATCGCAAGCCACATGGGAGTTTTTGCATGAAGAGCAAGCTTTTTGAGCATACGCTTTCGGACGCTGAGCAGGCTGTCTGGCAGCCTTTTGTTTTGGCTCCTTCTGTTGAATTGTAGGTTGAGGTGCTGTAGCTGTGGCTGCTAGAGCCGATGTGGATGTAGTTGTCGGTGAGTGCGAAGGATTGTTTCTCGAAGTTCCCGCAAAGAGAGCACTAATGTCGTCCTCTGGCTGTGTAAAGTGTTGTGGGGGCGGCGGAGCAATGCGGCCGCTTGAAGTAAGGACAGACAAGGCATCGAGGATCAAAGAATCATCCACATGTGCATGGCTGCTGCTGTTGCTGCTGCTGTTGTTGTTGTGGTGGTTGTGGTTGTGGTTGTGTGAGGAATCCGGTTGAAGGTGGTGGTGGTTATTGTTGTTCTGAGAAAGATGCGGCAGAAGCGGATTCGAGAAAGAATGAGCAAACTGGTTTTGAGGATGAGGATGCGGGTGTGTGTGCGGGTGGGTGTCCGAGGGTGGATACGCAAAAGAGTTGGGATGGCCGTTCAGGTCGTAGCCAGAGTGCGGGTGCGAGTGCGTGTGCGAGTGCGATACCGGGGCTTCAAAGACGGGCGCTGCGAGCATCAGCGGTGGCGGCGATGACGGGCCTTCCGCGGATGCGCTGCGGCGGTACATCATCGATCAGTTAAGTGGTGGTTGTTCGTTCCAGGTTCCAAAAATAACAAAATTAATAAATCGATTCGATAAGAGAACTTATCAGTCAAAAATATGATACATTCTTCTTTCAATTCAAAGATAACTCAATGCAAAGTGGTTTCAACAAAATACTCCCACAGCAGTGATTCCAAGTACAGCCCCAACAACCATGGATCCCGTTGTCCACAAAACAGTTCCAACTACAGTTGCACCTCCAGTCTTGACTCTTTTCATTGGAATGACGATTTCCTCAGTACTTTCAACCACCTGATCTTTCTCCGAGACTTCCTTAGCAACAATTTGACCAACACCTTCATTCGCCAACACAACAGCAGGCGTTGCATTCCACTCATTGGTAGGAGCCTCAACAATATTCTTTCTCTTTCTCTTCAGCGATTTACATGCAATAGCCACGTCTTTGATACTTGCTTCGACACGGTTAATCTGGCCTGCAATCTTGTCAATAGCTTGTTGCATTTCAGTACGCGCTTCGTACAATTCCACACCCAAGTCACGCGTTTCATCCTTGATGGTGTCAACAATGTAGTCCACGTCTTGCTCATTCATTTCCTTTTCGTAGTACGATGATTCAGAATAAGTCGAGTCGTCATCGGGCTCGTTGTCATTGTGTTTGTTTGCTGCGGCTGCGGAGTCATTTCTCAGAACCAAGCCACCGTCAAACCCATCATCTTCTTCTTCTGCGACCCCTTCCTCATGACGCAATTCCGTATCTTCGTCATCTTCCTCGAACAAGTCATGCTTCTGTGTTTCTCTTCCGAAGTATACCTCAGAAGGTGCTTCTATTGTTGTTTGTCACAAAGAGTTACTACAACCGTGCCACCATCCTTGTCAAAGATGTAACTCACCATCATCGTCACAATCGCATTCACCTTCCTCGTCGTTGTCATTATCCTCATGCTCATGGTCAATCATGTCATTACCTCCGTATTCGTCATTGTCATATTCGTCTTGAAGGTTTGGTAACTCTGCAAACTTGATGTGCTTCCCGAGTTTGTTTTGGTTGGGAAACATAAACATGGAAGGATGACGGACCTTGGTTGCAATGAATCCATTACGAGACTGGATGGACGTGGTTGCAAGCATTTTCTGTTGTTCTTTTGGTGTTGGGTGGCGGAGGGATTTGTTTTCCTTTCCGACTTCTGACCCCTTCCAGTATTATGCTGCGCAACGGCAATATTATTAAGTGTACGAAGTTTAGAGACATAGATAATCTGTCAATTAGCTTTGCACCACACCCAAGCTGAATTTACCGAGTTTCACTCCTTATTCTTTTTCAATAAACTGCCACTTCATACTGGAGGTAAGGAACTTACTTTTTTGGTGCACATTGTTTTTGAATCCATTAATCCAAAATATGCGGCTTGTGTGTCTCATCCTAGCAACAGTCGCACTACTGGTATCTCTCGCGAGTCCCGCCGTTGCCGAGTCCCCATCCAAGCGAGACTTCACATCGCTGAACCTCCCATGGGTAGTGCCCGTGTCCGGATCGGACGGCAGTGTCGCCTCCGCGGCCGCCCTCGCCAACACAAACCGCATTGCCTCTGACGCCGCCACCGGAACAACATCAACAACAACAACAAACCAAAAAGCGCAACAATTTGTTCCGGTTCCGTCCGGCGTCGCGAACCCGTTCGATGCGGCCGTTGGTGCCGCAAAGTCCACGGCCTCGCAGTCCATCACCGCGAGTGGCTCTGTCTTTGCCGCTGTTGCGATCATCTCAGGGCTTGTTCTTGTCTTCTTTGGCCATCAGCTATTTCGTCCCATCTTGTTCCTGTCTGGTGAGTGTCTCCCCCTGTTATGTGTGTCTGTCGCACTTGTTCCTAAACAAGTACTCCTTACCACAAGGTTTCTATCTCTTCTCTGCAATCACTTTTGTCGTACTGCAAAACATTGAATTCTCTACAAAGACTTTGATTGGGGGTGACTGGAGAGACTGGGTGTATCTATTGATTTGCGTGGCAGTCGGGGCAATCGGCGGTGGTCTCGTTCTCTGTTTCTGGAAACTTGGATTCTGGATCGTCGGTGCTTGTCTCGGTTTCGCGACGGCCATGGTTCTTTTGACATCCTTCAATGCTCTTATTACAAGTCAAGTAGCCAGATGGACTATTGTTTGTATTTTTACTCTTGCAGGCGCAGTGTTGGTTTATTGGTTTGAATTACCGGTGCTTATTGCAGGTGTGTGGTTTTAGTCAAGTGATTTGGGGGGGAATCAAGGGACAATCAAGAAATGAAATACACGACACTAACCATGTTCTTTACTACAGGAACGTCTGTCGCTGGATCATTTGCAGTATTCCTCGGAATCGATGTCTTTGTCCGTACTCGTTTCTACTCAATTGTTGTAGGAATTGTCAATGGACTTGGAATCTCTGCTGCCGCCGCAGACTCAGGAAGTGGCTGGATTGGGATGGTTGCTGGTGCAGTAGTGTTGGCCTTGATTGGTATCGCTTGGCAATTCCATCAAGTCCGTCGCGCAAATTGGACTCACAGAGGTCTTTTCCACAGAAACCAATTGCGGGACCAGTATTATCAAGTTCAGTACCAAAGAGCGGGCCCAGTTCCTGTCATGCAAACGCGAGGAAACTATGACAGAATTTGATCACTCTCACATCACTCTTTTCTCTTTCTCCTATCCCTCTATTATCTGGGACCTATACAAATATATCAGTATATAACAAATTAGAGATCGAGCCCACGGTTTAATTGGAAAAATGATTGGCGCAAGGAAGCTTTTATGCTTGCGGTGGAGGAAGAAAATAATAGAATGGAAGATCCACGCAATTCGCTTCTTGTTCTCCACATTTTACAGTACAAGCCGTCAAACCGGATCTTTCCGCAAAAGGGTGATTTAAAGGTGTATTCGCCCGGAATTCTCACCAACGAAATCGTGTTTTTATCATAAAAGGACAGGGAAGAAATGGTTCAGGAGCAGAGTTTAGAATCTCAAAACATCTCTACTTTGTCATCGCCTATACCACACGTGGGTCTTAAGATAAGGATAAGATGAAGATCCTGTCAAAGGAGAAGTGTTGTGGTCCGGACCATCATCATCACTCCTCAGATTGTTTCAGAGTGACCATTTGACGCTGTGGCTCCCGAAGCAGCAGGAGCGAAGAGTGTCCAATCATAAACAGTATTTTGCGGCTTTTATTGGACGAAGGGGGAGAAGAATTGAATCTGGAAGGGGCCATGTGCTTCTTCTCCAGCCCATGTGCGACATTCTTCCCTTCTGTCTTGCGTCATAAAACCGTTTGGAAAACAGAAACCCTCTTTCAACCAACCACCAAACAAACAAACCAGCCATGTCCTCTATCGTTGAATCCACCTTGAACACTGCCCAATCTGTTGCTACTGCCGGATACAAAGTATGTCCTCCCGAGCCTGCGTATTCCTCTTTTGAATGCTTTGCTAATCGTTATCGCGAATCCCTTCAGGTTGTTGAGCCCTTTGTTCCCCAAACCGTCAAGGACAATGTCGTCTCTCCAGGCGCCACGTACGCTGTCGGTGTCAAGGAATCTCTCGTTGAGAACGGAGTCCTCCCAACCGCCCAAAAGGTTGCCAGCGATGGAATCGCCGCAGTGAACTACACTGCGTCTACAGCAAAGAACATTGCTATCGACACTGCTCAGTCCTACAAGAACTACGCTGTTGGTACTGCCACCTGGGCCATCAACGGAGCTACCACCACCGTCACTGCGTACACTCCAGGACCAATCAAAACTTTGATCCAAGACACTGTCGCGGGTGCTCAGGCTGTTCGTGCCGATCCAAAGGCAGCTTTGAAGCCTTATGTCCCAGCATTTGGTAGGCTATCCCTTTTTTTCTTCCCACGGCCCTGATCTAACCCTACTACATCTTCCAGTCATCATCACTGGTGAGCGCACTTACGAGATCGTGACGGAGAACATTCACCAAACACAAGAGACTTTTAACGCCACAACGGGATACGTTGTCTCCAAGGTGAATGGAACTGTGGAATATGTCACCTCCATCCCACAAGTTCACTCTGTTATTGAGCAGCTGAATGCGATCGCTTCTCCAGTCCTCAACAGAATCAAATTGGGAGGAGTTGTGCCTGCCGCCGAGGCCGAGTCTGAGATTGCTGCGGCTGCCAAGTAAACTTCAGTCTTCTTGACTCTTCTGCCAGCATTATTCTTCCATTTCTTCCATTGTATCATCTTATTAATTATTATTTCCTTTCTTGCTGTTTTCTTTCTGTTGGATTCAGAGTGTCCAATTTCGGTAGAATATACTACTTATCCTGAATTTGCTGTTACATCACTGTTGCATTCATATTGTATTCCTATTCTTATGAAGGAGCAAGACTCTTTAAGTGCCCCATGTGCGTGTTCTAATATCCTAGATTTTAAGGTTGGAAGAGTGGAGAAGGGTGAAGAAGTGATCTAACCAAGCACGTGGCCATGTTGGATGAAAACACATACTCTCAGCGTACGTAAGTGTATAACTAGCAAGATCAAGACAACTACATTCATAAACGAGCTACACTATGCATGCATGACCGCCCGATGACAAATGCATGAAGCCTCCCATGTGCGTCTCCCCGCGACAGCCCTTATTTTCGAGCCCTTTCAAAAACACGACATATTGCTTTGCCAACCTCAACAAAAACTCACATCAAAATGTCTTCAATCCTCGACCACGCTACTTCTGCTGCCGCCACTGCCGCCGCTGCTGTCGACCCATACCTCCCAGCTGGAGCCAAGGATGCCGCTAAGGACGCCTACGGAGCTGCCGTCACCCACGGAACTGCCGCCGTGAACTACGCTTCCGACGCCTACAAGGCTGCCCGTGTCCAGGCCGTTGAGCTTATCAACTCCACCACCACCCAGGCCCAGCAGACCTTCACTTGGGCTGTCACCACCACCACTACCACCATCACTGCATACACCCCAGGACCAGTCAAGACTTTGATCCAGGACACTGTTGCCGGAGCTGAGGCTGTCCGTGCCGATCCAAAGGCTGCCTTGACCCCATACGTTCCAGCTTACGTTATTGTTACTGGAGAGCGTACTTACGAGATTGTGACTGAGAAGATCCACCAGACTGAGGAAACCGTCTCTGCCACTACCGGATACGTTGTCTCCAAGGTGAACGGTACCGTTGAGTACGTTACCTCCATCCCACAGGTCCACTCTGTTATTGAGCAATTGAACGCTATTGCTGCCCCAGTCTTGGACAAGATCAAGGGAGGAAGCACTGTTACTGCCGTTGAGGGTGAGGCTGAGATCTACACCATTTCTAAGGTCGCTGCCAAGACCGCTTAATTTAGACATTGTCTCGTTTTTTCCTTTTCCTCTTCATTTCATTTTGTACCTATTTCGCGTGGGAGTTACTTGCATGATTAAAAGAGTAATCTTTTGTATACTTCTGATGTAGTAGTTCATTTCTCTTTGTGCTCAGTTTGGTGATAAAAGAAAGACTGACAAAATGCTTCGACGTGCATTCTCGACCTCAAGCGCCTCGTACGCCAAACGTAGACTCCAAACTAAGCTGACAGAAGCGTGTGGCATTGAGCATCCCATTGTCCAAGTGAGTCTAATACAGCCTCTTTGTTTGACTATTTGCTGACCCATGTGGCACCATCCCAACTGCAGGGAGGTTAGTTCCGTACTCTAGCTCAGCAGACATTGCTTAAACGCTAATTATTGCTGTATAAAGGGATGCAGTGGGTTGGAACAGCAGAGATGGGTGAGAACTAGTTGCTTTACTCTTCGAGTCCATTAGCAGCTGACAAATCCTTAGCCTCTGCTGTCTCAAATGCCGGCGGTCTTGTGAGTCCATACTGAAAGAAGACTAGAAACCTGATGCTGGCTGTCAAACTCACGACTAGGGAATCTTGACGGCCTTGACTCAACCAACACCTGAACTACTCAGAAAAGAGATTGAACGATGCAGGTCAGTTCATTCATATTTGTATAAATCAGTGGTCTAATGATCGAGAAATAGATCCATGACAAACAAGCCGTTTGGAGTAAACCTCACAATCCTTCCTGCAATTACCCCACCTCCATACGATGTAACTCAACACAACGAAACACGAAGTTATTTGCTCACGTCTATCTTAGGAATATGTGCAGGCCATTATTGAAGGGGGTGTTAAAGTCGTCGAGGTATTTCAACATTACTGTAGCTTTCACATCACTCATTCGCGTTTGCTTTTAGACTGCCGGAAACAACCCATCCAAACACGTTATTCGAATTAAAGAAGCTGCACCTGGAACAGTGATTATCCACAAATGTACTTCAATCCGCCATGCACTTTCGGCGCAGAAAACCAAAAGTATTGACTTTGTTAGTATCGACGGACTTGAATGCGCAGGTAAGAACATCAAGTGTTTTGGATGAATAATCCAACTTAGCTTTGTGAAAAGGGCATCCTGGTGAAGATGATATCGGTGGCCTTGTTCTCCTCGCTCTTGCTGCCAAACGTTTGGAAATTCCCTTCTTGGCGTCTGGAGGTTTGGGTGACGGGCGTGGATTGGCGGCTGCACTTGCTCTTGGAGCCGAGGGTGTGAATATGGGGACACGTTTCCTCGCCACCAAGGAGGCCCCAATTCACGAGAATGTGAAGCAACAGATTGTCAAGTCCAAGGAGACCGATACAGTTCACCTATTTCGATCATTCCGCAATACTGCTCGGTTGTACAAGAACTCTGTCTCATTGAAAGCCTTGGAAATCGAGCGTCAGCCAGGAGCTAAGTTCGACGGTATGTATGCATGACAAAGCAATTGCAGAAATTTCGGGGAGTCTAAAAATTGGTAATAGATATTCGGGATCTCGTCTCGGGAAAAAGAGGAAAGAGGGTTTTCGAGGAAGGTGATCTGGAGGCTGGTATCTGGAGTGCTGGACAGATAGTTGGATTAATAGATGATGTGCCTACTTGCCAGGAGTTATTGGATCAGATGGTGAAGGATGCTGTGGACATTATCGATCGTCGATTGACCCAGATGATTCGCTGATGATACAATCAAGATCACAACACGTAACGAGCAAGAAAGTTGTTTCCCAAATAAAAGTCAGTGTCTTACACTTGAGTAGAGTTAGTACCCTCACGGAAGTCAGATGAGTTTAGCTGCTTGGAGGGTGGCTGCCCCCCTGGAGGCAGGTGGCGTTGCGGAGAAAAGAAAAATTTTCAGCCTATGCTATCACATCTGGTATAGATAAGAGGCTCATGCTCCTCGAAAAAAACATCCACTGAATCCAAATATGTCGGAGGAGAAGAAAGTCGACGCTGTCGCTGAAGTCGCTGCTATTCCAACACTCGAAACTGTTGGTGATGATCGCAAGCACTTGCACCGTAAGCTGGAGCCCCGTCACTTGCAGATGATTGCTCTTGGTGGTACCATCGGAACAGGTACGTTGTATTCACTCTCCTCTCTTGCAAACTTCACTTGGTTTGTTCCTTTGCCATACAGGCATTGGCTGTGGGGACTCCGATGTATTCTGTTCAAACCCTTACTGACTTGTTACTGTATCACTATAGGTCTCTTTGTCGGATCTGGTGCTACCATTTCCGTTGCTGGTCCGCTTGGAGTCTTGATTGCCTACGCTATTGTTGGAATCTTGGTGTTCGCTGTTGGTATGTGTTTCTTCTTCGGCTTGAATACATTTTGGTTGTTCCTGATGCCGCCACCCAATTACAGTCTCTGCTCTTGGAGAAATGACAACCCAGGTTCCAGTTTCCGGAGCATTTGGTGAAATCTCAACGAGATTCTTGGACCCTGCGATTGGTGCGTTGGTGGTTAAACAGCAACTTCTGCTACTGAGTGTCTAACCTTTGAAATTTCAAATAGGTTTTACTCTTGGATGGAACTATTACTTCCAATGGTTGTTGACTATCCGTAAGTATGCGTTAATTAGTCTTCTGCCAAAACTGACAGCCTAAAAAAGCTGCCGAACTTGCTGCTATTGGTTCTATCCCACAGTTTTGGTTTCCTGACACTCCAGCTTGGGTTTTCACACTTATTGCCCTCACTCTGTTGATCGGACTCAACTTGCTTGGTGTCAAGGTGTACGGAGAAATTGAGTATTGGATGTCCCTCATCAAGATTACTGCCATTGCCATCTTCTCTGTGGTTACTATCGCGATCATTTCTGGTGCCAACAAGGGTATGATTTGCTTGAACTGATCTCATTGGCTAATTTCCCACAAAGAGCTTGGAGTTATCGGGTTCCGTAACTGGGACGGCAGCAAAGTCGATGGAGCCCCTATCATTAGTTTCCTTGGTATCATGAACTGTTTCACCAACGCTTTCTACAGTTATGGTGGTTCTGAACTTATCGGTGTTACGTCTGGTGAAGCCAAGAATCCATCTGTTGCTGTTCCACGTGCCATTAAGGGTACCTTCTGGCGTATTGTTTTCTTGTACCTTGGTTCTCTTTTCCTCATTGGATTGTAAGTATTGGGTGTTTTTTCGGGTTTAGCTAATATATTGCTCTCAAAATAGGACCATTCCATTGACTGATGAAAACTTGGCCAACACTGACGTCCGTATGTCTCCTTTCACTCGAGTTCTCCAATACGCTGGTGTTGCTGCTGGTCCGGATATCATGAACGTTGTCATTTTGATTTCAATCTTCTCTGCTGCCAACGGAGCAATTTACGCCGCTACCAGAACCCTCCAGTCCCTGGCTGCCAACAAGATGGCCCCACCATTCCTCGTCTCTACTACCAAGACCGGAGTTCCTTTGGTTTCCATCCTTATCACCTGCTTTTTCGGAGGCCTTGCCCTTATCGGTGCATTTGTTGGAAACACCCAGGTGTTCAACTTCCTCGTCAACATTCTTTCGGTGAGTTTCGAATTTTTCCACCCTTCTTCACTTCTTACTCTTTGCGATAGGTTTCCACTCTCGTCTGTTGGTCTTGTATCCTTTTGACTCACTTGAACTTCCGTCGTATTTGGAGAATTCAAGGACGTAAGGACGAGGATTTGGTGTACAAGGCTCCTTTCTACCCATACTTTGACTATCTTGGTCTTACTATCGCCGGAGTTGTCCTCGGCTTCTTCATCTACAACGCTGCTACCCTCACTTTTGACGTTGTTAGTGACGCTCCATACTATGCTGGTCTTCCATTGTTTATTGTTCCAGTTATTATTTACAAGTTCTACCAAGGAACTTACAAATTCGGTGTTGACCCAGCAACAGTTGATTTCGACACCAGCAAAAACGGTGGTATTTATGAGACTGCTGAAGATGAAAAGCTTGAGTTGGAGACCAGCAACACTTGGTGGGCTAAGACTGTTAGAGTCTTGGCCTAAGCAACAAAAGCCATGATAATAGATTAAAGGAATAAGATATGATCTTGTAATAAACAAATTGTATTATGCTCGTAGCCAATAATTTCCATTGAAACCTACTATTTATTAGGAAAGATATCGCAAAATTACTTTCCACACCTGCGTGTCTGGTAAGCGACTACCGTTTTCAGCATTTGATGAATAAATGACATCATTTACTTAAAAAACTTCAGTATTTCACGAGAAACGAATAAAGAGCTCATTAATGTATATCAGAGCACAGGCCGTTTCCCGGAATTCAATTGCGGTAATCCATTCCCACCACGATCACGTTCCTCCTGTGTTTGTTGTCGAGCTTTTGCTTTCCTATCCAACCACCATCGACATACTTTAGGCACCCACGGCGTTGGACTCATGCTTTCTAAACGATGATTGATGACAAGCCCCTGTTGACCTTCAAACGTGTACACAAACACTCCTTCATAAATGGATGGTTGAGGTGACGTCAAAGGATTCAAGAGTTTTGCATATAGTAATTTATGCCGCGGTGTCCCTAAAGTGAGTCATCGCGTCAGTGTCATCTCACGATGCAACTTTCATTCAAACAGGCCATTTTCCGCCCTCGCGAATAAACGAGAAATGCATACCTTCAAACATCCATCGTAGAACCAGTTTCACATTCTCTTGCTTCCCAACAGGAATCGGAACATCGTCTTTCCGTTCGCGTCGCCAAACAGTTGTGCTTTTCGGATATTCATCGTCTAGGTCTGTTTTCTTCAGACGGCCAGTGACTGTACGTGCGCGGATGATTTCCAGAGATGGGTCGTCGTAATAGAGTAGGAGGAGGAAGCGTATACAAGCAACAAACGCTGTGTATGCAATACGCCCTTTAAGCAAGTATCCTCCTCGACCAAATGTTGCTTCTGTTTGTTCGGATGATTTGTGAGATGCTGGGGGAAGGATGGGGATCAAAACTGGAGGTATTTTCGGTAGGTGGGGTTTGTGATGGTGATGCTCAGAATGCTGAGAAGCAGAAGAGTTTGTGAGAGTTGGAGAAGGGGGTTGAGGGATAACAGGATAGTGGAACGGGTCGCTGACGGTGATTTGCTTATGGTAGATTGAAAGGTTTGAGAGGCCAATGAAGCCACCTCGTCCGTGAAGCTGAAAGAAAGTAGAACCGAGATCTTGTTGGATGACCTCAGTTCCTTTGCCGATTTGGGCCCAGGGCCGGTTTGGCTGTGTTGAGGAAGAGTTGGTTCGCACTGAGAAACCATCTCGGAACGCTTGAGCCAATCGACGCGAGTTCCGAATGTAGCCATAATCCAGCGTGAAGAAACAATGGGAGCTGCGACTGAGGACAGGTCCAATTCGAATGAAGGGCATTTTGCTGGAATTTCCTGTCAACCTCATTAACGAAACACGTGGAAAAAAGTAGCTTGATTTTGATTTAAGTACAATTATGCTTCCTTGATGCTGTTATGCATGGATATAGTGGCGGACATAGTAGTTAGGTCCAAGCCATTTGTCTCAACAGCAGTTAGCCATCCAATTGCCTTCACAAACAAGTACACCTAGCCGACCCCCCGAAAGATCGAAGATATCCCATCAATGGAGTGGAAATGATGATTCCCACAGGAACGAAAATTTTTGGCTTCAGACCCAATTTCGACTTGAAACGTTGAAGGACACAAGGCCACCTTCCGTGTGATCACTCTTGTTTCCGTTGAAGGCCCTCTACTTAACAACTAGTCTCTGGTTCAATCACTGGGAGGCATTAGTCAACCAAGGCGCTGTTACAGAGGCAAAGACACTTGTCATTCAAACAAACGAACAAACAAACTAGGGCGATGGAGAACAAGGACACCACAGCCTCAGAGGCTCAGCTCGTGCGAAACCGATCGCGAAACAGACAATCACGGGCGTCAAACGGAAGTCTGGGCGCTGCAGCGGCGGCTCAGACAGCGACAACACTCCAACAACAGCAACAACAGCAACAGCCCCTCTCAGGCACAGGCCGCTCAGAGGCATCTCTCTCAGGAACCTCCCGTGCCGAAGACCCGCAAGTGCAGATGAATGCAACGCTGGAACGCATGGCCGGGGACAGAGAGTGAGTAATTGGACTTGATTGCTTAAGGGTGTCAGGGTGGGTCGTTGAGTGGTACTGACGGCTTCGCAGGCGGCGTCTCTCAATTGCCAAGGCCCAGCGCGACTCAAAGCACGGCTCGCAGGTCTTCATGTCCGGCCAGCCTCCGCAACGCACCTCAATGATCGTAAACACCGACGTGAAGATGCAGCGATCGTCAACGGTGGCCGCCGCCCCAGTCCGTCGCTCAATGGCTTTGAACCCTGCTGCCATTGCGGCGGCGAAAGAGGCGGCGGCTGGTGGCGCAAACTCGGCCGGTATCACCCAGACCCCACAACAATCCCAACAGCAGCAACAGCAACAGCTTGCCCATCGTCTGTCGTTGCATTCCCGTTCACTTACTACTTCAAACTCGAATCAATTGCCAACTCCCGCTCCAAACCACTTTTATCAGCAGCAACAGCAAATGCTCAATCCAAATTACCGTCAACTCCAATCTCAACAAGGCCCACAGAGTCCCACATCGCCAACGTCTCCACCACAGCAACTTGCCGACACAGCCCCGCCTCAGCAACCACTTCCGACTCCACCCCCACCAGTGCAGCAACCGCAACCATCTCTCCGTCTCCCTCTCTCCCCTGAAATTACAGTGCAGTACTACAGAGACCTTCTTTCGCCATATGAGCTCCACGAAGTCTTCCAATACCCCCACATTTACTTTGCTGGTGCCATGGGTGTCGACAAAATTGGCACACCCAGACGAAGATCTGGAGCTGTTGGAGTACCTCAGGAGAACCTGACCAAAGAAGATTTGACTCAAATCTTTAATCAGGGTAAGTTCGGAGAGGTGGCAGGATTTAAGGGGTCACCTTAACTTATACTGCTTTGTGATAAACTAGGATATGACGATTCAAGGGGAGATTATTATTGGACAGCTCATGACCATATTGGATACAGATACGAATGTATTTCTTTGCTCGGCAAAGGATCGTTTGGTCAGTGTTTGAAGTGTTTTGACCACAAGACCAAGACAATTGTCGCCGTCAAGATTATTAGGAACAAGAAACGGTTTGAAAAGCAAGGTGTTGTAGAAGTAAAAGTTTTGGATCGCTTACGACGAGAGGTGAGGCTTTCGTTTTAGTAGTTTATGAAACTCAAATTGATTTCTTGGCAGGACTCTGACATGTCTCATCACCTGGTCCATATGCAAGATAGCTTTTATTTCCGTGGTCATTTGGTTATTACGTTTGAATTGCTCGGTATTAACTTGTATGAATGGGTCAAGTCTGGAGGATTCCGTGGAATTCACATGGGCGTTTTGAAGTCATTCACTGTTCAGATTTTAAAGTGTTTGCAGCTTTTGCACAACATTAAGGCTATCCACTGTGATTTGAAACCAGAGGTAAGCAGTTTTCAAGGACGCATGGTGCAAATCCTCTAAAACATCCAACACAGAACATTCTTTTGTGTGATCCAAGCTTCGCGCAACCTCAAAAATGCGACTTGATTCCCTCATCTTCCACTGGACTTCCTCGGTCCTTTATTGATCCCGAATTCAACCAACACAGCCCTCTCTATGATATCAAAGTTATTGACTTCGGAAGTGCTTGCTTTGAGCATGAAAAGGTTTACACCTACATTCAAAGTCGATTCTACCGTAGTCCGGAAGTTATTCTTGGCTCCTCTTATAACACTGCAATTGATATGTGGTCTGTTGGATGTATTATTGCGGAGCTCCTCACTGGCTACCCTCTATTCCCAGGAGAGAACGAACAACATCAATTGGCGTGTATTATGGAAGTCAAGGGGGTTCCACCTGAATATATCATTGAGCGTGGATCTCGCCGAAAACTCTTCTTTGAACACAATCAACCTAGAAGCTTTACTGATTCCAGAGGCAAGAAGCGCAAACCTGGAACTAAGAACTTGAGCCATATCCTTCGTACAACAGACGTGATGTTCTTAGACTTCCTAGAGAGGTGTTTGGAGTGGGACCCCGAACGGCGCATGAAGCCTGACGAAGCAATGAGGCATGAGTGGTTGGTTGGCTTCGCTCCTGCTACTACTCCTCCACCCGTCTTGACTCCTGTTCCCATGTCCTCAACTTCTGCGGCGTCTGCAACTGAACGGGCCAAGTCACCTTCTACTTCGACAAATTCCAAGTACAGTTTCGGTGAAATGATGTCTAATGCTGCTAGCTCTATCGTGAACCGTGGCCGTGCTTACTCCAACGCCCAAGCACCGTCTCCTGCCACTGCTGAAGCCTCACGACTCAAGAAGACCGCGTCTATTGCGATTACTGACAATACGTTCCTCAAGCAAGCAAAGGACAATACTGCTGCTGGCGAAAATGGAGGCGAGCCAAGCACATGGAAAGCCTCTTTCTCTAGCTGGAGAAGAATGGGATCTATCTCTGGGGCCAGCTCTAAGCGGACTTCTGAGGTGAACTTGAAGAAGCCTGCTGAACTCGCTCCAATTCCTGCGGCTACTGCTCCTTCCATGGCAAGAAACACTCAAAGCATCTTGAAGCCGTCAACTCCTTCTGCCCCAATTGCTGTAACTGCTCCAGCAGCAGAAGCCTCTGCTCCTGAACCTCCTCGAAAGTCTCACAGCATTGACGAGTCTGCCCCAACTGCCTTGACCTCCCCTTCCCAGCTCCAACAGCTTTTGACGATTCCTCAGCAACTAAGTCCTGTTAGTGGTCAAGAAGTAACGAGTAAGACTCCAGTGGAGAATGTCGTTATCGATGTGTTGAGCGCTCGTACAACGACTCCAAGCGCCGTTTCCACAAAGAGTGTTGATAAGGACGCTCTTTACGTTGCACCATCTGGAACTGTACCTAGTATGTCGAGAGGATCATCTTTCTCGGCCAAATTGGGTGGCATTGTCCGAAGCTTGAGTCAGAAGAAGGTTTGTAACTTTATTTTTCAAAGTCTCCATATATTGTACTAACTGTATGTATTCTTAGAAGAAATAATGCCCCTCAGTTTCCACCGCTTGATTTTTTTGCCTTTTCATTGCTTACTTTTCTTTTTCATCTCGTATTTTGGGTCACTGTTGCCGTTTGCTATCGTTTATTAAAGTAGAAACTCCTCAATTACTTCTGTGTCTGTAATAACTGCTTGAAATTGCCCAAAAAATCGTCAGCTGATGCTTGCTGGTCAAAGTCAATCTTCATATTCAACTTTGTTGAAACACACTCCAACTCAACACGATATTGAACAGGAACTCCTTGCTGGTCTTTGAGTATCAAAGACCGTATCATCACATTCGTTGGAACTTTGATACTGAAAGCGGAATCCTCAATCCCAATAAATACCAACGAAACCTTTCCATTCAACTGATACATTCCCATCAATGCAGTGCGCCACAAATCATCCAGCCCATTCTTCTTCCTAATTGTAAATGAAACTCCAAATTTCTTAAGGCATGGAATTGAGATTGCAATAGCCTGTGACTTTACACCAGTACCCAAAAGAGAATTCCGTCCTGGTGCATGATTTGCATCCAACGTCAAAGTATTTCTCTTGCCTCCTGTCGCAGTCCCTCCAAGAGTAACATTTGTTCCTCGACGATCCATATCCGAAGTCACCTGGTTCGACTGTGGCTTCCAAACTGACCGCAAGAAACTTGACGTCAAGCCACCTTCCGTATCAACAACCAGAAGTAACAGTTTTGGACCGAATAACAGCAACATGGTAAATGTGGTCATGAACCAGACTCCAATAGCTTGCACCATTGAACTGAAAGTAGATGTGTCTGCAGATTGGCCAAATGCGAGGAGAAGGAGCGATATGATAGTAACACAAATAGACGACAGGTAGATATACGTGGACTCGTTGAATTGGGGTTTGACGTTCCAGGTGAGCATACCAACAACAAGTGTACCAATCAAAAGAAGGGCATTGTATACCCAGAGAAGAACCGTTGGCCAGACAGGAGCGTGAGGCGAATAAACACAGCTGTACGTAAAAGCAAGACTGTTCCCAAGGGTCAAGGAGCTTTTCAGGGGAGAAAATGAAGTCCATAATCCAATAAATAATCCCTCGAGTCCAACAATTACACACATTGCAGTAATCATAACCCTATTTTTATTTTATGTTTAATTAGAACCGTAAGTAGTTTGCTGAAAATTCCAACTCACCAGTCTTTCAGCAGTTTCGGCGAAATCATGTATTCAGGCGTGAAGATGATATGCATTCTCATATTCTTGACAAAAATGGAGCCGAATACGATGCTGAACCCAAGAGCCGGTAACCACAATCGGCCGTTACAGGAGGTCGTAGACGAGCGATACAAGTGATAGAATATGGACGCGTACGGAAATACCGATCCAACCGCAATAAAGCTTAGGAAAAGAACGGATCCATTTCGAATGGTCTGGGAACGACGACAAATCAGCGTAACGAGCAATACGCAACAACTGAACACTATTCCAATTCCGGCAATCGCCGTTAATACTTTTCCCTGAGTGTTGGATGGAAGTAGGACTTGTTCCACGTAAATTGGTCCATCTGGAACAATATTTGCTGTCCCTGTTTGAGCAAGCTTGTTAGCTCGTGTTTTTGACATTCTATAGTCATACCATCAAAGAGTACTACAGTTTGATTTGGGATGTTGTAGAATGTCGTTAGGCCAATATCCGTGACTGCAAATGCTGTGTTGATGATGATGAATACCAAGTACGAAAGAATTTTACTTCTCACGTATAGGATCTGGAAATGGAGCGCTTCCGGCAAGGTATTGATAAAAATACGGGCTGGTATTTGGAGTTAGTGTAAGCAAACGTTAGTGTTGACTCACTTTGCCAAATCACCTCCCGGTCCCATTATCATAGGATCCCCGCTGATTCCTCTATATCCTGTGTTTTCGAACAGCGTTGAATTCATGTATGCATTTAGTTTCCTCGAGGCGAGCATTTGCGGTGTAAATTGTGGGTTGGATGTTAGTACTTTCTGAAATCCACTTGCTAATAGCCCAGCACAGTCATAAGCAATAGCCATATTAATATTTCCGATGTTGAATGGTGAAGGGTTTGCCCTAAACGTTGTAAGTTAGATTGACTCACAATGTTTGATTACTTGTTGCTCACCCAAGTGGAGCAGTTATATTGTTAACTTTCGCAGTGAATGTATTCATTAAGTTAGAGCTATATTGCGTGGGCATATTGCCTCCGGCAATGAAAATGAATCCACGACTCAATTTGAAAAAGTTTGGACCATAAACTACACAGACGTTATTATAACCTGGCACAGAAAACGACGCTTACTTTTTGTTCCATCTCCGTTTACAACTGGTGGAAAATTACCAAGCCAAACATAGTCAGGGCCAACTGAGGCGTTCCTGTTGGCCAGACTATAGTACACATCCGCGATATTGTAGACATCCGAAACAATCATTATATATCGTGCATCAACAAGCTGCAACATGCTAGCGAGGTAATCAACACCACCGGGCGTCAACACTAAATCCGAATTCAATTGCGTCAAGATTGTAACCCCACCACGAGAAATATAATCGATAATGGAATATGCCTCTGCAGAGAATACACGCTTCAACTTTTAATTTTCAATCATGTTACTTACGTGAAGTCCATTCATTGTTACTGTAGGAATAAATTATCGCCATACGACGAACGTTCCACTGTTGCAAAAGCAAGTAAGTCGCCTGTGCAATCCCAGCCACTTAAATATTTCAATTTAGAAAAGGCCTTAGGTCAAAATTAACATGAAGAAAAAATCAGTACTTGTCATCATCTGCATAAGATACGGATACTTGTATCGATTCAACATTTTGAATGAAAACGTCTCGATTCCACAGAAAGGGAGCTAAATAATATAATGTGAGATAAGCAAAGTGTAAGCATAGACCTGAAACGTACTTCAGCGATTGACATCACTTCACCGCTGTACCCCGTCACCTTACGATCGAAATCAGCAAATATTGCAATGACATCTTGATCGGCTATGATTTCAGGCATAGTGTGGGCAAGAGTATATCCAGGAGATTTGTATGGAGGACCTGCGTCATTGTATCGCTTGATGTTGATGTGAATGTTTGGGAGGAGGCTGTCGTTCGCGTTTATGGCCTGGATGGCCAGATCGCCTGCAATGTCACACCAATAGAATACTCCAGGTGCAGTAGGTTGGAAGAAGTCGTAGATGTAGTTCGTCATATTCACTGCAGTCCAGATGTCGTTGGTGACCAAAGTCCCGTTATACTTCAATCCCGGAAGCCTAAGATATGCAAGTAAGAAGAACAGTTACATTTTCATCGCGTACCATCGATATGGGCCTATGAAGGCAATCGTCACGTTCGTCTTTGTGGTTGCCATTAAAATTGTCAGATTTCTGACAGATCATAAGAGTGGAACAACGAGTCATTACACATCGGTATGCCAAGAATAATTTATGTAGACATTAAAGAAACGAAATTGAATCAGTTTATTTCACCGACGAAAGGGGAAGATGATATTCATCAAAAAGTTTACTTGGTGACGTTGTGGATTGCCTCGGCCAAGTACTTCACGTTACCACTGGTGATACCAGCAATAGAAATACGACCATCGCGGGTCAAGTAGACAGAGTACTCAGTCTTGAGGCGGTCAACTTGCTCAGGGGTCAAACCAGTGAAACAGAACATACCAATCTGGCTAGTAATGTGCGACCAGTTCTTTTGAGATCCGTAAGTCTTCTCCAAGTGGTTGCGGAGCTCAGAACGCATTGAAATGATACGGTCAGCCATGAGCTTGACTTCACGGTGCCATTCCGCCTTCAACTCAGCGTTACCCAAAACCTCCTTGACGATTCTTGGACCGCTCAATGGTGGGTTAGAGTACATTGGACGAACCAAGATCTTGACCTGGGAGTCAACTCGCTTGGCCTCCTCCTTGTCAGCGACAACGATGGAGAAGAGACCAACACGTTCACCGTAAAGACCCAAGTTCTTGGCGAAAGACTGAGCGAGAAGGATGTTGTGTCCTTGCTCAACAAAGTGACGGACAGCAAAGGCATCCTTTGATGGGTCACCAGAGGCAAAACCTTGGTAGGCCATATCAAAGAAGGCAACGTGCTTCTTAGCCTTGAAGAGGTCGGAAAGCTCTCTCCATTGAGCCTCAGTTGGGTCAACACCGGTTGGGTTGTGGGCACAAGCGTGGAGAAGGACGATGGACTCCTCTGGGAGGTTGTTCAAGTCCTCCTTCAAACCAGCAAAGTCCAAGCCAATGTTCTTCTTGTCGTAGTATCTGTAGTTACCGACCTCCAACTTTGAGTCACGGAAGATGTTTCCGTGGTTACCCCAACTAAATTGTTTTCGTTAACGAATTGACCAATCACAACTGAAGCAAGTAGGTACCTTGGAGTTGGGAGGTAGATCTTCTTTCCACCCTTTCCGTTGAACCAGCGAGCCAAGAACTCTCCTCCAATACGAAGGGCACCAGTTCCGGAGAGAGACTGGGTGGTAACGACGCGTCCTTCCTTGAGGGCAGAGGAGTTCTCGCCATAGGCAAGCTCGGCGGCAAGCTGGTTGTAGGCAGCAAGACCAGTGATTCCAAGGTACTCCTTGTCCTGACCGGCGGCAAAGATAATCTTCTCGGCCTGGGAGGGAAGAGGTTAGAAGCAGTTTCCCCAGGGATCAAAGACACAAACCTTCTTGACACACTCGAGAACGTATGGCTTGTTCTTGTCGTCACGGTAGGCTCCGACACCCAAGTTCATCTTCTTTGCGTTTGAGTCGGCCTTGAAGGCCTCTGAAACACCGAGAATTGGGTCAGGGGGTCCTGTTGGTTGGTTGGTTGGCAGTTGTTAAGGACTGATAAGCGACACCAGAACAGAACAGAACACGCGGCTACGAACCCTGGGGCACCTTGGCCCACTGCGACACGGAACGCGCGAGGGTGGTCAAGTTGATGTTGCGGATCGATGAGGCCTTCTTGTAGGCGGAGTGCGCGAGTCTGTTGGAAGAGAGAGAGTGTGTGTGTGTGGGCATTTGTAAGAATATCGATTGACAGGTGGTTGGTGCCCTAATAGCCCAGTCTCTTTCCGTCTTCGCTGCTCTTATTATGCACTCGACTGGGAGACATTGTGTTGGGGCTAGGGTTCATCGACGACACACCTGAGCATCTTTTGTATGAGACCTTTTGGGATTGGCCAAAAAACGAAAATGCTCCCCACTGCAAGAACCCTATCACATGGACCAAGACATCGCGCCATATTTTATGGCGTCGTAGAGCTTAGGACAAGTATAAGATGCATAAGTTGGAGACGGTGTAGTGAAGTTTTCGAAATCAGGATAATATTTATTCAAATGTATTCAACCTGAGGGAATATATCAATCATTTCCTAATATACATGGAGAGTTAGTAAACGGTTGAGGTAACTGTGAAACTTACAATTCGACTTTCATCGTCCATCATTTCTTCTGAAATCTGGACCTTTGCCACAGTTCTATTCACTGCCTTCACAATCTTAGCAATACTGTTCCCCACCAAAGATGGACATCCAATCAATTGGAGCCGCTTGAGCGCAATACATCCAATGATGACAGGTGCTTCTGGGTCAGGAATCTCCAACCCGTTCTCAGCCGCTAACACTTCCTGTTCGATAGCATTTTCATCGGCCTGGGTTTCCATATTATGAGAGCTTGGCAAATACGGCTCAGTCTCGTGGAACTCTAGTTCTTCATCCTCCTCCTCGAAAGTCATTTCCATCTCGTTCTCAAGAACTTCATTTCCTGTATCCATACTAACAACAGATACCACCATTTTCCTCCATGCACTCATTTTTCTTGGAGGAATCACAAGTTGCCGCACTTCGGTCAATGCCTTCATATCCTTCAAAATGAGTGTTTCGAGAGCATGGAAGCGATGCCCCACAAATATACCAACGTCCGCACATCTCCCCAATCCAATACAAGTGAAAGATTGCAGATTGGTGCACAGCTGTCCGACAGAGGATACAGAAACCTCATTCAAGTTCAAACCTGGTCCGATTTCCAACACTCGAAGATGCTCGCTCATTGCGCGTATTATTCCGACGAAGCTTGCATCCGTCATAGTATGTGACTCTGAAAGTGAAAAATGCGTCAAGTTTGAAATGACTAATGGCGAGGTTAATGTGGTGTATAGCGCGGCATCGGCAATATGTGAAGTAGAGCTGTGCAATCCAATGTGCGTTAAACGAACGTTTCTGCTCAAAGTGGAAGGAATTTCTGCTGAAGCTGCCGTCGCTTGAGCTTCTTCTTGAGCTTCTTCAAAAAGGTTGGGAAGACTTTGGGTTTGTAATTGCATAGGTTCGTTCTCAACTTGATCAGCAGTACCTGGTTGCTTTGGTGAAGTAACAAATAACAATGCAGTGAAGGCTTCTGTACTGAGATTGACAAGTCCATGAAGGTTTATGGATGTGATATTCTTGTTAGTCTTCGCTAATTGAGTAGCCAGCATAGACCCTTTAAATGTTCCGAGTCCTCTTGAGCTTGAAAATGCGGCTCGCGTTGACTTGAGGTTTCCCAAACTCAGGGTTTGTAAGTCCGGCAAGTATTCCAGTACTTTGCACAAGTCGGCTTCCAAAAGAGTATGAATTCCTGCCAGCGACAGGTTTCTTATAGATCTTGCGTGAAACACAACGGTAAGAAGACTGTCAATGTGCAAATCTGGAGACCAAGATATTTGCAATGTATTGAGCTGAGAAAGCTTCAGACTTTCGTCTTCATCCATTTCAATAATGTTTGCCGGGTTTTGGATGTTTGTAGCAGCTCGTCTGATGCGAGGAGTAACTGGCATAGAAACACTGGATCCAGCGATCCCTGTCGACGACTTCCGGGTGTTACGGCGAAATAATGATGGGGAATTCGGCAAAGACATGGCTGAAACCGGTGTGATGGGAGACTGAAGGTTTGAACTAGAAAATGGTTCCACAGAAACGTTTTCGAGAATCAATTCCTCAAGTTCAGGGCAAGACTTAATGATTTCGATCCAATTTGATGCGGAGATAGCGTTACTGAGGTTTGAAATACGAAGAGAATGAATCAGCTGAGCATATGGATGTAGTTGAGGCATTTGAGTTTTGAAGGGATAACACGCCGCCAGTTTGAATTGAACAAGGCATGTTTCTTCAAAATATTTCCATTTCGTATCGTCCGTAATGTGAATTCGTTTCCAAAACTTGTTGGCAGTAGCGTTATTCCACCTATTTTTAGAGAACCTTCAGTCTTCGCCCTAACATGAAACAAATGGTCACCAACCTCTTGTTCACAGACAAGAGAGCATACAACTCCTTTCTTTGCGAAGTTTCGACATGAGATGTAACTTCGAGCATTAGTTCCATGGGAAGCGGCGTAGAATATTCTGATTGAACAGGTTCTTGATCATCTCTGACCTTAGACCAGAAGCTAGATAACTTCGAAATCAGATTTCCTATTGACGATGCTTTTTGTACAGCTGGGATGAACATCTCAGCCGATTTCAGTTCAGGTGAGAAGAATGTATCCAGATCCTCGTCCGACACGCATTCGTTGCCAATCTCCACTTCGTTACTCAATTCTAGCTCTATGTGGGAGAAATTCGGCTGAATACCAGTAGCAAATTCTGGTGGTAAGGGTTGCATGCTTGGGTGGCCCTTTGCAGGAACGATTCTGAAACATGAAGTATTACCGAAAATTTCTTTCCGACCGGGCGAGTAAGAAACAAATAAAATTAATAAGGGACCTATTGGATAGAGTACAATGAGATTTTCTTTCATATCCAGTCCATCATTTCATTGTGCGAGATTTACATCAAGTATATCTCTTGTGTTGTATTCTGCAGTCAAAAGAAGTGACAGCGCCAGAATGTCAACCATTGAGCCCCTTCCGGCTCTGCCATCAGCATCACCTGCTCAACAAAAGCAAGAGAAAAAGTCCACCACTCGTCCGTCACCCCCAAAGTCACAACCCAAACCACATTCAAACTCAAACGATGACGCGAATCGAATCAAGTTTACAGTCGAGACTCCGACACCAGGAGGGGCCAAATCAAACAAAGTAAAAGATAGTCTGGCAAAGGCTCGGAAGAAGGCATTTGCACATCGCCATTATTTTACACTTCACCCTGCGTGTAACAAATTACTTGCGAAACGATGGGAAGAGAAGACTATGCAACTCCATCACCGAAGATTACGTCAATCGAAACCAAATATTGACAATAGGCAGCCAAAAGTTTATCCACATCTTGAAATGAGACTCAAGGGCGTGCAAATTGAAGAAGGTGTCCTCACACATCGCTCAAACGCTTTTTCTAACGTTGATTCTGAAAATAGAGAGACTTCAAGAAATCGAGCGTAGGAACCATATTCTTCTTAACAGAATCAGCTTCCAAATGCTCAACCCAAGTGAAGTATCGAGTCTTCATATTCATTCTGAAGAGGAGACTCTGGCTCTCATCATCGATGCCGTTGATCACAAGCGTAAACGAGACAAGGAAAAGATCACCAAGGAGAATATGGTATGCAGCAATTCTTTATTTTCACGTATGAAGCTGACTTTCGATGCAGACGATTCTTCAAAGAATTGAAGATAAAGCCCCAAACTACAACCGTTTGGCGTGGTTCAACGAACGTCGCAAAAACCTCGAGTATTTGGCAAATATTAGCAGCTATCCTATGCATTATATGGAAGACTTGGATGAATACGAAGAGCAATTTCCATACAGAGGAAGAACCCCAGGCGGAACTCACCACCCTATCCGTGCACAAACCCATGATCCAAAAGAAAACACTGACTTAGACACAAAGCAAACTATGCGGCCATCCACCGAGCCCATGAGAATGCCAAAGAAGCAAGAAAATTTGAAGAAGATGGCCTCCGCGAACGCGGAAGAACCTTTGGTTTCAATCCCACGATCGCACAGCGCCGGTACACACAAAACCAAGCAACCAGTAAGGCCCAAGCCTGAAGTAACAGAAAAAGTAGAGGAATCAGGACAGATTCCTGAGGAAATTGTTGCAGGACGCGAATCGCTGGCAGTCGATAGACGTCCCACCATTCCCGCAAAAGATATTCCTGAAGCCATCGATTCAAATATAATCTCTGGATCTGGAAGCAAAGAGGAATTACAAGAGGCAGAGCCAGTCGAGGAAGAAGTTGTAGCAGAAGCGAAAGAAACAACACAATCTCCTACGTTAGTTTCTAAAGTAGCCTCAAAAGCTGGAAGCAAAGTCAACTTGAAAGATTCAGCTCCAGCCTCAAAAAAAGTAAATGATTCCTTCAGCATTCCAGCTTCAAATAAAGCCAGCGCTTCAAATCTACGAAAGGAAGGGTTAGCTTCATCTCAAAAGGCAAGTGCAGCAAAGTTGGCAAGCACAGTTCCAGCCTCCAAACAAGCTAGTGTTCAAACTTACGAGACGCGAAACAATCGTCGAAACCAGCTAGTGCTATGGTATCCAAGGCTGCAAGTGCTGCGAAATTGAATGATGATTCTTCTCAACCAAAGTCTGTGAAGGGCTCCGCTAAGTCCCTCTCCAAAACAGCATCATCAAAATCACCGTTGGCAGCCCCATTACGAGCATCTAACAAGTCACTCACGAAATCTTCCTCTGAACCATTAGTGATGTCAAAATCTCTTGCTAATAGCAAAGAGAAGTTGAAAGATTCACCAAAATCAGTGAAAGGATCCAAAAGTTCTCTTAATAAGGCTGCTTCAGAATCTGTCGTGATTGGGAAGGGAGGTTCCTTGGTCGCAAGTAAAAGCAAGTTGATTGAGTCCTTCACTGCGGGAGAGGCTAACTCGCAAAAGGGCTCAGCTAACAACGTAGTTTTAAATGATCCCAGATTGAAAATGAGGTTGTATCATCTGATGAGCCAAATACAGAAGATGAACAGAAAGCAACTGAAGATCCCCCAGCAACAGAGGAGATTGACCCAACTGCAGATCCAGATCTGGAATATTAACGAAGCAATCTCTTTATTTTCTTGTAATTTTATTATTATTTCGAGGTATAAACTTTAAGACTTCTTTGTGGTTTGTTAGTGCAGGCTGTGATTCCCAAAGATTTACCAAGATCTGCTTGGATACTGTCCAAGACTAAACGACCAGCTCTCGTCTATCACAATACTAAGTAAGTGAAGATCTCAAAATGGCAACAAGTCCATCGCGAACCCCTTCCACAAAACCTGGAGTTCCATCAAACACACCAAGGACGAGCTTCTAAAAATGCAACGCCAACTTGAAGCTATTGAGCAGAAACAGGAAAGGTCCAAGCAGAAAGTAGACAAAGGTCGCCCAAAATCATCCCTCCAATAAGCTTCAACAACCATCTACAACTCCAATCACAGTTCGTTCGGGACAAGAAACAAGCAAACCTACATCTACAAATTCATTTACGCGACCTGAAAGCGGTAGTAATGACGGTAGTAATGACGAAAAATTGAAGCGGAATCCGTCAGAAAGGCAGACAAGTCTACTCAACAAGAGGACACCCAACCAAGTAATGACAGCGATATTCGGTATTCTACGACTTCAAATAGCGGTTCAACGCGCTCTCAGAGCGATGATAATCTCAACAACGTCAACAAACGACCTGTTCGGGTTGTTTCATCTGACCAGGAACTGAGGATGTCGAAAAACCGCGAAGAGCTTCTATTGGGGCACCTGAACGCCGAAAGTCAGTGAAAAAAGCTACTCAACTGGAGAGAACGTTTTTCTCTGCAAATGATACAGTGGCGAATCGGAGGAGCCAGGATCTCCAATTATTTGAAGCAAGTTCAGCCATTTGCATTTCCGGATGTTGCTCAATTGCCAAAGTCGAACAAGAAGTTGGATCCTATTGGTGCATCGCCTTCTCTGCGTGGGCGTCGGTTGGATCCGATATCTTCAGTTCCCGACGGGAAGAAGCTGGAACAATAATGGAATTTACTCTCTCAAGATACTGTCGTCCAAGAACTTTATCTGTCACTTCAATATCAGAAATACCTCCAACTTCAAAGCAAGAGTCTTCTGCCGCGATAGTATGGTTCAGGAACAATTATACAAGTTCAACCAACACCAATTCCATTCACAAATATCATCACAAAGCCTCCTGACGATGATGTTAACGCTAACGCAAAGAGGCGAATAATAGTGACAAAGAATTGCTTCAGGGTCTCAAAATTCTCTGCTCCATCCATCGCATTTCAACTTTTGCGAAGATCTTACTGATTCGGGTCGACCTCAACGGCTATTACATCAACGGTCTCCTAGAATAAATCGCGAAAATACTGCTCATTCAACGCGTCAACAACCTATATTGAATCATTGGACAAAGTCCGCTCCCTCCGTGAAATAGTCGTTGAAGCGCGGCATCACCGCCATGAACATTGGCACACTCCTATAGTCCCACCCAACGAAGCAGAGCTTGCCATCATCACAGACTTAGAACTCAGAATCGCAGAGGAACTGAAATCCTTACCGAGTTTGGCAACGAGTCCGTATACATCTGAAGGATCCATTGCAGCTTCGAGAGCGAGTGTCTCGTCTGGAGACAAGAACCCTCGCTTATCAATGTTGATTAAAAATGCGACCTTAAAAATGGAAAAGCTGAGGGAAGAGACTGAAGCGGAACGAAGCGTATAGCGATCGAAACCACTACTCAACGACGATTGAGTACGCAAAAACCAATGTCGTTGCACCGTCAGTTAAGACACAAGAAAGTCTGGCGGAAAACGAATTTATGGAGGATGTAAAAGATTCCTTGTGGGGTTGTTTTTGTTGTTGTTGTGAACGGAAAGATCGGAGGGTGGAGCCTGAACCACTTTCTGTCTATGAGCAGCAGAAACTGGAGTTATTGAAATCAAGGACGAGTACAACTGTTCGGGATAGTACCACATCACGTGACAAACGCACGTCTTTACGACCGAGTGTGACTAAATGATACCATTAGATGAAGTAAAGAGCTTGTATTTTTGGTATTCCTTTGATATCAGCGCTTCTTTCCAAACAAATTGAGCTTGGATACTTTTGCAGCGACTCTGAACGTCAAGCTCACACGCGAATTTTGTCGCTTTAACGTATAGGTTCATCAGACTCTGCCAACACATTCATTCCCGCTTCGGTCCAGTTGTCAATCGTTGCAGAGACACACATCTTCCCAAGTTTCCCCAATACCATGCAAATAACCTTCATACATTTCGTCTTGCAACATCACGAGAGAGCGAGGCTGAATCAGAAAACGAAAGTCAGGAGTAGGACGTATTGTTTGTGAGTCAGCATCGTCATGCTCGCCAGTAACCATTACTTCGTCCAGATTTCGCCGTTTATAGAATTCCAGAATGCAGTATTCGCCAAGAGAGACGGTAGCAACGGTAGGACGGTAAGCAGGTCCATCGAGGTGAGGCATGATGCCCTGACCGGGGTGGTATTCATTCACCAGGCAATGGTTGGGACATATTTTGTGCCGTCAAAGACAAAGGCAGAATCAACTTCTGCGGCGATGCGGTCTGCGAGAGGAGCCAGCCAATCAGGAAGCTTCTCGGGAAGGGCAACGTTGTTCTTTGCCGCGATTGGCGTCGCGCCCCAGTTTTGCAAACGTCGGTTTTTGAGTGTGGTCCTGTAACGTTTGTGTTGGTTTGTTTGGGTTTGTCGGAGCACAGTCGAGTGAGACGGTGGCTCACCACTTGGGCTGTGGAGCTGAGGCTACTTTGGCTAAGAGACGCTCTTCTTCTTCGGCCGTGATAAAGTTTGGACGGTAGGTGAATGTGGGGGGCACAGTTCGTGTTGATAGCATTCTTTTATTTTGATATCCTTACCACTTAAGCTTTTGCAAACACGACACCATATGAACAACCTTGGCGTGCAACAACATCAATCCCTTTTCAACAATTTCTCTGGCATCCATCACACCCGTGCTCTCAACGTTAAAGTAGAAGCGCTCAGGTTTGGCATTGTAGTCGAATGGTTCGTCTGGGTTTGGCTCAGCCTCTTCCGCGCCATTTGGACCCAACGGCCACTCTTTTTTTGCATCTGTTTCAACCCAGTACGTAGTGTGGCGCAGTTTGTTGTGAGGGTCGTATTCGAAGGCAATTGCTGCAATTGGGGACCACTTTGCGTGTTCTTTCGCGGTTCCTGCCAGATTAAAATAATAAATAAGGCAGCTTATAGAGTAAAAGTTAAATGTTCAGAACGCACCTTTCTTTGCGATGCACCGCATACGAACTTCCTGGCCTTTCCGCAGCCGCACAATAACGACACCCGAATCATCATCACTAGAAAAGTATGGCGTCACCTTTGAATTCGATGAGACGAGGTCTCGCGCCGTCACGTCACGGTTCTCATCAGATTCACATCGGACATTCAAAGTGAGGACGACAGCGCAGTTTTCGCAGTATCTGATTTGAGAATTGAGTTTGAAGTTGGTTGAGGTGATTGAGGTGATTGAGGTCGTTGGCAAAGGAGACGAGAGTGCAGAGGTTTCATTTGAAAGACCACAAACACCAGAAACAGCAACTTACTCTGCACAGTTACAGTCTCGGGTGTAAGTAATCTGGTTAATGTTGTTTGACATGAGCGGAATGAGACCAAGTCGGTGCGAAATCATCTCGTCAACAAGGACCGACTGCGTTTAACCATCAGCTCAAACAGCCTCTCAACCACCCCCAAACACAACACGCTTAACACATACGCTGTTGTTCTCAATGTCCACCAGATCAATCGCCATTGTCGGTACTTCAGCAATCATAATCCTGCGCAGCGAATTGGCCATGGCTAAGTCGCAGTTCCAGAGCTGAAACCGAAGAGTCCGCGCTGTTGGGTTCACTTCTTTGATGTCAACCTGGGGCCCACGTCCGTCTCCAATTGTTGTTGCCATTTGTTGTGTTTGAGAAAAAGTTTCTCTGCTTTTCGAAAGTAACTTTTAATTTCATAAAGTCAATTAAAACAATGTTATTTTTAATGATATCTTAATGACAGCTCGATCTGCCTGCAATGCGTCCAAATACAACGCTTCCTAACAATGAATTCCCTGCAAGTCGGTTCCAACCATCCAAACCACTAGCAGCTTCTCCACACACAAACAAGTTTGCAATCGGTTCGTGAGCCTCCGTCATGGCTTGCGCTTCTGCGGAGATTCTCAATCCACCCATAGTATAATGTCTCACGGGTGTAACCAACGCAACATCTAATCCCCGCCAGACGTTTAAGCAGTCATATCTTTAATATCAAAGAAATTACTCACAGATGACTTCATCGCCTGTAAAATGAACTGGAATATGGGACTTTCCAAATCTATCTGGAACTTCAACACTGACAACCTCCCTCTCAAGCTTCAATGCATCCAGCAAATACGCTTCGGCTACTTTCTTCAAAGACTCAAACTTTTGAACGAGCCCGCGTTTCACGTAGAATCCTATCGCGGCTTCACCATACGACTCAACAACGAATCTATTCATGAGCATAAGAATAGGTGGTGGCGTTTCAAGAGTGCCAGAATCAGATTTCTTGTTCGACGACGAGAGGTTGAGCATTGCGGTAGAAACAGCGTCACGAGTGGAGAGCTCATTCACAAATCGTGAAGACGTTTGCGTGTCAATCAAGAGTGCGCCATAGGCACGAAGCGATTCTGGAGCTACATAATATTTAGACAACATTCAGTATCAAAGAATCGCTTTTCAATCTAATGACTCACCTAAAATCTTGACTGCGGCTCCAACATCCTTAGGATCCACAAAGCCAGTAGGATGAATCTGAACCTGCCCCAGATCTTGTGCTTTGGCTCCAAACTCCATCCCCAATTTAACACCATCACCCGTGGCCCAAGGCCCATTCGTGGTTGCTAATTTCGCATATCGAGGTGCATACTGCTGAATCAACGCGTTTGTATCCGCTGCATATCCTCCCGTCGCCAAAATAACAGAGTCAGCGTGCATCAGGTGACACTTAGAGGCGTGATCAAACTGTAGCCCGGTAACGCGAATTCCGCGGTCTCCAAGAAGTTCTGTAACTCTTGCATCTGTGATAACTTTGATTGTATTTGGAACTTGGTTTGCAGTTGCGTAAGAAGAGTCAGATGTGCTTGTCGATGGTGCGAGTGTTGCAATGTACGTTTGGAGAGCTTTCATGATGTCCCACCCAACCGCTTTTGGTTTCCCATCCACTTCAGTTTCTCTGTGTGTACGTGGAGCCTAAGAATATGGTAAGCCATTGACTCAGTGTTGGAATGGCGAACGTAATCACGTACTGAATGCCCACCGCACTGCGAGACTTGATCCAACGTGACTCCGAACGACTCAATGAACGCAAGAGCATCTGCAGCTTGTGTAGCAAGAATTTGAACAAGTTTTGGGTCGTTTTTGTGTTTTCCGGCTGCAAGTGTGTCCTGTTGGAATAATTCTAGGGAATCAGCAATCGAAAGGTTTCGTTGAGCTTGAGTAGGTGCAGCGTTCATTCCTTTATTGATGTGTGTTTAAGTTGGATATCATTAAAGAAGGTTGAAGGGTACTGTCAAATACCTGACGACGCTTTGGCGGAATTCCCACCCAATCGAACCTCCTTATCAAGAACAGTGACCGCAGCTCCACATCTGGCAGCTTCGATTGCGGCAGAGAGCCCAGCAAGGCCGCCGCCAACAATGACAGTCGAGCGAGAGGAAAGCGATGCAGACGATATCATGATGACTCAGGCAATATGTTTCTGAATTTCTTTTTTTTTCTTGAATTGTTCCTGATTTGTTCCGCCTCTCACAAATGATCTCAATGATAAGCTGTTGGGTCATTCCAAGTCATCCTCTTCTCTTATCCAAATAATCAAGTTTGTCACTTCCTAGTGTTCCATCCAATTTGCGATTTGGAAAGACACAATTTGTGGACAAGTTGGAGGCGGACTATGCTCCATCAAAACTTGGTTGTGGATGTGTTTTGTTGTGGGGAAGTCACCAACTTTTTTTCACATAAATACTCGAATGCCGACAGCCAAACCTTTCATCGAAAATACATCTGCAATTTAACTCGAGTTCAATGTCCGTTCTCTACTCCCCAACAATGACTCGGGTCTTGGAGGCATGGCGCAGCTTCAAGCGTGGAATGCGGGAATCCTTGGATGGCGAAAACAATGGCTCTTTGCGGCCTGTTGTTGGTACGTAACTCTTGTTTTATAAGTGAAATAGTTGCTGATGTGTGTATTCGTCTAAAGATATGATTACGGGTGCTCAGATGCAAGGTTGTTTGATGGCTTTCCTCCCATCCATGATCAGTTTGGACACTGGAAACATGGTCGTTGATATGTTCATTTCCTCGTCACTGGTCACTCTTTTGATGGCCTTCATTGGACTGCTTGGTTCCACAATTCGTAAAATCATTGATGACGATTCCGAAGTCAACTCGGACATCAACTTGTGTGTCAAGGTGGAGTTCCACATGATGGACAGATGGAACGAAGCGCAGGAAAATCCTCACTGGAAGGCTTTGGCATGGATTATTACTCAGCGTTCTAAGGAGCAGACTAAGGGTCATTTCCGTATGATTCCATTTATTCCTGAAAATGATGGCGATTCTTCATCTGATGAAGAGGAGGATGACGAGCTCCAAGTGACAATCAGCATTCCTGACTTCAACATCCTCCCAATTGGCGACCGTGAATTGGTACGTTCTTCTTAATTGCATGTAACCAACCAACACAAACTAACACTATCACAGGAAATCGATTTCAACAAGGGAAAATACATTGTTCAGTTCGACGACAGCGGTAACCAAGCCAACCAAAACAAACTTAACGATGGTGATGGAAAGAACAAAATCCAAATCGACCCACTCATCAATCGCGAGCCTCCAATCTTGATTCGTCGCATCGATGGAGAAGTTGCTTCTTTGTCAGATATGCAGGCAACTCTGAACGAAATCACCAAAATCTACGCCCGCGATCAAGCACGCAAGAAGAGAAGATCTCGTTACGAAAGACCTGCCGACTGCTCTTACTGGTGCTGGACTCAAACCATCCGTTCCGAACGTGGACTCGCCTCTGTTGCTCTTGATGAAACTCAGGAAACCCTTCTCCTTCGTGACTTGGAAACATTTGCCAACGATAAGCACTTTTACAAGCGAATGGGACTTCCATACCGTCGTGGGTACTTGTTTTCTGGAAAGCCTGGAACGGGAAAGACTTCTCTCATTAACGCCATTTCTGCTACTTACAACCGTGATCTTTACTACATCAACTTGGCGGATATCAAGTCTGACAATGAGCTCCAATCTGCATTCTCCTCCGTCTCTAAAGGCAGTATTATTGTGTTTGAGGACATTGATGCTCAGTCTGCCGAAGTCCACACTCGTGAACGTCGATTTGCATTGAAGAAGGTTGACAAAATGCGTGCATACAAGGAAAAGGAGTTGGAAATCAAGCGCAAGAAGCGTGAGGAAGCTGAGAAGAAGCTTTTGGAAGATGAAGACAAGGAAGAGGAGAAGGGTGAAGATGGTGAAAAGAAGTCTCCCGCCAAAAAGACCAAGTCTTTGGAAGACTTGCTCAAGGAGGATCTTATGCAAACCGAAGAGGAAGATATGTTGAGCGACTTTGGCGGTTTCAAGTCCATGGGACCTATGATTGGTCCTTCTTTGCCATCTAAAATGGACTTTGGCGACTTGAAACTCACCAAAGGTTCTCTCTTTTCCGGATTCACTCTCAGTATGCTCTTGAACTGTCTTGACGGACACATGCTTGCCGAGGATGTTATCATCATCATGACTTCAAACCACCCTGAAGTGCTTGATCCAGCTCTCATCCGACCAGGCCGTATTGACCTCCACCTTTCTCTTGGCTACTGCACCCACTACCAAATGAACCGTATGCTCCAATCCGTTTTGGACGACAAGACTGCTTGTATTGATTTCAACGCTTACCCAATTCCTCAAAACATCATTGCACCATGTGACGCGCTCCGAATCTGTATTTTGTACCGCTCGAATCCATCAGTCATTCCAATTCGATTGATGGAACGTGGAATGGAACTGTTGTCTGGTAAATCACAGAGCTCCGGAATTCAAGCTGGTGAATCTTCCATGGCGTTGGAGGTGACGACTAGTGGCAAGCCGGAATTGTTTGATTCCTCCATGTCGGTGGTTTCGTTGGATTCAGGTATCATTTCGGGTAGCGATGTTGGAAGTGAAGCAGGAGAATGTGTTGAAGGTATTCGGGAGAGGAAGCCATTCGCGGCTACATCAGCATAAAGTAACTATTTGTATAAATTCTATAATAAACAACTGCATTTACAATATCAATATTTCAATCATCACATCATTCAATGCATGCACAAATGTACATTCTTCACATCACTGTGCTCACAGGAAACAAGAAACTCAAACAACACGGTTCCTTGCAATTTCTTCACGAATAGCTTTGGCTTCTTTGGACACATCGTTTGGATCCAACATACTAAATCCGTACACATTAAAGTACATTGTTTCACAAATACGCGAGAGGGCTTCTTGAGTCAAGAAACCCATATGACCGGTCACAACGACATTGTTGAAAGACAAGAGACGCGAAAAGTACTTGTCTTCCATGAAATCGTGCTCGGAATGGTCTTCGAAAAACAATGCAGCTTCGTTTTCATAGACATCCAACGCAGCAGCAGCAATCTTTTTTGATTTGATGGCACGAATCAGGTCAATAGTGTTGATGAGTCCGCCTCTTGATGTGTTTATGAGCAGTGTACCATCTTGCATTTGAGAAAGCGAAGTAGAGTTGATGAGGTACGCAGTCTCCGGAGTCAAAGGACAATGCAGAGAAATCACGCGACTCCGAGCATACAAGTCCCCCAAGGCACATATTCACAGTTTTCCCAACTGGCCACTTCCTTGTTTGGAAAGGGATCATAACACAAACTTTGCAACCGAAACCGAGCATGATCTTGATGAAGCATTGCCCAATTTTCCCAGTTCCAATCACACCGACAGTCTTTCCGTGAAAGTCGAAACCAACGAGTCCAGCGAGGTTGAAGTTTCCCGTTTTGACACGCGTTGCGGCAGGTACGATACGCCTGTTTGCAGCTAGAGCAAGAGCACATGCGAATTCAGCGATTGCATGTGGACTGTATTCTGGGACACGCGAGACTGGTGTGTAGTAGTGAGTAGGTATTAGTCACGTTCGAAGGAGTATACTAGAACGCACCAACAAGGCCGAGTTCCTTCGCAGCCTCCAAATCGACGTGGTTGAAACCCGCCGATCGCAGAGTCACGTGTTTCACGCCGAGAGTTGCGAGTCGATCGAGAATGTACGATTCGCTTCGTCGTTGACAAAGATGGAAACAGCGTCGAAGCCACGCGCGAGTTCGACGGTTTGTTCGTCGAGTTTGACGTCGAGAAGTTTGAGTGAAAACGGGATTGGAGGTTGTTGAGGTTGTTGAGGTTGTTGAATTGGTTGTTGTTGAATTGGAGGAACTGTTGTCGAATGAACCAAGGGACTCCGAAGCGACGCCTCAAACGAAGCGCCAAAGTGGTCAAGGAACCGTCGCTCGTGCCGCATCGCATCAAACACACAGAGCCGCGTTGGCACAAGTCGCGACAGTGTTCGGAGGTGACTCATTTGCTGTGTGTTTGTTTTGGAATAAAGTGAGTCAACTGCCGCCGCCACTACTGTGAGCTCCTTCTTTTCCTTCCTCACAATCTCAATCTCTTCATGTCAAGGAAAAAACAAAAATAGAAGTACAGTTGTTCTTTACTCTTCCACTGCTCGCTTAGTATCCGCCATAACCTCCATAACCTCCCCACTGTTGCATTCCTTGTTGCTGTTGAAGCATCTGTGGCTGTTGAGTGTATCCACATACCCAGCATTTCCGGCTTGAGGAACGCCGCAGATATAATCGGAGTTACTCCAGCACTGGATCTTGCCATCTTGGCCATTTATCATCTCCATCATCTGAAATCCCTCTCTTTCGGCTCCCGTTTTGAGCCACAGCTTCCTCAGACGTAGGCATGCGATATGTTTGATGTAAAAATTGAATCAACGCGCGATATGCAATCACATCTGTGTCACGTTCATTCAAGTAATCCGCGTACCGATTACCAAGCATAAGTTTCTCATATTCCGTGAAGACGGTGCTGGATTTTAAAGCATCCCATGCGTTTCGAAGTGCCTCGAGTTCCACAGAAGTGGTTGGGCCGGGAAGGTTGAGCTCAAAAAGGAAGTACTGGAGAAGGAGGGACTTGCTTTCAGGACCCACGGTAGATAAATGCTCTCTGTAAATTTGTCGAGCTTCTTCAATGATCCTTTTGCCTACAATGCAAAGATAAGTTTTTCCGTTTCTCGAGTGATACGTACTGCATAGATAAATTTGGCTCGACTTGCAATCAGGAAGCCCTTTGCTTTGTCATCATTTACCAGACTCACTGCGCTGACAAAGCATTCATCTGCTTTATCAATTCCATAGTTGCGTCGCATAAAGTGGGCGTATTTATAAAGAGTCTCGATATGCCCAGGAACTGTTCCAAATTAGAAATGTTGAATTACATTCAAAAAACTCACCACTCTCCATCAACTTTGTGAAAATCGCGCCAGCTTCTTGAATCTTCCCTTGTTCTTCTTCGAAAGCAGCGTATTCAAGACGCAATTCAGTGCGACTGAGGATAACATCAGCGAAGAGTAAAACAATCAGGTTCGGATAACTGGACTCACCCTGCAGCCAAAAACAAGTTTGCCGCCCTGTAGTACACATTTCGCGCCCCATCAAAATCTCCTCGCGTGTGAGACACCTTGCATATCTCAACCAGAATTCTTCATACAAAGCACATGGTACCATACAGCGTTCATATAGCACGTACAATCTTGATGACTCCGCCTCTCCAGAATCCACAGCAGCTTCCAAAAAGTCCAAATATTTGCGCCAATTGGCAAGCTGTGCATCATCCATTGGCTTAATATGGAAATACGGACGCTTGATTTCAGCCTCGAACGCCCACAATTTCTGTACAGCAATCTGAGTTTTGGTGTGTACTTCCGTCTTGAGTGCCAGAATCTTTTGACGAAGTTCGATTTCGTATTCTTTGGATGAAGTAGGAGCTCGAATATCTGCGCTGAGACGTTCCAATTCATCGGAACTGACAGCATCCGTTGGTCGAACAGTGGGCAACAGTTTTGCAAACTTTTCAAAGTATCGGGAGTATTGGTGGAGGGGGATTCGGATGACACGGTCCAAAATCGCAAGGGCTTTCACTGGGTCTTTGTTTCGGGTTTCTTCGTAATCAATGTACTTGTCCCAGAATGTGTGGCTTAGGAAGTCGTAACCAACTCCTTGAGATGCACGTTCAAAAACACTGAATGAGAAGAATATGATATAAATTAGCTACAACACCACGATAAATAGAATAAAATAGAAGAAGTAAGAGAGTAGGTACACCATATACAGGAAGAATTGATTCAGTCAAGTGGAGGAGAAGCAAGCCTTTCAATGACTATTAGTCCCAACGAACTCGAAGATCACGTTGAAAGAACCATAAAAAGCAGCTTGCCTTTCAACCAGATATAAGATCTTCAGCATATCACTGAATGGCATAGCTCTAGGAGAGACTGGAGTACACTGAAGATGGGAGGGAGGGAAAGCAGAAAAGCAAAGAAGCAAAGTAACTCACGCCCTCACAGCTTCCGGATCCGACAATTATCAATTTTGAATTGGCAGTAATGGTTCCAGAGGTCGATAGAGTTATGGATAGCAACGACAGCCCGTTCAAAGACCTAAACATTCAAAGGCACTTAGGGCGCCTGCGTTGCCACTCGCAAGAAAGACCCACCTCTTCAGCCTTTTCCGGTCCTTCGTTTCGCAGTTCTGAGTCGGCGTACTTCTTCCAATAGCCGAAACAGAGCGGGAACTTTTCGAGGAACGAGTCGAAGGCCAGACGCACATTCGATTGGCCGTGTGCCTCGGACTGGCGCAGTAACAGTTCCCAGGCGGCAAAGTCGTCGGGATTCTGGATTGGTGGTTATTTAGATTGGCACTGCGTTGGGCCTTGATGATAACACCGACCACTTGAACAACGGTCCACTGCCTTCCCATTCGGATGTCTGATCTGGATGGTACAGGTTGTCGTTAGCACTCGATGGCTCGATTGCGGGAGAATAGCTGGGCTCTCACCGTCTCCCATTTTTGTGACTATGAAAAAGAACAATAACAAACAAGGGAAGTTAAATGCATTATCACTGTTTATTGAATGGAATAACTTCATTATAGGGCAACTTCCGAACGAGATTCTTGAAGTGCCCCTTCACGAGATACAACTTGAGTTCCTTCCTTGGCATCTGTAACAGCCACAGGCGACGCCGATTTCGTAATATTGAATGCAAGACCAGCTCTAACGAGCAAAGAATGCATAACAAGTCTTACATCGGTGCTGACCTCTTGCAGTAAGAGATTCAAGACGTCATTTAAAACATTGGAATATGAGTTTTGAATTGAGTGTCGTCAAAGTCAATCATTGCATTCAGAATGGTCACAACGACTGGTCGCCATGCAGCAACGTTGCGTTTTTTGGATTCGGGGTCCAAACTGTTGTAGTTACCAGATACTGTAACTTAGTCTAAATTGAAGTCTTTGTTAATAATAACATAACGAAAATACACCAAGCTACGGAATTAATCGCTTCTCGATATCTGCTCTGGTCCTTTCCTCTCTTCACTTGGATCTGAATACATTTTGATCAAAATGCTAATGTACGTTGAAACACTGCTTGTTTCTTGCTTTAACAAGTTTGGAAGTGTTTTCATAAAGCCCATTCTGTACAGAGCCATTCTTAACTCCATATCTTCGTTGAATGCTTTGGCGAATTGGTAGCTTCGTTCAAGGCAATCGATTAAAACAAACACGTGCTTTGATGAGAGTGACTTGTACACAGAGTCAGATCCAGACGAAAGAACTTCTGTAGAGTTTGGATAACTAGTAAGTGAGAACACATTTGTGATAATTCCAGGAAAATCTTTCTTCAACGGTTTAGGGCGTCCTGTGATGTCGGGTACGGCAGATTGGGTTGGAGAAAAGAACTTGATTCGTCAACGATTTGCAATTGTTTGGCGAAGCTGAAATCTCAACGTCAGCCTCGTCGGTTTCAGAGGGAGCAACGACTCCAGTTGGCTCTTGGGGCATTTCAGCACGATAATCGAAGAACAAAGCATCGGGCGTGTAACTCGGAATAAATGAATGAATATCGAGCATACTTTCTCCCAGAGGTTGTCATCCATTTTGTGAAGATTTGTTTCGATAAATTGTTGAAGGCAGGTTGAGCCGATGCGCGCCAACGTTTCGTTTTCTGCGTCGAATAAGAAAGTGATAAGAATCTAACGGGAATGTTTTCGAAACTCTGGACATACCTTGGGTCATACAAACAATCAATAGATCAAAGATTCCGTCAACGCAGAACATTAGCTCATTCAAGTATTGCCCAAACAATCAATAAACTGCTTCAGCACCTGAATCATGGTTGTGCTGACCCACATATCACGCTCTTCTTTTGAGGCAAACTTGCTGACGTATTCCACCACTCTCAGGCTTTGAGTTTTCAAATCATCAAATATTGGGAAAAGAACACCATTCGCAACAATTTCCCATGAATCACGGGTGAATGTAGCTCCTTGGACTTTGAGAGCATCAAACAAATGATTCAACGCTCGGGTTCTAACTTCAAGCTCACAAGTCATAATGACCAAGTACAACGCGTGAAAGACAGGAAACCAAAATTTGAAGTATATATCCTCAATTGAGGCAGTAGAGCTGACATTTTCCATTGACGGGGTTACTGGAGCCAACGTTGAAATCGCTAGTCCTTGTGAAGCCTTTTCCAGTCCGTTCAGAATCAATAAAGCTGCTGGAGTTCCTGCAATCATTTCTGCCATGATTTTTTCTGTGGGTGTTGCAGTCGATTGAAGAATCTTTGTTCCTCCTGGGGCCTTTGCCAATTCTGGAATACGTGGGAATGATTGTCTCAACAGCTCAATCGCTTGCAAACTTGTTTTGGAGTACTTCTTATTTTGGCAGAAAATCACGATACAAGAGACAAAGTCAGGAAAAGCCAAGTTTGCAACAATGTTTTCAAAGTAATTCTTGAAGATACTTTTTACAATATCGAACGCAAGGGTCATATTTGCTCTATTTTAAAATAAGTACTAGTTTTAAATGAGCAAAAATATCACTGTACCGTGTGGCTCTTTCGCCGCTCTGATGAAAGCGCCGAACATAGCCTTCCATCCGGACTTCATCGACTTAGCCTTTGCTTGAATCATTTGCTGAAGACAAGCAAGCGCCATATCTTTGATTTTGACATCGGGGTTATTTGCCAAAATGAATTCAAAAGGCTTCAAAAAGTCTTTTTGGAACTTGAAGTTTGGAAGCTCTTCAAGTTCCAAAAACTTCATCGCTAATTGCCTCAATTTATCGATGGCAAAGAAACAGACTTGGGTGTTGTTGTGACATCCGACTTTGTTGAAGTGTTCTCCAAGAATCGCCCATAAATTAGACCATTCAACTCTGATACGATTCATGTTGTAGTAAGAAATTTCGACGAGCCTCTGGAGGCAGTACATTCGCGGATGTTCAGCAGTTGCCGACGTATTTGTGATTTCATCCCACGACACAATACACATTGCTTTGACAAACTCCACAATCGCACCTCCATTTAGTTTTGCCGAGGATGCGAATACTTTGTCTACTGTGAGAGTCATCGACTGACAAAGAGCTCCAGCAATGGCCTCTTCGTTGAGAAGTCGCACTTCTTTCTTTGGTGAATTGGGCCTTGCCCTTGGGTCTATTGGTCCCCTAATAATTTTGCAGTTGAGGACAAAGTAATACCAAGAGCTAAAACTTACTTTTGATTCGCTAGTTCTGCGGTCAATTGTCCGATTTTCTCCAACTGACTTATAGCGAGAACTACGTCCATCCAGTTTTCGCCAATATGATTTCCTGAAGTGAGTGCAATATCGAGAAGGCAGGTGATTGCTTCCACGTTCTTGGGTTTCAAATCGTAAAGGTTATTGAGGTGTGTGCATTTGGCCAAAGTTGAAAGGAAAGACTTTCTCTCTGCCTCCATTTCAAACATGCACACAATCTTTGATGAATACTTGAAGCCGTCTAAGGCAATGCGAATCAGCTCTGTGCTATCGGAATCTTGAAGTGGTCCAGAAATTGCTGAAAGAATCGCCATCCATATAATGGAAAACATTGGTTTCACGTGTTCGTAATGACTTGCGGTGAAGAACGTCGATTTTTGAGGACTCTGGCCTTCTGCTGACGGCGTGGCAGTTCCGGATCTCTTGTTTGCTTTCATTATATTGTTGAATAATGCCTCGGTCTTTAAGGCCATCGATTCTCCTGGATCTTTTTTATGAGCTAAAGCAGGGCTATTTCCAGCAGGTGTTGCTTTTGAAGCTTGCTCTTCTTTCATAACAATTTCATTTGTTTGAATTTCATCAAAAATTGCTTCCAGAATCACAGGAGGTACGTCTTTTCCTTCGTCAATTCCTCTAAATGACAGGAATTAAATAAGAAGCGAGGTTGGAGTGCTCAATACCTATTATTTTTCAAGAAATCACTCTTTGTCATCCTCTTTTTGACTTGAGTGTTGTGTTGATCTGTGTTCAACATAATCACACTGTAAGCCAAAACATATGCTGTGTCGGCGCTGGAAAATGATGTTGGGTTTCCTTGGAGGTAACGTCCAGCAAACTTAAGCATAAAGCGATCAATCTTTTGTGATTCTCCCGGTAGACGGAAAGACTGTAAGAACGTTCTCAGAGCAGTGACAAAAGGCATATGAGAAAATTCCATCTCGTCAACGAAAGCATGCATAATGGCGATGTTTTCTTCATCCCTATGTGTTGCCGTTAGAAATCGTTTGGCTTTTAAGTAATATGCACCCTTCTCCAAGGAATTCTCCAATCATAGTTTTGTTCAATCCCTCTGTGTGAAGTAAAAAGAAGCAATGTCTTTCGGAGTTCTTGATGGAATACAAGCAGAATCCAACAAATATTGCATTCCCTGTGGATAGTTAGTAACAACTCGAAGAGATTGAGAACAAACCTTTTGGGCTTGGTATTAAATCGTTTAATACCTTCGAGCAACACTTGCTTTCGATGTTTCAGATTTTGGAATTGAGTGGGGTCATCAACTAGAGGCTTATCCCCTTCCTTCAACAGATTTAGACCAGATTCTGCGTCTTTTTCATTGCTGATGCGGCATTTTCGGCTTTCTTGGCATCTGCATCCAACTTTGCTTGAATCCACGATACCAATGGTTTTAAAATTCCTCTAACGAGTAACTCCAGTCCTCGACGCTTTAATTCATTGTGATCTGCCGTGGTTGAACTCAACTCTCTGATTTGATCTTTCGAATATGTCACTAAGCTCGCCGTTGTTAAGGATGGTGGTCCATTACTGTACGAAACACCACTAGGAATTGTGATTTGTGATAAAGGGATGTTTGGTGCGTTGTTGTTTTCTTGGATAGACATTGATAACGTGTTGATTAAACGTTCCCAAATGTTTTCTTGGGCCGACGCCTCCAAGTCACAATCATAATTTAGATAAATTTCAACCAATATTTTTCCTCCGTCTGCATTTGGATCGCTCAGAATCCGTAGAAGTGCTTTCAAAAGAGATGTTCTTTGGTGAAATGTGACTGCTGTTTTGGCCTCAACAATTGGAATTATAATTTCAGTGAAAACGACAGAGAGTTCTCTCTGAAATAATAATAAGTAATTGATCAGACAAAATTGTAGTTCAATACCTTGAGAGCAGTACGTAAACCAACCAAAGCTTTCCCAAATATTTCCATACTGACATCAAATACCTGAGGAATAGTACTGACAGTATTTCGACTCAGTGACAAGCACAAGTATTGTTTGACTGCGTGAATGAATTGGGAGTTTTCACGTGTTGTGTTGATGGGAAAGAGAATCGGCGTCTGCGTCGTGAACACGTACAAATGAGTTGATAGAATCAAATTGATTAAATGTAACGCCAATAGCTTTGATCTCATAGATGGAGTTTTCAAGTCTGTCCCAGCCCTGCAATGAAATATGAGCAAACAACTAAATAAACACGTTTTTACCCTTCTTGTGGCGGAATAGGCTTCATACTGAGTTTACAGAGGGCTCGAAACACAAGGTGCAGGTCCTTGTAGGTGAGATTCAAAGGATCTTTTCTCCGCTTGATCGCGTCATTGCTATCTTGCGCACCAACTGTAATCGATGCCCTAATTAACGAAATTAATAAAAACTATTGATTATGTAATACCTACGAGCTATCCTGGTTGTTTGCTTTCGAGCCCCAACAGCTCCATTGTTGTCAATACTTTCTGTGGCAATAGATCCACGGTTTGGAGTATCCAAGATGATGCTATTCTGCAAGCTTCCAGTTTGTTCTGCAGCGACCATACTGACTTCTCTGATCATTGGTTTTGGAAGGATTGGAGGCGAAACTCTCCCAAAGAGTGCTTGAACCATTTGCTGAAGAGTTGTTTGAGCGAGCATTTGCGTTGTTTGAGTCTTTGAAAACAAAAATATGTTGTAGGTCGCTCTGATCGCACGTAAAAGAACAGCTCCATGAATGGCCGACTTTGGATCAGAACTGGAGATTGCGCTCATAAGTGCTTTGACTATCTGAAGCTGAAGCTTATCGTCCGTTGTTTCGCCGATAAACGCGTCACAAATGGTGTCAACAACTTGACCTACGATTCCAAACGAACGTTCGTTTTTATCGATATCGAATCCGTCCCGATCGTCATCCAAATCCATTTTTAGCTGCGAAGAGTTGGTTTTCACTGGACTATTAACGCTCGGAGAAAGGGAAGTTGTGGCCATTTCCGCTGCAGTCAATGGAGAAACAACACCGTTTTCGTCATCTTCATTAAGCTCCGATGAAGTATTACATCGTCCCCAGTAATTGTAGGTAAACAGCTTTCCAAGACAATCAATAGCAGTTGTGGCGAGGATTGGTTGTCGCGACTGACAGGCAATTTGGAATGGCTGAAAGACAGTTTGCATAGCTTGCAAATCTGGATCCTTCTTTTCCAAAGCAGCTTGTGTGTAACTCTATGTTAAAAAAGGAGCGTAATAGAGATTTCGCTCACCAAGAGCCTGTTTGGCACTGCTTAACAAGTTTGGAAGCTTCTTTCCTTCCTTCGCGTTGACCAACTGCTCAAGCGTGTGCTTGATGAAAGTCTCTCCTCCGCTGTGGTTGCTCATCGGGTTTTTTGGTGGAGGATTCGAGACTGTTCGGAAGTAAATGATTGGCACTCCGATTGGCACATTTCAAAGATATTCAAAAGTTTATTCAAATGGCCAATTCGTTTACTTCTTAGATCCAAATGTTTGGCCATACGACTTTGTAATATCGCATTGTACGCGTGGATGACTGAATCGTTTGTCTAATGAACGGAACAATGCCTTAGAATCCCATCCATACATTTGAGAGGAAGTAATTGGAACGGGATATCTGTCTTTTGGTACCATGGACTGAATTTTGGACTTAACGTTGTATTCCTCTGAGTTTGGTAAAATCTTGGTTACTAATTTGAGTTGATTGAAACAATATCTACCATCTTCAACTTCCTGGTCAGTCTTAGTGACATCCATGGCTTGGGGCTTATTATTAATTACAAGCTCTAAGTGATATTAACAATATTCTTGATAAGTCTCAAATCAGACTCACTGCTTTTCACCGAAGGACTGAGTGCATAGTGTTCATACAAATGGTAAACTCGAAGTTCCTTTTTAATCGTTTCCGCCTGTATTCTGTCAGTAAAGATAGCGTTCTTCTTGTCGTCATCTGCAGTGGGTGGTGCAGCTGGTGGCATTTTGAAGGTCTTTGTTAACAATACAATGGTCAGAAACTGGAAGACAGTATTTATTGTTCAGCTGCAACTGCAAAAAGAGAATTATTGTCGTCAGAAACCGTTGTGTCATTGACAGGTAACTGAATAAGTTCCAATCGCCAAAGCTCTTCGTCCTGTCAACAAAAATAAGAATTGAGTCAAAGTAACTTATTACTTATGTATACCAGTGGTTCCAAGTACTTCATCTCAAATTTCCATGCATCGCGACACATATCTTCCAAGCTCTAAAGCATTTGATTAATAGTTGTAATTGAATTCAGATAGCAACCTTCTGAGTCGTCCAATTCAGTTCAGCCTCCGCCTTGGAAGAATCAGATATAGCAATTCCAACATCTCCGTCGCGTCTTTCGTGTATTTCAACGGGTATTTGGACACCACTAATCTTTTCCACCATTTCAACAACTTGTTTGACACTGTATCCTCGACCGCATCCAATATTGTAAGTCCAACAGTTCCAGGGCTCTAATGTCGAGGTAATAGCTTGATTTACTTCCGTCAGAAATTCAAGCGCGCAAACATGAGATTTGGCAAGGTCGGTAATATGCAAAAAATCTCGGATTGGCGATCCATCAGGTGTTGGCCAATCTCCACCAAATATTTTGAAAGGTTTAACGAATGGTGACTTATGGCATATTGTTGCTTGAGCTCTTTTAACCCTCCGAGCTAATCGGGTAACGATAGGAACCAAATTCGCAGGTTCTTGAGTACCATTATACTCTCCCAAGTGACCTGATGAATGTGCTCCTGTGTATCAACATAAGATACTTTTTGAATTTTGAAAACCATACCAACTGGGTTGAAGTATCGCAATATCGCAGATCGCAAAACCACTCCATGTTGCTTTGTCTGAGTATAACACACGTCTCGAATGATTTCTTCGATATAAAGTTTTGTTCTCCCATAGGGTGATTTTGGTTTTGTCGAGCATGTTTCCGTAACCCCTTGAGCTCCATCTGCGCCGTTGAGGTCATACTGTTGCTCATCTAATGATGATCCATAAACACAGGCACTGGATGAAAATACAAAGGCAATATTTTTCTTGGATTCCACCACACAGTTCAACAAATTCAATGTGATTCCGATGTTGAGATTATAGTACAGCAATGGATTAACCAGCGATTCCGCGACTGACTTGGCAGCTTAAGTGGTAAGTGTTAAACGATCGTTAAAGTTTTCATGAGGTTATATACATACAAGCAAAATGTATTATCCCCCATATATTAGGATGAAGACGAAAGACTTTGTCAAGAGCATCCTTATCAAGTAAGTCTATTTTGTGGAATGCATGTATTTTCTTTCTTGCGATTTGTTGAGCTTGTATGAGTGCATCTACAACGATCATCATTACCACAAGAAGATTATCAACAAGATATCTTACCAATCTTTGAGCTTCGAAGATTGTCGACCACAACAACTTCCCATGCTAGTTTCGCTTTGCCTTCAGTGGAATCATCTAATTCACCTTGTTGTCCTCGTAACAGAAGCTCCAACACAGTGTTGGAACCAATGTATCCAGCACCACCTGTAACCAAAATGCAGGGTTTCTCGCATGGTTTTAGTGGAGGATCGTTCAAACTGTCCATGTGAGTGAGTGTTGTTGAACTATCCGACAATTCTTTTTTGCTAATCCCACAAACTGAGTCTCGATGGCTTCCACAAACAATCTCGCACCCGTGACGAGTTCACGAAAGACTCCTACGAATTTAAACAGCTCTCAACCAGTTATACCGGCAATTCAATCCAACAAGCAACTCCAAACGTTCGAGTATCTCAGGCCGAACTGCCACCCAATGAAAATGGTGCCGCCAGCAGTAAACAGAAATCTAACAATCGAACAGAGTCTCAGAAACCCCAGCCACAAGTACAGGCTCCTCAGCCTCCGAAACCTCCAGGCTTGAAACCGAAAAATAAGATTCAAAAGTCTTGCAAACCGATTCCCAGGATATTAGCTCTCTCTGAAGAACAAGAGGGAGAGATTCGTGAAGCTTTTCAGTTGTTTGATACGGATGGATCTGGATCAATTACAAACAAAGAATGGAGGTTTGGCTTCCTGAATTCTTTACTTTCCAATTTTGACAATCTCATCTCAGAATCGCTATGAAAGCTATGGGTTAGTGTCAATATAAGCGGCGTCGTTAGTTCCTATCTAACAATGTCCCAGGATTCGAGCCAACAAAAGAAGAGAACAAACAAATGCTGTCAGAAATGGACAAGGATGGAAGTGGAACAATCGATTACGATGAATTCTTGGGTATGATTACACGACGTCTGGTCAACAATATGGCGAAAGCAGAAATGCAAAAGCTGTTTCATGTCATCCGCGAGGCTTTACCTGTTAGTAGAATGAGAATCAGCGCGATCCACCTGAAAAATATCGCCGATCTTGTTGGAGAAGAATTTACGAGTGAGGAAATTAAGGAAATGATCGAGGAAGGAGACAAGGATAATGATGGGGAGATTTCAGAGGAAGACTTTGTACGACTGATGCGAAGGACCAGTATTTGGCAGTTACCGCGGCCTGCAAATGCTCCACCTTCATGAACGCATAATAAAGAACGATGAAGGATGGGGGATGTTGGTTCAAAGAAATGACTCTCTTTCTTTTTTGTTTTTTCTTTTTAGCCCTCAAAAACCCAACAAATGCCAAAACTCTACCTGAAGTACAAGCAGGCAGCGTCCCTTGGAATTGTAAACAGTTCCAATGGACCAATATGCTATTCCAAAGACGGAAAACATGCCATCGTTCCTGCTCTGGAAAATGCAGCCGTTTGGGACCTTCGAAAGGGCGAATTGGTTGGTGTCAATCGATCGAGTTTCATCCTCAGCCAGCTTTCCTGACACTTCATACCCCTTCAGATTGCTACATGGGAAGATATCGATAACACGTCTGAAGTCACCTGTATTGAAAGAAGTCCTGATGGAGACAAGTTTGCTGTCGGGTGAGAACGCAACCTTTCAACGCCTTTCAGATTCATGTTAACAAGCAATCGATTTTTTGTACATCCAGTTATGCGGATGGTTCGATTCGGTTGTGGGACTATGAAACATCGAGCACAACTACAACTTTCACTGGACACAAAACTGCAGTTTCAGCCTTTGCATTCTCTCGCGACGGATCTCGGCTTGCATCTGGAAGTAGAGACACGGATCTCGTTATTTGGGATACAATTTCGGAGACTGGATTGTACAGATTGCGTGGGCATAAGGATCAGATCACTGGACTCAAGTTCATTGAGTCTATTGAGTTTGGATGCGATCATCTTGTTAGTTGTTCAAAGGATACCATGATGAAGTTTTGGGATTTGGGTGAGTGGAATACGTTCGATCAAAGTGAGAACGCGGTTATTAAAACAGATTTCAAGGAACTCAACACTGCGTTGAAACTGTTATTGCGCATCGTGGAGAAGTTTGGGCTCTCGAGCTGTTTGAAGGAAACGTTGCTGATCCAAAGTCAGAAGCTGCCACTCTTGAAGACCGGAAAAAGTCTCGAACAATTGTGACTGGTGGTTCTGAAGGAGAAGTCCGTGTCTGGAAGCTGGATCTTAAAGTTCTATCTGAAAAGCTCGAGCCTGTCGACAACGGAGCCATTGGATCGTCATTCCATGTAGATGAAGAAAAGTTGGCAGAGCTTAAGGCTAAAGAAGCTGACGCTGCTGCCAAAACTTTGAGAAAGTGCGTCGAATCGCATGGTCTATTAGAGCGTCAGAGTAAAGAAAGGGTCTTGACCATCAAAGTCCATGATTCGCGACGATACCTTGTAGTTCAGGTTCGTATCATTTTTTAACACGCAGTAATTGTAACATCGAATTCGCATGTGTTTTGCAGGGAACGGACCGAATTGCTGAAGTCTATAAAATCCGTACCGAATCTGAACTTCGCCAACGTGAAGCTCGTCTTAAGCAGCGTCGTAAGAAGGAGAAGAAATCAGAAGACATGGATGTAGACGAAGAATCAAAGCCTCTCATTACCATTGCCGATGAAATCCCACGCGTGAGTGCCATCAGATGCGGCGGAAAGATCCGCTCTATTGATGTATCACCTTCAACAAAATCGGCATCGACCACGAAGGAAGAAGTCTCTTTCCATATTGTCTGCTCCCTTACAACAAACCAAATCGAAGTGCACACTGCAGGCTTAGACTCAAAAGACGAACCAACACGACAAGAGCTAGTCCTCGACAGCGCCGGTCATCGTAACGATATTCGTACTTTGGCACTCAGCAGTGACGACCAAACCCTCGTCTCCGGATCCCACAACAGCATCAAACTCTGGAACATTGAAACCCGAAAATGTCTCTCAACAATGGAATCCGGATACGCACTGTGCTCCACATTTGTACCTGGAAACAACCACGTTGTCATCGGAACCAAAACTGGAGAGCTGCAAATCTTCCATCTGGGCAGTTACACCATGATTGAAAACATCCAAGCGCACGAAGGTGCTCTTTGGTCGATGCAGGTGTGGCCAGACCGTCGCGGAATCACAACCGGCTCCGCTGACAAGGATGTCAAGTTTTGGGAGTTTGCACTCGTCCAAGAACCCAACGGCGCTAAACGCCTTACACTCACCCACGTTCGTACTCTCAAATTGAATGAAGACGTTCTGTGTGTACGACACAGTCATGACGGGAAGTTGTTGGCGGTTTCGTTGTTGGATTGTACGGTGAAAGTGTTTTATGCAGACAGTCTCAAATTCTTTTTGAGTTTGTATGGACACACCTTGCCAGTATTGAGTATGGATATTTCGTCGGATGGGACATTGATTGCAACGGGAAGTGCAGATAAGAGTGTCAAGATTTGGGGTCTTGATTTCGGTGACTGTCACAGAAGTTTGAGGGCGCATGATGATAGCGTTATGGCTGTTAAGTGGGTGTTCGGAACACACTACCTTGTGACTGGTGGAAAGGACAGGTTGGTAAAGTGGTGGGATGCTGACAAGGTACTGTTCTTTGCAAACACATTTCATGCAATACTAACTTCGCCTCTAGTTTGAACAAATCATGAAAGTCCAAGGACACCATGGAGAAGTCTGGGCTCTCGCTGTCGGAAAATACGGAAACATTGTCGTCAGTGGTTCCCACGACCGTTCCATCCGTATCTGGGAAAAGACAGACGAACAATTCGCCATCGAAGAAGAACGTGAACGCGAGCTGGAGGAAATGTACGAAAAGCAAAACTTGGACGATGACGACAAAAATAACCGAGCCATTGGATCTGGAGTCGCAACAGATGCTGAAATTGATGGAGTCTCAAAGTCTGTTTCTGGAATGGGAACCAGTGGAGAAGCTGCTGAAGTTGGTGATGCATCTAGAAAGACTGCTCAAACGATGCTCGCTGGAGAAAAGATTATTGCAGCTATGGACATCTGTGAAGAGGAGACGGAGAAGAAGGCGATGGATGCGGCTGCGTTGGCTCGATGGGAAGAAAAGGCAAAAGCTGCAAAGGCACTGGCCGCCAAGGAAGGAACCAAAGAAAAAATCGAAGAGAAGCCAAACCAGAACCCAGCAATCCATACGTTGTTGCCGCTCAATTGGAAGACTGGCCTCCCGAGGCATACGTTCTTCACGTTGTGGAAGGAATCCGATCTGGAGACCTTGAACAAGCCTTATTAATGCTACCTTTCGCCAAAGTCATTGAGTTGCTGAAAATACTGTTGGTTTGGGTGGAACAAGGCTGGAATACTCATATTTCGTCCCGAGTCTTGCACCACATTCTCCAAAGTCACCAAAACGAAATCGTGTCGTCGCGTGTATGCCGTCCGGTCCTCCTTAAGCTGAAAGCGCTTATTCCAGCTGCTTTACGAAAGGAGCGGGATACAATCGGATTCAACTTGGCTGGTCTGAAGTACATGAGGCGCGATTGGGATGCAAACCATTCCAAGGAGTTTATGGAGGCGATTGGGGAGGAAGATGAAAGCGAGAAGAAAGGAAAAGGAAACAGTAAGAATAAGCGCAAGAGAGTTGTCGCTGTGAGTCGATGATCTGCGAGGGATGAACAGAATAAACACCCATTTTGACACTATTTCGTCGAGGTACCCAAAATTACAGTGAATTTAGATTGAATACTACAATATATTCAAAAGTACAAGTATCTTCCGAAATGATAAATATAACAGTATCCTAATCACTCAACCCCCATTCTCTCCAACATTGACGAGCTACATCTCGTTGAACATATTCTGGCACTTCAACATTGTTCCTGTCCTGTCCATTCAAATAAGTCTCCATCTTCCCCAAAGCATCCATTTGGCGCATAGCTAACTTCACATTCGATTCCTTGATCCAATCCGTAAACGCTGAATCCTTCAAGACTTCGTCCAAATCAACAACAGAATACACATCAAAAAGACCCAACGAAATACGTTCCTCCAAAGAGATAAATCCGGGAGGTGGAAGAGTGTGTGAAGAGGGAGTTGGAGCAGTGGTGGCTGTAGGCGGGCGTCTTAGACCATGCAACGTTGCAAGGGCTTCTCGAAGGGATTGGATGGATTCAGGGGATGGAGGGTGACAAAAGTCTTGACAGACAATGTATCGTTCTGAATTTGCAGGACGTGAAGACACGGGTTTTATGATTGCAATACGGGCAAATGAAGTATACAGGAGGTGGAGGAGGCCAACGGAGAATGGGGTGAGGAGGTCGAATGTTTTGACGAGGAAGTCACCGCCTGGAGCAAGGATTTGGAGGGCAGTTGTGATTTCGGCGAGGAGGATTGATTTCAGGTGGTCTTCTTGGTTGAGTTCGTCGCCTGTGGAAGCCATTGCGCCGTCGGCAGTGACAAGGTGGACTTTATGGGAAGGAGAATTTTGAGACACGAAAGAGATGAAAGAATCAAGTATTTCGACACGTGTAAGGTCGCCCGAGTTGTCGGGGCCATAAGTTGGAGTGAAATCTGGGTATGAGTTTTGGAGGAATGACTTGTCAAAGTCGAGAGGACCTTTTAGAGTGATTCCAAAGCCGCGAGGAAGAGGGGACTTTTGCACTTTGCGAGCGCGCCATAGAATATATTCAGAGAAGCCTCCAGGACCAGCAGCAAGATCAGCAAAGACTGGTTGTTGATGGCGCAAGAGACGGGGCAGCAGATGAGTGAGTGAATCAATGTTTGCGAGCTTCACAGCAGCACGATTCAGAAACAAATTAAGCTGATCGGCAGTGGCAAACTTGTTTGTGTTTGATCTGGCACGAGTGAGGCGATGTGGGTCTGCCGCAGCCAGGTTTGCACGCTTTGATCCAAGCGAAGCCACAAGAGCAGAATAACAAAACAGATCAGCGTTTGGAGCCGCGGCTTTTCTGAGTTGTGCATCGATTTGGAGGGTCTTAGAGTTGGAAGTGTTTGAGAGCCAGTCGACAGGCATTGGCGGCAATGCATTCACATTCGACTGTGCATTTGAATGATGATTTGAAGACGAGTAGTTGTTGTTGGTGTTGTTGTTGTTGACTGGGTTTTGAGTTGGATTGAGTTGTTTGAACTGCGGATCCACGCGTCGGTCCGTGCGTTCAACATCACGTGATGAGTAATCACGGAGGTGGCTGTCACGTGAGTAAGGATCGCGTCTTGTGTCGTGGCCTCCAAACGAGGCACGGCCACGGCCACTGTCTCGCTCTCGCTCTCGATCTCCTCGCCCACCACCGCCGCCACCGCCACCACGTCCGCCGCGTCCTCCAAAGCCGCCACCGCGACTGTTGAACATTGATGGCGGATCCATCCGTGGCGGAGGCACTGGCGAGTCGGCTGGTGTGCCAATGTACCGCGGGTCGTTTGCAAACAGAGACATTGGAAAGAAAGAAGAAACTAGAGAGTTTAAAGAAAGAAGAAAGAAAGTATAAAAGTATATATTAAGTTTGAATTATTTTGAAAACAGGAAAATCGTGAGTCACTATTCTTCTTGTTCCAAATTCTGACCCTTTCCTCCTTCCAAGATGCACGTTGATGCGACACATCACCAGCCCCTCCGCGAGCAGCCACCAGATCCGGGCCCTAACCAGTTCCAGTCCAACGGATACGAGAACCCTGCGGACACAGCGATTCCACGAGACGCGTCTCTTTCGTCCATGTTCTCCATTGGTCTAAGTGCGACGACCCTTCGCTCAACTTCGACTCCGCAAAAGCAGCCACTGTCCCACCTTCTCCGAAAGCGCCTTTTACTTTCAAACTCAAAACTATCCCAGAAACAAACGTCTCCTCTGCCCTCGGCACCACCAACTCCGTCTCTGGCTCCACAGTCCCAGTCCCAACTGCTTCTGCGCTTCCTTGCGAAGCAGTTCCACCAACTACCCGCAGATCACTCACGCTCAGTCTCCGATGTCACTTCAAGCTACTCGTCCCTTCCGTCCCCAAAACCAACTCCCAATCCAGTCTTCAGCAGCCTCAGGGACTCTCCCTCATCAACCAGAACAAGCGTAACCACAACTGCCTCTATCGCCGACCACGAAACTGACGACCCAATCCTTCTCAAAGAACAACTTCGTGTGTCTCGCTCTGCAACAAAGAAACTGACCACCCAACTTAAAAACTTGCTTCGTGCTTTGGATTCCACACGTTCCACACTCACTACTGCTCAACGTGCTCTACTTCGTGAACGTGAATTGTTCAGTCTCAGGGAACGGATTGCGGCAGAAGCCAGAGAGAGGGATGCGGACAAGAATGACTTGAAGGTGGAAGCTTTGGAGGAAGAAATGGCTGGATTGAGAGACGAGAAGCGAAAACTGGAAGATCGTGTGGAAGATTTACTGTTTCGTGTGTGTGATGGATCCTGTCGGAATTCTGGCTCACCAAATAAGTCAAAAAGTCCTTTGAAATCGTCCTCATTCAAGCATACCACATCTTCCCACTTATCTGCATCTATTTCTGTACCATTGCCCGCAATTTTACCTGTATCTTTGCCTCCACCCATTGCATCCAATTCTCTTTCAGCCAACCCATCCCCATCTTCAGCTCCTTCTTCACTCTGTCCATCAGCCAGTTCATCACCCAATATTCCATCACCGGTAGCACCATCTCCAGAACCAGAAGAAGGATATGGTAGTGGCGAAAACGACGACTCACTTGACCCAAATCACAATACCCACCACCATCCACAACCACCTTCTTCCCCAACCCTCTCAGAAAAGACTCTCGCTTCAGCAAACGAAACAATCTCCTCCATTGGAAATGAACACACCCATCCCCCATCGTCATCTTCAACCACCCCTCGAGCATCCCTCACCCGCCGAAACTCTTCCACCACCCCAACAGCATCCCCCTCTCAACTGCCTCACCTCCTCCGCACCCGATCTTCAAGTACCCCGTCTTACACAAGCCCTGAACCCCTCGAATCCCCAACCGACCTCGAAATCTCGTTTGAACCAGTACAACCATTCGCCGTCACAGCCATCGCACGACTCACACAAGTGTTTCAAAACGGCGCGAACGGAATTACCGCACAGATTGAGTTGGACGCCGTTGCGGCAGAATGGGAGCTACATGGACGGGCGAGGGTTTCTGACGCAGAATGTATTCTCGTGATTCTTGAAAGCATTGTTCGTGTTCTGGAGACACGTGTCGAAAAGGCGGCGGGTAGTGGTGTTTCTGTAAAGACTGTGGTTGACAAGGTGAAATTTCATTTAACCCCCCTTCCTTGGAAATTTTTTTCTCCTTCCCTGACAACAATGGGAGAACTGCTTGCATTCTTACCCCCCAACCAAAATCAGAAACTGACCATTTCATTTTTTCCCCCTTAGTTCTTTGGGAAATTGTCGGGCTACTCGCACTTGATTTCAAAGTATCATCCAACGCACATTTTAGTCCCGCTACAAAGCGTGACGCTCGCTGACCCAACCACGAAACGAAACCATCGCGGTGCGCTCGTGCTTCCCCATTTGATGTACCTGTATTCTGAAGATCTTGTCGATGTGGAGGAAGTGTTGGCGTGGTATGCTTTGGTTGGAGAGTCTGGGCAAGAGAAGGTTGCGAAAGAAGAGTGTCGTGCATTTGTGGAGTGGTTGAGAGAGAAGGAAGAGGAGAGTGGGTTGCATGGTGTTGGTGAAGTTGAGCGCCTTGTTGATGCAGGTGGGAATGAGGATGATGACGACGGTGACGTGGAAGATGACGAGGAAGGGGATGATGACGAAGAAGAGGAAGAGGAAGAGTGGGATGACGACTCTGATCTGCTTGAAGAGGACGAGAGAGATGGGAAGGTCAAGTTCGATATGGAGACTGTTCGGGTGTACGAATCTGCCGGGAATGAGTAACGAGGGATCGTGTGTTGTGTTTTCTTTTTCAGCTGCATGTGTGTATTTATTTTTTCAGTTATATCATTTATGTAGAATAGTAAACTACACATTCGATCAAAGTTATAGTCCAATTTTATTGAAACACAACAAGCTAAAGAAGTATTGACACCAAACTCAAATAGAACTCAGTGTTGACGGGTCAAATCGACTCTATTCGCGAGTTCTACAAAGGAAGGTTAGTATAGTTGACACACACGTTGACCACAAAAATACTCAACTGTTGATATGATGCTTAATCTTGTCACACTTTCTACCCTCCCTGCAGACCCCACACCAATTTTTATCATCAATCCACACTGCAACTCTCTGAATCCCAAAACTCTCCATCATAGCCCGTTTCGTAACCCCGCTCCCCAAACTGCCTCTATTTCCTGCAATCCGAAGAATCCGTAACACCTGTTCAGTTGACAAAAGGTTCTGGTCGTTAAGATATGACAAGATCAGCACGATAATTTCCGTTGGAAGCGCCGCAATCGAAGTCGGTTCCGCAACTCTTGAAACGAACGAATCGTCTGAATCAGAGGCATCCGAATCGCTGCTGCATGAAACCCAGTCGAAATCCATGTCGTTTGATTCACTGGAAATGAACGAGTTGATTGTCTTGGATGCGCGGGTCATTTCACGGTCGAATTGGGCTGTGTTTCGGGGTGGAGAAGTTACGGGGAACATGATTTCTTGAGTCGTTTTGTTGGCGTAATATGAAGCTGGAGGGAAATTGATCGAGCGGGAGGGACTGGTGTAATCGTAGGTGAGGCCGAGACGGTGTAGAAGTTCTTCGGTTGCATCGTCGTAGTATCTTGGAGGGATGGAGGGATTGGAGAGGCAGTGAGAGAGGATAGGGAAAGTTGCTGAAGATTTAGTTCTCGCTTGGCAAGAAGAGAAGCGCGTTTGTTTTGGGCGACGAGTTTTTCGTGTTCTGTGCGGGAGAGGATACGGCCTGCTAGTAGTGGTCTTGCAGCTACCAGCAGTTCGAGAGCAACGACTTCGGTAAGGCGGTTTTTGGCCTCCGCAGAACCTTTTTTGGAAGCATTCCAGTAATGTCTTCGACTTGCTGTACCACTACGCTCTCCATGTACACCAATTCCTGCATCAAAGCAAACAGCAACGCTCAGAATGGAAAGTAGGTGTCCCTGTTCAGACCCCATTTTGAACCACATCAACGCAACCGAATCGTCTCTCGGTACACCAACCCATCATGGTAACACCGCGCAAGATTGTACATTGCATGTGGGTGACCATTACCAGCCGCAAGTTTGTAATACTGCACAGCCTTTTCAGGGTTCTGAGCGACACCGACACCTTGCTCGTAAAAGATCCCCAACACGTTCTGCGCATTCACACTTCCAAAAACACTTGCACGAATGTACCACTCAAACGCTTGTCTTGAGTCTTCTTCAACTGCGATTCCGCGCTCGAATAGGGTTCCAATGTTGTAAATTGCTGCGGCGTCTTTTCGTTCAGCGGCACGGATGTACCAACGCAGACCTGTTCCTGGGGTTTTGGTCGTTCCGTGGCCTTCTGTGTATAAGTTCCCGAGCATGTTCATGGCACCGGCGTGGTTCTGAATCGCGGCACGGTGGCACCAAATGTATGTGGAAACGTTTTGTTTAGGTGCACCAATTCCGTTGTAGTGGCAGAGGCCCAGGCAGAATTGAGCGGCCGGGTGATGATTGACAGCAAGAATGTGAAGCCATGAGAGAGAAGTGCTTTTGATGCGAGATTCTTCTAATGTAAACGATTTGGAAAGGTTGGTGAGTTGGGTTTTGTATTGCTCTGCTGTGGCTTGGTTGATTTTGATGTTGGGTCGACCATGCATTTTGAGGAATGCGAGACGAGCCTGGGCGAATGTACAGTTTAAAGTTGCTGCTTGATTATATAATCTATAAGTGAAGATAATCCTTGAGTTTTTGACGTCACAGGCATACTGGGGTTCAACTTTTCAAGAACACAATACGTTACCTCTCTGCCTGTGCAAAATTAGGTTCCTCCATTCCAGCTAGAGCGAATTCATTGAAGAATGCAATCACTGAAATCGCTATCGCCAGTCTTTTGTGTACAGATATGTAACTAGCCTGCTCAAACAAGTCGAGCGCCTTCCTCTCCATACGTATTATCTCTTGATCAGTCAATTGCGTTTGATCTCCTTCATTATGTCTGTGCTGCGCAATCGATTGAGTGAACGGAGCCACTAGGTTGCTCGCAACCAACGACTGCTTCCCCTCCACTGGCGGATCGCTTGGGTTACCAACAGGATTCATAGTCAGTAAGGATGCATCCACCGCAGTGTCGAAGGAGAGACGGGAGGCTCCATTGTAAGTCTTGGACAGCAAGACAGTTCCTTGAACAAATCGGGCGATTGATCGGAACCGGTTGATGGCAGGACTACTCTGGCGCATATTTGACTGAATTCTTCAATATCCGCGGGGTAGACAGCGAAAAGCAAGTTTGTTGTTGATGATGTGAAACTTGAGCGGGAGAAGAATCTGTTTCGGATTTAGTTTCACGTTATATTCCAACGGTTTCATAGTGGGAAGAAATTTGCTCAAAAGAAGGTAGAAGGGATGAGTAACGTGGAGATTTGGGGAACACAGAAACAAGCTTGACTCCAACCAATATACTGCAAGGAATTTCAGAATGGTCAAAGCCACCAGTATTAGAGAATACAACTCAGGCCTTGGGTTTGTCAAGGCATATCACATATTGGATTACTTTTTAACTCGTTGTTATTTTCAATTACCTGTTCGAACTCTAGTGCCCCCTCAATATGATTCTTATTTGAAGCGAGTGCTTCTCGTAAATATATGCTCCAGTGGTACAATCATATGATGAGTTCCAGAAATGAAATTTCTCGGTCGCGGGCAGTTCTTGAACGAAAATTCAATTCAACGTTGAGACCGCAAAAAGAGATGGAGCCATCGAGATCCGGTCAGCAGGGCTCTACGGACGAGGAAGCCAAGAGCCGGCAACTTCAGCAAGCTTACTTTAGCTCACTTCAGTTTCAGCCGAATGGTATGCCCATTCAAACAAGCAATCAAACAAATGGTCTTCAACCAGTGGCTGGACGTCAGCTTTCTCAACTACCCTTACATGCCGCAATTGCCTCACCGCAGTCTTCGTTCTTGATCCATCCATCAGTCAATGGCATTAATGGCATCAATGGTATCAATGGAATCAATGGCATCAATGGCTTTGGACTTCAGCCTTCCCAAAACCAACATCCTTTACTCTTTCAGCCCGCATCACTTCCTCAAATGACACATCTACCTTTCAACGAACCGTCTTATTTATTCTATCCAATGTCAATGCTACCTATGAACCAAATCAGCTCGCCTCAGCTGCGCCACAACCTTCGGCATCGGCTGATGTGTCCGATGCACCCCTACGACCGAGTGGCAAGTCCGAGGCTTCCGACACTACTTCAAGCTATCAAGACTCGGACTATGAAGAAAGTGATATTGAACCATCCACCACATCAATTCCAACACCTGTCACAAACTCATCTGGGAGCATAACCTTGGGCGGCAGTAGTAGTGGCAGTACCCCAATTCGACATCGTCAACCCATTCAACGAACAACTCCTAATGGCTCCGTCCGGTACCAGTGCCCTGACGAATCTTGTTCTTTCGAGACCTCTAAAAAGCAGACAATGAAGCAACATCTTAGAAACAAGGTCAAGGAACGTCCATTTGCCTGTGAAGTATGTGGACTTGCGTTCGGCAGGACGAAGGACCTTCAGCGCCATGCAAGCGTTCATGATATGACAAACAAGTTTGCTTGTGATAGATGTTCAAAAACGTACAAACGCAAGGATGGCCTTTTGAGGCATAAACGGACAAGCCATGGTGTAGAGGGTTCAAGTAGGGGCCGAGGACAGCGCCGATGACAATAAATTAAGCTCACATTTGCACCCAGTCTCACGTGAAAATTTTCTTACACCGACATTTGGATCTCTATCTTCCGACTGTCTGACAAATTCCATTTGCATTCATTCTTTATTTTAGCTATGGGGCGATTCAAAAAAAGGTTCATTAGCCTTCCTGGCCAAATTCCTCTAAAGAAGGCAAATGTTAGTTTCGGCCCGACAAAAGAAATATCTCTCACCAGTCCATTTTGTAAACTTGGCAACATCCTCGTCGTTCACACTCTTCTTCCCCATTCTAACGGCGCGCATAAAGTCATTAACAGTAAGGTCTGGCTCCAACAATTCATCAGCTTCAACATCAATCCACGACTTTTCCATGGCTCCTTCCGCACCAGGTGAACAAGGAGTGAGATAGGTTTTTGTGACAGAAGGATTTTCACGAGATGGTGCAATAACCTGTTGTTTTTTTGATAATTATAATAAACCGAGATCGCTACGGGTCTGTTCGTCCATACCTGACGGAAATGAGTAGCAGTCTGGACTTTACGAACAGGCTCCATCAACGCGTCCCTCACAACGACTCCAACATCAGAACCAGAGAATCTAAAAAAGTAATGAGAAATTAAATGTGCTATTAAAACAGCAACTAACCCTTCAGTAGCATCTCCGAGATGCTTAAAATCGCTTTGTTCCATTTTGCAAGGCGTTGAGCCGGTATGCAATCGGAACATGGTTGAACGCGCATTAGCATCAGGAAGGGGAATGTAGATTCGTTTCTCGAAACGTCGACGAATAGCAGGATCAAGTTGCCATGGAATGTTTGTTGCTCCCAACACCAAAACACCATTCATGTCATTTCCAACTCCTTGCATTTGAACCAAGAACTCGGTCTTAATTCTTCGCGAGGCTTCTGATTCACCCTCTCCACGTGCTCCACACAAGGAATCAACTTCATCGATGAAGATGATTGAAGGCTTTGCTTCGCGAGCCAGTGTAAACAACTGCTTCACCAATCTGAACAACGAGTGAGTATTGCTGGAGTTCCAGAATCAACGATTTACCTTTCTGACTCTCCCATCCACTTTGACACCAAATCAGACGAACTCACAGAGAAGAAAGTGGATTTGGCTTCCGTTGCGACTGCTTTCGCCAAATATGATTTACCAGTTCCAGGTGGCTGTTGAAGAATCAGTTAACCTATTTCAATATGCAAGCGAACTTACTCCATACAGAAGGATTCCTCGCCATGGTACTCTCTTGCCGGTAAACAGTTGTGGAAATTTGATGGGTAGAATGACGGCTTCCTTCAATGCCTCCTTGGCTCCATCCAGACCTGCAATGTCATCCCAACGAACATTTGGAGTTTCAGTGAGAATGGCACCGGCCAATGCGTCCCGCAACTTCTTTGTCTCTGCATCCTTTTTGTTGTCCTTGGAATCATCTTCGTCTTCAGTGTCTGTCGAAGCCTTATTCCCCGCTAAATGCCATAATTAGGAAGTACTGAAAGCATAAGAACACGTACAGCTTCCTGCAGCAAGAGGTTTCTTCTTTTCCTTCTTTGATAGAAACTCCTTCAACTTCTCAGCACGGTCCAGATACTCAGTAAACTTTTTGCGAATAGTCTCTTTGAGTTTCTCATTCTTTTCGTCTGAGATCTGTAGGTTAGGTCTCCCCATACACAGCATACACAGCAATTACATTTCATTGCCATCATGAAGTACTCGAGACTGCTCTGGTACTGTTTGTAAGCTTCTTCGTAGTTACCAGCAGCATCTTCTTCTGTGGCTTTCTTTACGATATCGACGGCTTTCTAGTTGACAAAGGGTTGTTAGCCTCAATGCTTTGGCCCAAGCACTGCCCACTCACCCCCAAGAAGTCTACGTTTGCCATAGTTCAGGGCCTTGAAATAATCGAGATTGTTAGTTGTGATGGTGGAGGTTCAGTGAATGCTACGCGTTCAAGGGTATCAAGTTCATTCGATTCCTTCAGTTTATGTGAACAACTAATGTCGCGAATTGTATGCCTTCTAAGAGGTGATGCAGGAGTTGATTTGATGGTTTGGTGACGGTGGCGTTTGGGTGGAGCCTTCCTTCGAGAACATACTCACTTTCCAAGATACTTTTACAACAAATAACTAACGGAGAGAATATGCTTTACTCCAAACGATACTCCAAAATGACACGAAAAAGAACAAAATGGGCCAATTATGACGAAAGAAATGGTTTAGGCGGAAGTCTTCAACTGCTCAAGCTGAGCCTCCAGCTGTCTAATGCGAACGTCCTTGTTGGTAACCTGCGCCTTCAAGTCATCGTTTTCCTTCTTCAAAGCAGTAACTTGCTCATGCAACTCTTTCTCGCTAATGGCTGGAGACTTGGTTCCAGAGGCACGGCCAGGTGAGCTCAAGTCCACTGTTCCAGTGGTAACAAAAGCGGCGGCAGAGACACTTGGAACGAAACCCTTTTCAAGACTGATCAGCTTAGGGTTGGCGTCCTTTCCAGCAAAGAAGTCAGCAGCAGACAAGGCTGGCTCTGGGCCAACAGTGTCTGGGAAAATGTCGGCTTGGAAAGTGTCGGCCTACAATAACCGGTTAGGGTCAACTATAAAACGAGTCGTTCACTCATAAATTTACCTTTCTTGGAACCTTCATTGAGATTGGCTCGACCATGGTTGGGTGAACCTTGTAAATTCTGGCGACTTCACACTCATTGATGGCACAAGCACGCTTTGGCAAGAAACCAATACCACGAAGAGGGTCAGCAGACTTGTACTCAGAGAGTGGGTAAAGAGCCTTCTCATCATCAACCCATTCGTAGTATCTGATATTTCCGTCTCCCTTTCCAGCAACGTAGAGCATGCTAGTGTCATTATCGAACTTTGGAATCAACAATCTTTTTGTAGGTGTTTAGAATTTAGACGAACAGCACAAAGTCGCATACCCAGAGGCAGTGTCAATAGTCTCGCTCTTCAATGGCTCACCAGAGCTCAAGTTCGCAAAGTCCCAAATGAAAAGCTGTCGTTCACTGCTTCGGCTGAAACCGGTGGTAACAAACTTGTCGTGGGATCCCAACCACTCAACTCTGGATCCCTTGATACCTTGGTGTCCATTCACTTCAGAAACGACAGCACCAGTTCTAACATCGAATACTCGAAGCTTCTTGTCTTTGCAGGTTGTTGCAACGAGGGAACCGTTGTAGTTGAAGGTAAGACCCTGAATAAGGTCGGCGTGTACACTAGCAAGCTCGGACTTTTGCTGTCCGGTCGAAATATCCCAAAGCTTGACAGTGAAATCAGCGGAGGCAGAAAGGAGAACGTTGTCGGCAGTTGGGTGGAACAAAACGTGTCCAACCTAGTTGATTCATTAGCTTCGATGGTTTTGCACCAATTAATAATTATCGTACCTTTCTAGCATGACCGTTGAGAGTCAAAACTGGAGTCTCGATGTTCTGGGTTGGTCCTCCTTCTGGGATTTGCCAAACCATAACCTGGGGCGCGTCATTAGCGTATCTTTCTTGCGACTTGGCTGAATAACACATACTCTGCTGTCTTCAGCTCCAGAGGCAACAATGTGGTCGTTGAAGGGGTTGAAATCGGTGTCTAGAAACAGTGATCATACTGTCAGAGAAACCACTTTGGAAACGGCGATTACAACATACCCAAGACAGCACCAGTGTGTCCAAGGAACAAAGGTGGATCAATCTTTCCAGTGTTGGCGTGTGGAATGACGGCAAAGGCACCACCTTACTCGCAAATGAGAACACATGGAACCATGAATATCAACGCACCTCCTCCAGCTTCCATGTTCACGGAAATAAAGAGAGGGTTAACCTTGACCAAGTTTGTGTCCCAGGCACTGCGGGAAACCTAATCCATGTATGAACGTTCAATAAAAGCGCCCAATCCACTGTATCCCATCCTGAACATCGAAAAACGGAGCGCACCTTCATGTTGTCATAACATTGCTCCTTCTTGTTTGGGGTACCGAAGACGTGACGGTCTGTTGCGCAAATAGCCTGTTAGCACGCCCCTTACTCAAATTGGTGTATTGGGTCATTGGCAGCTGCAGTCGCCATCACTTAAATCCATCGAACATGATCCAATCAATTCTAAGTTACGTGCTGATTACTGCCGTAATAGGCTTAGGCTGAGGGAACAGCGCAAAGCCCCAGTCATAAACGGCATCACAGCTGCAGTCCACGTGTTTCCCGACAGCATATAGATTACAACGAGATCCAAGACAAGGAGTAATGCATAGATGAGGCTTACACTTGGATGCACGGACAAAACGAGACATTATTGGGGTGGATGTGCGAATGAAATTTTGGTCCACACGAACAATGACCTCCTCACAATGATCACAAAAACAGAACATACGTGCAACATCAAACGAAAATAAGAAGATCTGGTACGTATTACATATTGTATATTATTAAGACTGAATTCGTCAAGTAAGATAAATATGGCAAAGCAGAAATGACTCAGATCGGTCAAAAATCTTGTGTGAATTTGTGGGGTAATGACTTTCTGAAAATGCACCACGAAAGCACCAAGGGACGTTCACGGAAGAGTCAGTTGCGACTTCGGTTTGACAGCTACTTAGTTAATGAAGGTACTGTGCATTGGATTCCTTAGATGTGTTCTCAAAGTACTCCTTTTGACAGCGCCAAAACACGTCTGGCTCGCACTGTGGATCATTGCCCAGATTACCTATTTCGTGCAAAGCTACATTCAACTCGTAAACTCTCCTGTCACCGCTTCTTTCTTCACTGTCCTCAGCCACGGATTGCCAATCGCTCGTTCCTCTGCTAACTTGATCAACTTCAACTGTGCCATCATTCTCTTCACCGTTTGTCGAAGCTGCATCTCAAAGCTCAGAGTCACATTCATAAACCGGTACATTCCATTTGACAAGAGCAAAACCTTCCACATTTGTCTTGGATGGGCTATCGTGTTTTGGTCCTTCATTCATTGCGCCGCCCACTTTTACAACTTTTACGCTGTCGAGCTTGCTCTGGGTGCGAAAACAATAACATCTATACAACTGAATCTACTCTCTGGTCCTGGTGCAACTGGTCAAGTGATAACCATTTGCTTGTTTCTTATGGTCACGAGCGCGATGGAAGCTGTCCGACGCAAGAACTTTGAGCTCTTTTGGTTTTCGCATCATTTGTTTATCGTCTTTTTCGGTGGAATGCTGATGCATGGATCGTTTTGTTTGATCAAGGTTTGCTTTGACTTCATCAAATTCACTGTTCTAAAACAAATCAACAAATAGGGGGACATAGGAGACGTTTGTCGTGGAGGCCCGACGTTTTGGAAGTTTTGGTTAGCTAGCGGAGTTTTATATCTTTTGGAACGCGTTTGGTGCGAAATCATTGGTGGTCGTGACACATACATCTCCAAAGTTATTCAGCACCCTTCTAACGTAGTCGAAGTTCAAATTATCAAGCCCCGTTGTGTTAGCAAAGCAGGACAATACGTTTACCTGACTTGTCCCGAGATTGCCGGTTTTGAGAGACATCCTTTCACCTTGACTTCATCTCCAAACGAGGAATTTATCAGCGTTCATATACGTGTTGTTGGCGATTGGACAAAAGCGTTTGGTCTGCGTCTGGGATGTCGATTTGGACGCCAAGATCAAGGCAGTGTTCCTGATGTACCCAAATCGCTTCCTCTGATTAAAATCGACGGACCATATGGATCTGCGGCTGAAGATGTGTTTAATTATGAAGTAGCTGTCCTGGTTGGTGCTGGGATTGGAGTTACACCGTTTGCCTCGATTCTCAAGACGATTTGGTATCGATTCAAAATGGCAGACAGCTTGAACAAGCTGAAGAAAGTATATTTTATCTGGATTTGTAGGGACAAGGAGGTGAATATCGTTTGAATTGTAAACCACTTATATTTGCTGTTTAGGCGTTTGAATGGTTCCAAGATTTGCTTCTCACGATTGAAGAAGAGAATATGCAAGGATTTTTGGAGATCCGGACATACTTGACTGGTAAACTCAATTCGAATGAAATCAAGAATGTGGTCATCAACAACGATGAGAGCACGGACGCCATCACGGGACTGCGATCACAGACGCTGTTTGGAAGACCGAACTGGAATTCAATTTTTCAAGACTTTGTCTTCGATCATCGAGGTACTGACGTAGGAGTATTCTTTTGCGGTCCAAAAGCTGTTAGCATGTCCCTTCATCAGGCGTGCAACAAATTCACTGACGCTGGAAAAGACGGAACCAGATTCTTTTATGGGAAGGAAAACTTTTGATCTTGTTGTTTTGGACACTCTTTGCATGACTTTTTCTTTGGGACAATAATTGATCTATCAAATAAAACATACTGCATTTCAAAACAACTGACTCATCTCAACTTGCTACATATACATCATTCATCCCCAAATCAGTGCCGACAAGGCAGAGATTGCCACGTAAATACCGCTAATGTAAACACGCGTCAACAAGTATCCCAAACCAAAGAACAGCGAAACAGTTATCCAATCTTGGGCACTTGGAACCAAGGGAATTTCAATTCTCTTCACGTCATCACCTCCACGACCACTCATCAGTCCCTTTTGGTAAAACTTTGCCAACCGTTCATCCTTTTCAGCCCAAACACCTCTCAACCATTCCTCAAACTTTGCCTTCTTGACTTCCTCTTTCTCCGTATTAACGTCACCACCATCAACCACTTCAACGCCTGGAATCCGCTTCGCGTTGTATTTCTCAATGTGAATATGGATTTCTCGTGGATATTCCTTTGCGAAAAAGACCTTGTCAATGAGATATGCGTCGTATGGAATTTGTGTTCCATCAAGACCAGAGTACCCAACAGTTAAATCAAATAGATCGGTTACTTCGGGAGCAAGGGTGTTCAGGGAAAAGAATAGTCCTGTTGATTTGGGAAGAATGCAGTGATTTGGATGGGAATTGATATTCATCTGATAAAGAAGGTTGAGTATTTCGGAATCAGACGGAACTTATCGCAAACCTTTTTAGCGAATGCTTTACTCTTTTCAATGTTTCCTGGGGTGTTCAAAGTTCCTTCTGGGAACAAAAGGAGCCATAGCGGGTTGAGGGTATCGCGTTTAGCAACAGTTAGATAATGGGCCATGTTTCCCTTGTCCTTCTCGAATCGCTGCGCCATGAAAATAAACTCAAAGAACCACATTCCTTGGCCAAATATAGGAAGGCGAGAAAGGATCTGGATCAAGATCACCTTGACATCTGCGTGGCATTTCCTGTCAAATACGGAAAACCGTTATGGTCTGACCTAGATCCAACGAAAACTCACTTGAATCGAGCAAATATGAACAAATAGAACCAATCCGGATAGATCTGGTGGTTTGCAATCACGACTTGCTTCACGTTACTTCTCATTCCATCCACGTCTCCGCTCAGCATGAACTTGGAGCCAGGAAGCATCAGAGAAGTCAAAACGAGCAAGAAAGAAATGTAAGCGGCTTGGACTTGTCTGATGTGAGATCGGTAGAACCAATGGAAGACGGTAAAGAGGCGAAGGGGGAGCATTGGCAGTGAACACGCAACGACAGCTGAGGCAGCAAGTACATTCATTACGACAAAGAAGATCATGCTGCCATAGTAGGCGATCGGAGTCACTTTGGACGGAGGTGCAGTCGTGGGTGGAGGCATTGTTTTTTGGATTTGGTTTGGGGATTTGGTGGGGAAAGGTGCGGAAAAACACGAACTTCCAGAACACTCTTTTCACACTTTCTTTTTTCCTTATTTAACGTTAATTCTAATAGTCCTAATTCAAATAGTACTGATCACTGCATGACTGCAATTTGCCTGTTATACTGGCATGCAAATAGAAAGAAGGGACATGAATGAAGAATCAATGATTTTAAGATAAGAGTAAGAGAGAGATATCCCAGCCTTTCTCTTGTTCCACCTCACAATTCCTTTCGCCTTACAAATCCTTTGGTCGATGGCACCACAACCGCCGCCACTGCTTCCAACACCAACGTCCGCCGGCCCGTCATTCTCTCAGCCACCGCGGCAACGACGCCATAAACTGAGTCGGTCCCGGCGACTGATCCTTGAGCTTGCCGGATCTGTGCCACACATTGTCCAGCCGTCCCAGTGGGTGCGTTTCGCTGCGAGAGCTGTGCATTGCCCTAACCTGAACTAATTAAATGATGCATTAAAAGGACTGTGGCCTGGCCTGTGTGTCGATGGTGCTCAAGTCGCTGCGGCTGTACTCGCAGAGCGACCCCCTTGACCTTCGTCTCTTTGTCCACAGCGATGCCATCGAACTGGGCTCAGTTTGGACAATCGACTTGGCGTACATCTTTAAAGCATTCGGTGTTGCTGACTTTAGTGAGTCGTTGTGACCCTGTGTTGCCGTTGTTGTTCTTGAGGGTGGCATCCCAACTAACTTGTCCATTCAGCCTACTATACCACCCATGTCGGCGTCAACTTCAACTACGCTGCAAAGTCGTATTATAAGGCTGCATTCCAAACGGATTCCCGTCGTATACATGCGCTCTTTGCTGATGCGCAGGATTCGGGTGTTCGTGTCGTTCCTCTGCTACTTCCTCTCGACGATATGAAACGATTTTTAATGAGTGGTCGTTATGCTGTTCTCATGCTGGTCAACTTGAAAGGAATTCGTTGCCGCGTATGTGCCAGACGTGCATCTCATGTTCAGCCCATTGTGAAAAGGTCCCGCTGGAATAGACTGGGTCTTGAATGGCTCTGTGGGATGCGACAGGATGACGTGGATGATTTAGAGGCCAATAATTACCCGAACGACGATGGAGTGGATTCGTACCTGTATTGGAATGAATACAATGGCACCGCCGACTCAGGCGATGAAGAAGATGACGAAGGAGATTGTGATTCAGGTATTGCACTGGCGGCAGCGAAGACAAGTAAGCAAAAAAGACGAACAAAGACGAAACGGCACGTACATCACAAAAACTGTAAGCACGCACAACGCCAGCAGAATACCCAACCAGAACCTGAAGCAACGTATCATGCGTCTTCATATTATGATGCTCGAATTGCTTCTCGTCAATTTTCAGAACAGACACCCTTGTTGGATCATTCTGCTTCGCCTCAAAAGCAGACTGTACGACAAAGCATATACCAATCTGTTTCTTCGTCCTCTTACTCCTCTTCAGCGGCTCCTGCCCTCAAGAGAATCCCATCCAATACCTCATTGACTACATACCGAACTGTTTTGGAGCCTATGGAATCACCAGAGCCTTACTCAGTTATCAAAACAGTCACATCCACAATGTCTTGGCTCAACGCTTTCGTTTTTCGAAGAAATGATCAAGAAGACGAATTTACAATGGCCCGAAGCACAAGTACAACTCCACTACTGACGGCACAGTACGAAGCTGCATTACGACTTCCGCCTGGAATGGAAATAACACCCCCTCAAATATCATTCACTGAGCCAACCACACCAACGTCAAACACGATAAACACTTCACTGTTTACGCCAAGGGCATCCCAGTTTCCATCAAACCGTCTCCCGCCTGGTGTGGGAGTAGTTTCTACGGTCCAGGACGATAATTGCTCCTTGATCTATGGTAATATTCCTGTTTCTCGGAAGCCATCAAGTGCTGCAAGCACCACATCTCAACCTGCCACAGCGACGACGTCACCCATGACATTACCACCCCCATCATCAATATCCCAACCAGTTTCAGCCAGTACTTCCCCACTCCGACCAGGACTGATATTTGCCTCTTTCCAGCCTCATCAGCCAAATTACCCAGCAACACGACCCAACAGTAAAGTTCCGTCACCAGATCGAGCTGCAATTGTACCACAATTTAAGTTCCCGGCAACCGATTCACCTGAGCCAGAACCTTCTTTTCCTCTGGCCCCTTCCCCATCCCAAATGCCATCTTTTCTCAGCTTTTTGACACCTACAGTTCGAGAGCAACCTATGGAACGAAAACATCGTGCATTCAGTATTCCGGGAACTGACTCGGAAAAGTTGGCAGCTGTGGCTGCAGCGACTCGAGCCAACACTAGTCTTTCTCGAACCGCGGGCTTCCTTCTTCCAACAGAGTTTGGCAACTCGCTGTCTAATCAACGAGGCAAAGGAACGGAACCTGTCTCGCCTCCTCGCCCTCCACCATCTCCGACTCCAACTCCGGTACCTATTGTACCATCTGTTATGGCAACTGCGACTACTCGACGCGAAGAGATCTTTGGGAAACGAATGGCTCCGGCTTCTTCATCTAAACCAGCAGCCATACCTACAACTTCAAGACGTGATGAAATATTTGGTAAAGGCACCACCGCTTCGCAACAACCCGCGACTTTGCCTCCACCACAACCTATTTCGCGACGCGAAGAAATCTTTGGTTCAAAAACGGGTCGAAGCTCGTCAATGACAGTCTCTGAAACGACTCAACTTCTGAATGGGAGCAGCAGTAATCAGTCAAGCAACTCTATTGGACCTGGCGTGGTGCCCGCTCCAGTGCAACAACGCCGTGGAAGCCTTTCATTCTGGGACCTCCGAAAGAGACTTCTCCATCAAGAGACAGCTGTAGACGACCATAGTGACAGCGCTGGAGAAGACGAAGACGACAGAAAGAGTCGAAGCAGTCTTGGTAGTTTCGCCGTGAGTAGTGCTGGTGGTCCTCCACCTCCACCGTCAATCCAGTCCGTGCAACCTGGCGTTGATGAGTGTGATTCTGAATGTAGTGGGACTGGGTTTGAGAGTGACGAGGATTATGAAAGCGAGGATGATGATTATTGGAGTTTTGATGGAAGTGATGAGGAAGGAGAGGAGGTTACGCCTGGATGCTTTGGGATGTTTAAGCGTGCAAGGAAGAACTCTGGTGCTTTTTCGCAGTGGTTTGGAGGGAGTCAGGGGAATGATACTGGGACAACTTCTGTGGAGCCTTTGGTGGATGAAGACTTTGAAGGGCATTTCATTTTATTTATCGGGTATGATGCCAAAACTGATGGTTTCATCTATCGTGATCCGGGGACTGAGGAACGATTGTGTGTGATGGACAGTCGTGCTGTTGAGTTTGCAAGAGCTGGGGTTCCGGGGTCGGACCACGATGTTATTGTTGTTCGAGCATTTGCATGAATGTGCTTATCCTTACTTATATATAAATATAAATAAAAGTTGATGTACGGATCCATGTGCTGTAATTCCTGCTGATACTTATCCTTATCGTTTCTGACACTTCTCTTATCGCATTAACAATACAAAAGCTTGGTTCAGCATGCACATGGTGCAAGATTAGTTGCTCTTCGAGTGTGATAGTGTTGTTTTAATGGTTGGATCGGAATCAGGTAGAATAACTCAGTCGTTTTATGATGCCGTGTGTCTCACTCAAGGAGAACCTGGTCCGCACATGTGTCCGAGACCCCATGTGTTTTCTTTTGACTCACGCAATATAATAATTGAGCCGGCGGCCAAAGCGTGCAAGACTTATCCCCAAAAAATTATTTCAGAAACCTGACACACTCACCTCCCCTTACAGCTTACAAATACGGTATTGAACGTTTGTCTCTCCTGCCTTTAGTTAGAATCCATCTTAATTGTCTCTACAACTGTTTAGACCTCCTGCCATGACCAAGTTAACTGAACTGGAAAAGAACATGAACGGGAAGAAAGGAGGCTTCATGCCTGACTTTGATGGCATGCTGGAGATGGATGGCCTTGATGCGGATCTTCAAGCATCGCTACCAACGATGGATGCTCAGAATGGATTCAAATGGGCTCGCTCAAACGTCCTTATTATGGGTGAATACACACCAGAGGAGATGTGCCTCGCCTTTGAGAAGGAGAACATTGCTGGACCGATGCGGAAACTGGGACTTGGGCAGCTTGTTCTGCAGGTCGATACAAGCGGGGACTATGTTCAACGGATGACCATCTCGGCTGAGAAGCTTATTACGGACTTTAAGCCAATCAGTCCTGCACAAGAAGACGGATTCCACATCATTGTTCTTGGACCAAAAGGTGCTGGAGGATTTCCAGTTGGATCTGACAACTTCCTGGCTGATTTGTTCTTGCGGAGGCGGTTCCTTGCCTTTGAACATTTGAAGAGTTACCAGGAAATTATGAAGATCTTACCCCCTGAAGAAACTGCATTGGAAACCATGACCCGTCATATCCAGCTTGTTGCATTGAAGATGGCCAACTCCGTGAATGAGGCAATTGACAAGGCAAACGAAGCCATCGCCTCCAGTCTCGACATGTCCATCCCACACGTTTTCGTTGATCCAGAGCCATCCCACCACCCACAAATGCCAAACAGCCCTGGAGTCCGAATGCACCTTCCAGCCACCGCCGGAACCCACTTCCAACACGAATTCACAATTGACGACGGAAAGACAGCCCGCATCTTATACAACTTCATGACAAAGCATTTACCAGACAAGCTCTCTGTCACAATTGTCGAATGGCTCGCCCTCCAGAACCCGCTCCTCAAGTTCACACCAACACGTCCACAACTCCCCGGCCAACACCACCCAGGCCTCGGCGTCGCCCGCCAAGTCACGGAGATGCTTGTTCACCTGTGTCAAGAAAAGAACCGCGACGCGTTAGTCTCCTCCCCGGAATACTTCCACAACGCAGTCATGTACAGACTCGGCGGGTGGCGGTTCCTGAACCCTGCCTTTGAGGGCTACCTCATGGCTCTCATGGAGGATTTGAAGACGGATATAGAGGAGAAGGGGCTGGCGGCTGTTTCGTGGGCGTTCCAGAACTGTCATGTGGTGGATTCGGAAGGGGTTGTTGAGGTTTGGCAGATGCATGAACAGTTTTTGCCGATTTCGTCGAGGATGTTGGCGTATACTACGTCGCCAGAGTATTTGCGACTGGTAGAGAAGTTTACGAGGAGGTATAGGGGTAAACTTCATATTGATTGGACGAATGCTCTTGAAATTGAGAAGTATGTTTTGCCAAAGAAGGAGGAGTGATGTTGAGAGACGATAGTCAAGGGCTTTTTATTTACAAGTTATGCCACTTAATACAGTTATTCAAGTATATTTGACCGAGTGTGTCTTTCCATTGTTCCTCATTATCATCTTTTCTCGAAATACTTTACTTTATACATGTCAGGCCTCGTTCTGCAATACGTTTTGGTTGGTCTGTGCTGTGAGTCGACACTGAAGGCGTTGCTGGTGCTGGGTTAGTTTGTTGGGGTACACAGAAATCAGTTTGACATTTATAACCTTTAGGACCTAAATTGTATGTTACGCTGAGAAGAAAAAAAGATTCAGTAGTCGTTGTATCAATTATGATTGCGTTTAATGTCTTTGCGTTCGTGAATATGATTTTGAACATTCTGTTATGGACTTTGGTCATGACACCAAATTCATGTGTTGGCCTCGCGATTGCAGCTAACCTATCATGGCACTTGTACTTCTTTATATTTGGTAATTTCACTTCTTTCTTCGTTTACTTGGATGGTTAATTAAACTTGATATAGATATATACATTCTTGTGAAAGCTTACATCACCACGCGAAATAATCGATACTTCCGCGTTATCGCAATTCTCGCCATTTTGTATCGATTGGGTTGGACTGTCTTTGATTTGGTTTCAACGCGAGGAATATGGGACTCAAACACACAATCATGCACTTATTACGTCAGTTCATATGCTGGAGTACAATATACAATTGCGGACATAATTTGTGACTTTATATCGAGTGTGGGTGTGATGGCTGTGTTGGTACAAGCAAAACTCAACTTTTCAGGTTCATCCGTCACTTTGTGGGATCACCTGGCGAAAGAAAACAGTTAGAGTATATTTTGGGGATTTTCTCTGACTGACAAAATTGATTTTCCAGTTGTTCGATCGGTGATTACTTTATTTGTGAATGGAATCGTTCTTTATGCTAATATCCACGCGGAGGATATCAATACTCTTTTTATTTTTTATGGACTCCAGAATTATAGCTATATCCAGCTAATGAATTTGGGTAAGGTTTTATTTATTTTATAAGTTGCTGAAAGAAGTTTCATAGAGCTGTATTGGAAGAAAGTAAGGGAAGAATTCATGGCTCAATCAGAGCTTTCACTACCTGCTCAACCAATTCCATCAATGGACCCAAGGCCATCAATCACAGTGCAAGGGCTAACCCAAATTCAAACAGTTACAGGGCACAAGAGCTTACCGCGCACCGGAAGCAAGAAAAAGAGTATCATTTCAACTGCACCAGATGTTGCGCAATAAAGTAAATACCACGTGTTTGATAGCGAGTTGTTGGAAGTGGAGATAGGCAATTTGGGAAGCATGACCGACAATTTCATTCTTCCAAGTTGACAGGTCAACAACAAGGGACACCCCATGCATCTCGCCCCACTGCTGCTTGTCCTAGTGAGTTCAGTCCTAGCGCTAGAGTCGCTGTTCTCCGCCTTTGACTGGATGGCGCTGCCGGCCCTGGACTTCCCGTACGAGTTCTTTGGGCTTGACGAAGTAGCGTCGTGGCAGCGGCGGCGGTCGTTCGGCGTTGTGATCGATGCGGGATCGTCTGGATCACGTGCGCTTGTTTATTCGTGGCGGCTGGATTCGAGCGACTCCGATGAAGAGCCTGGGCTCCCGCGAATCACCAAGGCCTTTCCCGCGGCCGCCGACGACGCCGACCGACCCTCCTTCAAAGACATCTCTCCGGGCTTGTCGTCGCTTGCCGCCGATCCCTCAAAGGACAACGTCGAGGCCTATCTCAAGCCGCTGATTGAATTTGCGCAGGATGCAATTCCAAACTACAAACACAGCGAGACAAAGCTGTTTCTGCTGGCAACGGCGGGAATGCGCTTGATTCCGCAGGACGCCCAGGACGCCATCTTGCTCCATGCCTGCGCTGCCGTAAAGATGCACTCGGACTTTGACGTGTCGGAGGGCTGCGATAAGCACTTTAGAATCATCACCGGCGAAGACGAAGGCCTGTATGGCTGGGTTGCAGTCAATTATCTCAACGGCGGTTTCGGCGATCCTGAAAAGCAGTCTCCTCCTCCCCCGTACCCTGATTCTCCCAGAAGCTATGGATTCATGGACATGGGCGGTGCATCCACTCAATTTGCGTTTGAACCAACAGAGGAAATGAAGAAATTGCACGGCAAGACGCTCAAGCATGTTCAATTGCGAAACCTTGATGGCTCTGACGTCTCGTACCAAATCTTTGTGTCTACTTTCCTTGGATTTGGTGTCAATGAAGCCCGCAGACGATACGTGGAAGGTCTTGCTGAAGACTCTGGCCTCATTATTACCGCGCCTCCTGCGCGCACAGTCCCTGACCGAGACACCACAGGACTGGGCATTCCTGACCAAACATATTTCATCAACAAGTACTTTAAAACTCCAACAGAAGTCTTTGACCCCTGTCTCCCCACAAACCTATCTATTAAAGCAGAGAAACATCTCTCGCGCCTAATGCAACCAAACCCACCCCCTGATCTCGTTGGAACTGGCTCCCTCCAAAAATGTCTTTCTTCTTTACACCCCTACCTTCGTAAATCCCGCCCCTGCACTCAAAAACCGTGCCTCTTTGACGGCGTTTCTGCCCCCATTGCCAACTTTGCCAAACACAGATTCATTGGCGTCTCAGAATACTACTACACGCCAACCTCCGTCCCTGGTGCAGTAACCCACGGAGGCGCCTACCGCTTTTCAGAATTTCTCAAAAATGCTGACAAGTCTTGTAAAGGTCCTTATGAGGTTCTGAATGAAACGTACACCGAGACACACGGGACACCATTGGAGCCTGGAAGTGTGGAAGAGGATAGAGTTCGGTTACAGTGTTTCAAGAGTGCGTGGGTGTTGGAAGTGTTGCATGATGGATTTGGTATTCCACGAGAAGATGTGTTGAGTTCTGCTGGGGAAGAGTCTTCGACCTTTGAGCCTGCCAATGAGTTGAATGGCTTCAAGATTAGTTGGACGCTTGGAGCAATGCTCCTTCATGTTTCAACCTTGATCAAACCACAACTCCCATAAGGACCCTCTATGTGGACTCTATATGTATCCATTGATATGCCTCTTATTGTTATTTATACCTCATATAAAAAACCATGCACCCAAATTGATAATTATGTCGTTACAATACACTAAGATGTATGCTTATGATTAATGACTTACTCTGAGTCTGATGGGCCATGAGTACGCGCCACCTTAGACGTCCAAGCTTTCTTCTCCATTTTTGACCAAACCAACGAAAACAAAACAAAAATGTCCAAAACCTTTTCTCGCGACGAAGTGTCCCGGCACAACAAGGCCGATGATCTCTGGATTGTTATCGATTCAGTTGTCTATGACCTGACCCGCTTCCTGCCAGCCCACCCAGGAGGTGAACACGTCCTTATTGAAGTGGCTGGAAAAGATGCCACCGAGGAATTCTACTCGCTCCACCGTCACGCGATCCTCCAGAAGTTTAGCAAGTTTGCCATTGGTTCTGTCACTGGAGAGAAGCCAAAGATCCAACAGGACTTGGGGTCTATGTCAAAGGTTCCCTACGCAGGTACGCACTGTCTGTGCCTCCTTTTTTCATTTGTCAGCTAACCCAACTCGCGAATGACCAGAGTCCTCTTTTTGGATGGGGTCCAAAACGCCTTACTACAATGAAAGCCACGTTGCCTATCGTAAGGCCGTGCGTGAGTTTGTGGTCAGTTTGCAAAAACCCTTCTATTCTCCAACGTTTTCCCGCTCACATGACTATATCCAGGACACCCAACTGCGCCCACACGCACAAGAATACGAAGACAATGGTGGAAAGATTGATATCGCGTTGTACAAAGCCATGGGCAAATTTGGGCTCCTTGCATCCAGAATCGGACCTGGTTTGCATTTGAAGTTCGTGCCGTCGCTCCCAGCTGGTGTTAAACCAGACCAGTTTGATTACTTTCACGAGATGATTGCGCATGAGGAGATTGCACGCTTGGGTAGTCCTTCATTTTCGGACGGATTGGGGGGTGGTATGGTGATTGGATTGCCGCCTGTGTTGGCCTTTGGATCTAAGGAAATGGTTCAGAAAGTGGCGCCAGCGGTGTTGATGGGTGAGAAGAGAATTTGTTTGGCGATTACAGAACGTAAGTTATTGTTTTTTGCACTTCACATTTACTTTACGGCTTACCATTCTGTATAGCTTACGCTGGTTCTGATGTTGCCAATATTCGTTGTACTGCCAAGAAGACTCCTGATGGAAAGCATTACATTGTGAATGGAGTCAAGAAATGGATTACCAATGGACACTTTTCCGATTACTTTGTCACTGCAGTCAGGTATTGCGTACCAGATTTGATAGTACATGAATCCTGACTTCAAATTAGAACTGGAGGTGCCGGTCACTCAGGTGTTTCTATGCTGCTCATCGAACGTTGTGAGGGCCTTGAAACAAAGCAAATGAAAACTGCGTACTCTTCTGCGGCTGGAACTGCGTATGTCACTTATGACAATGTCAAAGTCCCAGTGGAAAACTTGATCGGAACCGAAAACCAAGGATTCCCTGTTATTATGTTCAACTTCAACCACGAGCGTTGGTTGATCATCGCGGCAGTGAACCGTGGATCGCGTCTCGTTACTGAAGAAAGTTTTAAGTGGGCTGTGCAGAGAAAAGTGTTTGGAAAGCCATTGATTGAGCAACCAGTGATTCGATTCAAGCTCGCTAAAATGATTTCTGAGGTACATATTTGTCGAATCCAAATTATTTGGAACTAGATTTCACTGACACAATTCTCTCATTAGGTTGAGAGCATCCAAAATTGGCTTGAAAGCATCACATACAATATGACAAAGATGTCCTACAAAGAACAAAGCTTGCACCTTGCGGGACCCATCGCGCTTCTCAAATACCAATCCACGCGTGTTGCCCATGACGTGAGTGACGATGCTGTTCAGATTCTTGGAGGACGAGCCATCACCAAGACTGGACTTGGATCTGTTGTAGAAGCGTTCCAAAGAACCTACAAGTACGGAAGTATTTTGGGTGGAAGTGAAGAGATTATGGCGGATTTGGGAGTCAGAATGGCTTTGAAATCGTTCCCCAAGACTGCGCGTCTTTAAAAATCGATTCAATGGGGTAATAGCTTTATAATTTCAATGAGATCTTCAAAAAGAATAAAAAAAGATAAGGTGTTACGATGATTTCTTGGTCGTGTCAGGAGGAATGACGTTATATCTTGGTTGATTGAAAACTGCACGAAATTCCTCTCGCCAACCTCGCCAGTGCTGTAGATCTTCAGTTTCTAGGACAGAGTCTACCCAGAGTTTGGTGTTTTTAGGTGCCTCGTCCACCTCAGCTTTTTTTAAATGCCAGTTCCAAAGTTTGGGCATAGAATGCAGTGAATGCGGAGAATTTGAAGAGTGTGGTGCATGAGGTGAAGTTGGTGAAGTTGGTGGTGTCCGCGGTGGTTCATCTTTGACGTGTAAATCTGTTCCAACAGCCACGCTGTGAGACAAATGCTGCAATTCATTGTTGGCTCCTTTGTCGCTACTTGCTTTTCCAACATCTTTGGATATGTAATCACGATGAGCAACAACTTGAATTACTTCCGAATACGAGCGGCCTCGATCATCGCGTCGTTCGCGTTCTGTAAACTGGAGGTACGGAGTTTTGTCCTCTCCATCTTTTTGGAATCCAAAGTTTTTAACAATTTTTTCTTTTTCATGGAATGAGAGTTGGGTATCAATACCTAATTGTTCATTTAGTGTGACGGGAAAATCCTGGAGTGAAACTTACTCATGATTAAAGCTGCCAATTGCATTCTCCAAACTTTTTCTGATCTGACAGTGATGCGATCAAATGTGTTGACCAATTTTGCGATAAGTACATTGACAAGAAGCACAACAGAGAAAAGAGCGTAGGTTACGAACAACAGCTGAGCATAAACTGGAAGAGCGCCCTTCCTAATATCCTCGTACTTTTCCTCTTGAAAGATGAAGCGAACCGCCCAAAGAAGAGATCCTATCATTGTATCCCAGTCATATGGAGCATCCGATGAAGGGCCGCCCACATCATTGCCACCTCCAACATTTTGCATTTGCATGAATAGTGCACCACCAAATCCAACTGTAATTGGAACATAAACCAAAAGCCACTCAACAAAGTCCTTAACAACAATTTCCTTCACGATAACAACAAGATGTCCAATCGTAGCAGAGCCCTTAGAAAATGTTAGGAGGTACAGGTATCCCGAAATCATGGCAAGTCCAAATACAACATTCTCAAAATTAAACATGAAATCGTTTGATCCTACTGCACGTATAATAGGAACCACAAATATAATGGCACAAAATAACCAACGGAGATATGTATCGGCAGCGTTCCAGCGTTTCTTGAAATCAAAACCTGAGGTGAGGAACAATATAACAGTGCCAGCAATAGTCGCAGCCTCAAATCCAACTCTCACTGCATCCCTTGGCTCATTTAAATTGTAGGAACGTCTGGAAGTTGGGCTGTTGGGTTGGAGCGCAAGAGCAGGTGTTACGATGAAGACAATCAAGATAAAGACAAGTATCCACTTCCTGAAAAAGATGTGCCTTGCATAGGCATTCCACTTCCATTGAAGAATGGTTCGCATAATTGGATGGTCTAATATCTCTTCGTTCTGTTCAGCAATCACAGTTTCAAGCAAACTCCTGACTGGGGTAACTTCCACATTGCCCTTACATTTTAATTCAAAATATTCAAAATGAATATTGTCCAGCAAATTGAGCGGCACACAATAACGACAAGTTCTATCAAACTATATGATATGTGAGGATAATTCAATCACAAATCCAATGTGCATTACCTCCCACAAGACTTCTTTAATTCCTTCAAGCATATTACGCGATTGAATTTTAATACCCAGCTCAAGTGGAGAGCAGTTTAGATTGTTTTTTGCGCTTAAAAGGCTTGGATTCTTTAAACGCAATCGTTTGAACATTTTGGTAAAGCCGGCCTTGTCAATGTCTTCGTTCTCAATGAGCAAATGCAAAATATTGTTTCCTGTCTCTCTGTCAATGGCATTTACATTTGCATCTGCAACGTCAATGAGGTATTCAACAATTTGAACCTTTCCCGAAACCGCAGCAAAATGAAGAATTGTTTCTCCATAGTGTCGGAGCGTTCCTTTCTCTTCGCCTTCCTCATTTTTCTGGCTTCTGTTGAATTCGTTGCCTATGGCGCAGTATTCGAGACCATTTTCTCCAAGCTTTGCACTGTGTATACCGGTTCAAGATAAGATCTCGCACATCAACAACTCACCCATATTTAAATAACATGCCAACAATGCTGTTTGGATTATACAAAGTAGAATTGTTTACAACAACACTGTTTAGTTGATAGATTAGTTCGTTGTAACTCTCAAATTTACCTTACCCTTCATCGTTGATATTATCTTCTATGACTTTGTGATCTTTCTCTTGTGCAACTGCCAAATGAAGAGCCGTCTCTCCTGTTGGATAGTTGTTAAACACCAAATGTAATGGGGTCCAATTTAACTGACTCACCCTCATACCGGCTTCCTATGTACTGTTCATTCACCAACTCCTTGAAGTTAGCGAGAATCCATTTGATAATGGGTAAGGATCTGTTGAATAAGATCGCGGCGTGAAGGATCGTTTCACCTTCCCCTCCTCTTTCGACGAGCCCACGACACCCTATATCAATACCTTCTGTGTCATGGAATCTCTGAGTTGAATACTTGATAATATCTGATAATGAACCATGGGCAACGGCCGTCCACAAGTTGTTGTTCTCCACGAGCCATGATTGGGGTTTCACACCGGCCCAACTAGCCACAATATCGTCACAGTTATCACGCTTCTTACGGATGACTGGGCCTTGGTGTATCCATTTGATGCCAAAAAAAGGAGAAATGTTTGAAGTTACAAAGAGGAAAGGGAAGGGACGTCGACTGCCCAGTCTCAAAAATTATTAAATACACAAATATTTAAATTCAGTATTTGTTTACTCAACTGTTTATGAAATGATTTCTAAACATTGTACCTTGGCGATCCCTTTCTTGCAACGTTCTCGTTGTGATTTCGAATACGTCCAAACATATAAAACAAAGGTAACTCAAACAACAGCACACCCCAGAAACAAAATCAAAAAATGACTTCTCCATTCGCAAGCAAGCCAGTTCTTACCTACTTCAACCTTCCCAACATTGGACGTGGTGAAGTCGTCCGTCTCTTCTTTGCCGAAGCCCAAATCGAATACGATGATATTCGTGTTCCTTACGGAGAATGGGCAGCTCACAAGGGTGACGTTGCCAAACTTAACCCATATGGTGCACTTCCCGTCCTCCAACTCGGTGACAAGATCTTGACCCAACACGTTCCTATTCTTCGATACTTGTCCAAGAAGCTTGGAAAGTATGGCGGCTCTAACGATGATGAGGCGTTCGCGATTGACCAGGTTGGTGTTTTGCTTGCTTCTTCATCCAAACGCCTAACAGTCAAACAATATAGATCACTGACGTCTACATTGACTGGCGTGCTTCCTGGGTGACTACTCTTGGTGGCGACAAGACTGCTCATGCAGAGAAGATTCCACGTTTCTACGCGGCGTTTGAGGGATTCCTTGCCCAGAGTGGAAAGGGACCATTCCTTCTTGGCGATCAAGTCTCATATGCTGAGCCATGCGTGTACCAGGCTGTGCACAATGACGGTAACTTGAACAACACGGAGTTGGCTGCCAAGTTCCCTCAATTGTACGCACTTGTCAAGGCCTTTGGAGCCAGACCCCAAGTTGCTAAGTACTTGGAGGAGAGAAAGAAGAATGAACAGAACTGAAATATTTAATGATGTGCATGACGATTCAATAAATACAGTATCTTAATCAATTGTGTCCAAAAGTAACACCAATCAATAAGTCGGATTGACTTTGATTTAACATATTTTACCAGAATTGTATAGACCTTCTCTATTACTCGACGCTCTGAAACGGGCTTCGCACACACAAAAAGAGACCGTGATACTAACTGGAACCACATAAATTAAAGCGATTACCATGGTAATCCTTTCTTTTCTTTCATTAACAACGATTGGTGAAAACTTGAACTCAACGATTTCTAACAAAGCAGCGATTTATCTCTACATTCCAAAAGGTTGGCAAGTCTTGTTCGCTGACACACCGAAAAATTTATTTTGCGCCTCCCTGAACTTCCCAAAAAGATTTCGAAACATCGAGCTTCGGCGATCTTATTCTCCCTGTGATTTCGAATGAGTATCAACGGTTATAAAAAGACCCTGAACTCCACTCGTTAGAAATACAACAAAAAACAACAAGCAAATCAAAAACATGACTTCTCCATTTGCCAGCAGCAAGCCAGTCTTCACCTACTTCGACCTTCCTCTTCCAAGCATTGGACGCGGCGAAGTTGTCCGTCTGTTCTTTGCAGAGGCCCAAATCGAATACGACGACGTTCGTATTTTTCATGGAGACTGGGCAGCTCACAAGGAGAATGTTGCCAAACTTAACCCATATGGTGCTCTTCCAGTTCTTCAGCTTGGTGACAAGGTTTTGACCCAACACGTTCCTATTCTTCGATACTTATCCAAGAAGCTTGGAAAGTATGGAGGCTCTGACGATGATGAGGCGTTTGCAATTGACCAGGTTAGTGTTTCTCACTTGTAAGTTAAAAACGGCTAACAGCTTAGCAAAATAGATCACTGACGTTTACATTGACTGGCGTGGTTCGTGGGTAACTACTCTCGGTGGAGACGCAAGCGCTCATGCAGAGAAGATTCCACGTTTCTACTCGGCTTTTGAGGGATTCCTTGCTCAGAGTGGAAAGGGGCCATTCCTTCTTGGCGATCAAGTTTCATATGCGGAACCATGCTTGTACCAGGCTGTGCACAATGACGGTAACTTGAACAACGCGGAGTTGGCTGCCAAGTTCCCCCGTTTGTACGCTCTTGTTAAGGCCTTTGGAGCCAGACCTCAAGTTGCAAAGTACTTGGAGGAAAGAAAGTAGAAGCAGCAGAATTAAGATGCTTCTAATGATTCAATAAATGTAGTCTCTTTCCAAAAAATGTGTTTATCATTAAGTTTATAGGAATTGTGATCAATAGTTATTCGGCTAAGCTCGTGACAACAATTTCTTTACAAATATGACAGAGTCCTTTTTAAGAAAGTTCTTTAATTTTCCTTGCACTAGTTTTATGAAGTACTTCCAGTTAAAGCGGCGAGTTAGTACGAGCAGAATAATGCAGAAGTACGCTACCACAATCTTCTCAGAATGACCTGTGGGTAACTTCAGTGACGTCATCCTCTTCTGAGACTTGACTTTGGCACAGCTGACCCATGAATTTGCTACAGACGCGATTATTTTTGGAATGATTTCATACATATTATTGGGTGTTAATCTAGAAATGAAATGGCCCCACGGCGTTCAACTACTTTCCACAAACCAAGCCAACCAAGAATCATAACTCAATTTATCTGTTCCACTTATGAAATGATTTCGAAACATTGCATTTCGGCAATCTCGTTTTCGCTGTGATTTCGAATACAGCTTTCACGGTTATAAAAGCGAACAAATAATACACTCCCTCAACACAACAAAAACAACAAGCAAACCCCAAAACAAAATCAAAAATGTCTTCTCCATTCGCAAGCAAGCCAGTTCTTACCTACTTCAACCTTCCCAACATTGGACGCGGTGAAGTCGTCCGTCTCTTTTTTGCCGAAGCTCAAATCGAATACAATGACATTCGTGTTCCTTATGGTGAATGGGCGGCTCACAAGGGTGACGTTGCCAAACTTAACCCATATGGCGCACTTCCTGTCCTCCAACTCGGTGACAAGATCTTGACCCAACACGTTCCCATCCTTCGATACTTGTCCAAGAAGCTTGGAAAGTATGGCGGCTCTAACGATGATGAGGCGTTCGCAATTGACCAGGTTGGTGTTTTGCTCATTTCTTGATCCACATGTCTAACGGTTAAACACAAAAGATTACTGACGTTTACATTGACTGGCGTGCTTCGTGGGTGACTACTCTTGGTGGGGACAAGACTGCTCATGCAGAGAAGATTCCACGTTTCTACGCGGCGTTTGAGGGATTCCTTGCACAGAGTGGAAAGGGGCCTTTCCTTCTTGGCGATCAAGTTTCTTACGCGGAGCCATGCCTGTATCAGGCTGTCCACAATGACGGTAACTTGACCAACGCAGAGTTTGCCGCCAAGTTCCCTCGATTGTACACACTTGTCAAGGCGTTTGGAGCAAGACCTCAAGTTGCAAAGTACTTGGAAGCGAGAAAGAAGAATGAGCAGAACTGAAATGTTTATGATGTTTATGACTTCAATAAATAAATACAGTACTTTCATTAACCTGTCATTCCCGCCGCTGAAGTAATAGCTGCTCAATGTATTCGTCACTCTTCAACAAAGCTGCATTCAGGCTTGCATTCTCGCGTTCAAGTTCTGCGATTCGTTGCTTGAAGGCATTTGAAGCAATCGAGTTTTTAGAGGGAGTTATAGGCAGCATTGTTCGACCCGTGTTGCCGGTGTTGCCGGTGTTGGACGAAGCAGAAGTGGTGGAACGTTGTTGAGCCAAAAGAAGCTCTTGTTTTAACTGTTGATTTTCGTGTTGAAGAAAGAGGATGAGTTGCTGCAGTTCTAGATTACTTCCAGCGGTAGAAATTCTTGTTGATGTGTCCACAACAGAAGTTGTTTGTTCAAGGAATGGGTTCAGCCCTGCATCTTCTTCAATGTGGAAGGATAAAGAAGGCTTCTCATTGATGGGCACCATGTCAAGGTTGGATGCTGAATGGTTCACTTGTCTCTCGGCGAGGAGCAAGTCGTGTCGTTGTTGTAGTTCTTTGAGCGACTCTTTCAACTGCGCAATTTCATCCCGGTACAAACGAATATCCTGCTCATATTCATCAATTATCGAATCAAAACGCGTTCGCTTCAAGGCCAATGAGCGGGACTGTTCGTCTGGAGATGGTGCAGTACTGATTGGTACTTTGTCCAGATCTCCGGCAAGGATAGGCAGTCCCTCCACCATTGGTACACGGCAAGCAGGGCTAAGAAGTAATGAGTGAAGTGTGAGGAGCATGTGTGGCTTACCATTCTTTCCGATGCTTGAGCCAGTTGAGCAAACACAGCGAGCAAAAGGCATGGCGGTTGCAGCAAATGACCGGGTCCTTTACTTTTCCCATGCATATCTGGCAGGCCACGGAGAGGGTAAGGAGCAGCTGCTTCCGCGGAGTTGTCTGAGGAGTCTGCATTGACTTGCCTTGAGTTGAGTGTGTGATTGAAAGAAATGCAAGGAAATCCGGACGACACTCCATCAGCACAACCATCACATTCACAGTCACAGTCACATTCACTTGATAAAGACGGCGAGACGAAGGACGATGACTCAATGAGCATTGAATCTGGCGCCAACGACAACGACAACTTCAGCGACTTCAGCGACTTCAACGACAACAATGCCAATGATGATGACGAAGTTGACCAAGTTGACCAAGTTGGCGATGCGGCAGACGAAGAATACTTTGAAGAATTGGGCTACGAACGACTCGACGACAACGACAACTTTGACATCGACAACGACGACAACGACGACGACGACACCTCCAACGACACACTGCCACCGCCACCACCTGTGCTCCTCGTAAAACAAGACGATCTGATTGGCCAGGACGACCTCAATGCTATCAGCAACTTCATGCGCTCATTCAGCTTGCCGGACTCGGCGACGCCAGGTAACTTTGTCTTGTCTTCACTGCCTTCAAAGTAGTGTGCTTATTGTCGAATCTCCTATGTAGACTGGGCAAAAGCAATCCCTGAAGAACAGTGGTTGCCAAGGGTCATCCCTGTTCAACCCAATCCTTCAGATCAATCACATCCTTCAAACACATCGAAAACATCAGAATCAACAGCATCCGAACCAATTCGATAATTAATATAACGAATAAAACTGTATTTACTTCACATTATGGTCGTCACATTCCTCACAATTCAGAAACAGTGTGAGCTCGAAGAGGCGCGGCAACTGCAGCCCCGTCTTCTACCTCCACTTGATGCAGTTTACCCTGGAATCTGTAAGTCACACGCAGTTTCTTACTCTCTCCGATACATGGGTCGTAAAATCCAACAATATGTGCCTAAAAAGTTCACGTTAGCAACATTTTCCCCAAAAATCCTGCACAAACGAACTAACCTTGGAATGACTTCCGCTGATATATAGCTGAGAATTGAATACTAATCCTTGGACAGGAATAGTCACGTCAATCCATTTGATTTCTGGCTCCTCAACCTCTTCAAACGAATTGTCACGACCAATCATATGCGGAGGAGTTGTGATTCCGCTCTGTTCCTTCTCAAACACACCCTTGAAGGAAAATCTACCTCCGTGAGAGTTTCTTGGGAATTTTGATACAGGCAACTTTCCATATATCGCTTCAACAATAATCAGTCCATCTTTTGCTTCCTCCGCCTCGCGTTTGCGGGCAACTTGAGGAGTCATAAGTTGAATAGCGGAAATTGCTTCCTGCTTTCGTTGCTCAATCAGCGCAGCATTGTCCTCCCGTAACTTGGCAAGTCGGGTGGCAAGACGGTTGCGTCGATTGGGTTCCAATACAAGGCGATCAAGGGCAACTGCGGTACACAGTGGAATCACAACAGCAAACGCAGCCATACGAAGATCCAGTTGAGGAGCCAACTGAATTGGCAAGACAAACTTTTGACCCAATCGCATAAATCTACCAATCTCTGTGAGCAAACCAATCCATTTGAATCACTGTAACACTCACCGAAGCTTGAAGCTCACTCCCCCAGCAGACGCTGCTTCCACCGACATACCAACACGATCCAGTTTACTGATTTTTTTGTCTGCAGAAACAGAAGTACTCAATCCAATACCAGTTCCAAGAGCTACACCAGCACGAGCCCGAATGCCCCAACCAATCGACCTAAACAGGCCGAAATTGATACTACTCGAATTCAGCCCCATCGAAAGTTCACAAGACCATTGACCCTTCAAACTTCTCCCCACAATTCCCAACCCACACGCAGACCCCGCACGTTGGTTTCCAGCAACATCTCCCCAAGGACCAATAGCATAATCTCCAGTTCGGAACGTCAAATAGCCTGTATGTTTCGAATCCAATTTACGTCCAGCCACGAACGCGAGGGGTGGCGGGGATTCCAGTGTTGCAACTGTCGCTTGAACGCTCGTGAACACGTCGTTTGTAAAGTTTTTGACGAGCTTGAAGGAAGCTGATGGGTTCTTCATTGTTGCTTGGAATGTGGATTCTGTCCATGTCATTGGATCGATGACGTGACGGACGGTGGCTGCGACTGTTCCTGCTCCCACTCCGTTTTTGGCCATGACACTTCCTTGGATTGTGAGGTCTGTGGAATCCAAGAGTTTTGTCTGTGTGAGAAAGGAGGTATAAAATCAATACAATATTCAGAAAAGTCCAACAATTCAGTGTAAAGATTACCTCCCAAGAGTGCTTCACGAAAGCATGACTGATCTCAGGCAATACAACAGCATCCAACAACCCCTTCTGCGCAGCTTTACGAAACGGCCTTCTCCTACCTCCATCAAAACATCCTACAGCATCCAACCCAATATGAACTTCTCCTTTTGACTTTACAAGTCGCTCTGCTTCTGTTTCCAGTCTTTGCCGTTGCTGTCGTTCGAATTCTTCACGCGCTTGTTGGGCAGTCTGTGCGCGTTGGGAAGAAACGTCCCAGTTTGTGCGGAGACCTTCTGCACCGAATGTGTTGTAAATGTGGCGGCGGTTTGGGTTGCTTAGGACTGTTCGTGTTCAGGGAGTGTTGTGTTAGTGCTGCAATGTAAGGAAGGAGGGATATCCATCGCGGATATCTCACCATCATACGCTTTTTTGATAGCCTGAAATTGGATTTGTGCGCGCTCCTGTTTTTGTGGGTGAAGGTAAGAGTTGAGTAGCAAAAGTGACGTGGCAATTTGAAGAGCCCAACCTTGTCTTCGGGAGTGTGGTGTTTGTCTGGATGGAACGTCATTGAAAGCCGTCGGTAGGCGTTCTTGATGTCATCCTCGGAGGCCTGGGTGCGATCAGGCAGATGTGTTAGGACAAGGGCTCAAACACCAAAACGCAGCCACGACACCCAATCAGCCTCCAGTCGCGATACTTCAAACACGCCATAATGTGAATTAAACAAACTCACATCGCGATCCAGATTCAGGACGGCGTACAAGTCAGTTGGACCAACAACTCGCTCTTCGTGTTCGAGCTGTGCCAATTGCTCATCGAATTCATCTTCATCCTCGTTGTTCAGGTTCCTTGACTGCTTGAGCCGCCATTCTGCCATGACGGAGCGTAGGGGTCTTGCTCCATTTGTTGGAAATTTCAAATTTATGTGACGAGAAGAAAGGAAGAACAAAAAGTAACATCAATTGTGGTTTTGAAGGATTCATCAATATACATTTTTTTAATTTGTACATAATTCTTCTTTCTTAGAGTCAGATGAATTTGAGCGAGATTTCCTTTACAAGTCACATTGGTCGTGCTGCAACTCATCGCATTAGGATCGCGTTCATAATATTTCCATCGTTCGGTTATTCTCTGAAATTCGCAATAAATCAATTGGTGGATCAAATCAACCCAAGAGATATTCTTTTCCGAAATGCTCCGAGCTTCGAACGCCACGGCACTTTCCCAACGCCGGTCATCCTTCATGCGTCCCACTCCGTCATTTTCTGGAGTGAACAGCTTCTTCCGTGGCTCCTACTACTCGTAAGGGTTTCCTTGACGACAGACAGGTCGATTATTGACATTCATCCAGCACCTCCACCTCGTCCATTACCCAAAAGCCACTCTTCAACAAAATCCTTATTGCCAACAGAGGTGAAATTGCAATTCGTGTTATGCGCACTGCGAAGCGCCTGGGTGTTAAAACTGTGGCTGTCTTTTCCGAGGCCGATCGCGATGCCCTGTTCGTGAAGGAGGTAACCTCTCGCAATCCATACCTTTGCTATGAAACCTGTTGTTAATGTGTATTAATCGCTCCACAAGGCCGACGAAGCTTACCTCATTGGTCCTGCTGCGTCTGCTGAATCATACCTCAGGATGGACAAGATCCTTGATGTGGCAAAACGTTCAAACGCGCAAGCAATTCACCCTGGTTACGGTTTCTTGTCTGAAAACGCTGCTTTTGCTGATGCTGTTGAGAAGGCTGGTTTAACTTTCATCGGACCTCCTTCTCAAGCCATCATTGACATGGGTTCCAAGAGGTGATATCACATTCTTACAATACTGCATATCTAAACTTCAACATGAAAAACAGCGCCTCGAAAGAAATCATGACTGCTGCTGGTGTTCCCGTTGTTCCTGGTTACCATGGGGCAAACCAAGAGCCTGCCTTCCTTAAAGAAGAGGCCGACAAAATGGGTTACCCAGTTCTCATCAAAGCCGTAAAGGGTGGTGGAGGAAAAGGAATGCGCATTGTGGAGAAGCAGGAAGACTTTTATGAGATGCTTGAATCTTCGCGTCGTGAGGCGATCAAGTCCTTTGGAGATGACGTTGTCCTTGTTGAAAAGTACATTGTGCGTCCACGTCACGTTGAGGTCCAAGTTTTCGCTGATAAGCTTGGAAACGCCGTTTACCTCTTTGAGAGAGACTGTTCTGTTCAGCGTCGTCACCAAAAAGTTCTCGAGGAAGCTCCTGCTCCGGGTCTTTCTGAGGAACTTCGTGCAGACCTTGGTGCTAAAGCTGTCGCGGCTGCAAAGGCTGTCAACTATGTTGGCGCTGGAACTGTTGAATTATCTTCGACACGGACACCAACAAATTCTACTTTATGGAAATGAATACCCGTTTGCAAGTCGAGCACCCAATCACTGAAATGATTACCAACACTGATTTGGTTGAGTGGCAGTTGCAAGTTGCTTCAGGCAACAGAGTGCCTAAAGTTCAAGATGAGTTGAAGATTGATGGATGGGCGTTCGAAGCCAGAATTTATGCTGAAACCCTGAAAAGTAAGTTTCAACTATAACTTAACCTGGCTAATCGCCATCACAGCAACTTTATGCCAGACACTGGTCCACTTCACCACCTCTCTTTCCCAGAAGCTTCCTCTGCTGTTCGTATCGAAACTGGAGTGCAACAAGGCGACGTAGTTTCGGTTCACTACGATCCAATGATCTCCAAGCTCGTTGTCAAAGGTTCCGACAGAACCGAGGCTCTCCGTGTCCTCCGAAAGGCGTTGGGTGACTTCCACGTTGTCGGTCTCAACACCAACATTGAATTCTTAAGCGTTGTCATCTCATCCCGAGTTCATTTCTGGAGACGTTGAAACTGGGTTCATCAAGAATACTATGATGATTTGTTCCCAGCGCCAGTTGCACACCACCAACAACCTTGGCACATGCAGCTTTGGTTCTCTACTCTGCTATTCTTCCTGCTACAACTGGAAACATTTCTCCGGACCATGGTCAATTGCTCCTGTGCTGGATTCCGTCTCAACAGCCCACAAGGATCCACTCGTACTTTCACTTTATCGAATCTGAAAAGCCTGTTAACGTTGCTGTTACTCTCTGTGCCGAAGGCCAAGGCTCATACAATATCACCATCGCAGATGCTGCTGGCAAGGAAACCACATTTGCTGGAGTCCGAGTTCTGAGTTACGACAATGGCCAGCTTGTGGCTGATATCGGAGACAGACGAGTGAAGGGACGTGTGTTAGAGAAGGAGAAGAAAAAGTTCACGTGTTTTCTGAGGTAAAGTTTGATATTTCGTTGTATGGCAATCTGAGCCTTACCCTTTGGTAGGGAGCCAAAACTACACTTCACCTTGCTCCAAACCCTGCAAACGTCGCTCATGCTTCTCATGGGTCCGTTGGATCTGTTAAAACGCCAATGCCCTGCAAAATTTCGTCAGTTAGTGTGAAAGCTGGTGACAAAGTGACCAAGGGACAGAATTTGATTGTTTTGGAAGCAATGAAAATGGAGCACGTCATTAAGAGTCCAAAAGAGGGTGTTATCAAGAGAGTTCATTACGGAGTTGGGGAGATTGTCGGAGAGGGAAAGGTACTGGTCACATTCGAAGACGAATGAAGATCTTACCGTTCGAATAAAGCTTTATTTCCAATCAACAATCGCACTAGCATCTTTAAATCTTTTGAAATGTGATAATCCACTCTCGTCACGTCATTTTTTAATACCAACGCAGAAGGTTGAAAGAGATTTTTGGACGCGACTAGTATGCACAAAGCTTTAGACCTTGAAAGCGCCACATTCACACGATGTATATCAAATATAAATTCAATCTCGTTTTCAAGCATTTGACGATGTCCTGTAAATCCGTAGCAAGCAATCACGATATCCGCCTGATCACCCTGCATTCGTTCAACGGTATCGATGCGCAATAAATCAGATTGAGCAGTCTGAAGATGTAATTCCAGTGTATTCTGAATAATTGTGCGCTGTAATCGATGTGGCGTTATGACAAAGATTCTTGCGTTTGGGGCACAAGAATGAAACGTCAAGACCATATCAGATACCATCAAAGCTTCTTTGTGGACATAAATTCAAACGGCAACTGACTAGATTCTAGTGGTAATAGGACAGTACCAAGGGCTCTCAAATGACGCTCGCATCAATGCTTCCATATCACCATTCGGAGATTCCAGCCACTGACCAATCGCTTCTTTAACCATTGTTTGATTTGAGTTGTAAGGAGCAAACGCTTGCCCATAATCAACATAAAGCGGTTGCACCATATCACACAACTCCCGAACAAAGCGGAAGTTCTCCCTGAGCATATATGTAAGAGACTCATTTTTATGAATCAAACAGCTCAATATTGATCCATAAATCGGACGAGTTGCCTTGGGAATCGGATATGGTTGTTTTAGAATGGGACCTAACTGAAGGTGATCCCCAGCAATCAAGACACGTTTCTGATCCAGGTTCAGTGAACTATCAACTGCTTGGAATGCGATCGAGGCATATGACGTTAAGAGCTGACTTCCTTCATCAACAACGAGTACATCAAAGTCTCCTTTCAATTTTGGAGATTTATCGAGAAGCTTATGAATTGCCCTAAAACTGCATAAGCACACAAGAACAATTAATAAGCTCTTAGTTACCATACGGTACCAACAACAACGCAGTGTTTTTGTTGAATAAGATTGTTTGGATCCTGTTTCAAGTTCACCACAGTCACATCACCACTGGAGTACTCTGATAAACTAAGCAAATGCGTAAATTTCGTTTCAAACGTGGATATAGCAGCGTGAGTGAAAGCTGTCATCAGTATCCGGCACGTTCTGCCCCGAATTTTGGCGATTTCGATCAAACGCAGAGCTGAAACCGCTAAAGTATGAGTCTTGCCGTTTCCAGGTGGTCCCCTACAATAATTAATTCTTGTAAAGCGTGATTGCATTTTCTTACCAGATGAGTGAGAGAACATTTTTACAGACACCTTGAAACGCTTGTCTTTGAGATTCCAACAAATGCAAGGGACCTCCTTGATACTTCTCAAACAGTTGCGCCTCAACTTGTAGATCATCATTTGCAGATGAAACTCGAAGACTAGTGGCAGACGTTTCCCCCAACAATCTCAAAAACAATGGTCTTAACTCTTCGCGTTCCAATCTTGCCAAAGCCGTGATTTCGGTATTGATTAGGCCTTGCACGACTTTATGCGTATTGAAATCAACAAATCGCCGGTATAAAAAGAACTTTCTTCCCCTTAGAGCAAATCCCTTGGGCATCCTCAATTCAATCTGTGCCATATCATTTTCCAGTGAATTGATTTCAGCAAAGGCGACTGAATTTAATGTCTCTCTCTTCTCCTCTTCAGAAAAGCTGAGCCCGTATTCAACTTGATTCATAAAGCGTAGATCGTTGAATTTTATAGCTGCATCAACCAAAGAATCAGCAAGAATCCAAGAGTACATTTTAAAGTCTGAAGTATTTCGATTCATGCTTGCCTGAATCAAGGATGTATCGGAACGGATAAGAAATTGTTGAACAAAGCCCTCATGTGGCCGTTGATATTCCACTTCACATGCCTCAAACTTATCAAAACGTGCTTCTTTAACGCTTTGGAACTCTTTCACCATTTCAAACTGGGTCTGAAATAACAAGCGAGAGAGCAGCGGTTCACGGCAAATGTCCAATCGACTCACTGAAAAAGGAGGCAAACTGTTAACCAAGACTTTTTGAAGATTAAACGATTCGCTAATGCGAGTACGAATGGAATTGCAAATTTCATGAATGGCGCTGGACCATTCGAACATCGCTTTCTCAAATGACATTAACTCCCCAGTCTTCCACAAAGTATACATATCATCTGACGATAGCACATTGTTGTTTGTATTATTTAGTAAGGCCACCGTATTCGTCATCGTCAAACGCGAAACTGGAAGTGCCAAGGTAGATCGAATTGCTGTTGAAATGACGGCGATTCTAGGCATCCAAACAGGATCAATGCCATCTTTGATGATGCTTTTAATTTCCGTTTGTAAGGATTCTTTAGTTCCAGCTTTTGTAGATGCGGCATTCTCAAGGACACGAAGATACCACTGTAAATCCAACTTGCTTTTGTTTCCAAGAGAACCAATCAACTTTTCCTTGCTTATCAAAAGTGGAGGCACAATCGGAGCCAGAAGAACATCTGTTTGATCCAGCATAGCGGCAAAACATAACTGGAGGTCATCAGTTGTTGTTTCATTGAAGCCATCCAACAAAATACTGAATACAAGATCTCTTTCCTTAGTTGAGAAAACGTAGAATTGCGCAGAAGGCACTGGGCTTTGACTGAGAATAAATCTGATTCGTGAAGCCATGATAGGAATAAACTGCTTGCTTAAGTCACGTCCAAATAATACTTTTGAAAACAGTACTCGATTCTCAGAACAATGCAAAATCGATATTGCGATCACGCTGTCCGTTTCGGGATCATGAAGAACAGAGAAATTGATCGCATGATCTTCCGATGGAGGAAACATAAAGCAAGGGCGTCCAAGAACTTCAACGCTATTTTCCAACACAGCTTTGAGGATTGGCGAATCATTTCGAACACTCGACCGATCCAAGCAAAGAAGTTTATATCCCTGCTGCAGAGCTGTTGGATTCATTTGTTGCAGAACTGAATTGAAGTCAGGCGATTGGATGGCAGCATAAAGATCCGCGAGGTCTGATCGTCCAAAATCAATCGGTCCAAGCCTGTCCCATCTTACTTCAGTCCACCAATCATTCCATTTTCCCGCTGTAACATCCGGGAACGTGATTGGTTTCATTTTTGTTCGATTTCGAGTTCTAAACAATCTGATGATCTCTTTCAATGCTGAGCGTTCCTTTCCTTTCGTTCCTCCAACCAAGGACACATCACCAGTAGCAAATGCACGCGACGTACATCCAGACTCAAATTCACAGCCTTGACAGCGGGTACCGACGCCCCATTCAACTGCTTCAAGTGAATCATTTAGAACCGAAGGCAAATGCTTATTGAGAAGTGTTTCAAGAAGCGGAGTCACAATTTTGAGTGAAAAGTAAGTGTCTGGATTGACAAAGTCTTTAGCAGATGCAACACTTGTAATTCCTGAGGTTGGACAAAGCCAAACGTAGGCAGTATCTTCAATTTGCGCATAGGGTTCCACAACATTCCGAAGGCAATATGCATACATTGCAATTTGAATTTGGTGAGATACCTTTAACACACGACTCACTTTGGCATCAATCACAGCAATAGAGATTCTTGAGCCTGTCTTGGTCACACGAATAAAATCAGGTTTCAGCGTGCGAACGCGAGTTCTGAACAGACTGGAAGGGGGAACCATAGAATACCCTGTAACAAAGAATATCTGTCTAGGATCTTGTTTGACGACGTCCAAGAAGTTGTCATTGCTTGATGTTTCGAGCAGTAAATTCTCAGATCGAAGCAATTGAACAAGGTGCTCCTCCCACTGGAGAGAGAAAAGGCATTAACTTCGCAGTAATTAAATACACTCACTTCATTTCCCCGTTTGAAAAGGGCTTCTGTGAGCACTCCAGGTTGTAGAGGTGGAATATCAACCTCTCTGCGTTTATCACGCGTAAGTCTCAAAGCTAAATCACAGCCGAAATGAAAGTAGCCTGCAATATCAGTTGCAGTGAGGCCAACAGCATCAGGACGACATGAGACTTCAACTTGGGCATCTAAATAAGAATTTAACTTTCTCACGTCACAGCAATGCACATACATGTCTTGTTCCGGGGATTCACGATATCAAGACCATCCAATTCATGAGTCAATTCATCCACTTCCGATGCAACCCAAGCCTCATTAAACCGAGCCTTCATCTCCGCCAAACTTATTCTAGATTCAATGATAGATCATCCATCGTTTTCCGGACAGGCTCATGGTAAAGTTGCGGTTCACCTTGAACCTCCTCCACAACAAACGGATTTCCACCCAACTCTCCGGCCCTTTGTCTCAGTGATTGCAGCTTCTCCACCGCAACTTGTCGCCACTTTGGAGTTGAGTAATTCGAGAGGACAGCGAGCTCAAGTGCTCTGTCGATCGCGGCAACATCGTTCCGCGAGGGACACAACAACGCCGCGTTGTGCAGCGAGTGTCCCGGCACTCTCTCGTTTGCTCGCTGAGTATATTCAAGACAGACGAGGCAGTGTGTGTATGCGGCGGTGACACTTGGATCCGGGAATCGTGGCCGAGGGCGCTCCATTCGAACTTCAATCAAAATATTAATACTTATTCTCGTTGGAATGATTGCTGGCTATCGGTTTCGGAATCAGTCGCTTCTTCAAAAGGCTTTGAATCATCCATCACTGCCATCAATCTCAGGCAGCGATAACAGCTTCCAACGTCTTGAATTTCTAGGGGATGCCGTGCTCAAGTTGACCACGACAGACTACCTTCTATCTAAATACCCTCAGGAAGATGAAGGAAAGCTCAATCACCGGCTCGAGGCCCTCGTGAATGGAAGTACATGCAAAGAAATGGCGTTCCTTGGGTTGGATAAGATGCTGAAAGTTGGTTTGGGAACAGACTTGAAGCAGTCTGCCATTTTGGGGGACGCATTCGAAGCAGTGATTGGAAGCGTATATGAAGACTCTGGAAAGGATATGAAAGTCACTGGCGCGTGGCTGCTACGAGTTATGGAACGTTTACCCCAAGAAAGCAGTTTGGAAAAGACTCCTGCAGAAGTAGCGTCTTCCAGGCATCCCAAAGCTGCTTTACAAGAATACGCTCAAAAGTTGGGAGGCGGATTACCAGAATATATCCTCGTTGGTCAGAAAGGGGCAGCCCACGATCCGTTGTTCACAATCAAAGTTGCGATACCAACTTTAAATTCTACTGCTGTTGGCCTTGGGTCAGACAGATCAAGGCGTGCAGCTGAAACAAGTGCAGCTGCAGATTTGCTTCGTCAATTACGTGTTTGAAAAGAGAGAGGAATACGTGCATACCATTAAACATTAATAAATACAAGCAATAAATCACTCCGCGCCACCCATGAGCGAAGGTGTTGGGCCCATGTGGCTGCTTACATTTCTCATCCCAAAACAAAAATGTCCAAAACCTTTTCTCGCGACGAAGTGTCCCGGCACAACAAGGCCGATGATCTCTGGATTGTTATCGATTCAGTTGTCTATGACCTGACCCGCTTCCTGCCAGCCCACCCAGGAGGTGAACACGTTCTTATTGAAGTGGCTGGAAAAGATGCCACCGAGGAATTCTACTCGCTCCACCGTCACGAGATTCTCAAAAAGTTTAGCAAGTTTGCGATTGGACTTGTGAATGGCGAGAAGCCAAAGATTCAGCAGGAGGAGGGTGCGATTTCAAAGGTTCCTTATGCTGGTTTGTCTTTTTTGGCTTACTTCCCTTCATTGTGTTCTGGCACTCACATTTCTAATGTACAGAGACGGCGTACTGGATGGGTTCCAAGTCTCCTTACTACAATGAGTCTCACATTGCGTTCAAGAAGGCTGTCAGAGAGTTTGTGGTTAGTTTGCATCTTGTCGAAAAAGCGAGAGCTGAACACATGTCATAACTCTAGGACACGCAACTCCGTCCTCACGCTCAAGAATATGAAGAAAACGGCGGTAAAATCGCTCCGGAACTTTACCAAGCTATGGGTCGGTTCGGTCTTCTGGCTTCTAGAATCGGACCTGGCCCACACCTCAAGCTTGTTCCCAACTTGCCTGCTGGAGTGAAACCAGAACAATTCGATTACTTCCACGAGCAGATTGCCCATGAAGAAATGGCAAGACTTGGTTCTTCTCCTGGTTTTTCAGATGGGTTGGGTGCTGGTTTCGTGATTGGATTGCCACCCGTGTTGGCATTCGGACCTGCTGAAATGAAAAAGAAAATTGCTCCTGCTGTGTTGTTGGGTGACAAGCGAATCTGTTTGGCAATTACTGAACGTGAGTCAAGATCCTTGTTAATGGAATTCGAAGGATACTAATTTATCTGGCAGCCTATGCTGGTTCTGATGTTGCCAATATTCGTTGTACTGCGACGAAGACTGCTGACGGCAAGCACTACATTGTGAATGGAGTCAAGAAGTGGATTACCAATGGACACTTTGCCGATTACTTTGTTACTGCTGTTCGGTGAGTTATTTTCGAGTTATTTTCAAACAAGCATTACGTTCATCTGACTTTTTCTGTCTCAGAACTGGTGGAAAAGGTCACTCTGGAGTTTCGATGCTCCTTATTGAAAGATCTGAAGGCGTTGAAACCAAACAGATGAAGACTTCTTACTCGTCCGCCGCAGGAACTGCCTACGTTACTTTCGACAATGTCAAAGTTCCAGTTGAGAACTTGATCGGAACTGAAAACCAAGGATTCCCTGTCATCATGTTCAACTTCAACCACGAACGTTGGTATATTATTTCAGCCATCAACCGCAGCTCAAGAAGTGTTGTGGAAGAAAGTTTCAAGTGGGCTGTTCAAAGAAAGGTGTTTGGAAAGCCATTGATTGAGCAACCAGTGATTCGTTTCAAGCTGGCCAAGATGATTGCTGAGGTAGGGGATATTTAAATGAAATCTTCAAAGAAAATGTATTTAATCTAATCTTCTCTAGGTGGAAAGCGTTCAGAATTGGTTGGAAAGTATTACTTACAACATGACGAAAATGTCGTACAAGGAGCAGAGTTTGCATTTGGGAGGACCAATTGCCCTTCTCAAGTACCACTCTACTCGTGTGGCACACAATGTCAGTGATGACGCAGTGCAAATCTTTGGAGGTAGAGCCATCACCAAGACTGGTTTGGGATCCGTTGTTGAGGCCGCCCAACGAACTTACAAGTACGCGTCCATTCTGGGAGGAAGTGAAGAGATTATGGCAGATTTGGGAGTGAGAATGGCTTTGAAGTCCTTCCCAAAGACTGCGAGACTTTAAGTTGTTATGATTTTCATTCATTCTTCTTTTCTTGGTTTCTATATTTGAGGGAAAAAAAAGACAACAAATCAATGAGGGAGTCCGAAATCAACGAGTACCGCAGCAAAATCGAGGCAGCCATCAAAGAAAGTAATGAAGAGGTGGGCAGTGATGGCAGAGAGAGAAAGGGAGGATGCTAACGCGGACAACTGATCAGGCAGCACTGCGACTCCTCGGACACTTTGAAGCGTGGACGCCGACGGCCGAGGCAGCCAAGGCCACGCGCATCGGCGTGTTCATGAACGGACTGCGCAAGAACGCGAGTGCTCCGGCGGCGGTGCAATCAATTGCGAATGCGCTGACTAAAAAGTGGTCGAAGCTTCTTGCTTCGTCGGCGCCGCTTTTCGTCGTCGGCTTCTTCTTCTTCTTCGGCTTCTTCGGCGGCAACTCGGCTTGCTCCGGCCCCGCCCGTGCGCTCGCTCTCAACGGCCTCGGCAGTTTCTGCCACCGCCTCAGACCCGCCTGCTTCGCCGCTGCCTCAACGCCCGTGCTCATTCGTCCGGACCCCGAGTTTAATCCCGCTGTTGCCTTGAAGAGTGCTATTGGTGATAAGCCGCGAGACAAGACTGTCGAGCTGTTTGTGAATGCGTTTTCTATCGGTATTCAGAATGGTACTCCTTTCAATCCTCAACAAGTGAACAGTCATCTCATCCTCGTCTCTCCCATCTAGCCGATCAAAAATTGTTACTCTGGAAAGCTCGTCAAATCGAAGAAGCTATGTTTAAGGAATACAACGGATTCAGCGAGAAATACAAGTCCCAATTCAGAACCCTCCTCTCAAACCTGAAGAACGTGGACAACTTGAAGCTGCGAACTGAAATTCTAGGCGGAGATATTGCTGCAAAGAGCGTAGCTACATTCACATCACAGGTACCTAAAGCATAAGACGAAATCCAATCAGATTCTCACGTTTTCTCAGGACTTGATGTCAGAATCAGCTAAATTTGCAGCCAAGAAGGCCGAAGCTGAATTTAACCATTGGGCTTCCACTGCAAAATCAACTGAGGCTGTGACAGATGAATTCAAGTGTGGAAAATGCGGTCAACGAAAATGTACATACTACCAGAAACAAACGCGTTCTGCTGATGAACCCATGACAACTTTCGTGACTTGTCAAAATTGTGGAAACGTGAGTCGTTGATTCCTTCGCCAATATCACTAATCATATCCATAGAAATGGAAATTTTGTTGATATCAACTTCTCCCTTTTTCGTTTTCAATCCCCTGGATGAGCTCTTTTTTATTGTGTTGGATGTAATTGGATGATTGGAATCATGGCTGTGTATCATGTTGGAATAAACCGGGATTTCGCAAAAACACATTTATTTGTCTATCATTAATTGAATGAATAAGCTGTAAAATACAAAGATAAAATGAATTCCGTTGGAGTCCGTATCACCATCCTGATCCCAAACTTGTAATCAGTGCAACACCACGCTTTACCCAATGAGACATGAGTTTGTCAGATGGCAGCTCCATTGTCAACACATAGTTAGTTGAGTGTCCGGTTGTCGAAAGAGTTCCAGCACGCGTGAGAGTTTTATACACAGGGCACTCATATATTCCACTCTCGGGCTTCTTTCTGTTTGCTTTTGGAAGCAACCAAATAACGCACATTTCAGTGTACAACTCCTTCGGTCTACTCTCAGCCAATACACGTCGTGTAGGATCCCAACGTGCACCTTCCAAATACAGTCCACGAATATAACAACCATCCGATGGCTTTGTATGAATATCTTCCCATCGGTTATCCACCATTTTGAAATCAAACTGCAGCGTATCAATGGAGATTGTGTACTTTCTGGCAAAGTTTTGAAGTGTTCCCGTCAAGAAGGCTTGAGGGAAGAAGAATCCAGAGATCCAGAAGACGACAGGAATTCCATTGTCAATCCATTTTTGAATGAAATCTGTACGTGCCATCAAGTCAATGACCCACGTTGACAGTGATTTCAGCGATGGGTACGCTTTGGCTGCCCAAGCTGCTGGTACCTGATTGATGAAGATCTATTACACATTGTTTCCAGAGATTCAGACATGACGACGAGCCCTTTAAGAGCTTTCAGCAGTTCGACAATAGTTTGATGAATCACGCTCAACAAACGGTTGTACCGAATCACTTCCTGAATCAGTACAGTAGACATACTCTCCTTGTACTCAATTGGATATTTAGCGGTCACCATGGCCATTGAGTACGGTTTGGGAATACGACTCTGGATGGAAATGGCAGTCTCCGCCAATATTTCATCACGCGTCTTTCCACCCGCGTTTTTCGTTGACCTTGGCATCAAGTTCAGCAAAATCTCAAACATGGTGTACGTCTCCTTTTGAGCAAACGTGATGTTGGCGTTTTCGTGCATGGAGAAAATCTCCGTGACTTCATCAATTGGCAGGGATTTGATGTAGTTTTTGTACGCGCTCAAGTTTTCTGGTGGTATCGAGACATAAATCTCCGATGTTGAGAACTTGTATCCGTCGTCGATACTTCGTGGGGTGTAATAATCCTCGAGGATATTCATAATCAGTCGTCGATCCCAATCATCCGTGACTCGTCCACCGTAGTTGATTTCCCGACAGTGTACTTCAACACCTTGAATGGAATTTCTGTGTACTCTTCCAGGAACATTTTGAGTTGACGAATACAGATACGCAAGTCTCCATCGGTGAACTCGTAGGGGATATTCCAACCAAGTGCTCCAAACTTTCTTCGCTCTTGGATAACGGCGTGGAAAAAGCTAAGTGCAAAGAGAAGTTTTTTCCATTCACGAGGTTTGGTACATTGCGATAGGTAGTCGTCTGTAAATGTCGAGTATGTTCTCATCAAGTTTGCTTTGATTCCGTTTGGTGGCTCGACAGTCATCTTGACTCCGTTTTGAAGGATAGTGACCGGGAACTTGGGGGTTGGAAGTGATGTGAGCCAGAGACGGAAGTCTCGGTGGACTTTGTCAGGTGTAACACCATCAATGATTCTGTCAAGTGTTGGCATCCATGAAGGAGCCAAGTGACAGTTTTGTAGCAGAATCCAAAGTCTATTGTGATTTGTTAAAATTCGAAACTAAGATAATTTAGGTACATACCCTCTTTCAAGTCCTTCTCGGATCAACGCTTCTGCTTTAGGTCCTTGACCTTGACCCAACGACACACCAGTCAGTTTCTTCGAAAATCTCATTTCTTCTGCGAATTTATACAACGAATTTGCAGGGTCGGCTCCAGGACAGAGCACAAAGATCAATGGAATGACTGCACTTGACTCTTTGTATACAGCACCGAGGTCCGAAGTTTGAGGTTCTACAAACCGATCTCCAAGTTGAGATGCAACAAAGTCTTGAACAGCAGAAGTACATCTATCAGCACGGATACAACGGAGTACCAAAATCCTCTGGAACGGAGTGATTCCATTCTGCCATTTGTGTGGTAGTTTTTCGCGGTGAGGAATTTGACTGTCAAAGATGACACGGTAACTTTCGATAAAGTCGACAAAGTCCAATTCAAAGTTTTCAAAGGCAGGCAACTGAGAAAGAGCCAAACTTCGGCCCATGATCTTCCAGACAACCAGTCCGGCGCTGGGTTGGGAAGCTTCTTTTCGACACCAGGAGGAGCTGCTCCAGTTAACAAGAATTTCCATTCATCCATGTCAATCTTGTCGTCATTCATCATCATTCTGATACAGAGGAGGAAAGAGAACAAGAGCTTGTGCTTCTCGAACAAGGAACGGCAAACGTTGGAGAAGAGAGAGAATGTGAAGTACTCATTGATGTTAACGATTCTCTGCTCAATGTTTTCACTCTTTTCGGAATGGCTGATTGCAGAGATGAAGAGATTCATGAACCATCCAAGAGAATATTGGTACATTGGATCAATAGTTGCCAATTCCGTAATACAGAAGAATAAGATTCTGGTTCTTACAGCCACAGGGACGTACTTGTTACGTGTGTAATCAATATCTTTTTCGGTTTGTTCCGCAATGATCACTTTGCTAGTAATTTCTTCAGATGTTTCCTTGAAGCTGCCAATGTTTCAATCAAACGTTCATCATCGACTGGACTTCCTTGGACGGACGAAAGTAAGTACAGGATTTTATCTTCAATGTCTTTCAGTTCTTTTTTCATTTGGGCATTGTTGATTGTCAGTTGATTCTTCGCTTCTTCCAAGTCAGGACGCTCATTGGCTACCACAATCGCAAGCAGCTGGTCTTCGAGACCTGATGGGGCGAGAGTAAAGTTGATGAGCGTTACAGTTGCAGAGGTCTCGGGTGAATAGTGAGGATTTCTTCGAGTGAAATTATGTTAGAACAGTTTTCTATTCACTGATGCGAACTTACGGTAATTTCGTGGTGATATAGAATCTGAAGTCTTCATGGTACGGCAGAATGGAGTCTCCGATTTTGATGACAACATTACCACCTTGTTTGAAAGTCATTCGGAGCAAGACTGGGTCAAGCGCTGGGTCAAGCTTTTCTCCAACATTTTCCAGCAATACCGGCTTTCCAAATCGAATTGCATTTTCTAATGTTCGCAAAAAGTCTTTGTCTGTAAGCTTTACAATGTCCAGTTGGTTGTCTTTCTCCATATTTCTGATCCACTTGTTTGCTTGACCTTGCGGGTCAATCAAAAGAGGCCATCTTCGAGAGTTTTGAACGATGATACCATTATCACGAGATAATGAGTCTCGAGGAAGTCCGGCAAGCTCCCCTAGATGTCGTATTTGAATAAGGAAATAAAGGAAAGATAATAGAAGGACTCACATTCTCTGAGTTTAACTGGATCACCCAAAGAGTCCCATAAGCTGATAACGTCCGAGTGAGGAATTTTTAACCGCAAAAGGTTGTTGTTCCACTCTCTCAAAAGATCTGAACGGTACTCAGCAGTAAATGGTCCCAAGTATGCAATAACACCACTGGCAAGAAGTACATCGCCCACAACGTTAGTGATTTTTTGATCAAGTTGAGAAACCGTGAGAGCCCAACGTTGCTTTTCTCCACCAAGACCAGAAATCAATTTTCCGGCACGACTGAGTTTCACATTACACTCCTCAACTTTTCTCGACAGTTCTTCTTTCTTGGCAACAGATTCAGTGTAACGCTTCTCCATCTCTTTAATGTTGATTTCTGCTTCTCGCATCTTCTTTTTCAGTTCAGCGACCGTTTTCAACGTGATTTCCAAAGATTCTTGAGCGGCTTGAAGTACAGCACGCTTAGGTGCGACACTTCTCGATACCCAGTAGTACTTTTCCATCGCTCGCACCCACTGACACATTGAAGTGGCAGCTTTTGAAACTCTTGCAATGACACTGACTTGAAACTCTTGAGAATCAATATAAGGTTTGATTTTCGTCACAACAGCTTCCTGGATATTGTCCTTGTCAAAGTTCATCAAAGAGTCCAAGAACTTCTGGGGTTCTGCGAGTAAACCCTTTCCAGGCTCCCAATAGTCATCAATCTTTTTACCTGGCTTGTCTCCATCAATCTTCTTTGGCTTGATACCTTTCATAATACAGATGGCTTCGATGACAAGCTTAACACCTTCAGGAGGACGCTGCATACTTCTTACTTCAATGATATCGTTTTTAGATAGTGAGTTGAGGGACTCAACAGCTGCAACCAAAGCTGGAAGAGCTTCGTCCAAATCCGTTTGGCATCTTCGGCGATGTTTTTAGTTTCTTCGGCTTTCTTTGTGGCTGATGCTTCTTCTTTCATAACAATTTCCTTCATTTCTTCTGCTTTCACTTTGTCCACGGCAATCTTTTTCATGGCAAACTCTGTTTCTTGCGATGTTTGAAGCAACATTGGCGCCATGGCTTCAAGTTCCTCCTGCAAAATCTCACTTCTTTTGTTGCGTTCAAGAGCTTCTCCAAACCGGTAGCCGTACGCTTCCTCAGTGCGAGTAATTCATTTCGTTTCTTGTCCAATAGTTCTTGTAGAGACCTAACAGTTCAAGATAACTCTTCGGAGTAACGTAATTATTACGGTTGACTTCGTTTTTGTATTTGAGGCAGCAAGCACGGACAGATTCGTGCATGTACATGCAAAGGTTGACAATACCATCAATGACTTGCTCAGAGCCAAGATCTGAAACCTCGGAAATAGAGTTTGCGGCGACAGATCGCAATGCTTCTTCAGGCCAAGTTGAGAACCAATCAATTGTACAACAGTTGACGAGCGAAGGGAACATTCTCAATCTGTTCCTAAAAGCATCACCAATCGGACTCATACAGATAATCAAGTGCAAGTTGTTTCTAACTCGTTGAATATATAGGGCAAATAAGTTCTCTCGGTTGGCAGTAATACCCATATCGAGGGCTATTGGTCGCATTGCATTCAGAATTTGGTCGATTTCGTCGTTTGCATAAATGTTCGGCACATCTCCTCCATTCAAAATGTTGTTAATGTCTTCCAGACAAGCCTCTTGGAAGATTTGTGTATCACAGAACAAGAAGACTACTTGCTTGGCATCCATTCCTGCCCACATCAGAACCTTCTTCAAATCATCACGCCACTCTGTTGTTCCGTAGTTTTTACTGATTTCAATCTGGAACATTTCGTATTCTTCCATGTAGGTTGCAAGCCTCGAAAGTGATTGACGTCCTGAACCTCCAACACCCAGCAGCAAGGCATGCCCCATTGGTGCTCGAATGATTCTGCAGATCCTTGATACATGCTCAATAGCATCCAAGAACATAACAAGTCTCATTGGAGATGTTGTGGTGGAGTTATAATCATCAAGATATTCTTCTGCAAGCTTTACAAGACGGCGAATATCCTTAACTTCAGTGTAGATCTTCGGATCAGCTCCAGGCGTCAGATAGTCTCCATAGATAATCGGCTCGTTCAGAACAACATCTTGCCAGGTCAAGATAAGCTTTTCCTCAATTGTTCCTTTCACCAACTCCAGGAACCAAGTCTTGTCAACGTTATCAACCAAGCGATCTTGGAACACTCGCATACATTCGTGAATCCATAGTCGAACAATATCAGTTTCAATGTTGACTGTTTTAATGTCCGCTGAAAGCACACCCTGAACAACTTTTGCCAAATCACGCAAGTTGAAAGTATAGTGGCTTTTTGCAGGTGTTGGTAGAAGTTCGGCTCGAATGGTGTTATAGATGTGAACTGATGCAGACACAATGGCATCTGTTTTTGAGGATATTTCAGGAGGGAACTTCTGCAAGAAGCTTCCCAAGATAGTCGAAAAAATTCTCTGCAGCGATTCGTCTTCCATTTCGACAAAAGAAAGAAGGTTGAAGTGGCGAGTCATTCTCTGAGTAATTGGATTTCTACCACCGCCAGGTGGTCCCATTCCACAAACAAAAGTGAGGTCTACTAATTCCATGAATTTACCAACTGCTTTTCTGTCATACCATCCTCCATAGTCGAGCCATTGTCGCAGCAACTCAATCGGCGGCTGTGCGCCACACAAGTTATCTAACATCGGCATATTGAGGTCCTGGCAAGGCAAAACATTGATTAATTGTCTATGCAATAGCTTCAATTGTACTCACATCTACGAAAATAACGAACTTCTTCCCAACAGGTGGCCCAAACACACCTTTTCTTCGCTTTTCCATCTTTGAATCAATCAAATCTTGAGTTTGATTCGCACCGGTTCTTGCCGAGAAACTGAAGATTAGGGGAGTGAAGGTGGAATCCATCCCCTTCATCAATTTATCCGTGATAGTAACTGACTTTCCTGTTCCGGTAGGACCAGTACAGAGTGTATGGCATCCATTATGTAAAAGAATGTGGAGGATATACGTGTTTCGAATGGTGTCCATTGTTGGAACAATAACATCTTGAGAGGATCCCTTCTGCGGAACAACAAATTCAGGGGCGTATTCCATCCAATTAGCCCACTCTTTACGTTCTTGATCAAACATGTAATCATATATGGATCCATTTTCCGGAAATGGAATCTTAGGTGGTTTTTCGCTCATCATCCCTCGCAACCAACCTTCAAACTTCTTGTGACCATCAGCATCACTTGTCGCTCCGATAGACCAAACAATAGAAAACAAGAACAAAGATTCAAGAATTTCTCCAAAGAAATTGATGCGCTCAGCTGGGTTAGGAGCATTCGGATCATCAGTTGCAACGAAGGGCATCATCAGACACTGTAAAATCCGCATCATACTGATTGTCAAGTTTCCATCAGTTGTGCCAACTGCTTCTCGAATATTTCCTCGCAAGAATTTCAAAGCGGGTTCCAGGTAGTGTTCAAACAAAGGATCCACAATTGATCTGAAAATTGAAATATACGATGGGGGGAGGCTCCTCTCTCTTACGATGACCATGATTTCAGAAGAGGCTGTACTCCAAGAGCACCAGGTTCCATGTAAATCATTCCACATCGTGACACTGTCGCCGGAGAAGCATACTGGAGATTTTCCACCTCAAACATCATGGTCTGAGTGTTTGCCATCTTGATGATTTCACCACTACTAAGACAAAGCTTTTTGTTGTCATCCAAGAGAGTATTCATACTTTCAACCCAAACAGCATCCACTGGGCCGTCAAAGCAATACCACTTCTTGTCTGGCAATCCATCATCGATTCCTTCTCTCATCAGCAGGGAAGGATTCCATCAGTCCATTCGTGAGTTTGTGGATCAAATTCACCATAAATTTGACCCATAGTAATCGATTTCGGATTTAGAACATGAACTCGCACCTTTTCAATGTCTTGCCGTTCGGTGCCTTTTTACCCTGCAACGCTGATAATGCTCGGGAAAGAACCCGAGTACAACACGTTTTTCCACCACCTTCGTTGGTGCTGTTAGAGACAGGATTCAACCATGATAAATCTTACCAGTTGGCCCTACAAGCATGAGTCCGTGTCTGACTACCGTTGTTTCATACAGTTGAATACATTTTTTGATAAAACTGGCTTCCGGCTGTAGAATCATCGAGTCACAGTTTTGTTGAGGGAGTCGAGAATATCACCATAGTTGATTGGAGGTTGCTCTACTCCCGGGAACAAGTCTGAAATAATACCATTGAATAAAGGCACGTCGTCGGCAAGGAATTTGGGTAAGTTGCAGTCGCACAATGCTCGCAAAAAATTAAATCCTCGATAGTATTAGGTTGCTCTCGCTTGAGATTTCCTGCTGAAGAAATTACAGTTTTGACTGCACGCATTCCGAAATCATAGTGGTCTTGAGACGAAAGCTGTTCAGATGATAGCTTGAATGTTGCTACCATCTTTTCTGCTAGAATCTTTGCATTTGAGAAACCGAAAGAGAAGAGCGAAATTTCTCCAATCATTCCATAGTTCGGAATCATCATAGCAACCGGTCTAAAATGCTTTCAAGTTATCGGGCAACTCTGTTCGTCCTGCGTAACCAGGATTCATGGTCTAAAAAAGCGGTGTCAAATATATTTATGAATTTGGCAACTTACAATGAAAATAGCATTGCTTCCATCAAGTGGTAGATCAACTCCTTCAAACATAATCGCGTTTGTCCTGCAGCGACAGCTTTTTGAATAGTAGTAATTTGCTGAGCAATCACAGAAAGAACTCAATATCAATTCGATTGAATTCATCGAAGCATGCCCAAGCACCAGCAGCCGCAAGTCCTTTGAAAAACTTGGCCATGGCCAGATAATCAAGTTGATCTGAACAATTGAATACAACACATGTTTTGCCAGCGCTTTTGCTAAGTCCTTCGTGGTTTCAGTTTTTCCAGTACCAGCTTTTGGATATGATTGTTAGTTTGTGAGTGGCCAAACGGTATTACAAACCTGGTCCCGCAGGAGCTCCTCCCATTCCAAGATGCATTGCACCAGTCAAAGTCAAATAACATCGATCTGTAAGAGGCGTGATCACAAGACGACCAGTATTACCCAAGTATTCGTATCCGTATTTAAAATTGGCATTAACAATCTTCACTCTCAAGTCGTCGTCCTCCCAGTAATATCTTAGCTGCGAAATCCATTCGAAGTCATTTTCGGAACAGACACCAGTATCAACCAACTTTTTGACGACATCGCGGGCATGAACATCAATAACAATCAAATCACCCAAGACCAAACGATTCAGGAATGGCAATTCACCTCGAACCAAAGAAACAAGTCCCTGCAACTGGGCAAGAAGTCTTGTAAATAGTGTTTTCAGACCCGTTTGTCCAGTTTTCAGGGCTTCGCTCACTTCTTTCGTCCAGAAAGTTTGACTCACGGCGATAACTGCTTGACCAGCGTAGTCTAATACCCACGAAGTTCTTGGTCTCGAGCTGTACGTAGACAATCCTGCCATAATCACCTTCTTCACACTTTTTCGCATCTGATCCTCAACTTTAAGTAACCACTCTTCGACAGCACCTTTTGGATAAAACGGGTCTGCAACGTCGATACGTTCGCCTTCTCCAGAAAATATTCCCGTAATAAGCTTGTCAGGTTGAAATTCTAGGGCTGCAACGTTTTCGAAACACTTTCGGAGGTGAGGCTGCACAGCAGTTGGGTCTTTGGTTTGCGATAGAATTTGAAGCAATTCATCGTCGGACAAGAAGAAGAATCTCGGAAAAGCGACTCGTTGTTTTCCAAATATGTAGAGAGTCCTTTTGCAACCAATTCAAGCAGCTTATTACATTCACGGAAGGAATCCAGCAGTTTAAAGTCGGCACAACATTCGATAACACCAGGTTTTGCTTTCGCTTGTTGCATAATACGTCTCCATGTTCGGTCCATGGTTGTAAATCGTTTGCTCTCTGCTGGCAGCTGAGTGACGATATCGTCAGATGCGAAGATGGGCTCCAAGTACAACCATGAGCGTTGACATGCCATCCAAGCTTCCAAGACTTCCTGCACGGTTCTAAGCTTCGATTCCCATAAAGAAATACGCTCGGCAAATGGCTTTTTGAACGGTGAGAAGCTCATAGATTGGGTCATAACAATATGGTCGTCCAACAATCTTGTAATTTCTTCCGCGGCCTTCATAATGCAAGTTCCAGTCTCTTTGTAGGGCAGAATTTCGAGAGCAATGCTCTTCCACTCGTTGTCCATTTTGTCAAGAGCAGCCTCAATGGAGTACTCTTTTCCAGCAACATCGCAAACTTTGGTGATGATTTCGACTTTCTCCAATAATTGCATCTTCAGAGCGTCGTTGAGGGTGAAAGTGGGGTCAGGTCGAATCTTCATATTCAGTTCCTCAGACAGCCTATCCCAGTGACGATCACGCATTCCTGGGTTTCTGAGAGCCTGAATAAGAGGAAGATATGGCTTGAACTCATCCATTTCGTCTTTCACTTGTGTTGCAACAGCAAGGCATCCAGGAATATTTTTGAAGTATTTAACTGACTTAAACATGACTCTCCATGCGTTTGTGAGATTTTTCTCAACTTCCTCTGCATTTAAGTCCAAGAAAGATCCATTGAGCCACTGATTTTTCCACTTTGACCAGTCGCTTACTGATAACCATAAACTCTTGAAAGGCTCAAAGTCTTTAATAAGCTGAGCAACCTCTTCGTAGTGTGTAATTTCTTGGTTGAACAAGCGTTCCCGCGAATTGAACAAAGTAACAAGGTTTTGGCATTCTTTGAGCTCCAACGTTACTTTGTGAACGTCAGCAACAATTTCACCGAGTTTGGAGAGGTCTGTGTTTTTGCTGAAGTCGGCTACAACACCGCTAATGTTTTGAATCCGCTCCTTAAACACTTCTTGATCAGATGCAAGATTGCGAAGGAATGTGCTTTCATCAACTTCCAACGAAGTTTCGGTGGCTCGAACCATTTCGTCAATGCGCATCGGCCAACCATAGGCAGTCCAACGTGCCCTAAAATCTTCATTTGATTGCTCATACTTGTACTTTTCCAAAATCTCATAGTTCCTTAACATTTCGTTGATTTTAATGTTTTGGTTTTTGCATTCCTCCGGAATGGTTTTCATATAATCACGAAGCTCTGTAAGCTCTTCAATCTTGGTAGGGTGATCTTTCAAACGATTTTGAATTCCAGTGAAAGCCTGTGATATTCCTTGGGCAATTTTTGCAGTGCGTCTCGCAAGGATGTCGAGCACCACTTTCGCCAAATCCTTCCTCATTGCAGCTCTTATGGAATCACAACTAACCCAAAATAGACCCAACGAGATATGAGACGGAATATCCTTATCCAAGGCCTCCCAATCTTTAGTATGATTGATGATGTCCTGTTCCATCTCTTCAATAGTATGATTTTCTTCCTCATACTCTTCCGCATATGTATTGATGTTGAGGTTCAATACCCGCAAATGCTTGTCGTACGTCCTCAAGTATTCTTCGAGAGGTCCCAGTCCTTCCCTAAGGCTTCTGCGGAGTTTTTCTCTGAGCTTCGCAATGGCAGGCTCCTTATTGTGTGGTATTTGGAGGTTAGGTTTTGTTGCCCAAAACATTTGATCCAAGACAAGTGGTTCCAACTGCGGCAGACTCTCGACTGCGGTCATTGCTTTGTCAAAAACGTTCAAAATCGCTGTTTCGTACATTCCGAGGTCAGTATTGTAACTGATTACACCATTTTTGAAAGTAAGGTCGATTTGGAATAGAGGTCGTTTAGCATTGTCTGGCGGAATAAGCTTATCACCCAAGTATAGTTTTACATCATTTGTATCCGTCACAACAACTCTTTGTGAGCTGATGGAGGAAATCAATTTGTTAAAGTCAACTAGAGAGTTGAGCACCAAAAATCTAAGCGAATCTTGCATGATGAAATTGACTGTAGTCATGAACTTCTTCAGTTTCGAGATTTTATAGACTTCTGAGTTGGATTCTTGCATATTGTACCATCCTTTTCCGACTTCCTTAAAGCCAGCTTTAATAATGTTTTTCAGTGTTGGAATCCATCTAATTCAGATACAATGAGCTTTTAGTGAGTGTTACGAATAGCTCACCCATCCTTGAGCTGAGTTTTGACGTTTTGTAAACTCTGATTCTGCATTCCTTCAAACTCGTCTAATTTGACGATTTTTGCGATCTTTGATAGATTTCATTAGTCTCACTTGCAAAAGAAAAAGGAGTGGGCACTTACTGATGTGAGGAACAAGTTATTCGTCAAGAGCTTATCGCACTCGACTCTTACTTTCGAAAGTGTTCGAATGGATTCAAGTTTAGTCAAAAACGAAACAAATGAAAAATCCTTGGCGTATTTAGCATAGTCATATGGTGCAATTTCCACACAACCCGTCCTGTTCAAAATGTCAATGCGGAGTTAAATCGAAGCGATTAAACTTACAGAGGAGCCTTTTGAGGTTGTGGAAGCGATGGAAGTTTGACTGAAGAGTATGTATCTTTGTTAGAGGCAGCTCGCACCTTTTCCAGAGATTGTTAGGTTTGAATGAACACGAAAACAACTAACCTCATGATCGAATAATTCTTTGTTCATTGCTCTTGCGTATTCTAAGCACACTTCATCCAACAGCGGTTTTCCTGTGGCTGTCAACGCAATCTTTTTGAGTCGTTCGTTGCTTCCACTTGCGATGCTACAAATTTTGCTCAGCGAAGTGGTAGGTATGGGAGATGCCTCAGCCGTTGGCATACAGTCCAAGTAAAACGCGTATCTCTGAGAAAGACTGAGCTACAATGAAATAGAAAAATGCTCTCACCAAGTTAAGAGCAACTTCTTCTCGCTGTTTATGCGCCGAAGCCACTCTTTTCGCAAAAAGAAAAGGGTCTTCCGACAAAAAGAGGAGCTTGAGCCTACGTATTAATTCAGTTTTTGATTTCCTTCGTTTGGATAAATACCTTTCAACCCAAGCCTCATTGGTTTTACAAGCAAGCAATCTCTCGGTTTCGTCTTCATATTCATCTTCATTCTCATCTTCATTCTCGTCCATATCGTAGTCTCCTCCGTTATCGAGCTCCCATCCATTAAAACCAATGAATCTTACTTTCCATAGGTTCTCTTGAGAGTCATATGCAGTTACGAGGCAGTCCTGCCAGTCTCCCCGTCTTCTTTGATTTCTTTTCCGTCTTCATCTGGTATCACAAATGCAGGGTTGTTACTGGGCAAATTCACTTTCGCTGGAACTGGCACAGCTGCCTTCATAACACGGTCCGCCGCAATAACGGCCATTTTGTCATTGTTTTCTGCCGCTTTGGCCGCTTCAAGACTCTCGAGTGTTGGAAGGCTCATATCGAGCCATTCTTTCACCGTTCGTTGGTCATATTCCACATCGTCAAATGCAGACAATGGAAGTTTGCTTGCAAGAGGGTCTCTGGGTGTATCTCCCAGCTTCTCTTCCAAAGCAGATTCTATCAACACCTCAATGCTTTGATTCGCATACAATCGCTTTCTTCTTTCAATCTCAATTTTTCTTGGTGTTTGTCCTGGTCTAGATTCGTAAGGAAGCAAGACTTTTGGCTCAAGGGCCTTGGAATCTTGATTGTGGATTTTAGTAAACGAACGTTCAAAAATATCACATACAATTATAACGAACGCGTTTTCCACTACCATGCCCGTCTTGAAACAAGTTATTATCATCTCCACCTCCAACATTGGTCATCATGGCGGTAGAGCCAGCCATATTTATGGTACTGCCTGCAAGGCCAGCCCCAGCCATATTCATAGTAGAACCTCCATATCGCGGAGAAACTGAAGAATCTCCTATCATTGACACGCTTCGTTTTCTTTCTGTATTATTCAAACCAGGATGAGGGCGTTTGAACCCCGGGCGATAAAACGTCTTTGCTTTGGGAAAGGCTTTAAGGTTGGTTCCTCCCAGGAGTCCTTCCAAAGGAGGAATTATGGGCGGTTGTCCGGAAATGAGAAGTTGATCATCTATGGATTCTTCGGGGTTTGTTAAAAGTTCAGAGAAGACTCCCCGTTTGGCGTGACTTTTTGCGATCGGGTCGGAAATATCAACAGCTTGCGCGTTTTCTAGAAGTGGCTGTGGACGATCCACGAGGTTGGATGGGTTGAAGGAGAGTGGCAAGTGGGGTACGCGTTTTGGCCCACTGTAAGGAAAACGTTGTAAGACTCTGCAGATATCGTTTACAGGAAGACAAATACCTCATTGTTATATATTTAAACGTTGCTCAGCTGTGATTCTATTGTGATGGGATCTCTGTGAAGGGCCGGGTAGGTGGTGTGTTGAGTGTGATTGTCAAAGTGTTTGTCAGAAAGAAAAAAGCAGAGAAACGAAGTAATACATAACAGATCTTTATCAAGTTAAGAGCTCAGCCATCAATATCCAGCAGCAAGTCCACCCTTTCGAGCATCAGAGGCGGCTGTTATCAGACCGTTCTCCAATCGTCGAATCCCAGAAACACCCACAAACTTTTGTCCAGGCGGAAGTCGCTCAATCACATGCCCCTTCGCTTCCAAATCTTGTGAATACGGCAAGTTAAAAGCGTTTTCAACCCTGATACTGTTGGGGAAAAGCTGGTGGTGGAATCTTGGCATATCAATTGCGTCATTGATGCTCATATCAAAGTCAATCATGTTGAGAATTGAGGCCAATACACAGGTAGGAATCATGGATCCACCACTTCCTCCAATCACAATTTCTGGAATACCATTGCGTTCAATAATAGTGGGCACCATTGAAGAGAGTGGCCTCTTTCCTGGATGGATAAAGTTGTATGGGGAAGGAGCGAGACCAAAGGCGTTGGGAACTCCAGGAATGGAAAAGTCATCCATTTCATCATTCAAGATAATTCCAGTCACTGGGTCCATAACCTGAGACCCAAAGATTAAATTGACTGTGCTAGTAAGAGCGACAGCTGTATTATCTTTTGCGTTCAAGACTGAGACGTGCATTGTACCGTGATCTTCCTTGGCTTCAAAAGAAGGTTTGTAGTGTGGGGGATCAAAAGTTTTGGCCAAATCTACGCCCTGCCTTAGCTTTGCAGCTAAATCCTTGTGAGTGATGGTTTTTTGAATTGCAGAGATATTTTTGTACACGGGCTACAATTGACATTAGTACCTTTGAAATCTTCCAATCTACTCACATCAACTGGGTCTCCCAACAGTCCGCGCTGGGCCGCACCAAACTTGTAGGCTTCAATGAGTAAATGAAGTGTGTCTGACGAATTTCCGCGATACTTGAAATCAAAGCCCTCAATTATATTCAAAATACTCAGAAGCATCGCCCCTGAGGAAGGAGCACCGGGAGTTACCACTTTACGGCCGTGATAGTATCCTACTAGAGGTTGTGATGATTTCACTTTGTATGATTTGAAATCGTCGCCAGTCATAATTCCTCCGTGTTTTTTGATAGTTTTCAGAAGGGAGTCCGCAATTGGACCCTCGTAGAATGCAGACGCACCATTTTCTGCCAATGTCCGCAAAGTTTTTGCAAGACGAGGACGTCTGCACACATCGCCTTCCTTCAAAACATTTCCATCAGAACCGGTAAAGTCCTTCGCAAATCCCTCAGTGTCTGCCATAATCCACTCCTTTGATACTTCCAGCCGATTCGCCATTACAGCATTTACTTCCCACCCGTCTTGAGCCACGTCAATTGCAGGCGCGAACAAATCTTTCCAAGGTAGCTTGCCGTATTTCTTGTGGGCGTACTCAAACCCGCGCAATTCTCCCGGAATACCGACAGAAAGTCCTCCTACTTGTGCTTTCTTTGGATCTTCTTTGTACATTTCAGTGTGAGCGGCAGCAGGGGCGGTTTCTCTGAAATCAATAAACTCATATTCGCCTGTGATATTACGGACGAGCATAAAGCCTCCTCCCCCGATACCGGAGGAAAAGCTGTTTGTTACTCCTATGTAAGAGTGTGTGATTGAGTTTAAGTCACTGTGATATCACAACGACGAACCAAGACAGAGTGCAGTGGCAATTGTAGCATCAACTGAGGAGCCGCCCTTCTTCAAGATATCCACACCAATTTCTATTAGTGGTGTTAAGAATTGAGAGACAGAGCAGAGTACAGTTTACCTGAGCAGATGCCATTCTCTGCAGCCACGGCAGCATTTCTAGCTTCAATGCGGTCTGAGTAGGGACCCGGAATCAGCGGATGTGTGCGGTCGACCGAGTCCTTTCTAGCGGCCAGAAGCAGAACGAGGGAGCCGGCTGTTTCAATGCGAGCGGGTCAGATGAGGCGCTTGCTTGTTAGGAAGTTGTTTCAATCACTCACTCGCAATCAAGACAATTCCAAGGGCAGCAAGCACCATCATATTCAGTCGACGTTGCGTGCGAGTCGATGCGGGTGCACTCGAAGTGGGCAGGCGAGTGAATCGGTGGTTGGACGACACGTTGATCATTTTGGTTGGTGTTGAAAACAAAGGCGCCACAAACACAAACACACAAACAACAAACAACAAATTCAAATCAAATGGCTCTCGCCCGCGAAACCAAAGTCGCCATCGACGCTGTTCTCGCTGCCTCGCGTCTGTGCCAGTCCGTGTTCAAGGCCCTCGTCTCAACCGAGACCGTAATCAAGAAAGATAAGAGTCCCGTCACTGTTGCGGACTACGGCGCTCAGGCAATCGTGAATGCCTTGCTCAACAGACACTTTCCGAACGATCCAATTGTTGGCGAGGAAGATTCAAAGGACTTGCATGCTGATGAATCCTTGCGCAACAGAGTCCTCAATCTTGTCAACGGTGTCCATGATCAGCCAATGACGGCCGAGGAGGTCTGTGTTTGAAAACTACTCCTTCATTGTAATGGCTTAAATCCAACACTACATACGCCAGATGACCAAGTTCATTGATCTTGGTTCCTTTGCTGGTGGTCCAATGGGCAGATTCTGGACTTTAGATCCGATTGATGGCACGAAAGGATTCCTGCGAGGAGAACAATTCGCAGTTTGTCTTTCTTTAGTGGTTAATGGAAAAGTCGAGCTTGGGGTGATGGGTTGCCCAAATCTACCAATTGACCTTACAAAACCTGAGGGTGAGCGTGGGTCCTTGTTCTTTGCTACTAGAGGTGGAGGAGCGTTCCAGGTTAGGCTTTCGTAGTCTCCCCTCTTCTTTCCACTCTGACGCGAAACTAATTTACTCCTGATGAATAGCGTTCCTTCACTTCCGAAGTCCTCACCAAAATCAAGACCGCAGACGTCAAGAATACTAGTGAAACAATCTTTTGTGAAAGTGTGGAAGCGGGCCATAGCTCTCAAAGTGAGGCCGCTCAAGTGGCTCATCGTCTGGGGATCACGCGCCCAAGCATCAGAATGGACTCTCAATGCAAGTATGGAATCGTTTCTAGAGGAGACGCGGGAATCTATTTGCGTATTCCAGTGAGCGAGACGTACGAAGAAAAGATTTGGGACCACGCCGGAGGAATGCTCATTGTCGAAGAAGCGGGCGGAGCCATTACAGATGTGGATGGAAAACCACTAGATTTCAGTGTTGGAAGAACGCTCAAGAACAATAAGGGTATCGTGGCGGCTTCTTCTCCAAAAATCCATGCTGAAGTATTGGATGCAGTAAGGATTGTATTGGGCAAATCTCAGTTATAATCCATTAAAAGCAACGTCCTGCTTTCATATTTGATTTGATAAGGTTCGGTTCGGACCCAAAAAAGAGAAAGATGCCGCCTCGCAGAGCCAGACCCAGTGAGACAAAGTACTATGATCCATCCGACTCGGAGGACATTCCATTCGCTCCTCCTCCACCTCCAAAGAAGCCAAGAAAGGTGAACCCAGACGGAAGAAAGCCGGGACGTCGTCCAAAGGTTCCTTATCTCGATGCCGAAATGAAAGTTGCGATCAAGGCTGTTTTGAAAGCCTCTGAACTCTGTCAATCTGTATTTAAGGCGCTCGTAACTGAAGAGACATTGACAAAGAAGGACAAGAGTCCTGTGACTGGTTTGTTTTTGATTTTGGCCAACCTAATCTGATCAACACCTCTGATGCAGTTGCCGACTTTGGTGCCCAAGCGATCGTGAATGCCTTGCTTAGCAGCTCTTTTCCAGAAGACCCTATCGTCGGTGAGGAGGACTCTAAAGACCTTCATGCCGACCACTCTATGCGTGACAGAGTTCTGGAACTTGTCAACAGTGTTCAGGAGAGCCCAATGACTGCGGATCAGGTCTATAAATGTCAGTCTTTGGAAATATACTGACTGCCCGTGTCAAAATATAGATGACCAAGTTCATTGACCTCGGAAACTATGCAGGTGGTGCTGAAGGCAGATTCTGGACGTTGGATCCAATTGATGGCACGAAAGGATTCTTGAGAGGAGAGCAGTTTGCCGTATGTCTTGCGTTAGTAAACAACGGAAAGGTGGAGCTCGGAGTTATTGGTTGCCCAAATCTTCCTGTCGATCTATCCAAACCAGAGGGAGAACGCGGTTGTCTTTTTATTGCTACTAGAGGTTACGGTGCTTTTACTGTACGTGTCAGAACTTTTCTTTGATTTGGTTCTGACTCTCATACCTTCCAGCGTTCATTTGCTTCTGAAACTCTCACCAAAATCAAGACTACGAATGTCAAGAACGCTAATGAAACTGTTTTCTGTGAAAGTGTAGAAGCTGGTCACACTTCGCAATCCGAATCCGCCCAAATTGCTCAAATGCTTCATATTTCGGGAGACAGCGTTCGTATGGATTCGCAGTGCAAATATGGAGTTGTGGCTCGTGGTGACGCTGGTATTTACCTCCGTCTTCCAGTCAGCGACACCTACGAGGAGAAGATTTGGGATCATGCCGGGGGCATGTTGATTGTTCAAGAGGCTGGTGGTATTGTAACTGATATTGATGGAAAGCCATTGGATTTCAGCGTGGGTAGAACTTTGAAAAGCAACAAGGGTGTGGTTGCAACTTCGAAGGCAATTCACGAAGAAGTTTTGAATGCAGTTAGAACTGTCCTGAAGCGCCCTTTCCCATCCGAAAGTGGTGGGTCTGAAGAAGATGAGGATGAGGCAGAGGATGCAGAAGATGCAGAGGAGGCAGAGGAATCAGGTTCTCAATCAGTTTAGTTTTAGTTTTACAATTTATGTCTGAAGAGATTCGTTCGCAGTGTCTTCTGCAACGTGGACTAATTAAACGTTAATTACTTCTTATTTATTAACCCTCATTTCCTTAAAAACACACAACAAATGTCAACTCTTGATGGGTCGAACATCCTTTTGACTGGCGGTGCCGGATTCATGTAAATTCAATCCCTTTCTATTCGAATGACAAACATCAGTCCTTGATACTGAGTTTATAGAGGCTCGCATGTTGTCACTTTGATTGTCCAACAGTTCCCCAACTGCAAAGTGTACACTATGGACAAGATCGATTACTGCTCGTCTTCATTAAACTTGGAATCAATTCAGGGATACCCGAACCATCATTTCATAAAGGTATGAACATGTGTTGATGTGGAATGATCTCATCGTTTGTACAGGGTGATATAACCTCTGCTGACTTTGTAAACTACATCCTTGTTGAACACAAGATCGATACTATCATGCACTTTGCCGCACAATCACATGTTGACAATTCATTTGGCGATTCGTTTGAGTTTACTCGAACCAACGTCTTTGGAACCCACGTTCTCCTCGAAGCAGCCAGGTTAAACAAGATCAAACGCTTTATTCATGTTAGTACTGATGAAGTCTATGGAGAAGTTCCGGCAGGAAGGGTGAGTCTCATCGCTCAACAAATCTAGCAAACTTACAACACCAGCCTCATTGCAATGAAGAGACAATTCTGGCCCCTACCAATCCATACGCAGCTACGAAAGCTGCTGCTGAAAGTTTGGTGATGGCCTACTTCAAATCTTTCAAACTACCAGTAATCATTACCCGATCCAACAATATCTATGGAAGCCACCAATATCCCGAAAAAATCATCCCAAAGTTCATTTCGTCTTTGCTGGCAGGAAAGAAATGGTGTGTGTTTGTTTTTGTTATTCGCAGAATTGATAGTTTGCAGTTATATTCATGGAAACGGCGAAAACTCGCGTCACTATTTGTATGCCTCGGACGTGGCAGCTGCAATGGTTTTAATTCTGCAAAAGGGAGTTCCTGGAGAAATCTACAATATCGGCAGCGAGAATGAAGTGAGCAATCTTCAGTTGGCGCGGTATCTTCTGCTTCAACTCCAGATGGAGGGAGTTAGTCCACCTGAGCCGTATGCTCATATGGATCCTAAATTAGTGCCTATCTCTGCTCTGGGAGACTTGACCAAGAAAGGACTCAGGTTGAAAGGCGAAGAAAGCTATATTCTCTTTGTACAAGATCGTCCATTCAATGATAAGAGATATGCTATTGATTCGAGCAAGATTCACGCACTTGGATGGCAGCCAAAAGTATCATTCGAGGATGGAATCAAACACACCAGTTGAGTCTTGTATTGCGTTACGTTTCAGTATGTTATCTAAACGCTATCCATTAGTTGCTTGGTATAGGCAGCATTGGAACACTTGGTGGGCAGAGGATGTCGTGGCTACATCTCTTGTGCCTCATCCTGACAAAGTCATTTTGAGACGAGGCTCCGCGCCATCGCTCTAAACATAATCTCAATAAAATTGGAAACACAAACACGTGTTTTGGGGGGCCAAAAAATTTTGCACAACCCGTTTTGTTTTTTGTTCCTTGACGTTTTCCTTCTCCAAAACAAGAATGCCCGAAGTGCTCAATAAGGAGACTGTTGACGGCCTGTTGAAAGAGCTCTACACTGCCGAGACCTCTGATGAAGTTGTCGTCGCTGCTCAGGCGATCGCACGCCTTACTCTTGGCGAGAAGGCGGTTGAGGGCCCACGAGCCCTGCTCGACTTCGGAGTACTGGACTCCCTCGAGGCTGCTGCCAAAGACAAGAAGAGCGGCCTTGCTAGAGAAGGTGCCATGCTTGGATTTGGTGCTCTTTTCAAGGCTGCCAACGCAAACGGATGTGTTCCGTTGGTTTTGAACAGATATGGTCCGTTGATTTTCGAGGCATGTGCCGATAAGGGAAATGTTGTTCGTGATGCTGCCGTGAGTGAATGCTTTATATGGTGGTTGATATTCTTATATCGGTCCTAGGTTGCTGCTGCTGAAGCTTTGTTTAAGCTCGCTTCCCCAGAAGCGGTTGGGCCTCACCTTCTCCCCTTCCTCTACGAACATGGTCTTCCATCTGCCCGCAAATGGCACACCAGGTAAGGATAAAGAAGTTGTCAAGGACTCGAGTTCATCATTAACTTGCAAATCCAGAGTTGCAGCCCTCAACATTTTGAAGCAGTTGGCCGCCCGTGCCCCAGAACAAATCGGAGCTAGTTTGGTCTCACTCATTCCTGTCGTTAGCGAATGTATCGATGACACTCGTACTGAAGTCTCCGAGGCTGCTTTCCAAACTATGACAGCCATCTGTAGTGTGGTTGGAAACCAAGATTTGACACCTAAAATCCCTATCTTGGTTGACTGTATTGCTCACCCAGATCACATTACTGAATGTGTACAGAAGCTGAGTGCTACTACCTTCGTTGCCGAAGTAAATGGCCCCGCCCTCGCCATTTTGGTCCCTATTCTTGTCAGAGCGTTGAATGAACGTAGCATGGTTGTTCAAAGACAAGCTGTTGTTATCATCGACAACTTGTGTAAGCTTTGCAGAGATCCAGTCGAGGCTGGACAGTTCTTGCCACTGCTCTTGCCAGGGCTGGAAGTGATAATTGAAATGGCTGCTTTCCCTGAAGTCCGTGCATTGGCTACTGCTGCTAAGAACACATTGATCAAGGCTGGAGGTGGTTCCAAAACGGAAACAGTGATTCCTGATGAGCTCTTGCCACAATCCGTTCTCAAAACATTTGAATCGACTATTTTCAAGTCAACTGGAGTTTTCGTCGATCCATTGTTCTTGCAAGCATTGAACTTTATTGCTCCAATGGCTTCCAAAATGCTTCAAGAAAACCGTATGTCTTACAAGGAATGGAAAGAACTGGACATTTGTTCATCAATTCTGGCCGGCTTTATTGAAAGAAAAGATGTTGAACCTGTAGTGAAAAGTATTTTGAGCTACTACCAAGCGTTGGACAGAGTTAGTGTGGTTCAGCTTTTTGTGTCACATTCTAACAATTGTAAGTAGAAGCGAAGACAAGGAGATGCTGCGGAAGAAGATGATGGAATTGAGGAGGTTTGCAACTGTGATTTTAGGTGAGGTTAGATTTTATTCATCATTGATTAATATTTGTGATAGTTTGGCTTACGGTGGAATGATGTTGCTGAACCACACTAACTTGACTCTCAAGCGTGGTATGCGCTATGGACTGTGTGGTGCTAACGGTGCTGGAAAGTCTACCCTTATGCGTGCAATTTCTCAGGGAAAAGTTGATGGATTCCCAAGCGCCGATCAACTTCGTACGGTAATGGTTGAGCACGCTTTACAAGGAGAGGACGCCACCCTTCCCATTGTGGAATTTATTGCGTCGGATGTGAAGGTCAAGGATAAGTCTCGTAATGAAATCGCCGATGCTCTGTTCAAGGTTGGATTTACAGAGCAGATGCAGCAAGATCCTGTCGGATCCCTTTCAGGAGGTTGGAAGATGAAGTTGGAACTTGCTCGTGCTATGCTTTTGGATGCAGACGTTCTTCTCTTGGATGAGCCTACCAATCACTTGGACGTTGGAAACATCAAGTGGTTGGAGGATTACCTGAACAGTCAAACAAGAATTACGTCCCTTATTGTCTCCCATGACTCTGGATTCTTGGACAACGTTTGTACACATATCATCCACTACGAACGCAAAAAGCTCGTCTATTACAAAGGAAACTTGAGTGAATTTGTCAAAGTTCGACCTGAGGGAAAATCCTACTACACTCTGAGTGCATCTCAAGTGAAATTTACCTTCCCTCCACCAACTATTCTCACTGGAGTCAAGAGTACTACAAAATCAATTTTGTACATGAACAACGTCAACTTCCAATATCCTGGAGCCAGCAAGCCATCCTTGAAAGATGTCAGTGTTTCAGTCAGTCTCTCATCTCGTGTGGGAATCATCGGGAAAAATGGTGCGGGTAAAAGTACACTCATCAAAGTCCTTTTGGGTGAAGTTCAGCCACAGTCTGGAACTGTGTGGAAACACCCAAACTTGCGTGTTGGTTACGTAGCTCAGCATGCTTTCCACCACTTGGAACAACATCTTGATATGACTCCAAACAAATACTTGCAATGGCGTTATCAGAATGGAGATGACAGAGAAGTTCACTCCAAAGTCACCAGAATTCTGACTGAGGAAGAGAAAGCGCAAATGGCCAAGTACTGGGATATTGGAGACACCAAGAGACAAATTGAGGTTTGACGAACGTTTCCCCCTATTTTATTGTACTGATATAATTTTCTAAGGTTATTATCGGAAGACAAAAGTTGAAGAAGTCTTTCCAATACGAAATCAAGTGGGTTGGCTACAAACACAAGTTCAACACCTGGTTACCTCGTGAGCGTTTGGTTGAAGAAGGATTCAACAAAATTGTTCAAGAGTTCGATGATTACGAAGCTGCTCGTGAAGGTCTTGGCTACCGTGAACTGATTCCATCTGTCATTCGCAAGCACTTTGAAGATGTTGGATTGGATGGAGATATTGCCGACTACAACCAAATTGGAGGGCTCTCTGGAGGACAAAAAGTTAAGGTCGTTATTGCTGCAGCTCTTTGGCAAAACCCTCACTTGCTTGTCTTTGATGAACCTACCAACTATTTGGATCGTGACTCTCTCGGTGGTCTTGCTGTTGCAATTAGAGATTGGGGTGGTGGTGTCGTTATGATTTCACACAATGACGAGTTTTTGACTGCTCTCTGTCCAGAGTTGTGGCACGTCGAGGCTGGTCAGCTAACTCACAAAGGAAAGAATGAAGTGGCCGCTTCCAACTTTGAAGATCATGAAGAAGAAGCGAGAAAAATTGAGGCCAAAATTCGTCCAAGAAAGAAGAAGCTTACAAGAAATGAGTTGAAGGCTCAGGAGGTTCGCAGACGTGAGAGACACTTGAAGTGGCTTATTGAAGGCGGCGACAAGCCCAAGAACACCGACTCAGAGTAATTTTATGTATTAGCTTCTTTAGGGAAATTTTAGGTCCCATACTCCACAATAAAGAGTTTGTTTGTTGCGAACTTTTCGCCACCAACCACAAAAAAAATGAACCGAAATCGCCCTTCCAGAGAATTTCCTGCATATATGGATTGGACCCACTCCTCTGTGGACATTAAGTTTCCACAACCAATTCCGATACGCCACGTTCTCGAAATGATTGACAATGAGTACTGCGGTCGCAAGTTCTGTGTGGAAGGTTGTACTCAAAATGACGGAACGGTTCTGATTTCACGGCTATTCATTCAGTGATTCAAAAGCAATAAAAAAGGTTTACTCAAGAGATGAAAGAAAGAACAAGGTATTAGCTGACGAGGGTTGTCTTGCTCTGTTGCTGTTCGGCTTTTGGCGCGGCGATACGCTTCACCAAAGGAACAAGTGGGCGCTCCCGTCGTTCTCCTGTTTGGCCAGCTTCACCAGCTTCTTGAGCTCCCATTTCGTTCATCGCTCCTTGCAAGCCAACAGTCATCATACAAGGCAAAAAGCAGCCACAGCAGCACAAGAGCAGTGCAAATACGAAAAATACTGGAATGAGAAGTACTGCGGCAGGTGGGTAGCCGTCATTGCCTGAAACCCTTCGAACTAAAAGCCAAGTAAAGACGGAGAAGATGGAGGCAATAGCTGCAAAAACAACTGCAAAAACTATGGCGGCAGATCGCCTTTCACGAGGCGTTTCCAGTTGAGATACTCCAGAGAGGAACCTGAGTGTCAGGGAAATGAGGTTCGAGACTATGAGAATGTAAATGGGCACAAATGTTGCACTAATGCAAAGCAATGAATTAGAATCTGGAAGCTAGAAAACATCTGACACGTACCCCCACGAAATAGTATCTGGATTGTCTACCTTGATTACCAACAATATCGCCTGAATAACACGCAGAACATAAAAGTTGAATTCTGTGAACAAGAGAATTCCAATTTCGCCGGATGTCAAAGGTCTTTTTGCAGTTTCCTGGTCTTCGGCTTCCTCCAACGACGTTGGCGGAGTTACATAAGCGCCTTCCTTAATGCTGGAAACCAAAACAAAAATCGACGACACAAAGTGCGAAACTTCCAGTAAAAACCAAGGGATAAATACGGCTGCCCAGGAACAAGAAAGGATACCCTCCAGCTTAAGAGGTAACAAGATGTCAAATACAGTCAAAACGAGGACATAGACAAAATTGTAGCCCTTTTCAATTAGTCTTTCTTGGCGAGATTGACGTTTATCCGATTCATCTTCATCTTCGTCTGCTGTAGAGCCCGTCGCAACGACAATAAGAACGACACCCAAAACCAAGAAGGATGGAATGAATACAACAGGCCAGCTCCAACTAATCTTGCCATCTACTTTCATAGAAATAAAGATGGGCAAGAGGAGCAGAATGGCAGACAGGATGGTGATGACACAGAATAATGACTTCATAGCAAGGATCATTCCAACATCCAAGAACGGCATTTTGTCCATCATTTCTACACCATTGGCTCCATATTTATCATAAACTTGTCGTTTCTTTTCGTCCGCTGCCTTGATGTTAGATTTGTAATCAGTACTGATGTGGGACACTCACATAAGACCTCATATGCCTTCAATAGCTTCTGGAACTGCTCCGCCGCCACTGGGTCGTCTCCCTTCTTATCTCTTCAAGAAATAACAAGATGAGCTGATACAGAACTTGACTCAATAACTTACGGGTGACACTTGAGTGCAGCCTTTCGGTATGCTCGTCGGATTTGATCCGCATCTGCATCCTTCCCGACTCCGAGAATGTCATAGTAAGACTCGGCAGGGGCTGTGTCGATATCGTCTGTCCAGACTCGAGCACCCGTGGAGGAGGAACCAGACGATGGACCACCTTGATCAGCCATTTGTTCCAAAACTGTTTTTTTTGCGAAAACCCTCCTCCTTTCTTCTTCATCAATTCATTATTATTTATTCGATTTTGGACTTTTTCCTTGCTGTTGGTTTTTCATAAGATTGCTTCATACCTGCCATCTTGGCCAGAGTGCGCTTATTGACGTCACTGTCCTGGAACCATGCTGAATCTCGCTATTTTGTGAAGCTTAGGATTATATGCTGAAAAATGAGACGACTTACGTTCGAAGTATCTTCTTTTGACAAGTGAGTCCACTTTGTTTGTCCAGATTTACCAAAGTTTTTGACTTGCATAACAGCAGGGAGAATAGTTTTGTCAAACTTATCCTCCAAAGTTGGTTCATTGAAATCACGAGTCGCCACAATCTCTTCGTCTGTGAAGAAAGCTCCTTTATGATAGTACTTTTGCATGAACTTGAGCTGCTTCTTTTCCTCCTTCTTCGGATTCAATTTCTCGTTTTCAGCTTGAATTTCGGCGTCAGTCATATTTCGTCGTCGCTCAATATCGGCAAGCTCTTTCTCTTCTTTGTCTCTCTCCAAGCGGTCTCGTTTGATTCTATTAAGCTCCCTGAGTCGCCACAATTCATACTCTTCCTCTTCATTGAGACCATCTGTGTCATCTACATCCGGAATGGTATCATTTACTGTAGCAGCGGCAATCTCTTTTCGCAGCTCTTCCTCCACCAAATTGTGCGATTCCACTTTTCGGGCTTCCAAATCAGCAAGCCTCTTCAACTCTGCTGCTTCCGCTTCTTTCTCCAACCTCTCTCGTTCATGAATAGTCTCGCGATGAGATTTCGGGATAAAGACTGGTTTAAGCATTTTACGACTTGCGAAGTCATCTTCAGATTCGCTTTCAGACTCGCTTTCATATTCGGAAGATTGTTCGGATGGATTATTATCGTCCGCGGGTAGTAGTTCTGCAGCATCTTCTTCGGCAGCTCTTCGACGAGCAATCATACGAAGCCGCTCTCGACGACGTTCATCTTCCGCATCGTCATCGTCATTTGCGGTGGCATCGAGAGCATGCTGCGCAGCGACTGGTGCCGTGTCAGACGCAGTTGGCGCGGCTCGACGTCGCCGCGATGTTGCAGCGTCGTCACTTTCATCACTGTCGTTATCGTTTTGCGTGGTTTGAAGACGACGCAGCCGTCGATCCGAGGCCGCGGCTGTTGCGGTTGCATTGTAGTCGTAGATAGTTCCGTTTGCAACTTGTCCCTTTGTTGCGACAAGCACTGGCTCAGCCTTGGCCATTGATGGCGCCGTCTCGTCCCCGCTTTCACCCGAATCGCTATCAGCTTCCGCTATCTCCTCTCCACGACCGGCCCAGTATCGTTGTGGCTTCGGTGGTCGTTGTTTGGGCGGCATCGTTTTTCTAAACTATTATTTTATTTTCTGAGTTTGTTTAAAATAACATCAATTTGGTTGGAAAGGATAGGCTGCCCTTTCTTGGTCTTGCGGGTTACGTAGTTCTTGGTCTTCTTGCGTTCCTTGAAGTATTCCACTCGAGCTTTATACTTTTCTTCCTTTTCCTTGGATTCTTTCTCCTTCTGTTCTTTCTTTATGCGTTCTTCCTCTGCTCGTTTTTGTTCCAGTTTATGAAAGGGTGTAGTCTTTTTGGCAATTGGCTTGACTCCCTTCTTTTGTACACCACCGTTCTTTGTTTTGTTCAGAGGAGCCTGAAACAACGGTGAGTTTCTTTCCGATTTCTTATGGTGTATACCTTTTCGCTGCTTGTGGTGTCAGACTCATGGCTGTTGATGCTGGTTGGATCGTATCCTTCTTCCTTCAGTAGTTTCTGGTATTGCTTCTTGATTCTGAGCAGTTCATATCCTTCCTTTTCTTTCTTGAGTTTCTTCTCTTCGCGATACCGCTGCGCACCGTCTGTTGACATGGTTGGAAAACGATTTTTCAAAAATCCAAAAACAGCACAACCAACATGGACTTTGAGAATCGCTACCGCTGGCGGAAGACAGAAAAAGCTGGAACTTGTTGGGTATGTCGAAAGGAGAGTGCAAACGTCTTTGTTGTTGGCGATAACGTCGATTGGTTCTACGTTTGTGAGTCTCACGTTAGGGATACTACCTTTTGCCGCGAGATTATAACAGCTCCGACTGCTGTCCCTGCTGCTCCTGTTGTATCGGCAGTATCTCAGCAGGCATCTGCAACTCCTGACAAGGCATCGGATAAGCCTTCTCTGTTCAACATCTTCGATTCAAGTTTCAACTTCGTAAAACCGCCTTCGTCTCCTGACCCAGTTCCAGCAAACCCCATTTCAAACGGACCTCGATTCTTCCAATTGGACACTAAGATTTTGTTTCTAAGACAGCAAGAGCTAAAGAAAAAACAAGGCCGAAAAGGCGGAGCCTCAACTCCAAACCGTTCCAGCAGTTTGTTGCTGGGAGAGTTGGATAGAATAGTAGTTCCTAAGGGTGGACTTTCTTAACATTATGTTTAAATAGAAAGGAAGAGGAAAGAAGAGAAGGAGAAAGGCAGTCAGCTGAATGAAGTCCAAAATTACTTTAATAAAGTAAGTAAATAGAATGATTAGATAGAAGCTTTTGCATCTGTGAAGAGACATAAGGACAAGACAGTAAATATTCCACAGAGACCTACCAATTAACTCCTTCATACGCAAATATATTGGAACCACAATAAACCAATGATTTTTATATTACTTCTCAAAGAATGTAACATAGCAAGAACAATCAGGTGTCGGCAGATATTAGAGGATTTCAAGGATTGGGAAGTAAATTCTTGAAATCCTCTAGTTCATCTGAATCCTGCTTTTTGAGCTGATAACAGTCTTTCCTATCCAAATCCTTTCCTATCCAAAAGCCTCTCTATAATCCTGCTCTTTTTGGTGGAACCTAGGGTTTTATGAAATATTGTCCATTTTGTTGAAAATCGAATTCTTGCGACCTTTCTCCTGAACCAGCCACAGGACCTAAACCAACCAGCGCACTGACTATAGGCACCTGCACACATCAAGCAATGTCGGAAACAATGGCCCATTAGTTATGGATGAATGAGGCAAAAAGGTCAAGTGATTGGAAGCTCTCAACAAGGTCAAACCTACCCTTAAATGCTCAGTCTCAAATACAACCAAACAAGAAACCAAAGCAGTTGCTTTTATGTGTGCTATTTCTTTGAAAATCTGTGGCCAGCGAGTCCGCTTACCGCCGAAGTTTGCTATAATGTATCAAGCAGAACTGCACCATCTCTCACACTCTCCAAGTCGAGCTCTAAGGAATTTGAAACGAGTTTCAATCATTAAATACTTGACAATACAATGACTTCTTTGTAATAGAGATGCCTTTAACACTTTTACTTCTTCTTTTCTTGTATATGCACTAAATATGGAGCAGAATAAAATAAATGAATGGCGAGCAGGAGCTGAGAACTAAAGAGCTGAGGTGGTTGTAAGTCATTCTGTTCCGGTGTCCAAGAATCCGATTGGCTCGCACATTAGCCATCTCCATTTTTTCGCGCAGGTTTTTTTTGAGCAAAGTTCGATTTGGTGCTGCGCGCGCAATATTTATAGTTACTATTGGAAATGGAGAGCCAGTCACTAAGACAAAGATGATGCTTTCTTTAAACTTATCTTCTTGACAGCAGAAGCAACTTCCAATCCTTTCTTTATCTTTTGGCATGATAGATTTGAAAAACAAAGGTTTTAAAATCTGACACTCTCCCAAATTTGACAACCAAGACATTCGGCTTCAAATCCTCTAAATCTGATCTGACCTGTTATCCTCTCAAAAATCCTGCTCAGTCTGGTGATGGGGATTGTATGTACCATTATTCACAGATCTGAATCAAATCTTAAACCTCACTAGGTTTGGCTTTCTACTAGATTTCAATTCATAGGCTTTTATATCCTTGAAATCCTCTAAAAATCTGCCAAACTCTACACCGTTCACGGTATTTAGTGTCCATGAATCATTAGTGTCATTGACACTATGTAGTGTGTGGATTAGCCAGCCGCCTATCCCACAAAAATCGACATTTATTCATGTGTAACTTCTTACCTTTAATTAAGATCATCCAGCTTTAGTTTTATTACTTCATCCATAGTATTACAGCAAGTGTCTACAAGTAAAACAATGATTCAAACAGGATGAACTATGCTCAGAAAGCAATGATTGGTTGTGGGTTGAGTTTGAGTGGAAAGAGGAAATGTTGCCAGAGGAATAATCAAGAAGTGCCGTGAAAACTTTGACGAGTACCTGTGGATGAAGTGGTTGAGGATGTGGATACTGCGTAAGAAGACAGTGTTGATGGAAAGAGTGTCGAATCTGATTGAAATGAGATGACACTTGAATTATGTTTGGCTGTTGCATATGTATTGACAAACTTATTTTATTGAGGAGAATGATGAAAGAAGTGTTACTTGACTTGAACATAATTTACTGTCTATTCATAATTAGTGTCAACAACACTATATCCTACTTAGTTAGCATCCATTGTGCTCTAACTAGAGTGTTGTTTAAAGTATTTTATTAGAATAAATTAAGAATGCCTTGTTGGATTTATGAACCAGCTCCCATGCATTTGTTTTGTCCCCACTTGAGCTCAACCAAGACAGTCATTCAAAAAATGTGCCATGAGGTGAGGGGGTGGTAAACTACTCAATTTATTGGGCTTCCACAGAGCCAGCTTCTTTAAGGTTTATTCTTCATGTTACAGTCAACATCCTCCAACCTCTGAATGAGTCTGAACTTCTATGTCAATTTCACAATCTGTAACATGCGTATCACAATTGTCATACCAAGCTTCTGATATGGCAAGACTGAGCGTTAGGAACATTTTACATCACCATGGAACAATTCTCCACAAATTTTGGTGCCATTAAAAAATATTTGAAAATACTATTATTTTTGATATGCAGAAATAACTGAAGAGTACCCACCAATCTGAAAGGAGGAAAACAAAGAAGTTCTCATAACCAGCAGAGTTAAAATCATTAAGGCTTGGTCCAAAGTGTTGGTGTAATACAAAAGAGAGAACCAGTTTGGCCATCAAGGAGCCAGCAAACAAAGTTTAAGAGGACAGTGAATTGAGAAGAAAGCGCGCAAACAGCAGAGAGAATAGACACAGATGAATACAAGCATTAATGCCAACCACCAGAAGATAGCACAAGAAACCCAAATGGAAGAATTGAACCTTTTTGACAGGTAGTTCAGAATCAACTTGAAGAGCATGTTTGCTTCCTGTAGCCACAGCAGTAATAGGGTGTTTATGTTTATGTTGTCTTCAACATTTCCTGCCACTTTTTGCCTGAATTTGTTCCCAGAATTGTCCTGGGACTTTGATTAATGGTTTCCACTCTATACCAAAAAATGTGCCAAGAATGTGTATAATTCTGTTCTTGTTGCTGGTAGTAAGTCCATACTGCACACAGGTGTGCTACCTTTGAGCTCAAGCCCATCTTAATACCTCTTTACTAATATAATTCATTTTTAGGTCACAAAATGCCACCTGTAAGAAGGATGCTGTCGTCTTCTCAACAGCCCAGGATCTTCCAAGACAAACACTTTTATCTACTAACAACAATGGTAACTCCAACTTCATCTTAGTCCTTGCAAATATCAACCAGACACAAACCTAGCAAACAGTGCAGAACATACAGATCATCCCGCAAATTATATCGTTAGGAAATTTTTGCACCCACTCTTTCTTTCTTCTTATCCAAAAGAAATATTGTTGTATTTCCATCCATTACACAAACAAACATACGATCAAGTTTATACACAGCATCATTAAATCTTCCCAATATATTGAGTGTACAATAGAGATGTGCTGGATTTATTGGGGATTGAAATACCGCTAAAGTCTGGAAATCAACGATCCCACGCATCGTCATTTATTGTCTTCTTGTTCCGTATTGTTCAATATTGTGCAGTATGAATCAAAAGAAGATGATATAGACTCTAATAGTAAGTAACGTGTGGATAGTCTTTTATTATGTAATGAACTAAGACTTCTGTTGCTAATTAGCCATTGTGTACTTGGTTGATGTGTGTATGATGGTTGAAGTGTGTATGAGTGTTTAGTCCAGTGAGTCCAGTGCGGACAGTGAGGATGTGGCAGAGGATGAGGATGATGATGAGGATGAGGAACAGGATGATGGAGATAGAAAGGAAGTTAATGACTCCTCTGATGATGATGTTGAAGAGGAAGAAGAAATTCAGTTGAGACCACGGTCTAAGTGCAGAAAGCAATAACTCACTCAATTTCATTTGCCTGTTTTTGAATTAAGTCAAACACAATACCTTGACTTTAATTAAAAAGACTTCAAATGCACGGTAAAAAATATTGGGTTGATGAGTATCATTTTAGTATATATTTTTGTTAGTTTTTCCTAGAAGTATCTGTTCGTTGCTCAGTGGTCTTGACTGCGGGGTTGTAAGCCAAACGCCCCAGGTTAAAACTTAAGTGAGGCACTTTTACTCCACAAGGAGACCCAAATGCAGCGCGAAGGACAATCGATAAAGATCGGTAAACCACGATAAATTATCGGTCATTAACGATATACACCGTGCTGTACGGTATGAGACGGTAATTGCCGATATGGTCCGATAATTATCGTGCATCTTTCGGATATTAGCGATAATAACGATAGCTACAATCCAGATCGGTAAATAGCGTACCAATACCGATCTTTATTGGTATTCTCAGAAATCCAATCATCACAAGTGAACCGCATTTCATCAGAATTAAATGAGAACAATATTTGAGCAGAATTTTATGGGAATTCCATTAAAATTCGAACGTTATTCTAAGCAATCACCACAGAATTATGATCAAATTAACGTCGAAATAGCACTACTCGATCGCAAAGTGAAAGGGACGCAAATTATGGCTCTGTCGAGTAAGTACTTCCAATTGCCCTTGATGAGGCAAAGTCTATTTTAAATTATAATCTCGTTTTAGTGTTGTACTACGAGTTTTAATTACAGAATCTGATGATTCTTATTTCATCTTAAAAAATATGAGATCTTTTATTTTTTGAATGCCAATGCAAGAATATTAGAGATTTCCCATTCAGAGACTTTATGATGTTCTTCCAGGCATTTTGGATTGAGTATCTTAACATTCTTTCTGGCTTCCAATTACAGAGGCTTTTTCCCTCCAACAATTTTGTAAAACATTTCCCGTACCATTGTGCATGAAGATGGAGTTTTGAATGTTGCGCTGCAGATTCTGGGCAGTATGGCTACAACAAACATTGAACCTGTCTTTTGTTGTAGAATGCAGGTATTTGGTGCTCCCCAGATCACAAATTAACTCCTTGGGGTCCATAGTGAACGTAAAAAAGGGATGGGTGGGCCGTTGTTGCAAAACAAAAAACTTCCCCTTTGAAACAAAATGCAAGGCACACTGCAAGTTGTTGGCAGTCACACTTTATGCCATTTCCAGGTTGAGTCGAAATGATCAAAATCTGCCTGTGTCTTTAAGTCCTAGTAGCGCTTTCAATCTACAACAATTGTAATTTCAACGGCAAGTTGCAAAAGCAACAACAACTACAAGATCAACTAAACAGACAAACAATAACACCAGCAAAAAGTCCATGAAAACATGCAACTTGCACTACTCCAGCATTAACAGCAATCGACTTGTTAAAATATTATTGGGTGTGTTCTGCTGCAATCAACAATATTGTCTCTGCACTAAAGTTATGTCAGTTCCAAGTTCAATGTTTCATTTCATCAAACCAACGCAACCACACAGCCTAGCTCTAAGATATGCGTAAAATTTTTGGGGAACAAAGAGCCATGCGTCAAACTCATCATGCTAATGCTGTCCCTGCAGAACAAAGTCTTCCAAACGGTTGGGTTTAAGACATTGCCTACAAGTCCAATGGCCGTTGTTATGATATGTTAAAGCAACACCAGCATATATTAAAGGTGAGGTAGCTCTGTATTTTTGATTGAAAGTAAATCATCAAGATTCAACCCTTTATCCAGGCAGAACTATCTATATAGACCATTGAATAAACAGTTGAAAATCCCCATTGAGGAATGGGCAGCTCCTTCAATTTGTATTTCTGTCAAATAAATACACCTCCTCAGGCAAACAACAAAAGCTTTTGGCCACTTTCCACCTCAAGTCCGTCACATATAACGTCTGCCTTTTATTTTGACACATCTTCTCTCGGTCAAGGAGCTTTCTAAATTGGAGAGGATGGGAGACAAATCAACTCTTTTGTTTTATGATGTCCTTCAGGTTGTTGCTTGCGGCATATTGACGATTTATGGAATGAATAGTTGAATGAGCTTTATTGCTGCTGCCACAAATGATTCATCTGGATGGTGTCATATTGGGATGAGCTGTCACTTAATGGCAAAAAACAAAAATTGGGCTCATTGGTCAATCAAACCATACCTCACCTTTTTTGTTAGACAGAAGCTATGTTTGGAAAGGAAAACCTGACTAAGTAAGCCTCCGGTGTAGAACATTTTTGTGGCTCAAGGTTTTCACCTTCTGGTTTCATAATACTTCCCCTACCAGATAGTGCAGAAAAGGGAGAAAAAGAGGAATTGTCTATTTTGGAAGGTCAAATATTCTGGTGTATAAAAAATTTTAATTTGTCTTTTCCTTCAATGTAAAAGGTAGCAGAATCCAAGTTGGAAGTTGGAATTAATCTACCTATCAGTACAGTTTTGTTTCCTGCATTGCTTAATCATTTTGTGATCAAGTTACCAATTGTAGCTGTAATAATTGTTGCTGTTATCCATAAATATTAGATCAGTCGTCAACTGGTCAGAATCACAGCTGCACCTCGGGTTTTCTATATATAAACAGAGTCACAGCCTCACTGGCATTTAGTGTTGTTCACTGACAAGATCATCAGGTTTCCATGCTCGAAAAGATCAAATCCTTCAGCAAAACAAATAAGCCTGACAATTTTGTTATTCTGGGAACAAATCGAGGCAAAAGCCAACATAAACATAAACGTCCTATTCCCAATGTCCAGCAGCATCTGGCCATCTCTATTTGGCCCTCTAAATACTGCTATGTGAAGCTACCTGTCAAAAATGCTGGCATACGTGGCGCTGCTTACATTGAAGGGAAATCCATTTCCGCCTTCCTTGTGAGATCTATGCATTCTATAGCTCTTTAGACCAGACAGCTGAAAATTTTATACTGACATTGATCAGCAGAAGTTGAAGTATTTATTGGAATTCTTTCACCTCTGATTCGCTCAATCCGACCAAGTGGTACTCTTTGGCAACAGGCATTCCAATCAGCCCTTGAAGTTTATGCAAAGTAGAATAAGAAAATATCATTCAAGTACTTTGGTTGCTACCAGGTTCCTCACAATGCCAACAAATACAAGGATCATGTTGACACAAAAATCCGAATTGCAACTTCACGCACACCTGAAGCTTCCTCTGACACCTTCTGCTAATTCTACTGCATTTGATACAGATGCTGTGGAAGCACCTGACTCTGAACCTAGAAGAGGAGTCTGCAAAGAATTTCCGAGGATGTATACTCGGACTTCATTTAGGTGCCGCCTTTGGGAATTTGTCTGTCTGTCTGTCTGTCTGTCTGTCTGTCCCCACCTCAGTTTTACGTCAAATGAGATCCCGTCGCCAAAAAATCAAGCCTGTCCCTCCATCTTGAATTATAAAATGGTGATATTCATTTGCATCGTTTGCACAAATTTATTTTGAAATTGATGGATTATTGAGGCGGCGCCGGAGGGATTTTCGGAACATACCTTAACAAAAGAAAATGGTCTTTGCGAATTACTGAAAATCCCCACGTTGGGTTCTGGCGGTGGCCAGCGAAAGGCTTTTCATCAAATAAAAACCAAGAGTTATGATGAGGAAGAGCACTTCTATTCATTCGCAGAAACATCCAAAACTTGACTCCACCAAAAAGCCTTTCCCAACACTGAAATCAAGCGCAATCGATCGAATTGGATTCAAAGAAGGCGTGTAGGAAATGTGGGCCAATGTCGTCAAGGATTAGAGGTACGGTTGTGTTGTGCGCAAACTAACCAATCTAATCAATTGACACGGACACAGCGCGACCCTTAAATTTTACTCAAGCCTTCTCTATTATTAGGAAAGAATGCGGCCGAAAGTTGAAGACTATAGGAGTTGTGGGGCAAAGGGAATGTGGAGTTGAGTACTTTCTTCATCACAACACACTCAACTTACCTCCATTCTCCTCCAAACTTGCCGAGCGTTTCCTCGTAGGTGTATTGATACTCTTTGTAAAATTTAAAGCAGATATTCTCGAGCATCAAGAAATTGACGGCGCGAATGTATACTTTTTAAGGACCAAACTTCTTGGATGCCTTACGTTGATTTCCAGGACACCACTATTCTCCAAGACTATCACAAGCGAATCTTAAAACAGAAAAGAAAGGCAGTTGCAGTTGATGTGGATCGCGACGGAATCGTGTTCTTTTCATACTTCCAGAACAACATAATAAACAATAGATATCCAAGGAACTCTCTAATGTATCGCTAAGTCCTTTGGAGTCCACATGTAGAATTCATCAGTAATAGAAGAAGAAATAAAAAAATCCGAGGACCTAACCAAAGCTTCGTTCTTTTCCTTACCATCATTTTAAGTTCCTTCCATGTTGTCAGTATAATCATACGTTGTGTTTGGGGCTTCCTGATACCACATTTTTCCAAAATTCTGTACATAACATTTGGTATGAGTCCTAAAACAAATCAGAATAAATCAAATACATTATTTATTTCCTTTTCGACTCCACAACTCCTGCCCAAAAAATTGTTCAATAATTGAGATCAAGACTTGTCCTTCAAAGTCTCCACGTTCTGTAACATTGTTGCAAATGGAGGCATAGGTACTGAAGCTGGCATCTGCATATTTGCTTGAGGGAGTGCAACATTTGCTTTGTTTCCTTCTAGAATTTGATTTGGAAACTGGGAAGGTGACTCAAATTCTTCCAATGTTTTGTGATGCAGTTGAAAGTGCTCCACAATCATATTGTGCACAACTCTTAACGCCTCCATGATCAGTTTCATATCCTGGTAGTACCACAACTTGGACAGCTTCACCAAAAACTCAAATCGAGCTTGCAATACTCCAAACGCACGTTCAACATTCTTTTGTGCAGCCTCTTGGGCCTTGGCAACGTTCTTTTCTGCAGCCATAGACAGTGATGAAATGGTGGAGACAAAGACAGGCCAAAGCAGGTAAATTCCTCTTGAAGCATATCAGTGATAGTTCAACACTGTAATCATAGTCCTCATCCACAAGCCTGTATCCATGATTGAACTATTTTCCTCGTATCTCCTGCTCCAAGGAGACAACTGTCCAGCCATAAGGAGATCCAATAGTGGAGACTTCAAAAGGACGTTGATGTCTTTGTTTGTTCCTGACCCCCTGCTGGAAGTAGGAATTATTTGCAATGAAAGCGTTGACAATGTGATTGAATTAAACCTGGGGCATTCGAAATTGTCAACAAAAAATGGTTTCATTGTATGGTGGCTGTTTGGCAAAGTAGATCTGACAAAAAATTCTTTCCATGGGTTTCCATGAGAAAGGTCCTGAGAGCAACTTCACCGGGAAGGGCAGCTACATCCAAGCAAAAGTCCTCTTGAAAAAAAGATGACGGGTCAATTTGTTTTTTCCACATTGCCCCATCTCCAAATCACAGACCAAATGCAAAGCTGTTCCCCTGAAGCTCTCTTCCTCACTGGTACATACCTCCATCAGCCAGCATCTTCTTAAGGAGGGTCAAATCCTTCAAACAGGTGGAAAAGTGATTCGTTTGAAATGCTACTGTCTCTCAATCATAAAACCATTACACAACAACACTGGCAGCGGCTTGGTACCAGGTCGAGCACCAAATATTGGTAGAGAAGTTGAAAAAAAATTCTTGAAATTCTATTAAAATTTAACTGGTAGGATCTTCTTGCTTTCCATGTTATCTGACATCACCAGTTAAATGGCTCTTATTAGGGTTAAGGTGCATTAATTATAAGGATTAATCTGGTTATGCTGTCACGTTAGTTTCAATTTGAAAGACTATCACTGGGATTATATTTATAGGTAAGTTTGTCAGCTTCTCTGCCTGTCTTCTCTCAGTTCATGTAGTATATTTTCATTTGTCTGAGATTCTTGCAAAGTGTCCCACTAGTAACCAATCATTGACACAAGGTTAATGGATTAGTGACTAATCATTGAGCTTTGTGTGGTTGAGTACAACATAAGCATGTGTTCATAGCCTTCATAGTATGAGTTAATGCCAATGTTTAAATACCAATTAACTTAAACAGAGAGGAACTTTAAATTGCTTTCTTTGCTCTCATTCAATTCATTTGCTGAGGGGCATTTCATCACAGGTTTGCAACTCTTCATTGGCTGTCCAAAATTCATGTTTTCTCTTCCTTCCAGACAGCGCTCAAGAGTCCCAATTCAACATGCATCAGGCAGAGATTAGAGGATTTCAAGGATTTGCAAGTAAATCCTTGAAATCCTAAACTGGCAGATAGATATACAACCCCAAATTGATTCAACCTGAACATCCTCTCAAAAATTCTGCTCTTTCTGGTGGTGGTTGACAACTTGGGAAAACCATGATTCACAGGATTCAAGTTCATCATCATTCTCATTTAACACCTCATCTCTAGGCTTATGCTCACTTCCATTGCATCTTTTGGATTTGCTTTGAGTGTAACTTGAGGCAGTCAAATGTCTCTGAACAACATAGGATCATGCTGTAGATATTTGTGCTGATTGTTTGCTGCTTTAGAACCTTCAAATTAGCCTTCCATCTTGCCTTCCTTTTAATTTAAATTTTTTTTGAGTAAGAGGTCCTTGACTCACTTTATTTATGTATAAAAAAACTGGACTGTGTTCCAAGTCTATCCAAATACTGCTCTGGCCCACCCAAATGACATTTTATATAAATTCCCTTCAACAAATCAATCACTTAAACTATCCTACCTCCCCAAAGTACTTGCTGTTATGCCGTCTCCTCCACTCCGCCATTCTTCTGCATTGCTAAGTTGCCACTGTCAAATGTCTCCTCTTGTCTTGGTTTGTATTTTAGGTTGTTGGTGTTTGTTGTCAACAGTGGTTTATAAAGTGGTTTAATACTTTCTTTAATTCTTCCTCTGTCTTTCTCCCTCTTTTTTTCTTTACTGCTATACGTCTGGCTGGTTCTACATATTTTGTCTCAATAGACGTAAGCAGATATTGCGCGATTTTTTTGACCCAAATATCCAACCAAGCAATGTCATGATGAACTGAAAATCCTGCTGAATTTGAGGTGATTTCTTGAAAAACGCTCTAACACGAAAGGCTGTAGTAAGGAAGAGTTTGCAGCAATGTGCCCCATCATCCCCCCATCTGATCAGATCTTGAAAAGCTTCTATAATGGCAGCAGCACGCATGTGGCTGGATGTGGTCTAAGTGGGTTGAGTCACTCTGCCGCTGACCCAGTGTCAGCCCCAAAGATTAGGTTGTGCCATTCCCTCTCTTTATACGATCAGAATCTCAATATTATGTAAATCTTCTTCAGCATCAACTGTGTACAAAGAACTGGGACAGCTGGCTATGGCAGACTTGATCAAGTTTCATAACTGGTTAGCTAGTCAAAAGAAACGTATATATATGAGTGCAACAATGTGCTTTGAATCAGTCATTTGTGTTGGCAGGTGTGATTTTGAGATATGATCATATCAAAACAACCTCTGAACCACGTTTTCATTACTCACCCAAATGAACAAGATTTCAAACAATAAAACAGTGATTTGCGTGATTTATTTGAATAGCTTGGATTTCCCAAAAATCACTATAATACACTCATTAGAACCAACAGCAACGGCTTGAATAATTTACTTCTGAATTAAAATAGCCGGAAATATTCTAATGTTTCTTGTTCAAAACTCTTCGTGATTCTGTGGCATATTGATTGGTAGAAAGTACACTAAAACGCAGCTTTGTAGATTGTACACAGAACAAGCTATAACCTTTTCACTCGACAGACTTTTCATAGTTGTAATCATGTACAGCAGGCTGCTGAAAAAGGACAAACAGCATTTTTTAAAAACACCCATTTAACAACAGATCTACGCTCAAAACTTTCTACACCTCAAAGGAAATAAGTAGAATAAGAATTGCCTGGCTAACCACAAAGTAAGTGTTAGTTTTTACTGATGTAATTGGTAGGGACAAAGCGGTTAGAAATCCAGCTATTACTCATTTAAAGTGATGTTGAAAATTGATTATAAAATCAAACGGTAAATATCTAATTGTTTCAATTGCTGTTCTTGGCCTGTTCAGATGTTTTGCACCTGAATTTTTGACTCTTTCTTCAGATTCAATTGTATCAAACCCCTTTTATTTTCCTTTGGAGTGAACAGGGAATTATTTTTAATCCCATACATTATCAGATCCATAATCCAAGTCATTTTCACTCCCAGACGCAAATAGTTTACTATTATTTGGAACCAAGGTTGTTGGCCTGAATTCCCCTTGCTGCTGTATTCCACCACTCCCACTGTCAACATTGTATACACTATGAAATGTGTCTCCAAATCTACTGACAAATGGTGCTCTTACATTTTGTGCTGTAAACACCCCTCTTCCATCCTCCCCCCAAGACCCAATCACTGATGGAGCAGTTATTTGTGAGCCTGAATATCCCTCATTGTAATCAGGATCCATTCCAACAAATCGAATTGGTGGGGGTGCTCGAGGAAGCGATGTTGAAATACTTTGAGGGTCATTTGGTCTATACATTGGTCGTGACAAAGCTTGAGATACAATTGACTGATTATTCAATCCATCTTGGGTTGTATCAAGAGAGAGGCATTCAACTGCATCATTGATCTTGTCAAAAAAACGGGCAGGAGTAACACTTTCATAGAGACCCGAGCGGACAAACCATGGTTTACAACTATCCCTTAGTTTTACAAAACAGACTTGAATACTTCGAGACTGGTATGACTCAACAACCTCAAGAAGAGTTTGAGTTGCACTAAATTATTGTTAAGGATCTACCTACTTCCATTTTGAATATACATACCTGGCATCAATGGCCGTGACGGCTCCAACATCAAATATCACACCAATCAGATCCGGCCCTGAATTTCCAAATGCTGAAACTCCATTCGCTTCCAACAACTCATCAAACAGTTCCTCCGTTTCTTCTAAAGGATGAACTGAAGTTGAGGAAAGCCCAACACTTCGCGATCTTTCACGGTGCCTGCTTGGTTCCCAACTCCTACTTCGGGAACTTTCGACACTTCGAACTTGACTTAAATCTCTTCCATGGCTTCGTCTTGTTGGTGTTTCACCAGGATGGACACTCAAATCCCCAAACATTTCAATACGCTTCAGTCTGTCTTTCAACTGACCCGAATTACCAAAAAAGAGTCCTTCTTCCATACGCAGAATCAAAAATCCATCAACTCGTTCAATGGCAGCTCCATTATCGCTCACTTTCTCATTAATAGAGCGATACTTGGCTTTGATCAATCCTGTCTGTGAATCTTGAATGAACGTTCGTCCAAGAATCGCAATTCGTGTCTGTGAATTTGTGAGTGACAGGCGACAAAATAATATTATTCTGACAACAAACCTTGGTCGTGTGCTTAACAACAAGTAATAAACTCACACCAACACTAATTAAGGTTCCCACCTCAATTGAGACAAGCAAAGTTGTCAAAAAGGTCATAAGCAAGAGCCCCAAATCATTCCACGCCTGTACTTGCAAGATAAACTGAATATCATGTAACTCAATCAGCTTTGACGCCGCAACAACAATAATACTACTGCAGATGGCTTTAGGCAAAAAGTAGAAGAAGGGTAGCAAAAACAACATTGTAAACAGAATAATCAGAGAAGTGATGAATCCAGACACTTGACTCTTCCCTCCCGCGGCATCGTTTACTGCAGATCTTCCTAATGATCCGATTGCTGGCCAAGCGCCGAATAAAGAGCCGAAAATATTGGTCACACCAAGAGCAACGAGTTCTCTGTTGGGACTAACTGCATAATTGTACTTCGTCGCGTATGTCTTCGCAACGGCGATGCTCTCAACAAAACCAATAACAGAAATGAGGATGGCTGAAAGAACGTAATGACGGACACTGGCGAATGTTACAGTTGGCCATTGAGGCCAACGAAAACCACCTAAATACCAATGGCTATGTGAGCAAACAGTATAATGTCCCGCAACAATGTTTCTCACCTTCAACATCCTTCATAACATCTATTTCGAGGAGATCCCATCGAAATGCAGCAGAACAGATTGTTGAGAATACCACAAGGATTAGAATTTCGGGAACGAATTGGATTACACTTGATGAATTAAACATGGCCTTCAGCTTCTTCATACTGATAAGAAAGAGAATACTGGAAACAGAAACAAGAGCTGTTGGAATGTGACTCTTTCCCAAATTGTCAATGAGATATAGTAACGTCTCAATGGGAGAACGTTCAACTGGAGCAACTGTGCGCATTACATTATAACCAGCAAAGAAAGTTACGTTGTTTGGTGGTGGAGATAGACGAGAGGAAGTAAGACCCAGTAAAACAGCTGACTGGTCAATCATAATAACAACAGCCACAGCAGTCACAAATCCCCTCAATAACGCGCGTGACAATACAGAGTCTAGAAATCCCAGGCGGAAGAAACCCAAAAGAAAGGTGAAGACGCCAACCATCAATGCCAACAGGTTGGCTATTGCAATGTTTTCCATCATTTCATCATCAACAGAGCTATATTCTACACTATTGCTAGGCTTATCTCGAATAATGGCGGCTGTTAAGATTGTAACGAGCGCCTCTGGGCCAACACCAAGCTGTCTACTTGTTCCAAGCAACGAATAGACAAGAAGAGGCATGAAACATGTATATAGACCGTATACAGGAGGAATACCAAGAATGGCTTGAGCGTAAGACAGCGATTGAGGGACCAGTAGACACGCGACAGTCGCACCAGCAAGAGCATCGCGCGGCAGTTGCTTCAGTTTGTATTCGGGCAGCCACGCGAGCACAGGCACATAGTAGCGCAGTCGCGTCCAGAGCCACTGCGTTTGCGTCTGTGTCTGTGACTGCGTTCGTGGTCGTGTTTGGTGTCGCCCAGAGTCACCACCGTCGATGGCAATCGCATTCGGCCGCGGACTACTGCGCCGCTCTGCACTTCCAGGCCGGCTTGAGCCACGGCTGGCTGGACTACCGGGACGACTATTGGGCCGACTGCTTGGCTGGTGCGGAATCAATAGTGGTTGCCGCTCGCTCATTTTTGTGAAGGGGGATGAAAGAAACCTTCCCTTTCCTTTTCCTGCCTTTTCCTCTCTTCCGTGATTATATATCAGATGAAGAAGGGATGGATTGAGCATGACAGAACGCCGTACTGTCTAACTACCTCCCATAAATCGCCAAAATCCCATCGCTGAACGAACAAACAATTTAAATTCCAACCCGATGCATGTTCTCGTGATTCCACCTTTTTAAAGTTGTATTAATAAATGCCGGAAAAAGGAGTTGGAAAGAACTTCGCAAAAAATGTCGTGGTTTGGAGAGAAGAAGGCAACCAAGTTTCCAAAGAACCCTGTGGTCAAGAAGGCTGATCCAACCAATGTCGAATTGTCCTCGCCTGTCGCCATTCAAAGCACTGCTGTCGGTGCAGGTGAAATCAAATGGGGTTTGGAGTATCCTGCTGCAGCGACCGAAGCATTCACCTTTTACTTGACTCTTGACAATGGCACCTACTGTCTGGCACAAGTAAGGTTTAAGCTCTTACTATCGTCACTCACTAGTATTTGCAGATGGTCTACTCCACGATGGGACTTTCCCCAAGCGTTCAGGTAAGAGCCACCCCAATTTATTAAAAAACTACACACACTTCACGTACTTACTATCGTTGGGACACAGATGACTCTGCGTGTTTACAATGCTGATAAGACCAAGTTCAGCAAGACTGTATCGCCATCCATTTCATCGTTCAAAGTGTCGGCTGATAAGTTGTCTGTGACTTGTGAACAATTCACCATCAAGCACGATAATGGAAACTACAAGCTCAACTTCAATCTTGGGTCTGAAGCTGCTGTTGATGTGTCTTTTGAGCCTGTGGATGGTGCTTTCAAAGTCAACGATGGAAAGTCTTTGTTCGCTCAAAGCGAGAGCGACGGCTTCGTTGATGCCAAATTTATTCCAAAAGCCAAGGTCTCTGGTACAATGACCTTCAATGGAAAGCAGTCCGAAGCAAAGGGGTCTGGACTCTTTGTCCATGCAGTTCAATGCAAACCACAAACTCTTGCCAAGTGGAACTTTTTCAACTTGCAGAATGCATCCGACGCTCTAATGTTGTATGAGGTAATTGTATAGTACCATGTTTAGTTCAAGACTGATATTTTTCAAGTATGATATGCCAAAAGGTAGCACGAACGCTTCCCCATGCGTTAGTATCGGTGCGATTGTGAGAAATGGTCGCACCATTGCTGTCACGACGAGTAACCGCGCGGTTCACGTGCAGAAGGAACTTGATGAAGACTTCAGTGGCTATGAAGTTCCCACTCAACTCTTTTTGACCTGGAATGGAAAGACAAAAGATTCCAACGAAGACGTCCATGTGGAAGTCTCTCTTGTTCAAGCTAACTTGCTCGATAAAATTGATGTGTTGGCTGAGCTTCCCTTTTTGTTGCGCAAGCTTATGTAAGGAATTCCTTTCTCCTCCTTTTTTATCTAAATCTTTCCCAGCCAAACATTTATCACTGCTCCATTCTTGTATCAATGGTATGAGGATGTCTCTGCCGTTGTCACCATCGGAAAAGACTCTTTCAAGATTGATGGAAAAGCATTCGTCGAATGCTCCTTCTTGGTGAAAGAATAAGTTGTGTGAATGTTTTCCTTTCTTATGGAATCGAAAAGAGAGAGAGAGATGTTTCTTTTGTTTTTTTTGTTCCCCCAACACAACTCAAGTACTTCCCTGCATCCTTGGAACCTATGAACTCAGGTAGATACCTTACTCTCGTTTATACTGTGATATAACAAGAATCCCGATGCTTAGTGGACGCATCGCCCTGTGTTTGCGGGAAAGTCGCTGGAACTTCACGATCGGCACTCTGTCGTGCCTGCAGGGGTAACACAGAATACATACGCGAAGTTACTTTTGTGATTAACGCCTTATAATTAAGTTCGATTTCATATTCGCTGCATCACGAAGGAGCCAAATGTGCCATACATTTGCCGCGTGTGCTCCATCAGTAACTCAAATAAGCCATCATCAGTGAATGTACATCGTACAGCGTCAAAAGCTCCTATTGCGCTGAAAGCTCCAAGGCTTGCAATGAAAGCTCCGAAAACTGGTATGAAAGCTCCAAAGATTGCAATGAAAGCCCCCAGAGCGAATCCGCAAATGGCCATGAAGTCTCCACGAGTGCAAGTAAAACTCGATGTGGATGACGATGATGATTTATGTCCTGTTTGCGACGGAGATTGCACTTGCTCATCTTCTCGGCCCACCATACCAAAACCATTGATTCCCGCCACACCACTTCGTTCTGTGATACCTTCTAAGGAAAAGACTCCTCCAAGTATATTTCCATCCAATTCTGATTCATCTACGAAAGCTTTACCCAAAAAACTATTTCAAAAGCCAATTGTTGTTGCAAAAGTTGCTCTTAAGAATGAACCACAAAGGCAACAAAAGATAAAACCACTTCCCAGTAAAGTGGACGAACCTCGAAGAATGCTTACATGTCTGGCGGACGTGGTGGTTGATTCTGATGGACACCCTTGGAAAGCTAAAACAGCCTCGAAAAAGTTGGAACCTCGTGAATTCGGTCGAATGCTACATATCCCATCGCCTGAAGCTCTGAAAAGTGCGCCAATGATGGAAAAATTAGGCGCTGTTTGGGTTGTGCATGAGATCAAGAAACTCCCTGTCGCCAAACCAATAAGTCAGAGTATCTTTGATAGCTCGAGCGAAGAAGGTGAAAAAATGGGCAGTAAGTCAATGAAATCTGTCAATCAAGAACACTATATGTCTTCAAGTGATATGGACAGTGACACTGCTGTCATATTTAGCGAATCCTCTGATGACGTACATGATGAGGCATCAATGATTATTCGCGACACTGATGAGTCTGGAAACGAATTGTGTGCAGAAATGGCTGGCCCGCCATTCGTTGAACAGCACTCAACTGATGATTGTGACGATGATAGCGAATCAGAAAGCGAGTCAGAAAGCAACGATTCAGTTGAATCTTTGGATGGATTTTTGACGGATAACTCAGATGAAATGGAAATTGATCGAATCTTTGCTGCGGCTGGTACTGATGATGGGTCGGATGCTTCCGAATCAGATATGGATATGTTCGTCGAAAATGCCTTGTATGGTGGATGGAGCTCGTCTGATGAGCTTGATGATTCCGATGAGGATTCGGTTCTTGATCATCCACAAAGTGACAGCCATGCAGGCGAGTCAATAACAGACGAGGTTTCGCCAGAAATTTCTTCATCAATCCCTGTAAATATTGGTTCAGATACCGTCTTTATGATGCCAGAAGCTTTTGAATATCCTGCTGGGGGCTTTGATTATGGATTATATTCTCAAGACATACATACGTTAGACCCATCTGTCGATGATGCATTTTTCGGAAGCGGGTTAGACGATGTTTCATTCGAGGATGTCGTCAAAGTTGAAACAGAGCCAGTTATAGCAACCAAGCCAATTGTTAATTTCGACATCAAACAAACACATATTGGGCCAAATGGCGAAATTATAACAACAACTAAGCAGCTATCAGTTCCTGTAAAGCCCAAAAAGAAACGGCCAAAACAAACAAAGAATGCTGATTCGGTGGCTGGGAAAGAGTCAGTACTCAATGATAAATCAACAGAAAACAATACATCACAAGCTTCAGGAACATCAACTCTGTCAGCTTTGAAGTCAGCTTTGAGCTCAATAATTGCAAATGAGCCCTCTCAAAGAAACTCAAATCTTGTAAATACTTTGGTTTCTTCTCTCAAAAATGTCAGTGGAGGTTCTTCAACCTCTCTAGCTTTATTGCTTGAAAGCTGGAAAACTAATAGCGACACTCAGACGGATGATCGAAGTTCGAGCAGTCCAGCAGTAAACATTGCCGCACTAGCTGTTATCGCGGCTGCAGTTACTGCTGCCAAGAGAAAAGTAAGCATTTCATCTTTCATCAGAGAAATTAATTTTTAAATTAAGGCCGATATTACTCCTAACGCCAATTTGTTGTCTGTTCAAGATGCAACCGTTTCTAAAGCTTTGGAAGACTTCCTCGCAGCTGCACTTCCAGCCATGGCAAACGTTCAAAAACTCAATTCAAATTCGGTTAGCACTGATTTGATAGCGTCTGCTTCAGACAAAGCGATGATTTTTGATGATTTGTTCGATATGGATGCAGCTGACTTTGCCGACGCCCCAGACGAAAATGAGCGTAATCTCGAGCAAAATCTCGAAGATCCATTTTCCAGATGGAACAAAATTCCTATTGGAACCTTTCGGAAAGCCCGTCGGCCGTCACTATCTTCTGCAAAACATGACTTTAAAAAGGCCTTTCGAAATTCAAACCATACTTCAACAATGACATTACCACCTGCTTCACACGTGGATTTTTGGAAGAGTCAAAAAGTACAGTCTGCCTTGGTTGACATACCACCACTTCCTGTGCTATGTCTTCTGAAATTTTGGATACGTTTGAATAAACAATGTATATCAATATTCTCTGCAGCTTTTCTCAACGTCATCCATATCTAAATCCATCAGTTCCTCCATCAAAACTGTACTGTTCAAATCAAATTCCCACCATCTCATTTTCCCATCTTTCAACGAGTGAAGGTGGTCCATTCGGACTCGAGACTTGTCACTCGAAGCAACTAATTTCTTGTTGAATATCAATTCAGAAGGCCCGTCTAACGTCTCATCACAATCTTAAGAATATGTTTAGATTGATAGCGGACGCAAGTACTCACCAAGAAGTGCTTCCAAATAGTCCTCTGTGCGCAATCGCAATGATTTGCACCCAAGGGTAATATCTTGTGGGCTAAATTTCAGTGTGTTATCAACACAAAAGTCACTGTCGTCAACTGAGTCATAATAATTATTTAACAGTCTCTGTGCAATATTCAAATTCGCCAATAAGTTGGCAGCAGTTTCTCTTTCCTTATGGGTGTTTTTTGATTGCCTCACTGTTTCAAGTCTATGTATGACTTGCTCTCGTGCAACAGCAATATCACCCTCATCAGATGTCGCAACTATATCTTGATGACTTGCCTCAATGTCTGATTCTTCTAAGTCATTGATAGTATCAGACTCAAATTTAACGGTTTGTTTTGGTCTAGGGTGGGGTGTTCTTCGAGTTGATAGTGTCTTTCGCTTGCCTTGATGATTAACACCCTTCAGCATTTTACGAGTATAATAGCCTCGATATACTTTCTGTACAACGGTGGCTGCTTTGTTCAGCCATTCCAGGGATACTTGAGATATCTTCTCTCTGTGGGTTCCTTTCAGCAGTTGCATATCTTTTTCATGTCGGGACAGCCGAGATTGAATGGAATGAAGTCTATATTCATGATCTTCGATCTCCCGATTTGTTTGGATGATTAGGGAGAATCGTTTCCGATTTAAGAAACCCCGAAAAGCAGCCTGAATTGTAGTTGCAGCTGTATGTAAGGTTCTTCCAATACGGCGGACGCGATGTCCTCTGTACACCCTCTTTGTTCTCATTAGTTGACATTCGCTTGGTGTTTAAGAATAGGTGAAAACCTGTATTGCTGTGGCTGCGTTTGACTCCATCTGTTTTCTGCAGTGAATTGTCACGAATAATTTCAGAAGAAGTTTATTGTGAATGACATCACACAAATCAAATAAGAAGGAACTGGATTAGAATGCTTATTTTTGGTTCTCTGGACGGAGAGATCTGACGGTAACACCAGCACGCCACATTTCACTCTCACGGATTTCCTTCAACTCAGCCTCGAATCTCTCACGGTAATCTGGGCGACCGTTTTCGTCGATAGATCTTTGTGACTCGGATCCATTTGCAACAGATTCATACAGACGCTGAGAGAAAATGTCAGCAACGACGTCAAAAAGATAAACAAGTATATTATGAACAAACCTGGAAGACTGGCTTGGAGGCCTTGTAGAACTCTGGAGCCCAGTCCAAAGCACCACGACGGGCAGTAGTAGAGCAGTTGGCGTACATCCAGTCCATTCCCTTGGCACCAATGAGTGGGTAGAGAGATTGTGTGGCTTCTTCAACAGTCTCGTTGAAAGCCTCTGATGGAGAGTGTCCGGCAGCGCGCAAGACTTCGTATTGGGCTTGGAAGAAACCTTGGATAGCTCCCATCAAAACACCACGCTCACCAGTGAGATCGGAGTACACTTCCTTCTCGCTGAAGCACAAAAGTAAGTATAAACATAATCTGATCTATAAACACTTACAAGGTAGTCTCGTAAAGGTATCCAGAACCGATAGCAACACCCATACCAAAAGCACGCTCTCTGGCCTTACCAGATACATCTTGCCAGATGGCAACAGATGAGTTGATACCACGTCCCTCAAGGAACAAAGATCGGACAGTGTATCCGGAACCTGATCAGAATTTTTAATATTATTAATGAAATTATTAAAAACCAACCCTTTGGAGCGGCAAGGAAAACGTCAATGTCCTTTGGTGGGACAATACCGGTTTGGTTGTGGAAGACAACACCGAATCCGTGGGAGAAGAAGAGAGACTTGCCCTTAGTCAAGTATGGAACGATTTGTGGCCAGGCCTCCTTCTGACCGGCATCAGAAAGGAGGAAAGAGATGACAGTACCCTTGTCGGCAGCTTCTTCCATTGAGAAGAGAGTCTTGCCTGGAACCCATCCATCGGCGATGGCCTGCTTCCAAGAAGCACCATCCTTTCTCACACCAACAATGACGTTCAAACCGTTGTCACGCATGTTGAGGGACTGGGCCATACCCTGAGTTCCGTAACCAATAACAGCCATGGTGTCCTTGCCGAAGAGCTGAGCAAGCTTCTCCTTAGGGAAGTCGCTTCGCTCCCAAACAGTCTCTGGAACTCCAGCAAAGTCGAGAGTCTTGACACCACGGACCTGGGTTCTTGTCTAGATTGACAGATACATTTAGTAAGTTGAAGTGAAGGTCAAGGGTCGCGATGAGATAAGCTGATAAAACAAGGACTCACGGCAACTGGGGCGCGAACAGCAGCAGTGCGGATGGAAGCTCCAGCAATAGCACTAATGGAACGGACAGAGGATCTTCTAGCAGCAGAAGTCGCGGCTTTTTGGGCAATCGAGGCAATAGAACGGAACGAGGACATTTTGGGGGGTGTTTTATTTTTTGGATGCGTCAAAGCGACGCTTTTGAGGACCATGTGAAATTTTTGAAATTTTTGCCTTCCTCCACCGAGATAAGTCCCTGATAAGAACGATTTCGTCCTTTATCCTGGAGGAAGCTGTGAAGCATCGACAGATGGAACAGCAGCAGTTGGTTCTTCTCCATTAGTCTCATCGTAGCTGTCAATTGGGCTTCTGGGCACGGCCATGCATCCTGATCAAGGAGGAATCATAAAAAATTAGATGACATCACACGAAATAGGGTTTTTAGATAGGGTTCTTTCCCCCCTTTTCGCGGCACATACCTGAACGCACAACCTCAATAAGACCATATGGCTTCATCATTTTAACGAATGAATCAACCTTATCAGGTTTTGCTGTCAATTCCAATACAACAGCATCGTGACTCAAATCTTCCACCTTGGCACCAAAGTTTCGCGCTAATTCAATGACATTCTGACGGTGGAGCCCAGCTGCCATAATTGGGCTCATGAAGCTTCCAGCATGAGCAGCTTCTCCAGCCAAATCATCGTGGACAGTTTCGGGAGGAATAGCAGAAACCTTGATGAGAGCCAATTCGCGTTCAACGATTGGAGTTCCAGTGTAGTCCAACACCGCCCAGACAGGAACCAAGTCGTCTAACTGACGTCTAGCCTGCTCAACCTCCGAAGCTTGACCCTTAAGGACAACAGTCATTCTACTTAGGGCGGGAACTTCGGTTTTGCAAACGACGATGGACTCAATGTTGAAACCTCGGGCTGCAATCACTCCAGAGATGCGGGACAGAACACCAGTCTCATTTGCCACAAGGAGGGTAAGAACGTGGCGGTTTGTAGGTCCTTTAGATGCCTTGGATGGAGTGTTGTACAGGATGTTGTCCACAGCTTCCTCAGGCTCAGGCGGAGCGTTCGTTCCAAGGACAGTCAACGGGTTGATGCGTCTCAAGCGCTGGGACTTCTTTGCTGAGATATCGACCAGGGATCGTGTGGATGCCGAGAATGCGCGTGCTGGAGCAGTGGCAGCCAGCAAGACAGGACGAGAGATAACCGCAGAGATAGCTCTCGAAAACATCTTTTTTTGACCACCATCAACACACCTCATGGACACCGAATCAACAGCGAAAGCTTTATTAGATAATCATGATGTCTGGATTCTGTCTTTACTCTGCCCGCAAAGCTGCCAATCGCTGTTCCATATCGTCTTCTTCAACCTCCTCGGCAGTGATTGGTTTCTAAACCATGGTCAATACAAGAACTCTAACACGAATCAAGTACAAACCTCCAGTGGCGCTCCAACTTGACCTGCTTGTCCCAGGAGTCCATCTGTGAGATCAAACAGAATGTTTTCAACTTCCTTATCTGCCTCCTCTTCAATTCCTTCTTCATCTAGAGTATCGATGGCGTCTTCCATCATTTCTCCAATGATTCCAGCCTTCCGAACAGTGTCAGTGTCATAATGTTTACCCACACAGCCAATCTTACCTTCATCATTTCCTTGCTCATTTCTTGCATGGTGTTATGAATTTCGGGCAGTTTGATTAGGTTATTGACTATCTTCATGATGTCAGTGCTTTGCTTTAGGCTCCCAGCTACTTTGGCAACAGCTGTCCGGTAATGTTCAAATACACATCCCATGCGAACTTAAATGTATAATATTACCGAGTTGTTGTTGGAGTTGCATGGACAATGAGTTCAGTTGAGCTTTGGAAGTGTGCAGTCGGTCCCGGGCCTTTCGGCTTCGCACGATCTCTTTCGCAAGAAGCCGACACGAAGCGGCATCGTTCCTCTTTGCTGCTGCTTTAATGTCTTTTTTCACTTTGGCTTCCGCTGTCTCAATGCCTCGTATTTGTTTATCAAGTTCTCGTTCTTGTCCTCGGATGGATGCTTTCCACTTCTTGACCTGCGCATAGCTTAAATACCCACTAGAGTACAGTAATAACTAGATACCTGCTCCTCAGGAGTAAGGCGCTTGAACATGTTCAGGAATGAGTCCATTTTTGGTGCCTCTTTCCTTGTTTCTTATTGATGAAATAAAGAAGGAGAAGAAAGAAAGAGAATTTGATGGTTATTAAAATTACAGACTAAACCCTTTTCTTCTTTCGCCCACGTTTGCTCGTCGAGCCTGTAGACGAGCTCACTCCAAATTCTAAAGAATCGTTTGATGCCACATCCTCCAAATCACGCCACCGCTCCCTCTTCTCGGAAAGCCTCCTATCCATATTTATAAATTAAGAAGTGACTATTATTGGGTAAATTAGAAACTGACTTCGCGAGATTCTGATCGATATCATCCTGCAAAGATGACACAGGTGGCAAGCCATTCTGAGCTCGCTGTAAATTTACTGAAGTCCTTAATGGCTCATATTCAAATTCTGTGCGCCGAGATATTTCATCTGCTAGTGTGGAGCACACGGCTGTAAGCTCAAGTTCCGTCTTCTCAACCTTTCTTTGGCTTTAGCTACTCTCTAATTACCAACGTTTACTAAACCTCTTTCATGTCAGCTTCGATTTGAGCGAGAGTCTTTAGGATGGATTCTCGTTCCTTTTCCAACAAGCGCTTCTCGTTTCGGAGCTCAAAGAGCACACCTTCATCTTGCCCTTTCTGAAGAGTAAGGTTGATGATCGCATCCTTGCAAAACTGCAGCTTGGATGTTTGCTCATCAACTGTTGGATTGGGATCCATCTGAGAAAATAATGAAGAGAAATGTTTCTTCGAAACTATCGACTTTCCCTTCAACTCTCAAGATCCTTGTCAACCATGTCCTCACCCGCTCGTCCTGTTTTCGAAGCAATTCGTGACAAACTGACTTCGGCTTTGAGTCCATCAACACTTGAAATCATTGACAACTCCCATCTACATGCCTCCCATGCCGCAATGCGAGGATCAACAGACAAGGAGACTCATTTTGAAGTCAAGATTGTTTCTAATGCATTCCAGGGGAAACCACTTGTCCAGCGTCACCAAATGATCTACAAACTCTTGGATGTTGAGCTCAAGGAGAAAGGCTTGCATGCCCTCCAGATTCAGGCTAAGACAGATGCAGAAGCGAACAAGTCTTAATATACATATGAATAAACAATAAGCGTCATTTGTTTTCGAAACCTTCTTCCCTCACATCACATATAAAACAAAATCATCCCCTCTTCGAATTGCGAGAATACCTGGAGCATACCTGTTGCAATTCCGAGAGAGAATGCAGAAGAAAGAGATACTTAGCATACTTACACAAAAGGGCTCCTTCCTTGAGAAAGAGTTAGTAATAGTTACCTTGACGTCATCGCTAAATCAGTATCTACGAGGTGGACTTCTGCTGCGTCGTCTTTCTTGGAATCCACCACCCCGGCTTCCACCAAACCCACCACCACCCCGTCTATCATCATAGCCACCACGGCGATCATAACCATCATCACCACGCCGTCTATCATCGTAACCGCTTCCTCCATATCCACTTCCTCCTCCACCTCTGCCCCCTCCTCCGTATCCACCGCCACTACCTCCATATCCTCCACTTGGTGGGCGTCTGTCATCATAACCACCACCACCACCACCACGGTCATCTCGTCGTCCTCCGTAACCGCCACCCCCTCCATAACCACCCTGACTAGCTCCATATCCTCCACCTTGGTGTCCTCCTGCAGAAACAGACGAAGCACCCGCAGTGACGTTCCCACCATCCCGTCCACTCACTTTAATATTGACGTCATTTCCACCCAATCTAGTTCCCCCCAATCCACCGCCAAGCCGTCTGGGCCTCCATCCTTTCACAGTACGACCACGTTCTACATCGACAACAATTCTGCGTCCCTCAATTTTGATTCCATCCGCTTCACGGTACGCAATTGTCAAGTCCCGTTCCCGTTCGTATTCAATGAAAGCATAGCCACGAGGTTTTGAAGGGTTTTTGAGAGCGTTGGGTGTGTTTGTCACGATGCGCATCTAACAAAGCAATGTGTTGTAAGCTTGCAAGGAAAAGAGTAATTAGGTGGATGGATGCATACCGAGACGATGGGACCAAAGCGATCAAACTCTCTGCGTAGTTGTTTTTCAGTAACTCCGTAAGCCTACCAAAATACAACAACTGGTCAGAACCAAACTAGTACGAAACCTCTTTAAACATTACCAAGCGCCCAACAAAGAGAGTCTTGTAAGGGTCAGATTTCACTTGTGGGTCTGCGTTGGGGTTCCATGTTGTCAGTCCGGTGGCAATAGCTTCCTCTCCTTTTCGTTTAATTTCTCCAATCTAAATGATTTGAGCAATAGTCAGTTCGTGAACAGTTACGACAGAGTGATGGCACTAACAATTCGCTTCTTTTTCTCCTCTTTAGTTTCAGACGGCACATAATCGGCATCATGATTCTCCACACGGTCAAGATATTGCGCAATGCCGTGAATAGGTGGTAGTTTGCGAGCAGCTGGTGGTCTGTCGACTGGTTGCTTGAAGTCAAGAGGTGGCCGTGGAGCAAAAAGCTTCAACAAGTTTGCTGTAGGAGGTAGCATGTAAGTACGGTATAATCAAGTGATAAGAGCCAGAGAAGAAGGAGGTGGAAGACAGATGATGCTCACCATCCAATGTTGAAGCCATAGAGGTTTTTTGAGATGAATGTTTTTCACTTCCTGAATGACAGCCAGCAGTGTATTCGACAGCCTCCTTCTCTCACCTGCACCAGCCAAACGCGCTGTAAATGCACAGCCCAAGCTGACGGCGGCTGAGCTCGATCTCCAGCGACAGCAAGCCGAGGTGCGACTGCGGGACACGTGGGAAGGGATCTTTGCCAAGTACGGCAATAGCAACGCTGATGAGGTACCTTCTTTCTCTCTCTCTCTCTCTCTCTCTCTCGTTCGCTCCAACTAACCCAATCAAAACCAACACCAAAACACCAAATACTCCAGCACGACGAGATTGATGTTGACACGGGCAAAATCGTGGTTGACCGCGGCGTTCTGAGCGGGGCCTTTGCGCGGCCGTTTGGTGGCGCAGCGGAGGCGAACGCGAAGGGCTTGGACGGTGCGCAGTCTGAAGAGCAGATTGAGGATGGCCTGGATGGCCTGGATGGAGAAGACGACGACGAAGACGAAGACGAAGAAGACGACGAGGACGACGACCCCGAAAACACCGATGCCGACGCCGACGCGAATGTGCTAAGTCGTCTTGCCGATATCAAGAAACGAATCATGGCTGTGCCGCCGCTGACACTCGAATCCCTGCGAAGTGGATCAGAGAAACTGCCTGTCCCTCTTCGTTCGGACAAAGTGCTGCCACCAACTGTGCTCCAAAAGCAAGCTCAGAGTCGACCCATAAATCCTGTTGTATTGCATAAGACTCCTATAACAACTCAAATTGCACATACCTCCACTTCAAACTCGTTGATGGTACCGTCGACAAAGCCTCTCATTCGTTCGGAGAAGCCGTCCATTGGCCCTTCCCCGATTACCAAACCATCTTCAGCCGTTCGAACAAATCTGGTTAAGCCAGTTCGACAACCACCACCAATCCCCTCGTCAACAACAACACATGCCAACGTATCGCAATCAAACTGTCTCATAACCACGCCAGATTTCCTACTTCTAATATTCCTGTTCATTCTTTGTCTCCGTCAATTCCTCGCGCCACAGAACCAAAGCAAAAACTTCCGCCAACTCATCTGATACGTTTTGCAACTCCGTCCCAGCCGCCTTCAGTCATAAGCAGACCACCCATTGTATCTTCCTCTAATAATACTCCAATCTCTGCTTCATCTCGTATACCATCCGCAACGAACTCAAAGCCACCAGTTATTCCATCAAGGACGTCAGCCACACTCTCAATGCCCATCGCAGCAGCATCGTCTTCAATTTCAATGCAAAAATCAACACCGGTAACAGCTAAACCAGTAGTTGCTACCTCTAAATCTGATGTAACTCCTGTTCTTGCATTGAAACCCACAAACGAGTTTTCATCACCTATCGACCGCCTTACCAACACGGCAAAAGAAGCGCCAAAGACCAAATTGATGCAAAACTCGGCAACACCAAAGTCTTATTCTTCGAACTTTGCAGGAGTCGTTTGTATTCCCCTAAACCGAACACCATCATCCATTTTGGACAGTAAACCGGATCAACGAAACTCGCCATTGAATTCTAAGCTCACATCCGTGAAAAAAACTGTTTTGACAAAGAAGTCACCCGGTGTAAGTTATCTGAGCAATACATCACATTCTGCAATCATAAAAGCTGTACATACCTCGTCTTCACGTGCATCTAGTTCTTACAATACAATGGATTCTTGACAGGTTTATTGAATCGTTTTGTAATAAAATCACATCTGTCTCGATATTCAGAAGTTTTCCGTCTCAAACCAGACTTTGACCATTTCTCTAAACTCTACTAAAACATTCACGTTACCCTCGTCACTTCCTTTAACGATTACACGTTCAACCTCTACTCCTTTGTCGTCTTTTCGGATAAATTTGATCCCAACTTCCAAGTTTCCAATAGCAAGCGAGTTCCCTCCCTGGTTCTGAATACTTCTCACAATAAAGGTGTTTGGGCCTGGTGGACATTCATGTTTCTGAGACACGAAACGAACAACCTGTGCAATTTCCTCCTTCGTCGCCTCCATTCCTCAAAAAACCCCTTATTCTCAAAAGAAGTCAACTTGAGTTTCTCGTCGTCGCTTGCCTCTGGATACAATGCGTTCACAGCACTCTCACTGAAACCTTTCTGATAGAACCATCCTTCACGACCAAGCCAAGAGCCTTTGACCAACAGGGCTCTTCTTCCCGGCATTAATTGGAGCTTCAGCTCCCTGGTAAAATCCAAGCGGATTCAATGCCGTCAAATCAGATAGACCAATATCACAACAGTAACGTTCCAGTGTTCCAGGCACCGTTACCAGCAAAATAATATGCTTCGCGATATCGTGTGCCGCCGGATCTTGTTCCGTGATGCCCATAACCATCTTACACAAATGCGTTGTTACGGAGTACCCCAGCGTCGTCAGGATCCAGGAATACCTTTTCCAATTTCCATAAGTTGACGGGGAACAAAAAAAAGTATTTGGTCTCTCACAAGGTATTCAGCTCCAAACAGAATCCACCACGCTTTTGCTCAACAAGCTTGTTGAAAACAGAGTCAATGTCCACACGAATGGGAGGCTCCGGAAGCCCATCTGCGGCAACTACTTGTCCTGGTACATACCAGGCGGGAGGGAAATAGACAGAAAGGTTCTCATATGGGATGCTGGTGATGAGGCAGCGGTGAATTTGAAACAAGGTTTCCACGGTTGCTGGAGGAAGTGGTAGGGCTTCGGAATGCTCGGTTTGTTTTGATGAATAGAATCCGATGCGATTGAGAGCAGCGTGGAGTCGGGAAGATTGGTTGGATGACGAAGCAAGCATTTTCGAGGATGATTTGTGTGACGCCACTGAATCTCAGAAAATAGCGTTCATATCTTGAATAGTGTATATAAATGGTAAGTATTCGACAGCTGAGATGCGTTATTGTGTTCGGTTCAAAGAACTAATCGAATAGACATATTAAAGTAAAAGGAATATAAATCCCAGAACGCTTATCGTCGTCTTCTTCCCTTTTGTTGAACAAGCTCAAATCCATCTTCATCAATGATTGGCTCTTGTCTAGGGGCTGGAGTTGCGGCGCTCGTCCATTTCCATATCCCCTGCCGCCCCGCTCCCACTTGCCTCTCCATAATTCGACATTCCATCTTCAGAATCATCATCACTGTATCATCGTCATCCTCCTCTCCTTCAGCCCGAACTCTTCGACTTTGCGATGCAGCACCGTTACTCTGCTTGCCAACTCCCTCGCCTTGTTAAATCCAGTCATATCCCTGATCCATCTCCCGAAGAGCTGACAGATGAGTTTCGAAATCTGAGGCGCAGAGCCATCTTCCAGCTCAACTTGGAAGGATCAGCAAAGAAGTCAATGAGGTTCTCTTCCAAATCCGTTGGATCGATGCGGAGACCGTTTTGAGAGAAGAAGTCGACAATGTAATCTCCCAACATTGCTACTTTGGAAAGGGTTGAGGTTCCTCCCATCCCATGTTCAATTGCAAGCTGCAAAGCTGTCCAGCGGAGGAAAACGTAGTGAATGGATTCCTTGAAGAGATCCATGTGTTGCTGTGAGACGAAACAAGTGGCCATTCTGTTTGTTGTCAGTGAAACAAAAAAGAAAGATGAACGGACACAATCCACCAATTCTTTTGCGCTTATCTTGATCTTCTGTTGAACATTGTAGATTTGGGCATTTTTATGTTTCGTGCATTCCGCTTAAATGGTCATTAAAATCAGAATACTGAACCGAGTATGAGGCTGAGATGCATAAATTATTTCGCAGAAGTTGCTTCAATGGTATAACGATATTTACTTCCGTTGGACCTTTTTATGGAAACACCAAAAGCCGAAATACCAAATGTCCCTTTCTTGGCTAACTTGCCTATCAACGGACAACAATATCGATAATTACCACTGAATTCTCACTTGTTATCTTGGCAGATTCAGTGTGGGTGGCTGTTGAAATTTTGGTGTTTCACTTGGACTTGTGGAGACAGCAAGGCTTTTTCGAAAAAGCAACCCCATCGCAAGGCTTGCAAACTTGGACATCGCTCGAGATCCTTGCCGTAAGTAGAATGGGCTTGTGTACCACACCTTTCTTGTTTGCTCCCACTTACCCCGTCTCTGCCGTTGCCCCTGATCCCTCAATTCAACCTGTTGTTAACGGCTGCTTTCCAGTGGCCACCATTACCATGAACAGTAATATCGATTACTCCAACGGAGCTGGTCCGACTCAGCAGATCCAGCAGCAGCATCAAACGCAGCCCGACCCACGGTCACTTCCCATGCCAATGACGATGTCGATGCCAATGCCCCTCTCAATGCCAATGCCACTGCCTCCTCAACACCAGCAGCAACAGCAGCAACACAACAATCTTACAATAACTATACGATGAACATGGCGGTGGTTACGATGCCAGTGCACCGTTTCCCCAACAACAGCAACAGCCACCAGCTTTTGAGTTCCAGCGCCAAGGCCACTACTCTCCGAACTCATCTATTCATCCGTCAGAGTCTGCTTCAAACATTGGAAATGCCCAAAATATCGCTCAGGCTCAGTCGTTGGCTTTGGCAAAAGCGCAGGCCCAAATTAGATCACGACAGATGCAGATGCTGAACAGCCCGCAAGCACCACAGGACCTCCTCAATTGCAGCAGCAACCTTTGCAAATGCCAATGACGATGCCGATGGGTATGCCAGTGCCCAACTGGACCACACCATACCAGCAGTCAAACCAACCAAAGAGTGGAAATGGGAGTGATGTAGGAGGTCAGTATCAATATCAAGTTCAGCAGAATCAACAACACCAATTCAGCATCAACAGCAAGCCACATTTAATGCTGTTTCAAACCCACAATTCAACCAACAGCAACCACCTCTACAACAACAGCCACAACAGCCGCAACAACAATTCCAACAGTTCTATTCCAACCAGTCACTTCCATTGCCAAACCCCATTTCAGACTTTGGAGCTCAACAACAGCAGCAACAACCACAACAATTTAACACTCCGATGTCCCTGACTCCTGGTCTAGTCACAATGGGCAACCAAGTATCATCGAATCTCCAACAAACTAATTCTATGATTTCATCCATGGCTGCGCCAACTATTGGCAACTACCAACCTGCAACTCAATCCATTAAATGAACGACTTGAATCCAAGTGAAAAATGGAACAAGTTTCTCGATGGCGCTCGTGAAGAAGATGATGACGATGATATGTCTTCTCAAGTGGGACAGCCTGTGAATATGATGCCGATGGGAATGATGCAGCAGCAGCAACAACAACAGCAGCAGCTGCCACAACAGCAACAGCAACAGCAGCAAATGAACAACTCTTACGGTGCAACCAGCTCAGATACTCAGTCGTCATACTTCATGAACAACGATGGATTCACACAGCCCACACAACCACGGTCTAACGGTGGTTCAGATATTGGAACATCTAGTTATGGTTCTGTTTCTTTCTACCAAAAGGCTCCTTCATCCCAACGAGCTCCACCAAGAATGAAATACACATCTGTAAGTTTCATATCTCTCACCTCTATTGAAACTGACATGTCATTCAGATGCCATACAGCTATGACGCACCTTATTCCGCTCGTCTTCAGGAATCCCGACAATTCTTTGATGAACAACAGCAAATGGGGCCGCAAGCGCCTCAATCAAGCGTTAACGCCGGATTCGCAATGCTCAGTGTTGGGGATGGAATCAGGAAAGATAATCAGCAAGAGTTTGCGATGGTTCAACCACCCGCTCAACAGCAACAACAACTTCCACAAATGCCAACAGCCCCAAATGTACCAACCACAACCACAACCACAACAATCACACCAACTTCAAGTTCCACAACAATATTTTCCTCAACAACAGCAAAGCCAACTCCCACAACTTGCGCCACCACAAGGTTATCGATACGAAGAAGAAGGTGGAAGCGCGCTCAGCATGAACTCGCAGCCAGTTTCCACCAATACTCTCAACCCAGCGGGGGAAGTCCAACAATGTCTTCTCTCTCCAATCAAGGCGGTTCAAGCGTTACACCAGGATCCAAAGGCCACTTCATTTGTCCCGAACCAGGTTGTGGAAAAGTGTTTGACAGAGCCCAGAAACTCAAGAGTCATCAGTGAGTCATAAAGCGGACCGACCGTTTATTTGCGGGTATTGCAACTTGGCATTCCAAAGAAACCATGATTTGACGAGACACATGCGGTTGCACACAACGAGAAGCCTCACAAGTGTATGCAGTGTACCAAGAGCTTTATGCGCGCTGATGCGTTGAAGAGGCATTCGAAAATGGATCATGGAGAGATTTAAATGAAATGGTGTGTGTGGAATAGGTTTTGTAAGTTTCTAGTTTCGTTTCGGCTGTGTGTTAGATGTTTAGTGTGGCTTGATTTATTTGTATTTTATCGCCTTCTTTCATAGTGTGTTATTAAATCGAGGAAGTGAATGAATGCTTTATTTGTGACTTTGCTTGTTTCAGTCAAACTAATCTTCAACTCATGTGATAAGCTGACAGTAAATTCATTCACGGCGTTGACAGATTCTGTTGCGCTTTCCGCTTTGCGCCAATTTGGGATTCTCCTTTGCGAAGCCAGTTGAAGTCATCGACTTGACACCATCGTCCACCACATCCTTCCTCTTGACCCAACTCTGCGCTATTGACGATTTCCAACCAACTTGGAGGACGAGGCTTTCGCTGGTGGATGGAATATCTTCAACAAGAGTAGAAGCAGGTATGGGCCAAACACCAAAGTCTGGCAGTCTTCAATAATCGGTTTCGAGGAAACGTGTAGAAATATGCGAGAGTTGCTAGAATTATGCATTCGAAACTGTAGCGTTAGTTACTTGGGGTATTCTGTTCTTTGAAGAAGGGGTGGAAACCAAAAATACCTGGCGACAAGCTGACACCAAGAGCTTGTTTCATTCCATCAATCAATACAGAGCCTTTGATTCCACCACAGAGAATAATCAATTTGAAGCGTTTTTGATATGAACAGCACCAACAGGGCAAATGACGCGAAGATCAACCAGACAGTCTGAAGATTCGAGAGATAAACTTCCGCGCCCGAGGAATCATTTCCAGCCGCATTCATGAAGAAGGAGTGGACGGAGAAGCAAGTTGCTGAGATTTGCAAAACAGTTGCTGTGGAGGGGGCTGGACATCAACAGTGGCTACCGCAGGCTCTACACCGATGCATTCGACAAGTTCAAGGGTTGTTCTTTTGGGGCAGTGGGCAGCTTTCCTTTGCTTTACCAGCAAACGAGAACTTTGGTCTTGCGCGATTCTTCTCAGCCACGAGGGTAGCATTCAGGTCGGCAATGAGCTGTATTCAGTCAATTTAGTTTGTATGTAATACTAGCGGCAACTGTTGTTTAAAGCTAGGTTACTCACGGCAAGACAGCGGCGCACATCGTACGCGGGAAGAAACACGCGGCATCAGAAACGCCCTTTTCGAGAGTTGAAGCCGTGCGAGAACTGCGCCGTGATTCGATGGATTGGTGGCGAGTTCTTTGAGGGCCGCGTGTTCAACGTCAAAGTTGCGCGTGAAGTCAGCCGAACTGCTCTTGACATCCATTTCGAAACAAAGTTTAATTCACAAAGTTATTATTGGACCCTTCTCTTCTTCTTATGTATTACATAAACTATTCCACAAATGTTTGGGTTCCCATTGTCCACCATTGGGCAAATGGGACGAGCCCTGCCACGGCTGCAGCTCCAGCGGCCGCCCCACCACAACTACGCAGCCTCACTCTGATCGCGCATAGTCGGATCTCGTCTCTGGCGCCAACAGTGCGTCGGCTGCAATATTCGACACTCAGGTCGCCCCTCAACAAGATATCGCCGCAATCACAGCGACGTCTGGGCCTCGGACTCGTTGGCTTCAGTCTCGGAACACTCGTTCTTTTGGCCCAGCGGCTGTGGCCCTGAAGGAGGACAAGGAAGAGGAGAAAGCACTTGACGTGCCATCACTACAAATAGTTCCAGTTCAACAACCACACTCGGTCTTATTTGTCGCGTCACTCGTTCTGCGCGTCGTTTGGCTGGGATTCATATTCTTGCCTGTCCTGGTTGCTCTGCCGCTGTTCATGTGGTTGAATTCTAAGACACGTGCACGCCTCTATTTTTACAACTTGGACTCTGTCCGTGGTCTGTGGTTCGTTCAATTGCTCACTTGGTCGCTACAATCTGGGGGTCCTGCATTTATTAAACTGGCACAGTATGCCTCCTCAAGGGAAGATCTGTTCTCACATGAGGTCAGATCCTGTTTTTAGAAAAACCTGATTTCTCATTTCTAATCATCCTTCCGATCACAGGTTTGCCAAATCCTTGGGAACTGCAAGATCGTGGATTCCTCATTCCATGATATGGACGAGGCGGGCTTTTCAAAAAGAAAATGTCGTTGTATTGGGAGGGGCGGGTGTCCAACTTGATGCACAAACTTTACACCAACTCAAAGACCTCTTTGATGAATTTGACGAAAATCCTGTTGGAGTTGGAGCCATTGCACAAGTATGTATCGTTGTTTTTTACACATGGTATACCAAACTGTTTTGTTCAGGTTACAAAGCCAGACTCAAACAATCCCAAAAAGTTGTTGCCGTCAAAATATTGCATCCTCACGTATCCGATCTCATCAACAAAGACCTCATTATCCTCGAATTTGCAGCACACACTCTCACATACCTCTTCCCCAACAACCTCAAATGGCTCTCACTCCCTGATGAAGTAGCCGTCTTCTCCGCAATGATGCGATCGCAAACAGACTTACGAACAGAAGCAAACAACCTCATTCAATTCCGAAACCATTTCAAAAATTGGGCTGTCGCCAACAGTGAAGGAGGTGGTGCTGTTTGGTTCCCACAACCTATTCTCTCATCGCCTTCAATCCTGGTCGAAGAATATATCGACGCGATTCCTATTTCTCGATTCTTGAGTGTCCAGCATGCTCCACCCTCAACCGACGATCTCGTTGTCGGCTCCTTGTCAGACGCATCCAGACTCACAACCACGAACGGAACGGCATTTGACGTTCAACTTGCGAAAATCGGAATGCGTTCGTTTGTCAAGATGCTTCTCGTAGACAACTTCTGTCATGCGGATTTGCACCCGGGAAATATCCAAATCTCTTTTGTTGCGAACCATAGCGATACGGTTTCTGGTCCAGAAGTGTTGGCGCGGTTACCGGTTGGTGTTACTTCGTTGGTAGAGCTGGATAAATTGAGCGATGCGGAGTTTATGCAGACCATGGATGAGTTTCATAAGGTGGATTTGTGCCGCGATTAGTTATTTAGATGCGGGGCTTGTTTCAACGTTAAGTGCCAAGAACTTGGTCAACTTGAATGACCTTCTTGTTAAAATCGTCCAGTTTGATGGAAAGGGTGTCGCAAGGCTCCTAGTGGAGCGACAAAGGCAGGAAATTGGAGATTCACCGGACGGTGGTGTCATTGATTTCGATGGTTTCAGCGATAAGATGGCTGTGCTCTTGAATCGAATTCGAGATTCAAGTTTGAAACTCTCAACCGTTTCATTCTCGTGGATTTTGAGACAAGTGTTTGGAATGGTACGAACACACCACGTACGATTAGAAGGAGATTTTGCGAATGTTGGCGTGGCGGTTATGCTCGTAGAAGGTGTTGGGCGACAGTTGGACCCTGGAGTCGATTTGTTAGAGGAGGTAAGAGGCGTTGTAATTCGGGAATGGGTGTTGGCCGTGGGAGATTTGTATGCTGTTCGTGCCGTTTTGGAAGTGTACGCATACGCCAAGCACATTGGGCGAGAAATGGTGTCTGGCAAGTGGCCAGTTTTTGCAAAATAACATGTCATCGTAATAAAGAGCTTTATATAGCAATAATAAGAAAACAATATTCCCAAGCAATGCATTAGTCGTTTCTCTCATCTTTCGTCCAATTCACTCTGACTTTCCCCTCTTTTCCTTCTTGTGTTTTTTACTCTTGGCATCATCTAGTCCAAAGCCCATTCCAGGAACAGCAGTTGGCAGCGCAACAGCTTTCGCTTTTCCCTTCCCTTTCACAACAACTGTTTCACCAGCCGATGCCACGGCACCAACTTGATGTGGGTAAAGCTTCGACCGTGTAAATCCAGTACTCTGGAACTTGCCCTTCATATTCACACCAGAAGAATTTGATTTTGCTTTGAAAAAGTTAGAGTCAAGGGATCGGTTGATGTTGGCTTCATCAGCACGGGTAATATCGTGTTCATCCTCTTCCTCGTCATCGAGCTCTTCATCGTCTTCCTCTTCTTCTTCTCCATCGACTTCCATAGGTTCGCCAGCAACTTCGTGGGTCTTGGCGCGCTTCTTTTTAGGGAAGAATTCTGGACCAGAGTAAGTTTCAATGTTGAAGTCGACAGGATCGTAGTTTCCAGGAGGTGGGTGACAGTACAGCAGTTTTCCCTGAGAATGAGTAGCGTTTAGACTTCAGGTGAAATTAAGAAAGTGGAATCAACTCACCATGACATATTCCTTCAAAATAATTCTGGCAGCTCTGGCTTCATCTGGGTTACCCTGACCAGACTTTTTAAAACCTCTGTTGACGGCATAGGCGGCACAAAGTTGCTCTCCCTTGATAGGAGCGTGTGGGTCCAAGTTTCCTTCCTGGTCGAACGTTCGGATTCTGATACCATAGATGGCTTGAAGTGCGTGTCTTGGAATACGCTGAGCGACAAGTGTAGCAGGACCAGTGTGTTCTCGAAGTTGATCGATTGGCAAGACACCGTTGCAAACCATTTCAGCCTTGGTAGTGGCAAAAGATGGGAAACCAAACCAGGACAATCACAAAGGATAGTGGATTCATCCAAGTGAATTGTTTGGAAGTGCTTGGTTTTACCAGGAGTTGATGAAACTGTCACCTTCTTGGCGCCAACAAGGGCGTTCAAGGTGGACGACTTTCCAACGTTCGGGTATCCAACAAATCCGATAGTAACTTTCTTTTCACCAGCACGGAGTGGAGCTGGTGTCTTTTTGGCAATCAGGTCGAGCAATTCGTCACAACTCAAGATACGGATGCGTTCAGGCTCCTGCTCCAGAGAGCCACCCTTCTGCCAAGCGTTACTGAGATGCATGTTGGTCTGGTCGTTGGGCACTGGCTTTGGATCCAGCTTTGCCTGTTGCTGTGCAATTATGCATCAACAGCATTCTGCTCCACAATGTCCATATCTTCTTCCTCATCATCTTCACTTGATCGTTGCTTCAATACTTCAGTATCCACAGCATCCACGTCCTCCCCATCCTCCAAATCCCTCAATCCAGCAAACATACCACCCGCCTTCTTTTTCCCTCCAGCTCCAGCACGCTCTCCAAATGCAGAAGCGGCTCCGATTCCCATCTTACGAATCTCTTCACGAACTTTCTTCTCCCTTGCCTCCCGCTCAATCCTCGCCTCCTCAGCAGCCTCCGCCTCCGCTTCCTCCTCCAACCGCCGCCTCGCAAGCGCAGCACTGAAAAACACGTATTCAACCTTCTCCTTCTCGAAATACGACGCCCACGCTTCACGCTGACGAACAGTCAACATATCAGCCTTGTTGATGAGCAACAGGTTTCCCTTGCGGGAGTCGACTTCGCGGACATAGGATTCGAGGTCGGAAGATCGGAAGAGGGTTGGGTTACGAGCGTCAACGATTTGGACGATGATGTCGGATCGTTCGAGGACACGCCAGAGTTGGCGCCAGACTTCGAGGTTTCGTTCGTATGGAGTCATGAGGAGGCCTTTTTCTTCTTCGAGGCTGGAGAGAGAAAGAGGTTGAGGTTATTTTGGGAAATGGGGAGGTAAGTAGAGGCTTACGAAACAAGTCCACGTCTCCAGTCCAAGAATGTGTCACGTTCTCTGCGTTGCTGTTCATCAGATGAGGCAATACCGTCCCAGACAGGACGACGGGGTACAGTCAAAAGCGATTTGTGTTGCTTGTGGAGCTTGAGAGTCTCCTTTTCCTCTTCTTCAGTGAGCAGATATTGGTTGTGGGTGTCCTTTGCGAGAACTTCGATATTGAGTTTTTCTGCACGAAACGTTTTAGTATCCAATTGATTCGAAATTTTGTTTGATGAGTAGGTTGTGTTGGTATCCCATATTTCAAATGGTCCAGGCTAGGTTCCTTGTCACAAGCTGCTCACGCTGTAAATGCAATGTTCCTTCGCTTAAAAAATAGATATGTTTCCGTGCTCCATTCCCACAAGAAACTGAAGTTCAGACACTCGGAGGCTCGCGCCAACATACCAGCGGTAAAGTCAGTTCCAGCAAGAGTGGCAGTCGTCAAGAAGGCATCAAGATCATTCTCCTGAGTAATGGATTGCATTCTTGTCCAGTCCTTTGTGCTCTCATCAATCTCAGTAGTGTGTTTGACTGAGGAACCATCTGGGTTCACTTTCATTCGGAGTCCTTTGTCCACATTTGTCTGGAATCTGTTTCGGATCAAAGCCTTTCCAAGTCCAAGTGTTTTCTTGCTCTTGGCTGAGGACATTGTGGTTGTGTGTTGTGGAGTTGGGTTTCGAAGAAGTTGATTTGGAAAAAAAAGAAAGAGAAATGAAACTACTTATCCACAAAAGAAAGAGAAATGGAAGTGAAGTGTTGTATTTTTCCCTAAAATAGAGACGATAAAGCTATATCCAACTCCTACAATTTTTGATATGTAATCCTTCATGAAGGAAATCAGGATAATGACAACGACTGCAGCATTTGGCTTTAAAAGCTTCATTGTGGCTACAAGTGTTTCTTCCCTCTTTGATGTCGCACTATTCCATTTGTTAAAAAAAGTTCAACCCAACCACCCAATCAACACCAACAACCAATTCGCCGAAGCAATGGCCCTTCTCGCGGACGACACGTACTTCCGCGGAGTTCTATTTGGGTCTGGACTCGTGTGACTCTTCTGATGTTTGGCTTGGCATTCGCATCGATGGTTCTCTTTGATCCAATGCGGGCGACAGTGGCGCCAATGCCCGCCTCGTTTTCTGCGTTCGACGAGGACGAGCACGAGCAAAAGCAGAAGAGCGACTCAGCCACCAACAACGAACAATCGACAACTCGAACGGACTTTGAATTCAGTGCGTGGCCCCGCGGCGTTGCTTCTGTGATTGAAGCGGCTCTGTCGGCGGCCAATTCGACTTCAACTCCAACGTCTACTTCAACTTCGAATGCATCTTCTCCTTCTTTCGAATGGGATGCGCAGAACGTGGACACTTCGCCAACGGACACGGCGCCCTGGCTCAATATTGTTGTGGCCCGCTTCTTCCTCTCTCTGCGCGACTCGTCTCTCTTCAAAACAAAGATTTGTGCAAAGTTGATGGATAGATTGAATGCGAAACTGCGCTCAACCCAGAACATGTTTGTTGTGCGTGTCTCATTCTCTCCCCACTCAACGTTGTCCACTTCCTCGTCGATTCCTCATCCTAATCATAACCCCTTTCTCTCCCTCTATCAAATATTCTCATAGAATCACGTTCGCCTGCACGACTTGCGTCTCGGCCACAACTTCCCAAAAGTACTTGGAGTCAGAATGCTCAAAGGCCTCACAGACGATCTTGCCGTTGCCCTTGAAGTTGATGTTTCTTATGACGGTGGTGCAAGTGTCGCTATCGAACCTACTCTCACTCGAGGACTTGCTGTTCCTCTGCGTGTGTCCATCAATGCTCTCAAGGGAAAGGTGGGTTTCTCATGTATGCTTAAGGAATCCATCAAATGAAATGAAACTTTGGAGAAGATGACGTGGCAGGGATATCAAGGAAGAATAGTAAGCGTTGGTAGGCAATTGTGTTGGAAGGTCTCGACCGAAGCGAATTGTGCATGAAGGCGCCACTTCCCTCAGATTCCTAGTCAAAGAAAGAATCAAACAAGTAATACAATGCAATATTCTAGTTACGCGTCAGAGTTCCTGCCATTGGATACTCTGACATGTTCTCTGTTTCGTTCCTTGAGGATCCTGGAGTCTCATTCAAAGTGGAAGCACCTACAATTACTGTGGCTGATAATGACATGGTCCGTGGGATGGTTTCTTCAGTCTTGTCAGAAATTGTGCGCCGTGTCTTTTTGGAAATGTGGGTCTTTCCTGGCTGGAGGACCTTTTTCTTGCCTCTCATGATTCCATCTGTCGAGGTAACGATGCTTTCGATACTCTCACATGAGTAATTTGGTCACTTAAAATCATATTCCAGGACGAAATGCGGAGAATGGATGAAGTCAACAAAAACTCAAGGGATGCAAAGAGTACATCGAGCAACAACGGCGGAGTCAAAAACCCTCGTGTCGAAGAATATTTCGCAATTGCTCGAGCTCAACGAAATCCCGAACTCTACCCATTTCCCTCGTCAACTGCCTCAATATTGTCTTCAACAAGTTCTTCATTTACCTCCTCTCAAACTGTAATGAAACCTTACGACCTCGTAAATACCTCCAAGTTCCCGCTTTCGATCATCCTCGAGTCTTCCAGCGCAGCAGAGAAGCTTCCACTAATAGAAGAGACGCTTGTCAGCACGTTTATGGGCTTAGTGCAGGAAGTTTCCACTCGAAAGGGACCTCTCAGTAATGCAGTTGTATTGGGCTCGAATGGTGCTACAATTTCAACTTCAGATTGGAAAACGATCAAGAGTGGAAATGGAATCGTGGTCAAAAAATGTACCAAAAAGATGGATGGATTTGCGAATTCGGATGTGAATTGGGCTAACCTTACAATCAATTGCGATGCTGAACGGGTGTTTGTGGTATGTTATTACATGCATCATTTAAGTGTTTCTTACCCACAAAATCAAAGATTCTATCGAATCCCGAATATATGCGCCATTGCGAGCCTTCTTATATAGAATCCAGTGTTCTCAAACAATTCGGTAATTTAATCTATTTATTTGAAGCGACCGACTTATTTTATCATAGACGAAAGCCGTTCTATCCGTCAAAGTGTGTTCCAATTGGCCAAAAACTCCATCAAAACTTATACCGTGTTTGAAATCCAAAAACGAATATTTGCTCAGCCTGCAGAAGGAGAGAATGTTTCCGCTTTGGATCCAAGTCCTCTGGACTCATTCTTAATTGTGACAAGAACAGTTGCAGCATTTAAAGATGATGATCAAAATGGAGAGTTGTTGAGTCTTGATGGTCCGAGAACTTTGGAAACTCTGCCCCGAACTGAAACGCAACAACAATCTCGTTCAGCTTCCCCGACGAGACCAGTTGTATCATCTCGAGGCAACAGCCCATCTCGTGAACGTCCTGCAACTACCCCAGATCCCTCAAATGTATCCACATCAGCACCTCCCTCTCCAACTAAAATTGCGGCAAATCTCATTTACGAAACAGCATCTGGTCTACCTGAAATATTGCTGCTGCTCTCCAACAAGCTCCTGTTCCCCTCTTTCCTCCCTCGCGATCCACAAGCCTTCCGCGCTCTAATGCTCCTGTCTCTTCAGTATACTTCCAAGGGTTTCTTATTGAACCAACACCCTCAGACCCAAACACCTGTTCTGTCACTGTTCTCTCACATCTTTCCTCTGACCTTTCACGTCTTGAAACAAACTTTGCAGCGTGCAAAAAACTCAAAAGTTTTGTGGAAGAATACATTTCCCATGTGGACGGCGTCTCTATTATTGGCGACGAGACAAAAAAGAGCACGTTCGGTGATGCGTTCCAGGAATATGCATGGAAGGGACAGGAGCTGAAAAATATGTTGCGGACGAAAGTCAAGGGTTGGACAGTGACACGATCAAACACAATGGGCTCGACGTCCACACAGCGAGTTCCATCCCCCACACACGACAACGGTTTAGACTCTTCTTCAGACTATGAAGATACTGCGGCTGAGTTTGTGAGCGCGCGTTCGAGAGGATTTGATGCTGTGTCAGAAGTCGGGAGCCGGGCAACAGCGGAAAGCACGAGCAGCAGCGTAGCTCAGCAAGTCAAATCTCGTGTTGAAGCTGTCACGTCCATAGCCAAGACCATGAAACGGCCGTCAATGGGTTTCCTTACCAGAACAGCAGTTGTTGCAGCAGGCGGAATGATGCAAACTCAGCCTGAGGGAGAGGAGGCAGATGGTTCGGGTAAACGGAGCAAGTCTGGATCATTTGTTGCAGTGGAACCGTTTTCTATTGGAAAGACAGCAGATCCTGCTCTTTTCGTTACAAAGAGAATTGTTGGCAAGGATGTTCTGAAAGAAGAAGTTGTATTCCGACGAGAAGATTTCCAAAATACGGTTGAGATTGCGTGGGAATTTGTGTTGAAGGCGGATCAGTCGATAATGTTTGGTCTTTCCTTCAGACCAGATTTTTCGTCTTCAGCAACTGCTGCTGACGCCTCTCGCAACATTGCTCTTTTGTTTCCAGAGAGTGTCAACGAGTATGGCACAAGACAAATTATTCCATATGGCTCGGTGACAACAGGCCTGGTTCCAACTTGTCGTGGAAACATCTGCCTTTCGTCCTTTTCGTCGGGAACCTTCATTTTTTCATGGGACAACATCAATGGCACAAAGAAGCAAGAAAAGGAATTCACGTTCCGTTCCCTGTTTCGTCCATTTGAAATCCCTCGCCCTCCATCGCCAGCTTTGCTGGACCAATTTGTTATTGGTGAATTTGGTTTCGACCAATTCGGGCGTGGTCAACATAATACAGGAATGGTGGGTGAAGTTACAATCAACCGCAAGTCCTTGTATCGTGCGTGTTTACCATTCGATTCGTCTATGGAACGGTATAATAGTGCGCGTGAACTTGAGACTGTTACGTACTTGACGTGGGATTATGCAACAAACGGCTTGGAAGTGATGTTTGGGATTTACTATTATCCAATGATAGGTGGTGGTGAGACCAATGGAGATTCAAACGTGGTTTCTGCTGTTCCAGCGCCTTCACACCCATCTGAGGGTAATCTAATTGAGTTGGATGAAGTATCCCTGGCAGTTGGGACGGTGGGCGGCAATGTCGATGCAACTGGACAGGCAGCAAACGGTAAGTCTTTTGCGCGTATCATAATTTTTAATGAATGTTCAATCAGATGACCTAACTGAATCAGATGCCACAAGTGGCATATCAGATCTTGGTATTCCACCGAGACCTCAAGGACCACCACCAAAGCCAGTCAGGAAGAACCCTCAAAGCCCAACATTACCTGCAACTTCGCCTGTTCCACTTTCAGGAAAACTTTCACTGGCCGCAAGGTTGGAAGCAGTTGCGGCCAAGGACCACCATACACCAAGTGTCTCAACAGATCAAGACACTTCATCATCTGCATCTGCAAGCGCCACACATTCGCGTCAGACATCAATGAAGGGCTACCGTGCCACCGCGATCCCAGTCCTTCCTATGACAAAAGTCAAGACGAATATTGGATCTACTTTGTCTGGAACATTGGCTGTTCCTATTGATAGAGGGAGTGGTGGACGCAAAGGTGTTTACGCTTTCGTGTGGGATAACACTGGGTCAGTAATGCTTCCCAAAGTTATTTCGTTTAGAGTTGGGTTGATTACGACCGCTGTTGGCGTTTCCAACGAAGGAACCGAGTTGTCCGTTTAGTGCTTGGGCATAAAAAGAAGGACGTTGCATATGTCACTTTATAAAACAAGTTTTGTATTTACGTATTATAGTTGATGGCCAAAGATCAGCATAAAGTCAGAGTGTAGCAAGTCCTGATCGACTTGCGTTGAATGATCACCACTGCTGTTTTGCCATGTGTCCGAATCCTTCGCAACCAGAAAGTGAGATTGACTTGCGTCTGACGAATCGTCAGATTCAAAGAGCGTGTCCGAGATGCCCGATATCGAACCTGTGCTTTCGATTTCGTTGTTGAGTTGCGGCGTTGATGATCTTGACAGTCGCATCACGCCATCGCTTCTGTGTGGACCAGGCGCTTTCCTGCGAGTGTCGGACCGCGGATCGCCAGCCTCGGTTCGGTGACTCGGTGTTTCAACGCCGCGCGTTTCGGAGGCGTCGTCCATTTGGACATCGGTGTCGTTATCAACAACATCAAGACAAGAGCCCCAGCACATCATCGCCATCCATGTCCGACAGGCTCGAAGGACTCCGTGCCGCATCTCGTATTTGCTGCGTGCATATTGCACAGCACCACCACCGCGGCACTGCGTCGATATTCAAGGACACGCAGGTTGTGTGCAGCCAGTCCTTGCATTGAGTGCATTGCACCATGGGCAGTGATGTGTTCCCGTTGGCCTTGCATATACAATTGACTGTATCGTCGTCTTCGTCGTCTGATGAATCAAAGATGAGGTGGTGAAGTTGTTCGCGACGTGAAGATGACATTTCCGTTGGGTCTTTCAATCATCCAAATTGGTTTCCATCCCCTTCCAACTTTATTCTCACAAAAAAATGACCAAGTTCATGGGCCAGTTAATCTATCAAACTACTATCAAACTACATTAAATAGTAGTTACGACTTTGTCTCCATCAACTCCGACAGAAACTGGCGTTTCCTCGGCTACCTCGACAACCTCTTCGGGCACTTCCTTGGCTTCCTCAATAATCTCTTCAGGCGCTTCACCGTTCTCAATTGCATCTTGGCTTTCTCCGACGACCACAATCTGGTCTAGCTTGTTTCGAAATTCAACATCACCCTCTTCAGAACTTGACACCATGAACGAGACCTCTTTTTCATCTCTCCTGGACGCACAGAGTGAGATTTTGTGTGTGCTTCTTCAATCGACTCAGCGAGAACCGTAGCTGGCCCTTCGATCACAGGCTCTTTGTAACGATTCATAACCATACCACCAATGATAACTGGAGATTCAGCTGGTGGTCCAATATTAGCGTGCGATTGACGACGATAGCGATCCCAAGCTGAGTAGGTGGTAGTTCTGGTCAATGAGAGGTTGAACAGAGCTACAGAACCACCATGAATCACTACAGACGTCAACACAATAAAGTAAATGATTGGAAGTAGTGGTTTTGCAGGGTAATCAAAGTAAACCACCGCAATGTGAGCGTAGAACATGGCTCCAGCTCCAATAGGTCCGAACCACTGAATATCATAGTATAAGCAAACCAAAAAACATATACCACATCACTTACCGCTGCGAAAAATGCTTCCTTGCTGTCTTTTAGTGCCGGAATCCATGGATACAAGGCCATCACAACCGGAACTCGTCGCAAAAAGATAACCCACAGCCCAAGCAGACAAAGTCTCCAGATGTCCAAGTTGGCTTCGCCAGAATTGAAAGACGACCAAGGAACAATTGATCCAACAAAGACAAAGTAGGACAAGTTGAGCAAAGCGTCAATAACTTCTTGGAATGACGAGGACGCGACTCTTTGGTTGAACCACAGGTCCCATGTCAAAACATTTCCAGCGATAAACACAGCGAGGATATCGTCGGATCCAAGCATAGCAACGAGACCCATAATGAAAAGCTAAAACAAGGTTAAATATGGTGATGACTGATGTGTGTCACTTACAGCAAGGGCAATCGAGAACGAGAGAATAGATTCTTTGTCAATCCAGTCCCGTCGCTCAGCAGTCTTGAGAACGCGCTTTGCGAGGTAAGCAAGAATGGTTCCAAGAATTACGGAGAGGCAGACTTGATAGAGAACGACTTTCCAGGCCCATTCACCTACAGCTTGACCAGTGGGCTGGAGTAAAAAATGTGTCAGATAATTATATATAGAAACTAGAACATACCAATCTTTGCAAATAAATGGCAAGGAGTAGGAATGGGGTTCCAAGACCGTCATTTGCTCCACTCTCAGCTGAAATAATGAGACGAACATTCAATGGGACATGCTTCTCTGCAAACTTTCCCTTGACGATACTGTTGGCCAAGACTGGATCAGTAGGAGTAATACAAGCCGAAATAACCAAAGCATCGAGCTGTCAGGTATGCTTAGCAAAAGGTGGCACGACCCCAACCAGATAAACTTACGAACGAGAGCCCCATAATCCAGTAAATACCAGCGGCAGAAATAAACCATTTTACAATCATCACAGGTCCAAGCAGCATCGCAACAGACTTCCATTCTTTCCAAAGATAGTTCCCAGGCAAGTCAACTCCACAAGCCATACATTGAATGGCAACGACGATTCTGTGGCGTTAAGAGTCAGCAGAATAATAGTGGTAAACGATATGTACCTTGTAAACTCCAGAGTAACATTGTCAACACTCATCCCAAACATATGCTCAGGGTCGAGAACCTTTCCGACAAGTGGACCCATTATGACTCCAATCAAAATGGCCACCATGGCCTCCGACATGTAGAGCTTGTCTTTGATGACAAGTGAGACGAGCCCGAAGGCTGTGATGAAGCCCCCGAGCATCAAGTAGATCTCGTGGGGTCTAGTGATTTCATGATCCGACGGCAGCAGATCGTTCCAAGAGCCCATTTAAGCAGCAGTAGCAGTTCAAGTTAATGTTATTCAAGGGGGGCAAATGGCATTGAACGTGGAGAGGTGGGCACGTTTCGTTTCGCAAGGAATTTTCAGGAATTTTTCAGCCTGCAACAAGTTCAAAAGACAGCTGAACAAACATATTTTATTAAATTTTTCTATACTAATTTAAATGAAATTACGGCACGTGCTACCTTCCTTCGGCGCCTCCCTTTTGACCCTCTGTATATATTTGTCCTGGAGGCAACACAAGCTCATCCATATTGTTTCGGACAGTTTCTTCTTGTTTGAACAAGACATCCTTTTTGATTGAAGAGGTTGGGGTCATTTCCACAGAGTCCACGAATGTGACCGTCGTTTGACCACTCTTTAAACCATCAGCAATCTCCACCGTTGAACTATTTTCGTCGAGAGGCAACTCCAAAGCATTTGCTCTGGATTTACGGCGCTCCCAATGATGGTAGGTAGTTTGACGCGATAAGCTGAGATTGAATAGTGCAACGGATCCACCATGAATCATAACACTGGCAAGGACTATGAAAAATACAATGGGAAGCATGGGGGTTGCAGGGTACTCAAAGTATACAACAGCGATATGAGCGTAAAAGATAGCTCCGGCGCCAATGGGTCCGAACCACTGGAAGAGTTGTCAGTTTTACCCCATGCACAAAGCGAATCAACTCACTCCAGCGAAAAAGGCTTCCTTGCTGTCATGAAGAGCTGGAATCCATCTGTATAATCCCATCACAAAAGGCAATCGTCTCAGAAAAAGAATCCACAATGCAAGTAAGCAGAGTCTCCAAATTTCTAAGTTGTTTTGTCCAGACGCAAACGAAGCCCATGGCACTACTGCGCCAATATAAACAAAATAGGACAAGTTAAGCAAAGCGTCAATGACTTCCTGGAAAGAAGAAGTCGCCACTCGTTCGTTAAACCAAAGATCCCAAGTCAAAACGTTTCCAGCTACAAACACTGCCAGAATGTCGTCAGAACCAAGCATAGCCACGAGTCCCATAATGAATAACTAAAACAGGTTAATATGGTGATGACTCATGTGTGTCACTTACAGCAAGGGCAATCGAGAAGGAGAGTACAGATTCTTTATCAATCCACTCTCGTCGAACAGCGGATTTAAGAGAAATCTTGGCAAGCCAGGCAATAACAGTTCCAATCACGACAGATAATACAATTTGGTAGAGCATAACTTTCCAACTCCATTCACCAATCGCTTGGCCCACGGGCTAGTTTTTAAGTTGTAAGAATTGAAGCTGATATCATCATGCTACACTTTACCAATCGTTGTAAATAAATTGCAAGTAACAAGAAAGGAGTTCCGAGACCATCATTGGCACCACTCTCGGCTGAGAGAATCAAACGAACATTAAGGGGGACATTCTTCTCAGCAAACTTTCCTTTTACGATACTATTGGCCAAAACTGGATCGGTGGGGGTGATACATGCGGAAACAATCAGAGAATCCAACTATTTTGCAGAGTTTCATTTGACTGAATTCTGAAATAAGACGATAAGTTACACTCACAACTGACAACCCCATGATCAGGTAGATCCCAAGTGCCCCAACCAACCACATAGTGATCATCACGGGGCCAAGTAACATTGCCAAACTCTTCCATTCTTTCCAGACGTAGTTCCCGGGAAGATCGACTCCACAGCACATACATTGGATAGCAACAACGATTCTATAAGTATATAATCAGAATAGTGTATTCACGCGTCACCATGACAAACAAATATGTACCTCGTGAACTCCAAAGTAACGTTGTTCACATTTGAGCCAAACATGTGAGAAGCATCAAAGACCTTGCTAACAACGGGTCCCATGATCACTCCCACCAAGATCGCGACCATGGCTTCAGACATGTAGAGCTTGTCTTTGATGATCAGCGAGACGAGTCCGAAGGCTGTAATGAATGCTCCAAGCATCAGATAAATCTCATGCGGCCGAGTGATGTCAGGGTCTGTTGGCAGAAGATCATTCCAAGCCATACTGAGTACTAGCCGACAGCTTTTGTCTTGAAGTTCAAATACTTACACGCGCCATTTGAGCACGCGCCTCTCCAAATTGCCTCTACTGGCCACCATGTTTTTCGAACCTCTTTTTTCCGAAAATTTCCTTATATTTTCAATAAAGTGCGTTTGTTATTTATCATCACGGTTGATCCTCCGCCTCATTAGTTACGGACTGGGGTAGACTGTACGGCAACAGATACGGGCTCTGACTTCTGGTGGAACCAAGAAGACTTGTTCGTTCATCGTTAATAGTAGAAGCTGCTGTACTTTCTCGTTGACGTTCCCATTCTGAGTATTGTGTGGTTCGGTTTACAGACATATGGAAAAAGGCAACAGATCCTCCGTGAACGAAAATGCTGGTTAACACGATGAAATAAACAATCGGAAGTATTGGTGTTGCTGGGTATTCAAATACAATGACAGCAACATGTGCATAGAAAATGGCCCCAGCTCCAATAGGTCCAAACCACTAAAAGGCGGTGTAAGACTTGAAATTGAGAAGTCATAGCGGACGTACCCCAGCAAAAAGCGCCTCATTTCGATCAGTGAGAGCAGGAATCCAAGGATACATTGCCATGACAGCTGGAACTCGTCGAAATAGTAAAACCCATATTGCAAGCAGACACAGTCGCCAAAGCTCAAGATTATTTTCGCCAGAATTGAATGATGACCAAGGTATAACCGCTCCAATAAATACAAAGTAAGCGAGGTTCAACAAGGCATCTATGATTTCTTGAAAAGCAGAATGCGACAGTCTCTCGTTGAACCATCCATCCCATGTCAATACGTTCCCCGCAAGGAACACTGCCAAGATGTCATCGGAGCCTAATGAAGATACAAATCCAGTCAAGAATATCTGGGTTTCGGGTTAAATACGAATGGGATAGGAGATTATCTCAACTGCGAGCGAGATTGAAAACGAAAGTATCGACTCCTTGTCGATCCACCCACGTTTAACAGATTTCTTTAGTGTTCTCTTCGCAAGGTATCCAAAGCCGATTCCAATCAGACTCGCCAAGACAACTTGATACAACACGACTTTCCAGGACCATTCAAAAATCGCCTGGCCAACAGGCTAGAAACAGAAGTGTTAGTCAATAACTTTCGCTTCATCGCATCGGCTACCAGTCTTTGCAAATAAATTGCCAATAACATGAATGGTGTTCCAAGACCATCATTCGCACCGCTCTCAGCTGACAGAATCAACCGCACGTTTAATGGAACATGTCTCTCAGCAAACTTTCCTTTCACGATACTGTTCGCCAACACTGGATCAGTTGGTGTTATGCACGCAGAGATAACCAAAGCATCAAGCTGAGAATGAATCTAATTGAGCGAAACATGGAATCTGGCCTTAAAACAATTGCTTACGAATGACATTCCCATAATCCAATAGATTCCAACGGCAGAAACGAGCCATTTGACAATCATCACAGGACCAAGCAGCATCGCAACTGACTTCCATTCTTTCCAAAGATAATCGTTTGGAAGATCTACTCCACATGCCATACACTGAATAGCGACGACGATTCTATTGATAGCCTTTAGTTTTTTTGGGAACTCCAAAGGTGAACCTCATACCGGGTAAACTCCAAGACATATAGATGCAGATTGTCTCCAAAGACGTATTCAGGATCTAATACTGGGGCGTCGATGATGATTCCAAAAAGGATTGCAACCATCGCGTCGGAAAGGTGGAGCTTCTCTTTCAGCACAAGAGACCAAAGACCAAAGAACAGGATGAACCCGCCAAGTGCTGTGTACACATAATGCGGAGCTTCGAGAAGAGGATTCGCTGGAAAAACATCGTTCCAGTCGCCGGTTGTTGTTTTCATGATGGAGGCTGAGTTGGAGGCGAAGAACGAGCTATTTAATCTTTTTTCCATGGCTATTTTGAATCAACAAACCAATGGCCCCTTATCCTCGCCAGTACCACTCAACCCCAACACAAGCCTTCTTTGGAACACCTCCAACAAAACCTCAAAACAAATCTTGGTCAACGGGGGGTCATATCTCCCTTTACTCAACTCGTCGCGAATAAACGCGTGCTGAGCAGGTAACTCAATCCATCCGAAATCCACCTCATTCTCCAAAAGCGTCTTGTAAATCAACTGACGCCCCGCAACTGGAACATGGTTATCAAACTTGCCAAAGATCATGACTGTCTCGCCCTTGATTTCTTTGGAGCGGACCAAAGAATCGGACTTCTTTCCCTTTCCAAGAGTCTCGGAGTGGATGTCGGTCGCGAAATAACAGACGGAGGCAAGTACTCTTGGATCGAATGCGCAGCGGAACGCCAAATGACCTCCCAAACACATTCCTGTATAATATGAGTGGTGTTGAATAATACTTAATTTCTAATCGCTACAAACAAGACTATTTACCGGTTGCGCCAAGACGGCCATTACAATTTGGATGTTGAGCAAGGTAGTCAAGAGTCTTGGTTGCGTCCTCATCATACATGGAGAGTTCCTTCTCAATCTTCAAGAAGTTTCCACGATCTGTGCCTTCAACATCGTATTTCAGAACAGTTCCAAGTGGTTCAAACTCGTGGTATGATTCGGGACAGGCTGATGAATGAGTGTGAGCATGGAGACTGGAGAGATACTGAGTTGATAACAAACCGACAATGAAGCCTTGACCAGCAATCTGGCGGCAGAACCGTTCAACTGGACCAGTGACTTGGTAGATCTCGGTGAAGACAGCGACTCCGGACAGTTTGACGTGTTTGTGTGTTGTGACGGTGACAGTGGGCACAAAGACATGGAGCCGCATCGGACCCTTAGATGTTTCGACGTCATGGGTATATTCTGTGATCAACATGCTGTAGGTATGGAGAAAGGTTCGAGGTTAGAGGAATGGATCAAGCTGGTATCAGTCCTCACTATTTTGGCTGCTTATTTAAGTAAAAAAGTAAGTATAAAAAAAAGGAGATATATAACGCGTTAATTTATCATTTTTCGCTGGGCTCCAGTGCTCCGCTTTGTTACCGCCATTACTCACTCTTATTGCTTACGTTTTCTCACGTTTCCCTAACCTTCTTTTTCTCATCAAAATGCTTTTCCAAAGAGGTGTGGCCTCCACTACCCTGACGCCTTTCTGTAAATCTAAATCCTGCACTTCAACAAAGGTATCCGCCAGATTATTGGCCGCCGTGGCTTTGCCTCTCCTTCCGTTTCTGCCCCAAAGGCTGGTGCCAGTGAGTCCACCGAAGTTCCTCAAACCCCGCACTGACACCAACCGTTTTCAACCAGAGACTGGACCATCCGCCTTGACTGTTACTTTGGCTGTTGCCGTTCCAGTTGGTGTTTACGGGGCCTGTAAGTCCCTCTTGGATGCTTTGAAATCGTTTGTGCTAAACAACCCGATCTGAAAAAAATGCAACCATAGTCTACTACATTGATGGCCAACAGAAGCTCGCTGCTAGAAAGGCTTTCATGGTTGCCAAGGCCAAGGAAGACCCAACCCCAGCCCTTACCAACCCTAACGAGTTCAAGGACTTTGAGTTGGTTGGCATCGAGACCTTGACTCCAAACACCAAGCGTTTCGTGTTTGCCTTGCCAGAGGATGCTACCCACTTGGGTCTCCCAACTGCTTCCTGCTTGGTGACAAAGTTCACTGGACCAGATGGAAAGGATGTGATTCGTCCATACACTCCCGTTGAGGACCCTAAGGATGGATACACTGGAAAGTTTGATATCATTGTCAAGAAGTACCCAACTGGAGTCATGTCCTCGCACTTCTTTGATTTGAAGAAGGGTGACAAGTTGGCTATGAAGGGACCTATTCAAAAGTACAAGTATGAGGCTAACAAGGATGGACACATTGGAATGGTTGCTGGAGGAACTGGAATTACCCCAATGTTGCAAGTTATTCAGCGTGCTCTTTCCAACCCTAACGATGAAACTAAGGTATGATAATTCATTGTACGTCTTCCCCTTCATTTTATTCACAATTCCATGCAGTTGACTCTTCTCTTTGCCAACGTGACCGAACAAGACATTATTCTCAAGTCCTACTTGGATGACTTGGCGTCGAAGCACAAGGACAGACTTTCCGTTTTCTACACTCTCGACAAGCCACCAGCGAACTGGACTGGACGCACTGGATACGTCACCCCACAAATGTTGACTGAGTTGATGCCAGCTCCAGGACAAGGAAAGGTGTTTGTGTGTGGGCCACCACCATTTGTGAACGGAATTTCTGGACCAAAGGCCAAGGACTTTTCGCAGGGAGAGTTGTCTGGATACCTTGCTAAGCTTGGATACGCCAAGGACGATGTTTTCAAGTTCTAAATGTCTGTGTTTTTTTGAATAAATTCTTGGGAACAACTGTCACTTCGCAATTCCTTCCAACAACCAAATGAACAGCTCGTTTGACGCCACCAAAGAAGAAGCCGACGAATGGGCTGATGCGCCGCCCGTGATTGGATGGCGTGCACCCGCAAAGACGGAGGCGCCGACGAGAGTGACTTCATCAACTTGGACTGATGGATACGACCAACCAACGCCAATCCAAACACACACGCCCACACCCACTCCAATCCAACAAACAACCAAGCTTGAAACCGATGAATTCTATTCGGATCCCAACATTTGCGCACGAGATTTGGCGAAAGAGGCGCGTTTGTTTTCTGCGAAACACGAATCCGGAATCAACTTTGACGCCTACGCTTCCGTTTCAGTGAAGGTCGATGGCGCGAATCCGCCGGGGCCAATCGACAACTTTGACGACCCGCTCTTGCATCCCCTCCTCAGATTCAACTCAAAACTGGCTGGTTACTCCACCCCGACTCCAGTGCAGCGCCATGCAATCGCAATTGTCAGTGCGGGTCGTGATTTGATTGCATCGGCTCAGACTGGATCAGGTACAGAACAACCTTTCTTGTTTCACTCTCATTCATTCTAACCCTTCCATGACAATATTACAGGCAAAACTGTCGCGTTTCTATTTCCTATTCTATCCAAAAACTTATTTGATGGTCCTTCCGACATTCATACGGAAGAATACGAATCCAGAGATCGTGTCTCTATTCCTGTCACACTCATCCTTGCGCCAACTCGTGAACTAGCTATTCAAATTCACGAAGAAGTCGTCAAATTTACGTATCGTTCCTGGATCAAGTCGGTCGTGTGTTTTGGTGGACAGCCCATTGATATTCAGGTGCGAAAGGACCTCAGCTAGCAGCTTGTTGTCTTCTATTTCGTGCTTTAACTCTTTCACATCATTTATTACAAGACACGTAAACTTGCTAGAGGCTGCGATATCCTCGTTGCTACTCCTGGAAGACTAGTGGATTTGATTGAAAGAGGAAGTGTCGATGTCAAGAATATCCGTTACCTTGTGTTGGATGAGGCTGACCGCATGGTATAACATTTTTTAATCTTCGCAAAATCAACTTATCTTGTACTCTTGCAGCTGGATATGGGCTTCGGATACCAAGTTCGTAGAATTCTTGGAGAAGAAGATATGCACGAACGTCGCCAAACACTCTTGTTCTCCGCCACATTCCCTGCAAATCTCCAAAATATCAGTTAACTCTATCACATTACCATCCAATACATATGTTAATCCAACATTATAGCCATGTTGTACATGTCGAACTACCTCTTCCTCACAATTGGCCGCATCAACGCCGCTAACACAAACATTACGCAACAAATCATCTGCGTCGATTCCCTCAACGACAAGAAATCACACCTCCTTGACCTCCTCGCCACAAAATACCCTCTTGAAAACCAACCCCCTTCCACACATTTCCTCCTCACCCTCATCTTTGTGCGCTCCAAGAACGTAGCCGACGAAATCGCAAACTACCTTCTCGACAACAATTACGACGCAAACAGTATCCACGGCGGTCGCGACCAACAAGAACGTACAGCTGCCCTTGACGCATTCAAGAAGGGTATTTCCCCTATTCTCGTTGCAACCGATATCGCATCGCGTGGCCTCGACGTTCCAAACGTGGGTCTCGTTGTTAACTTTGATTTACCGCGTGATTCGGTGGATGATTATGTTCATCGGATTGGGAGGACTGGACGTGCTGGAAATGTCGGGCTAGCTGTTTCCTTTTACGTTCCAGGAAGAGAGTCGGAGGCTTTGAGAGTTGGTCTTTGCAAGTGTTTGACGGAAAGTGGCCAGGAGGTTCCCCCATTCATACGTTGATATATTCTGTTTTTTCATGTGGAAAACTATATTGCTTAAATTGCATGTTGTTCAGTAAAGAGAAAGCTCAGATACCGTTGTAGTCATAATTATTAAGTTCAACATGTGTGCCTCTGACGAAGTTTTGTCATCACAGCTTTCATGTCACATACCCCAGGGTTCGAACCCTACACTCCTTTGTGAAAGGGAAGGCTCATGCCGCTGGGCCAGGTGACCTTAAATTTTCAAAAAATTTACTTGCAGTAGTTCGCAAATAATCACTTATCATATCCAGTAGGCCGAAGGAGAAATTGAGATCATCACGAAGAGGCATAATCCACAATGTATTTAAACTAACACGCAACGAAATCTAAACACAACAATAAGAAAAACTCGATGTCAACGTCTCTCCCTCAGCCTGACATCAATCAGAATACCCGTCACTGCAACAAGAGCAACAAAGAGAACGATTGTAATGAGTAAGTCCTGTCCATAATTGTCCAAGTTGAATCCAAACTTTTCAAGGATTAAAGCGGCAGGGAGCTAAAAATATTGAGAGTCAATAAAGAGAATTTTCAAACTCGTGAAAGGAAACTCACATTAACAACAGTTCCATCAAAGACATCAGTAATCTGCAAAAGTGCCAAATCATTCACAACCATTCCTTCGTATGGATATCTGAAGAAGCTGATGTATTGGATCCAGCGAATAGCTGAGGAATAGAATCTGTTTCGCGCCGTCAGCTGATAAAACCATTGAGGAAAGAGAAACACCAACCTTGACTGATAATCAAACCCGCAAAAAGCATTTTAAAGAGAATCAAAATAGCTCCGACAAGAGTAGCGGTTCCCACGTCACTCATTGCAACTCCCAAACTAATGCAGGTCAACCCCATCAATGCACTGAAAAGAACCAACAGCACCAAGAATTTGGGGTAGTGGTCACCAGTAGCATCATAACCAACCATGAAGAATGTGATAGTTCCCATCAAAAGAGAAGGCAAGATTCAGTGGAATAATATCACACACAAATTTAGAAATGTAGTATGGCATCGATCCATAGTATCCGTTGCTCCGTTCCCTGATAAACAAGCTTCGCTCTTGTGCCAATGAACCAATCGCAGACAATGATGAGAAACCAACCAAAGACAGAACGAAAAACAGGGATCCAAGACGGTTTTGAACACCAGAGATGGAACTGTCGGATTTGTAGTAGACTCCACCCACAAAGACTCCCATGATGATCGCAATAGCCAAGTGTCCGACCAACAAGCTTGGAGTACGAATCAAGTGTTTCATAGAACGTCCAATCATAACAGTCACTTGCGTCAAGAAACCAACGCGAACTCCAGAGGCTGGTCGAGATGACGATAGCAATAATGGAACTCGAGATCCAGCAACCTCAGCAACAGCACCTGAAGTTTGATCTGCCTTCCCAGCATTAAGACGCTTCCTCAACTGCCCCTTATTAGCCCCAATATTGATCAAAAAGGCACCCTTGGATTGATCCCCTCCATCTGCACCACTATCCTTTGAAACTCCATCGCAAGATCCAACAAATAATCCGCGATATTGTATCCTTCAGGACAAGGAGTCCCCCGTTCCCGCAAATACGCCGCTGTATTCGATCCAGCCCCAGAATACAATGTACTTCCAACCGCAAGAACAAGAACCTGATCAAACATCCCAAACATATCCGACCGCGGCTGATGCACCGTAATAACAACAGTCTTATTATGGACATGGGCAAGGTTGTGTAAAGCCTCCACAACGGCATGGGCATTGTAACTGTCGAGACCGGATGTGGGTTCATCCAAGAAGAGGATACCAGGGGAGGTGACGAGCTCGACTCCGATTGAGACACGGCGACGTTCACCACCACTGATTCCACGCATTCCGAATCCACCGACACGGCTGTTGGCCACGTGGCTGAGACCCAGGGTTTCAAGGACTTGGTCGACGCGGTCTTGCTTTTCTTTGAGTGGCATGGATTCAGGGAGACGGAGTTGTGCACTAAAGAGGAGCGTTTCTCGGACAGTGAGAGAGGGCAGGAGGAGGTCGTCTTGGTCCACGTAGGCGACTTTGTTGTTGGAGCTGTCTTTGGAGTTGAAGGGAACTCCGTCAAATGTCAATGATCCAGTAATCTTTCCACGTTTGTCTTTTCCAGCAAGAATATCGAGAAGTGTTGACTTTCCGGCACCAGAAGGACCCATAATCGCAGTCAACTGTCCAGCTCTAGCGGATGAGGTGATATTAGAAAGCAAGACTTGTCCGCTTGGAAGAGTGTAGGAAATGTCCTTGAATTCGATTTCAACTCCCTTGCTTGCAGGTGGGACAGGTTCCTTCTTTGCACGAATCTGATACAAAAATGACCAGATGAACACTAACAGAATTGGAGTTAATGATGGCTGAGACGGGCAGAGTTAATTACCGATCAGTGCTCCAGCAATAACAATGGAGCCAATGACAACACCGGCAATTCCAGCAGGAGACAAAGCCTTTTTGTCAGAATTGATCAAGAAAGGATTCTTGCTGGAATAAGCGCATTCTCCGAATGCACAATTGTCCAATTGAAGCCCTTGTGGGAACAGAGACTTCAAGAATTCGACTGAGGGAACCAGAAATTAGAAGTCGCAAAATACAAACAGTGCTTCTCTTACAGTAAAGGTTGCAATTAGTGCCATTCGTGGTACATGTGAAGACAGTCTGACCACCAGCTCCAGCCAAAGAATCCTTGATGTTGAAAACAACTCCAGGACCGCCACAAAAAGCGGAGTTTCCAGCACAATTACAAGAGCCAGAATTACAAGTGTTGGTGTATACTCCGTTCACGATTTCTTGTCTACAGTCCGTCAAACTGCACATAAATTGTTCGACATTGTTGTACCATAGAGATCCGAACATATGAGATGAGTTTCGAGATAACAAAATGTTTGAGGTTCCTTTGTACAATACTTGCAAGACCGGGGCTGATTCGATAATTTCAATAAGAGTTGTAGAGATGGTGCGTGGTTAACTCACAATTTAGGACACAGTAGCTATTCTGCTCAGTCCAGACGACAGGAGACTTGTTGCAGACTTGATTAACAGTAACTGAGATTCCTGAAGAAGTCGCCTGTGGACAGACACTATCGTCGCTGCAGACTGGAATGATATGATGAGATCAAGGCGATTATGGCAAGGCCACCAAGACTTACTGCTGCACGTTGGACCAGAGAAGCCCTTGTCGCAAGCACACAAGTTATCTTTTCCGGAGGGGAGCGAAGGTCGATCGGCGTTCGCAGCGAGGATTGAGCCACACACTAAGGACAAGGTCAATAGGTCGCCACTAAGTTGGTTTCAGTGCAACTTACAGGGCGTCAAACAGTCGCGGCCGCCGTACCCAACTGGACAAGTACAAAGGCCCTGCGATGAACACGATCCATAGTTTTGACAGCCCTAGAAAGAGTGAGTGGTTTGGTTGTTGGAGTCGTGGGTTTGGGTTAGGCAACAGTGTCACTCACCATCGAGCGACAGTCGAAACACGTTCCGTTCACCGACGCACCGGCCGTCGCTGTTCCTGTCATAATAGCGCTCGGTGGCGACGTCGATGTCTGGCCGAGGACTCCGACGGCGGCGGCAGAGGCAAGAATCGATCCCACAAACAGCTGCTGCATCAATCGAACACTCTTTTTTGAGAAACAGATTGGAACACTTTGGTTCAAGCTTGTCCAAGACCCCACTTTGAACGGAATCCAAGGGGTCCTTGCATTGAACTCACTTCAACTTGCAAGGAAGGAAGGAAGGAATCATGAGTCAGATGATTAATATGAACACAGTGTTTATATGCATGATCGAGCTTCGAACAGGTCAAATCGAATAATCCTAGAAGCGTCTACTTTGAATTCCCTTCAAGCCAGCCGCCGGCCGTGATCCTCTGAACACGTTTCCGGCAATAGCCCCACCCCTTCCTTTCGCGCCACTCCTCTTTGGATTCTTCCAGCCAACGCCCTTTCCGCTCTTTCCCTTCGCCCGTTTGAACATTTCGCTTCCTCGAATGAATCCGCGGCCGTACGTCCGAAAGCTCTGGCGAACGGCGAGAAGAACGAACGACGTCGCAACGACGGTCACCGCCGCCAACGAAACTAGTTTGGAAAACGGAAGCTTCGTGTGCGCCTCCAACGACGCCTTCAGAGATTCAAACATGATTTTGTGAGAGGTGAGTGAGTCACTTGACACTTTCTCTCTTTTTGTTTGTTTGGGAAAAGCAGAAAGAAAAGAAAGGGAGAATGGCTCGCTTGTCACTCCTTCTGGCCCGGGCTGCTGGCCTCGTCCTTGCCGATCCCTTTTAGTTCACTCCATGTGACTACTAGATTCTTCTCTGCTTCCGCACCTTCAAGAGATGAATCCCTGGTCTGATAGGTCTGGACAAGATCAGAAACGTGGCCATGTAACGAAGCCTGCCGATTCTCCTTCCTTGAACTAACTCTCAACTTTCAGTATTGCGCACGTCGATCACGGAAAGACATCCCTCGTCGATCAGTTGTTGAAGCAATCAGGTTAGTTGGGACTTGTGAAATCAACCCACACAAAAAACTGTCAAACTCATAACTCAACCAACAACTCCTGCAGGTGCTGCTTCTGTGGAATCGAATGCTCGTGTCATGGACTCCAACGCTCTCGAACGAGAACGTGGAATCACTATTCTGTCGAAATCTACCTGTGTCAACTACAACGGCCACCGCATCAACATTGTCGACACACCCGGACACGCAGATTTCGGTGGAGAAGTCGAACGTGTTTTGTCCATGGTTGACGGTGTCGTGTTGGTTGTCTGTGCGACGGAAGGTCCAATGACTCAAACCAAATTCGTATTGCAAAAGGCGTTGGCTCGTGGATTGAAGCCATTGGTTGTATTGAACAAGGTGGATCGACCTTCTGCTCGACCTGATGAAGTTGATGCGGAGTTGCTGGATCTCTTCTTGAATTTGGAGGCTACAGACGAACAGACTGAATATCCAATGATTTTCGCTTCAGCAAAGGAAGGTTGGGCCATCAAAGAACTTGATGGCGACAGATCTGTAGGAGTGAACCATTGTTGGACACCATCATTGAATACGTTCCTGCCCTGTGCTGACCGTGATGCTCCCTTCTCCATGCTTGTCACAGTAAGTCTTTATCATTATTAGATGAACAAGCGCAATAATATTCTATCTCTACAGCAAATTGAAAGCAACAACTTCTTGGGTAAATGTTACCTTGGACGTATTCATTCTGGAATCTTGCGTACTGGTGATAAACTCAAGTCTTTGGATAATGCTACTGGAGCAATTGCTGTTGAAGGACGTTGCACAAAGATGCTCGTTAAGCGAGGTCTTGAGCAGATTCCTGTTGACATTGCTGGTGCTGGTGACATCGTCAGCGTTGCTGGTTTGGAGGGATCTTACGTCAACCACACTATTTGTTCCCCTGAAGTGACTGAGTGCTTGCCAGTGAGTTTTTCTATTGTTTCAACGGCAAAACTTATCCTTACGTTTCAAATCAGTTTGTTCCTGTTGACCCACCAACTATTTCTATGCTCTTTTACGTTAACGACTCTCCTCTGGCTGGTCAAGACGGAAAGTACCTTACCTCCCAAGTCCTTCGAGACCGTCTGATTCGTGAACTTGAAGTCAACCCCGCCCTCCGTATGACAGAAAGCGCGAGCGACAGTGCCTTTGAAGTCCGAGGTCGTGGAGAACTCCAAATGGGTGTTTTGATTGAAACTATGCGTCGTGAAGGATTCGAGTTAAGTGTATCCCCACCACGTGTTATTTACAAGAGCACCAAGAATGAAAAAGGCGAAAGAGTGATCCTTGAGCCAATCGAACACGTTACAATTGACTGTGACCACACCGAAGCTGGAACTGTCATTGAGAAAATGAGTGCGAGAAAGGGTGTGATGGAGACTTATGGAGAGGCTGCAGGCGACCGTGCTCGATTGATCTTCAATGTTCCAACCCGTGGATTGTTGGGTTATCCTGCTGAGTTCAAGTCTGACACTAGTGGACAGGGAACTTTGAACCACATCTTGAAGGGTTATGAACCTTTCAAGGGAGCTTTGGAAAAGACCCGTAAAGGATCATTGATCTCAACAGCTATTGGAGAGACGACTGCTTACGCCTTGAAAGATATTGAGCCCCGTGGAAAGCTCTTTGTGGTGCCAGGAATGAAAGTGTACCCAGGAATGATTATTGGAGAGCACAACCGTGACAGTGACTTGGAAGTGAACCCAGTTAAGCAAAAGGTTGCAAGTAACATTCGTACTGTCTCAAAGGACGAAAGCTTGAAATTGATTCCAGTTGAAACTCTTGGACTGGAACGCCTGATGTCATATGTTCAAGATGATGAAGTGATTGAAGTCACCCCTGAAAGCATTCGTTCCCGAAAGAAGATTTTGGACTCAACAACACGTTTGTCACAAAAACGTCGTGGAAGAGATGGTACGGATTTCGGTGTTGTGGAGGAGATGTAATTTTCGTTGGATTAAAAGTAAAATCCATTGTTCTGATTGATGATTGTTGCGTAGTATTCCAGAAGAATGGAAGGCGGGGTATAATTACACAAAAATGTCCATACTGTCTCCAACGAACACAATCCGAACTACGTTGACGTCCGTTGCAGCTAATGTGACTCCATACAGGTGAGTCGTAACAGAGCTGTGTACGCGTCGAAACTTGAACCTAATCAAAATCAAATCAAGCGATTACTCAGTGACGATTCACCTTCTTCCTCACACTGATGCCACACGAACAACGCCGCCGGCACAATTTGATCCCGAGAGAAGAGATTTGTATGAAGGAACTGTATTAAAGATTGGGCGTCAGGTAACATACTTTTGGGGCATTGTCCTACTATAATACTATTCCTTCATATGACTCGCTTTATCGATGAGATAGGTTCGCGGCGCAGATGCCCCAGAATCAGCTGCAATTGCAGCAGTGTTGGCCTCGGGACCAACGCCAGAATCCAACAATGGACCAACACCAATGATTATCGAACCACCACAAACGGATCCATCTGAAGTCCAACCAATTGATGATGATGGCACTAGTTTGTCTCCTTTGACACCAATTATGGATACTAGAGGAAGAGCTGCTACCTCCACTGCAGAATCACCTGTTACATCACCGTCTGTTGAAGTTCTATTGGCACAGCCTGGAGGACAGCAGCCTTTAGTTCCCACAAAAACAATTGAACACGTTTGGTTTAAAAGTAAGGTTGTTAGCCGTGGTCATGCGGAGATGTGGCTACGGGATGGACAGGTAACCTTTGGTGATTACCTGAGCCCTTCTAAACATTTATCCAGGTTTATTTAAAAGACACTGGTAGCTCGTCAGGCACATTCCTCAATAAGATGCGACTCAGTCCATCTGGAAAGCTAAGTCGTCCATACCCTTTGAAGGATGGTGACGTGATCCAACTCGGAATCGATTACCAAGGCCGTCAAGAAGATATTTACAAGTGCATCATGATGAAGATTGTCATCACGACATCCAGCATCGCTGTTCATCAGCGCAAAAAGGAAAACCCTGCGCGATTCCGTGCTGCTCTCCGATCTCTCTTGAATGCGACGAACCCATACAGCTCCAACACGCCTTCTACAACGGCAAGTTCGCAACAGCCTTCAGCTAGCGTTGATTGTTGTATTTGTTTGTGTGCGATTGGTCCTTTTCAAGCTCTATTTCTCAGTCCATGCAGCCACTGCTATCACTACAAGTGCATAAGAAACCTGTTGGAGACTCATCATATGTTTCAATGTCCAATGTGCCGCCAAGTTGCGAATTTGGACGCCAGTGTCTCAATGGAAAGCTTACTCTGTGGCGAAGATGAGGACATCGAAATCGGGAAAGATGAAGTAAATGGCGTTGTTGTGAATTTTGGGAAAGGCCTGACCATTGAGGGTGGTGCAATGGTTTGGGGCGGTGATGGTAATGGAGCAGGTAGCAGTGATGCGAAGAAGGAGAAGAAGAAACTTACTGACCAAGAGAAAGTGGATATGAGCATTGAAAACTTGGAAAGAGTCCAAGCTGAAAGAACCAGCGATGGGAATGAGGACGAAGAAATTTAGGAGACCAGCAGAAATTCATCCACTTATAGCAGCTCTTTCTTCTTTTCTTTTCGTTTGTTGCACAGTTTTAAATATGGATGAAGAATGGCGATCTCTTGAAGAGATTTTCCGTTTAGAATGACTGACCAGAATGTTGTTCGCTTGGTGGCGGACCTGCAACGCAAAATCAGTCAGTTAGATATGCAAATATCTTTGATGAAGCCTATAGCTCAACAAGTTGCTGATATTGTTGGCCAGACGCGAACAGATAGTGATGTGAACCGATCAGTCACCATAAACACGAAGAATCGCACAAGTGTCATCGATAGGCAGAAAACTATCTCTAAAGACACTGATTTGAAATCTCCTAAAGCCGAAGACTCAAAGTTGTTGAACCAAGATGATTGGCTGAAGTCGTTTGCTTTCAATTATGTTCCACAACCAGATGGACCTGCCAAACCTGATGAAAAAATCGTCCCAGTCACTGACGAACGCGACAAAATATTTGAAGAGGCGGAGCAGAAGGAAAAGGGAATTTCTATCTGGAGGACAAAAACTTCGTTTAAGAAAGACAAAGGGTTATTGAGTGAAAGTCGAAAACTTCTATCGGCTTTTTCAGATAGTTCAAAGAAACTAGACATTTTATCGCCACCAGTTCCAAAACTCAGACCAGAAAACGGACCTCCAAAAAAGAATCCCATTGAAACTCTAAAACGACAGGAAACTCAACGATTGTCTGTGACAAGTCAATCCTCAGACGAATCAGACTCGTCAGCAGCGTATAATCCTTCTCAAACAATATCTCTTGATGAAACTATGTTACGCAAAGAATATGATAGTCTTGCTCGAACGGCCTCGAAGAATTATACTTCAATGAAAGGACGACGCGGAAGTCAACGAGTTACAAAAAGAATGATTGTGCATCAGATGATAGTGGCTCGAAACAGAACAGTAAAGGAATTTTAAATCAAATGACTCCAGAACCTTCGGAATATCGTGGAAGTGATGCATTAATTAAGAAACATATAGATTTGAAAATATCGAAATCGGACGGGCGGGGGAAGAATGGTAAGCAACTGGAATGATGTTCAATAACCTTGATACGGTAGAAACTGGACCAAAAATCTATGAAGTCGGAATTCATGATATAAAAGAAATGGTACGCAGTTACTCGAGACGATCGAGCGTCGCGAACTCGATGAATGTCAGTTTGGGTTCTTATTCCAATTGTGAAGAAACCCCACCGTGAGATGAACAACAGTCACGTTATTCAAAATCAATATTCTGAGGATATCTCAATTAATATTGAAGAATCGGGGACAAGCACAAATTTGAGAGCTCCCAAGAGTCAGGAAAGGGTTGGTGACTCTGACCTGTTATCAACAACACCAAGTCATACTATAGACGATAAACGTCTTAAAGCATCTGAGTGGCCCAGTCTCGACCGTCAGTCGAACAAAAGACTAGTCTCTCAGCCGCATCTTACAAAAAGTCGGTATATTCTGAAATCATTAAAGTAACAACAACAGCAAAATATAACGAGAAAGGATCCTTAGCATCATCAATTGACCAAAAGACCTCAGAGTCAACTAATGTTGCAGATGTTGTGGCAGATAATCCTGAAAGGGTGACAGAATCGTTTTGGTTGAAAGGGTTAAATCCACTATCAAGCTTCAATGTCTGGCGAGATTGCCTCATGGCCAGTAATTACCCCATACTCGGCAATAATAATTACTTATTCGATTTATACTAGTTTTCTACATAAGTGCTCTATGGCTAATACCCTTGGAGCTTGGATTCAGTGTTGGAATACACGAGGGATATAGCGTGGTACTATCCATCGTATTTTTGTTCGACACGTTACTCGAAAGTATTACTTTACGAGCAAAGCATCCAGCTCTGGCAAGGTTCAAAGAGCCCACCTTAAAAGATTGGCAGGCGCACTACTTTGCAACGAATTTCATAGCAGATTCTATCACAATATTTCCATTTGAACTACTTCCTGTCGCTGGTGCGGAATACCTTCATCTGGTCAGACTGATACGTGTTTACAAATTGCCTCACATCATGGCAACATCTCCAAAGTTTATTTCCATGCGCAAAGGTTTAGAAAAGGCACTCGGCATAGGTCAAGCTTTTTCAGGAATTTTCCCGCTTATGTTTTGTCTGTGTGCCTTTTTGCATGTCCAAGCATCTGCATATTTTGGGTTGGAACGGCTGCTGGTTTCAGTAATTCAGCAATTGCGCAAGTCCAATTCAAGTCAGTAGGAGATCAATACACTTGGGCTTTGTTTACGGTATTTTACATGAGGCTTTTGTTTTTTTGTCGTACATTGACATTGGTCCACAGGCAGTGGGAAACACGTTTCCCTTGAGTTATAAGTGAGATTGCGATTCTAGGTTGTAGTACATTGACAAGAGAATTTATAGACCGATTTCAACAATAGAACAGCTTGTAGTTCTCGTATTCATCATTGTTGGCGCTGGATTAGTAAGTGTCTTCTCACCCAAATCGCCCTAAAAATATCATAGTACGCATCCATTGTCGGTACTATTTCTTCGTTTGCCATGGGTGTAGACGCATCAGGTCGACTATATAAACAAAAGATGGATGAATTAAAAGAGTATATGCGATGGAAAGAGCTGAGCGACACTACAAGGAGGAAAGTCCTTAAATATTATGAAATCAAGTATAGAGGGAAGTTTTTCGAAGAGGTATATATTTCAACTCATTGTTTTGAAGCTTGTATTCAAGATAAATGAATAAGGGGACGCTTCTAAATGAGATGAACGACTCATTACGAATGGAAATAGCAGCACACAACTGTAGGCAATTGATTCAAAAAGTTGGATTCTTACGGAGAGAAGTTGGAGACGGTCGAGACGAACTTTTCGTTGGAAGAATTGCAACTGCTTTGACCGCTTGCTACTTTGTTCCCGGTGACGTAATAATCACCCAGGGAGAAATTGGTTATGAGATGTACTTTATTTTGCATGGGTGTGTGGACATAGTTGTAAATGGAAAACGCGTTGTCCAGTTTAAAGATGGAGCATTCTTCGGAGGTATTTTTGAAATAAGAGGATTGTTCTCACAAATCGACATTCTTAGAGCTAGCCCTGATCGCTAATATTCCCAGAACAGCTAGTGTTCAAGCCGCCTCTTCTTGCATGCTCTATCGTTTGACTCGACCTGACTTTATGAGTATTCTAGCCGAATTTGAAGATATGCGAAAACGTATTGATGTTATTTATAATGAAAGAATGGCTAAGGTTAAGCTTGAAGAAGAAGAGCGAAAAGCTTTATCTCCTGAAGTTACCCCAGCTGCGGACTTCCATGAGATTTCGAATTCGGCTGATGGCTGATGGTTGAGTGGTGGATTTTTTGTCTCTGAAAAAAGGGAATAAAATTGACCAGATTTACACGGAAGATGCACAGTACTTCAGTGACTCAGATACTTGGAGAGTTGCAACTCAAGATAGCATCGTTGGAGTTGCAGGCGTCTCTGTTGAAACCAATGGTGCAACAAGTTGCGGACTTGATTTCAAACGCAAAGCCATCGATGGACACTTCGTTGGGCTCTTTTAAAAGAAATTACGGAGCTATAGGACAAGAGGAGCACAATAATGCTGTTCTACCTGATTGGCGGCAGGACTTCTCCTGCTCAATCGATGCTTCAGAGCCGTCAGTTGACTTGGATGAAAATACTCTCAAACCAAATTGGAAAAATCTGTCGAAGAAAGACGCCATGAAACAGGGAATTATGGCGTCTCATCTCAAATCTGATAGCTTAAGATTATCCAGTACGAAACAGCCCACTAGTCGTGTTCAAGGAATGATTGATTCCTTGGTGCGACAGCCATCAAGTCATTACTTCAATGCAAATGGAAACAAAAGGAGAAATTCTAATGACTCCGTACTTTCCAAAAGTCATGATTTGAAGTCAACTTCGTTCAGTTTAACAAGAGATGAAACAACGAAGATATTCCCTTCAAAGCTAATCCAACAAAAGAATCCAAGCTCAACAGCTTCTATCGAGGATGCCTCAGAAGTAAAACATGGCTCCAAGCAGTTTACAAACGAAGAGAAACCCGATACAGCCGGTTTTTTGGCCTTTCCTTATCAATCAATTGTTGAGAAATCGGAAATTAGAAACAAAAGCTCTTTGGACAACATCAAATATGGAAAACAAGATAGGGGGATTGCTTTGAGACTTGAAAATGAAAACTTCTTCGAACCAAAAACCAGCCAAAATGTGGTTTCATCTATTGACAGGCACTTCGTTTCCATGAAGAATACAGCAAAACAATCTGAACTATCCAATGAGCTTAGAATGAGCTCTCGTGAAAAAAATTCGTCAATGGAAGGAGAATTAGAGTTTGAAACATCGTCTTCCTGTTCTGTTGCAGTCAGCAGTTCAAGCATGACCTCCCAGACGTCAATCCCAAATGAGGCTAAGATTACTATACATACAACGGTTCCGATTAAAATTGAATCAAAAAATTATGAAAATGGCGATTCAAGGGTTTTAGAAACTCAAAATTCAGAGTCACTTCAAGTCCCACACTTTCAAGCATTACCTAGCCATAATCTTGAGCCTGGTGAAAGCTTCTCAAAATCATCTTTATCGAGACGGGCATCCGTGGCGATTCTTGGCGTGATTCGACAAGTAGGTACAACAGCAACGTACACTGAAAAAGGATCCCTCGCAGTTCTTGAGGATGACAACTCAATATCTTTAATTGAAAGTGAGATCGTTGAAAGCGAAACGATATGGAATACTGGTTTTAATCCACTTTCTATGTTTTCGGTCAACTGGGACTTCATCATTGCCTGTGAGATTTTTATTAATGAATTATATCAAATCTAACCTAATTCAAGTGTTGGAAATCAGCGTTATTTGGATAATTCCCGTCCAGATCGCATTTAGCATCCGAATATCTTCAAGCTACAGTCTTGTTCTTACAATTTTCTTCGTTCTTGACTGCATCATTGAGTTGTTCACGTTTCGAATATCACATACTGCTATGAAGTGTATTAAAAACCCAACACTTCGAGATTGGCAACAAAACTACGTCAAAGCTTACCTCGTCACTGACTTAATCTCATCATTTCCCTTTGAAATGTTACCACTTGAATTTGCAGGATATTTGATGATTCTTCGCTTTTTGCATCTGAGACGTCTGCCCACAATTATGCTGAATTCTCCAAAATTCATTGGAATACGCAGAAGCATGGAAAAAACTCTTGGAATTGGGCAGGCATTTTCAGGAATATTTCCGCTCATGTTTTGCCTCTTTGTCTTCCTACACTTGCAGGCATGTTCTGTGTTCTTCATTGGATCGCTTTCAGGTTTCAGCAATTCAGCAATCGCTCAGATACAATATAAAACCATAGGAGATCAATATACTTGGGCGCTTTTTACTGTGAGCATCAGCCATATTTATTAAACATCTGTTAAATTCGCATTCAATTTTGAAGGCCGTGGGAAACACATTCCCTTTAGCATACAAGTAAGAAATTTCTCTAACACATCATTTTAATGAGTTATAGACCTGTTTCGACACTTGAAATGCTCGTAGTTCTGGTGTTCATTATGCTTGGTGCTGGCCTGGTGAGAGATGCTGATGAAACTGAATCTAATTATTTCTTAATACAGTACGCATGCATTGTGGGTACTATTTCTTCGTTCGCAATGGGCGTGGATGCATCAGGTCGACTTTTCAAACAAAAAATGGATGAATTGAAGGAGTACATGCAATGGAAAGATATAACCGAAGCAACAAGGCGAAAAGTACTAAAATACTATGAAATCAAGTATAGAGGGAAATTTTTTGAAGAGGTATCCGCAGTTTCTTTCTCCTCCAATAACGTATCCATCCTTCAGAAAACTCTCCTCAGCGAAATGAACGAGTCCCTTCGAATGGAAATTGCCGCACAAAATTGTCGCGAATTGATCTCAAAAGTCTCATTCTTGAAAAGAGAAGTTGGAGATGGTCGTGACGAGCTTTTCTTGGGTAGAATTGCAACTAGTCTAACAGCTTGTTACTTTGTCCCTGGCGATATTATTGTTACTCAAGGAGAAATAGGGCATGAAATGGTACCATACCATCTGAAATTAGTCTGTTCTTACAATACCTACAGTATTTTATCTTCAGTGGCACGGTGGACATCATCGTTAACTTCAAAAAAGTTGCTTCATTCGGAGATGGTGCCTTTTTTGGAGGTGAGATCTGTGAAGTTCGTTTTTGTTTTTGCTGAAAATGAAATAGAACTTGCACTCATCGCCAACATTCCGAGAACTGCGACAGTTATGGCTGGGTCATCATGTATGCTTTATCGATTGACGCGACCAGATTTTACGAGTATTCTGAATGAGTTCGACGACATGAGAATGCGAATCGACATTATTTACAATGAAAGAATGGCAAAGGTGAAAATTGAAGAAGAGGCTAGACGATCTACTGTTGCGAAACTTCAAGTTCCCAATTTGATAATTCCGGGGAATGAAGCAAACAATGAAGATGAGAGTGAATAAATTCTTTCCATAATTGTCACGATGATGAAAACAAAGTCGGCTGGAACTATCCGTCGTCCACCTCAGTCAGGAATAGATGGCCTCAGGAGCTTAATATTGGCGCCAGAAGGAAAGCCTGCCCCTATATATTCACGATCAGGTTTGTAGGGAATACATCTTCAATTGTTTTTTAAGGCAAAATAGACTCCCCGCGTCTGTCGATATTTCAAAAAGCAACTTCTTCAGTCAATCCATCACAAACTCCAAATAGTGATTCACCTCGCACGACGTTGGCTCCAGATCAAGCTGCAACTGATGGGGATGAAACAATAACCCCTAATTCGCCAGGAAAGCTTGATATCAAGAAAAAAGATGTCGTCATACATGTGTATGATGAAAATAGAAATGGTAATAGCTTTGTACTGTTGTAACGAAAACGCTGAGTCGATTCTCAGCGAAAAGGGATTTCTATTGCAAGCAATACCTGTTATTACGCGAGATGAAGTTCTTTTCGTACCTCGCTGATAAAGCATCAACAACCAATCAGATTGATATTGATGTGCATTGTGATATTGAAGTCTTTGAGTGGTTAATGATGTTTATAACGCGTCAACGGCCAGCACTAGGTTAGCACTTCACTTTCATCGGAAACAAATTAAGTTTCTTTTGCCAGAGCCTCGCTCTGTTGTAAGCATTCTGATATCTTCCAATTTTCTGCAGATGGCAAGTTTGCAGGACATTTGTTTGGAATACATTCATGATCACATCAACGAAATTATCAAAGGTACTGAACAAATATTTCAGATTTATTTAATGTTAAATTAGTGCCCATTGATATGAACTGCATTTGCAAGAGTCTCTTGGTTCGGTGAGCTTCCTTATTTTCTGATGTCTGAGAAACGCCCAACCAATCCGTTTATTCTAACCTAGCCTTGCAAAACTTTTTTCATTATCCGAGTTGAACGAGATAGTGGATCCAAAGGATAAGTTGATCAGCAAACTCCATATGCATAAAGTCACCGAGATTTTGACTCAACCCAAATCAGTCATGAAATCAAGCCCTGAAAGAACAATAACGCCGAAAACCCATTATGTGTCGCCTCCGTCTCAAATATCGCAGCCTATTATGGGTGAAGAAGATGAACTCCCAATTGTATTTCGCAAATGCAAGCACTGTTATTCCATTTATCCAAAACACGAAGAAGCAAACTTGAAATGCGATGAAGGAGTCTTGGCAATTAACTTTCGTGGAGAAATTAACTCAACCCATGAGAGATTGGAAAACTTCAACTTTAATGAATGGATCGTAGACTTACTTTCAGAAGGTATTGGATGGAAAGGAGTTCTTTGGAGAGTCTGGGGGCTCGTCTATCATGCCGATTGTGTCGCCTGCAAGAAGCGCTTTCCATTCTCGGAATACCCTAAATGTCGACGTCATATTGAAAACGTTGTATACCCACATGGCGTCAACAGTTCAGATACTGGCTCAGACACTCAGCGTGGAAAATATCTCTGTTGTGGAGAAGCCATGTATCGATTCAATCCATTTAGAGCTTCAAAGGTATTCGTCCTACCCGGTTCAGAACGATATTTGTCTCATCACCAACAGGGCTGCAGCATGACCCCTCATGTTCTCGATGAAAGTGTAAAGTCTTCAAAATTGTTTCATATCTTTGAAAGCCATATGGATCTTATTTCACCTCCTATGTCGCACTGTTTGAACCTCGAATCCAATTCTGAAACACCAGATACTATCCAAACAATAAACAATGTTCGATGCTTTCGCATCCTGGGTGCTTGGAATGAGGAGGTACGTTCTCGGTTCTGTAATGAATCCGGCTGACGCTGGTTCTACTCGTAGATTTACAATACACCATCTTTCTTTAACAGAAAACCGATGACATATCCTATCGGATTTAACAAACAAACGCCATATGAGTACCGCTCAATCCAAGTGGTTCCGTCGAATCTTACCGTATATATGCAACGCGAAGAAGGTGGGTAGACCTTGAAACAGCACATTACTGACCTTCATTAAGATGCACTTAGAATGCAAGCTATAATCAAACAATGCGCAAGTTTTCGCAAGACCTCAAGCATAGGTTGAATTGTGATATAATACCAATAAACAAGACTTTTATTCAAAGCTGATATATTGCATCGCGTGTATTCCTTCCAGATCCTTTGTTGAGACACGAAAGATGCAATCGCAACATAATTGTCCAAAATAAGGCCCAAACAGTGAATCCAGCCATAATTATGTGGCCATGCCGGTATAGTGAACTTGCGTCAGATGGTTGATCTTGAATGAAAAGTTAATGCCAGAATTTTACAGGAAATCACTTACAGACTTGGGGCCCTAAAACGCCCCCCAGATTTCCTATCCCAATCTTCAACAATGTAGGGTTAATATAAAAAGTTCAAATTTTAAATATTTGAATACCGACCATAATAGCAGCAGAAGCTGCACTCTTCGTCCCTCCTTTCGTGTTGTTGAGCATCCACGCAATTGAAATTGGGACACACGCGTAAACAGTCGTCGCAATCACACAGAGAGTGAAGAACAATACATATTGCTGTGCTTTTTCATCTCTATAGAATGCTAGGACCAGGAATCCGACCGTTTGTAAACTCAAGAGGCTAATCAAGTGAGCAGATCGATCTTGAAGTCGACAAGAGGTATAGCATAGTATACAAACAAATGTGCAAGCAATCACGTATGGAATGGATGAAAATAATTGAGCTGAAAGGGACTGGAGCATATTCAGAAAAGCGAAGCTGCAAAATAAGGCTCACCGAATATCCCATCTTAGCGATAATACTTGGCAAAAAGAATGTGAAACCATACGTGCTCGTTACAACGCCTAAGTAGATGAATGTACTGATGCAAACTATGGGCTCCTTAAAGGCACTCATGAGCTGTTTCTTATCAAATTCAGGCTCATCCAACCGGATTCCCTCCTTCTCCAGTCGTGATAAAGCCAAAATTCTCTCTGCTTCGTTGAGGAAGCTTGCAGACTGAGGAAAATTGGGGAGGAACCATAGAACCAGGAAACAATTGAAGACAGATGGAATCCCTTCAAATAAAAAAATCGCCCTCCAGCTTGAGATGAATCCAAGATTAACCTGCGCTAAAAAATAAGCAAGTACGCCTAATTCGAGTTGAGTTAATCCTGCAACCAGCAAATATGGAACCTAACCTCCAAATGCGCCTGCCACCGTGGCTGCCGCAAGGAAAATTCCAGCCCTGAGTGTCAATTCCTTTGGTGTATACCAACACGACAGATAAAACATAATTCCTGGAAAGAAACCCGCTTCACATATTCCGAGTAACACACGGATAGCAACAAGTCCAGCAAAGTTTTGGACAAACGCCAAACACGTTGCACAGACACCCCATGAAAACATAATTCGAGCAATCTTTATAAAAAAAACATCTGTGAATAAATTGTACATTTACTATGCACGTCGCTTACCCATATTCTTGGAGACACGATTTTGAGTGCAATGTTTGACGGGACTTCAAACAGAATGTATCCTGGAGAAGCGAACCCGCATCATCAGTATCCATCAATTCATCTCCTTGTGGTACATACCAATGAAAAAGGCTGATAGCGCCCAGTTGTACTGGCCTGGTTTCATCTCCAAGTCCCGCTCCATCTGTCCCAACGACCCATCGAAGCCGACCGCGCGCGCGTTTGCTGAATAAGGTTAGATATGTGGCTCGAAGACAGACGTTGACTATACCAATATTTGCGCGATCGAGGAAGTTGAAGAGGTACAAGTAGGAGAGGAATGGAACTAGTCGCCAATCCATCTTCCGTACCAATGCGTCTTCCTCCCCTCTCGACTCCCGTAATTGAGCAGCCGGAGTGGGTAATAATTCGTCGGAGCTATTTACCGCAGACGTCGAAATCACAAACAAGTCATGTCGGTTTTGTTGAGCCATTCTTTCTAGTTTAATTTTACATTATGAAATTGTTATAATTTGATAGATGAACTGACACAAACCCCAAACCAAAACGAAAGAAAAGAATATCTGACATCGTTCACATCTCCAACCCAGGTCTCCTCCACCCATTAACTCGTTGACTTTGCGAAAATAAACCTCCTTGGCTCTGACTCAACATTGCATCCAATTCATCCTCACCAACCACAATTCCAATTCCACCAGAACTATCATCCGCAATGACTCCCGACAACCGACTCCGTTTCACAGAGGAACTAGATGAGATCCGCATCCCGCGCACATATGCTTCCAAATCATCAATATCCTCGTCGCTCCCAGGACCTGTTCGTTTCCCAGGAGTTACGTTTCGTACGTGCGGGATAAACCGAGTGGATGGACTTCGGAATACGGGTGTCGATAAAGTATGTCGTTGGCCAATTGTTTTCGTTGGCGTCTGGGTCGCGGTTGATTCTGGAGATTCAGCAGCGGCAGCTGCAGTGAGTGGTGTCTCGGGAACAAAGAATGGACTTGACGTATCGATTTCAGGAGTTTGTGGAGTCTTTTGGGGGGTCAGTTTGAGACTGCTTTGGCGTTTGGGTTTTGGAGTGACTGAAGAGTCGTCCGACAGACTCAGTGTTGCTAACTGTGTGAAGAGGGATGAGTCTGTTGAAAGAAGAGGCGATTCTGGAACGAGAATAGATGTGGTGAAGTTTGATGGAGTCATACGCGAAGCGGTTGTACGCGAAGGTGTAGTGCGAGACGGTGTGGTGTTTGGGATATGGTTTGAAGGGGTTCTCTGTGGAGGAGGCGATGGCATTCCAAAAAAGGCGTGAGTGGAAATAGAAGAAATTTCAAATGCTTCCAAGGGCGGCGTTGCTAAAGTATAGGCTGAAATGTTATGAGAAGGAGATGGCGGGAGGAGAGGCGGGGTGGAATCCAATTTGCCATCATCGTCTTCATCTTCATCGAATTCATTCAACTGTACAGTGGTTGCAGCAAGATTTCGTGGTGGTGTAGTAGGTGGAGAGAGAAAGCGGGAGGAAATGGAGAGATTTTCGTTCGTGGGCATAGATGGCGAAAAAATGTTCTCTTGTGTCAGCCCATCCAATAAGTCATCAGAGAATGTATCGAGTGGTTGGCTATTGATGGTGTTGGGAAATTGAATAGGTGGAAGCGACACAAGGCCAAGAATATGGGCAACGGTGATGGACGGTGGAACAGGAAACTCTATCGAAGACACAACAAAGTCTTTTTGACGCGTGAAAGATGTGGAGGAATGTTTGGTTGATTTCACGCTACCGTTCAGTTGCAAGGACCTGTCCAACACATCTGACAGATCCGTCAACTGCTCAAACATTGAGTTTTTGACTACAAGAAGAACAACAAGATTCGCCACGACTTGGTCAAGAGCATGAATAACTCTACGGGAGTCGATAGTTGGCATTTGAGTTCCAGCGTCGTTGACAGCATTCCTTCGAAGAGTGTGAGAAAGCTGGGAACAAGACATTCCAAAAAGCGGATCCAAAGAAGATCCAAATACTGTGACTAGATGGAAGGATAGTTAGACTAGGAGAGAAAAGGGGGTTCTGCAAGGGTAAAAATGACAGGTACCATGTTTGACTTTCCCCTGAACCGCCACAGCCAGACGCACATTGAAGCGATACCGGGCCTCGTCCTCTTGCACGGCCGTACGACAGGTTGAACAGACGTGGACGCGTGTTTGGTTCAGTTGTGGTTGATGCAGAGGCTGTTGAATTGAGTTTGTGTTTGTTGAATTTGAAGCGAGTTCGAGTGGCCGACGCCGCGGAGCCGCCGATGCACTTGCTCCGTTTGAGGAAGAGTTTAAAGTTGGCGTTGAAGGCGACGTGGCCGGTGGAAGTTTCTTTGCGCAGACGCCGCACGACGGATACGCGAAGCTCGTGCGTCCGACAACTTCGACAACGGTGGCAACGACGCGGCGACTCATTGGCTTTCGTTTGGTGGTTGTGGTTGTGGTGGTTGGTGGCAGCGACGGTTGCCTCGAGCGAAAGAGTAAATGTCGCTTTGGGAATCCCTGGACGAAACGATGGAGGGCACTCAATTTTAACAACTGTTTTCGGACGCTTTGCCACCGGGAACTCTTCTCGCATAAACCAAGGTTAATAGGCTAATTGATAACAAATAAAAGTTCAACGTGCTCAATCATCTTCTAGCTTGGTCACTGTAATAGGTATTCAGGATAATTATTCTTTTACTCTTCCTTTCTCTTTTAAGTTAACATAGTTATGTAATTGTGTAAATTAGGCGACTGAAGTAAGCACCTTCTTCTCTTTCCTTCGCTTCGTCATGGGTCCCTTCCCATCCTCAACAGATGCCTCTGCATCAAACTTGACTCCCTTCTTCGTCGCCACTCCTACAGAAGTCGTACGCAAAATCGAAGGCGGTGGCGGTCCGCTGCGTAAACTAGGTGTTGAATGCGTGCGATGCGTTAATGGCTGGGTGGAAGTCATTCCACCTTCATCTTCTGATTCCGTTTCACTTCCTCCTTGATGTACAGTTGAAAGCTTCATGGATGACTGTTTCTTGCCCACTGACGACAACGACGAAGCCTTTGACGATCGTTTACTCTTTTCTCCTCCTGCCAGTGGCGACGATGCGACGTTTGTCTTGGAGGCAGAGATTTTTGGAGATGTTAATTGTTGCTGCTTTTGTTGTTGTTGTTGTTGGTATGACTGATATGCACGTGTCGCCATTTCTTGGTGGTACTGCATATACTGCAATAATTGCGCGGAGTCCATAGGGGGTGGGGATCCAACCACTGGCGCTGGAGTCATCATAGGGTACGGACCAGGAGCTCCACCAGGTAATGGTTGGGAGCGGTTCTGGCCATAGGAATGCTGTGACGCACCACCTTCAGAAACCGCATACCCACGTTCGCTTCCACTCCAAACACGCCCGCCTCCATAGTCACTGCCATTCCACATTCGTGGCGAACTGCCGCCATATTCGCTCCCAGAATAAGACCGCTGTGGATACATTGCTGGATTGGGTTGATAGGGATTGTAAGACTGAATCGGCTGGTAGGGGGGTTGATAAACATGTGGATATTGAGCAGTGTTTGAACCGCCATAATCACTTCCTGACCACGATCTCCCGCTGCCATTTGGATTTTCGGACGCTGAACGCACCATGACATTGGGAGGGACGCCAGGTGGGTACCACGAATGCGGGCTAGCCATAGTTGGTGGTGGATATTGGGGTAAATGCTGCAACTCTTGGAATCCTAACGAGCTATTGCTACGACCCCCCATTCCATTTGGTATTATAGGTGAGGCAGATCGAAATCCTAACGAAGACCCGCTTCGTTGGACTCTTGGTGCATCCGTTTCTATCGGTTTCCGCTGTACAACTGGAGTTGATGGTGAACTTGAAAACATGGATGAAACAAAACTCCTGAAGTTTTTCGGTGTAGCATTTGGAGGTGAACCTGGCATCGTCAACGTAGTTTGAGAGTCGCTGCTTCCCGCTTCAGATTCAGTGTATGATCTTCCGAAATACGTTTGTAAAAGAGGCTGAGCGGGTGATGGGGATGGATTATGTCGGTTTGACGGGGGTATCAGAGGTGAATTTCGTCCAGTGGGATGTCCCAACGGATTGCGGAATTGGTTGGTAGTTGGGGATGAAGGTGTGTTCTCAGCCTTGTTTCGCATCGCAACAGCTAATGGTTTATCATCTTCTGAAGACGATTCATCTGTTGATTCTTCTTCTTCGCTGCTTCCGCTGCTGTTGGTAATTTTGGGAAATGTCGGGGGCATCAGTTTAGTGGTTTGAGCCAAAGGAGACCCAACTGGAGCCGCTATGCTGGAGCTTGTACTCGCCGATCGAGCCACAAGAGCAGGAGACATTCTCGACTTTGAGTCACCATTCCCTCCACCTCCTTGGCTATACAGGTTTGAAATTGAACTTTTTGAGGCCCATTTACGGGCCAACATAACCCGTGCTTGAGTTGATGGAGGAGCAGGTGGAAGAGGTAGCTCAGCGGATTCAGAGGGACGTGGTTTAGGGGAGGATGTTTGGATTTGAAGCGAGCTTGGACGGGATGCTTTCAACTGAGAAGGGGGCAATGAGAATGACTTGACGCTCCTGTCCTGCACCGAGGGCAAGATAGTAGGGATTGTCTGCAAACCACCACCGCCACCGCTTCCTCCAAAGTCCGAGTGCAGTTGGTGGTTCAGCAGCGATGGAGTTGCGGGGGGCGACAGTGCCAGCACAGTCGATGAAGCCCAGAACTCAGACTCAAACAAGTCCTTCGCAATCGATTCCGACAACGACACCGAGTCGTCTGTCAAGTCCGAAGAATCGGCGGCGATCGGCGGTCGAAGCGGCGGCGGCGGCGACCGAAGAAAGTCCAGTGAAACGGGAGTTGTTTGAGTCAAGTCCGGCTTTGGCGGCACCGGAAGCGACTGCGTTCGACCGCTATGAACCCTGTTGCTTGCATTGTTGTTGTTGTTTGGCACGGGACTTGCCGCCTCGTCGCGGCCCTTGAGCGAGAACAACCGCGAGAAGAGCGTCTAATTAGGTGGTTGTCAGGATTGCCTTATACCCCGCTTTTCACCCGGCACTTGCTACTCGTAACGTGTCCAAAAGGGTGCTGTGTACTTACTGGCCGCTTGCTGGTTCCCTGGTTGCCATCCATTGATCCCAGATGTCACAACTTTGAAAAGCCCTTTTTTTGTGTCTTCGCAAGCTGACAAACAAAAAATTTCCGTCTGGCTTGGGTTCACTGTTTCAGAAAACTATTTCAATTGTTTCAGAGACACAAAGACACCATCCCGTGTTTATTGCTTGCATCAAAACATCAATGTTTCAATGAAGAACTCCTACGCGTCCATTTGAGTTTGAGTTCGACCAAATGGACGCTCAATTGATTTGACAGAATCCATCCTTGACCTTCCGATACTGGCTTCGTCAAACTTTACAGTTCTTCTTGTCATTGCAGAATTCAAGCTCGAGCTTGATGAAGATGGTGTGATTCCACTAGCCAAGACAGGTGTCAAAAAACTACGTGAAGGAGAAAGGAGTTTTTTCATGTTTTCATCTTGTGAATCTTTGGTGTCCGCGATTTCATCCGTTTGACCTTGAATCAGTGTGGAGACACTGTCTCTTCGAGCAGAAACGTCTTGAATTGGTTCCACAATTACGACATCAGTTGCAGTCAAATCATTAGGCATGCTTGTCTGTGTCTGGAATTGCTGAACTTGCTGCTGAACATCAACACTTGAACTAGAATATTCAGACTCCTCTCGAATGATGGACAACTCCTTTGCCACTCTTCCCAAGTCTACAGCTCCTGAATAAAGAAGAAAGGCAACGTCAATGATTCAGAGCAAAATATTGATTTCAAAGAATGCCTCACTCAACAAAGCCGCCAACCGTCGTTCCATTTCAGCAATACCCTCTGGATCTCTTCCAATCGCTTTCTTTTGAGCGTCAATCGTTGAATCCTCCAGCGATTTGCCTGAAGATACGGGACTTTCAATCAAAGAGTTTTGAAAGAACCTGACGGGCTCGCTGCCGCTGCGTGCAGATTCGACAGGAGCTCTATCCAGTTCTGATCCAGAAGAACTTATCGTTTGAGTTGGTGACTCGCATTGGTTCTCGGTTGATAAGAGTGTTTTACTTGAGAATGCGACTGTGGATGCAGGAAGAGGTTCTGCCATAGACACTGGTTGATCTAATGATCCAAAGTCTTGTCCTTGATGAGGTGTATCGACTGAACAGCTAGATGCAGGAGAAGGTGTCGCTGTCACGCCAGTCCGACGCAGATTGCCACACTCAGCAGCTTCGGCAGCAACAGATTCAGACACAATCACAGGATCATCCGTCTTCACAGCTGGTACGATCTGTATTGACGTCGTCTTACAATGCTTCTTGAGCAGTGAGAAGTTGCAACCCATTGACAACTTTCACAATTGAGTGGACGTTTTTTTTTGGCGTGGGCCAAGGCGTCTGCCCCTCCCATCCCACTGACTGCATTACCAAATCATTCGACATTATATAACTTGGAATATGTATTAATCATGAGGCTCTCTCTGCAAGATCGTGTAACCTTTATCAAAACTTATGCGCTCTCACTCGTTGTGTCTGACTCAGATACAGCTTTTGGGACAGAGACAACCATCATCTTCCGTCTCATCGTTCCTTTCTTCAAATTCACTGTTGGTGGCAATATCATGGCGTTGCTTCCAGGTCGCGTGAGAAACTCGTCAATGGGAATTATGGGAATCACGATGGTGATTCCAGTGGTGTTCAGGTTGTTGGGTTGTGATTTGTGGTTACCACGGCTCTTTCTTCTGCGCATCGAAGGGACCGCCAAGGGCGATACAGCTGTAGACACTGTCAAGTTTTCAATTGCTGGGAGGCACCCTGATGTAAGTGCATTCGGAGGGGCAGATGTGTCCTCTGGTGTCGCTGGAATAATTTGAATGTCAGGCACAGCCAAAGATGCCATGGTGGTTGTAAGAAACTCTTGTTGAATGCTTGTCAGTCAGCAATGGTAAGACACGTTTTCGGGATGCTTTGCTGGCTTGAAGCTTTTGGAAGAACCCCCATCTCATCACTGGATCTCTGGTTCAATGAAACAAGAAGATGCAGGCCTCGTTCTCAAAGGAGGGAATGAATTTGAAAAGTATTTGTAATTATCAATTATCAAACGTTCAACAGTTATAACCAGCACAAGCACCGTTTTATTTTACACGTCTATAAGTATAAAGAGAAAGTAGAGAGAATAGTGTTACCAGAACCGATTCCTTATCTCCTGCGTTGTGTAAGTCCAACAGCGATCACAGAATTCAACACCAAACTATCGCTCGACTCCCGAGGTGATGATTCCTTCAAACTCTCAGCACTAATGACAGCATGTAAGGGCGAAGGCACATGCGTCAATGCAGAAACATGTTTGCGCTTCTTGGCGGGTGCAAGAGGGGACTTTGTGACGGACCTGCTCATCAATGGTACGAATTCGGAGCCTGTCATCAAGACGAGCTTTGGAGGGACCAACGGCTTGTCTTTGCCGATTGACTGGAGTGGGATGATCGGGATGACGAAGCCAGGTGGGAGACTTGTGGCTGCCGCTGCTGATCCAGGCATCGATTTCGACTTGTGCACTTTCAGCTGGCTGGGCGACCACGAGGCGGCATTGGGAGTAGGGGCGGGACAAGGAGAAGGCATCGCTGACTGGATCCGTGCTGTCGTTTTGGGCTGTTCTTTCAGACACAGTTAAAAATAAGGGCCCTCGGCTGGATGGACTGGAAAAATTCTATTTCCTTTTTTTTCTGCAATCTCCTTGGCTGACAGCTGCGTCGCACGCATACAAAACATTTACATTCCCCGCATCTCCCTGATTTCTGCCAGATTCTTTTGTCGCAGCGGTGTGTCCGAGAACAGCGCCCTGACCAGCCCACACAACTCCTCACCAGAAAACTCATTCAAACCTCCTTCCTCTTCATCATGCAGAAAACCATCACCTCTACCACCTCGGAAAAGATCCATAATCCCTGCGAAACTCATAACCATCATTTCTTTGAGCTTGCGGTACTTTGTGAACTCGACTCCAACATGCCTTCGCAGCAATGCCTGCCCTTCCTCATATTCGGTTGACGACGGTTCATCCGAATCTCCTACAAACAACAACGTGCAGGACCGTTCCAATTTATGCATCATTTCGTTGAGTCGGTGACTCTCCTCGTCAGCAATGTCGATCGCACTCAGGATTTCAACTGTGACGGCAGATATTATCCAACCTGCAAGAGCACAAATAAGTTTCTTGTGAAACGCGACGGGTGACATTGGCGGGGCCCACACGGAGATCACTTGGCGAGTCGAGTACATAACTTGTGAGAGCATCTTTTGCACCTCCAATGCGCGAGCGTCGTCTCCCATTCCAAGACCATTAGTAGACGAGATAAGCTCCAAAATGTGAGTTTTTTGAGCCATCTGGCAAGAAGGTGAGATTGACATTGTTTACAAGGAAAAACTCACGAGCTGGTTATTGAACACTTCCATTCCTGAGTTCCTGAACTGTGCTGCTAAATCAATGTAGGACACTTCGCTTTCCAAAACAAGTCTCTTGTCACCAAACTTTGTGCTCACTCCAACACGAACTGTTGGTCCAACCGTGCGAATCAAGTGATCCGCAAGGAATAAACAATCGTTATGATAAATCAAAGAGGCTTGAGGAAGTTTTTTCAGATGTTGGCCGTGCTTGATAGGTGTAAGGGTCAAATGCAGTGTCAGTAGATCCCTTGTGAGAAGGTAGAATCGTGATGCACAATAAGGAGAGACGCCTTCTGCAGTTCCTTCTTCAATAATTTCGTCAAGAAGTTTGACCACTTGATGAGTTCGCCTGCTGATGGAGCAACGAGGAAAAACGAGGAGACCTTCCAATAATTCAGCACCAGTCGATCCTGGGGGATACAAAAGCGGCATCTCTTTCGCCTTTACAGTCGGTGGCTTCGTATGAGCTTTGAGGAAAGTCTCCAGGTCGCCTGTTTAATTATCAATCTTGGAGTTGGGCCTTTCATCTGCACTTACTGATATCAAACTTTTCTGTTATTCCTCCAATGACAACAGTCTCAAAGTCTTCTTTCAGCATCGCCTCTCGGCCCTTTTCCATGAACATTTCCCATCGAGCTACACAGTAATGCGTTTCTACACTTCCACAATATCCTTTCAGATGCCTCCAGTTTTCATTCGCCAATGGAACCCACGCCAAATCCTCCATCGCGTCTTCAAACTCGATACAAGGCTTAGCAACGGTTGTTGGGAACTGTTTCAGAGTTTCGGGCGTCGTTGGAATCAGAGGAGTTAATAAATGGTCAATTATTGTACTGGCGAGGTTGGACCATGTGGATTGGACGAGGTCGTGAGGAGGGGGAGTTGTGGACGAGAAAAAGTTTTGAGAAATGAATTGAAAGATTGTAGTCAACTTGGTAAGGCCTGGAGGATTGGATGAGTGGTTTGCACAATGTCATACCAAACACATACCATCCGAGATTCCTGCAGAAGTATTTTGATTGGACTCAAATCGAATATTCAACTTTCCAATATTAATTTCATCTTGATCTCGAAGTTTCTCGTCGGAAATTATGAGTGTGCAACCAGGATTAAGAATTACTGGCTTCAATACTGATTTCATAAGGCTCCTGGAAAGATTTGAATAGAGTGGAATGTGAATATTGAGTGTTTTGATGACTTTCAACAGTGACTCTGTTTGAATGAAAATGGGTTGAGCGGGAATCTCTGGGTTGGACACTTAATGAGTGAAGTATAAGTGAGTGTTTTTGTACATGCGAGAAAAATATGGTATACCTCGCACGGCCGATCTTGTAGTGATAGTCACGGATCCTTCTTGGGGTTGGATTACAAACACGTTTGAAAACGCATCCTCAACGCGTTGAACAATCATGGTCTTGACGTTTTCGAACACATCTTCTAGCGAAGAACGAGGAATTACTTCCTCACAATCGACAATGCCTTCCAAGCTGATTTCCTGAAAGCAAAGTTAGTATAGTTGAAGCGAGGACAGAGTCGCTCCATGATCAATCAACTCACCAAATCGTTCAAGGTATCGACGGCGTCAACAAGATCCCCAAACTCAGTCAATATTAATTTACAGGCTTCAGCTGATTCGGTAAAGGCATTGACTTCTGAATGAATGCGAGTCAAGCGCTCTTCCCGCTCTGCAGCCCTCTGTGCTTCTTTCTCTTGCTCTAATTCTGATTTTCGAACATGAAGGAGACCTGTCTATTGGATCGAGTGAAGGGATGGATGTCAGAGGCCCATTTTATGGTTGAGGTAGGGAAGTGTGGGACATACAACAGGATGCTGAACGTGATTGACACGGGTCTTGAGATCAACGATACGATCTCTCGTATCCTGTTCCTGAGCCAGAGCGGAAGCCAGGAGAGACTGGCATTCATCCTCGTGGGCAAGCAGAATGTCTTCCGTTTGAGCCTACAAACAGACCAATAAGAACGAGGCTCTGGCACTCCAAACAAGCAATCTAAAGCAAACAATGTCCAAACAACTAAAACAATTTCTTACTTTGACGTCGTTGATGCGTCGTTCGAGGGCCGCAACAACCAAGTCAACATCGTCGCTTCTCAAATCGCCAAATTGAATGTGAATGTGCCGAAGAAGCCCCGCGACGCCACTTGGAAGACCCGTCGCTGAATCAACTTCGACGGCCGCGGCGTCAACAAATCCGAGAACTGAAGTCACAAACGACGACATTGGACTTCTTGTTTAATACAAACACAATAAATGTAATAGTTAATATTAGGATAATTGATCAAGAACATCTCGCAATGCTCGTCCAACAGCTGCAAGGCTCTCGTCACTTGAAAGTCGGTGGTCTCCATCCTTCAACAACCGTACTTCAACATCGGAACTGCTTATGGCTTCAGATGCCTGGAACGCATCTTCCGTTGGAACAACATCGTCCTTCATTCCATGCACAAGCACAACCGGTCCATCAAATCCGATTCGTCGATGCTGATTTTCAACCATTTCCAACGACTCAACCAGCTTCAAGTGTATTTCATAGAATCCCGTTGGACTGTATGGCGAAGGTCGATTCCATACGGTTTCGTTCCCAGCGTATTCCCGAAACGCTTTAGCAACGCGATCCATTCGAAATGCTCCGCCAACACCAATGATTCCTTTAATTTTGGTTGGGTACTTTTTGGCAGCATGCAAGGTGAGATGCAGTCCCATCGAACTGCCAACCATTACAATTGGTTTCTCGCCTAAACCGTCCACCAGTTCAAGCAAGTCCTCCTTCCACGTCGTCAACGTACACTCATTAAAAGGTATCGATGGTTTCGGACCATGTCCTGAATGGTCATATGTGATAAAGTCACATCCAAGGATTTTGCACTTCTCACGAAGATAACTTGCTTTCTTTGAATCGGTGAAGGTTGATAGAAAGCCTTGTACCAATAGGACACAGAAGCGACTATTGGCAGAGAGGGCCTTATGTAGATTCAGTTTCCGTTGACTGCGTGGAAGGCTGATTGCTGAAGTCGCCGTCAAAACCATTCTTCAGAAAAAGAATGCGGCAAACCCGATCAACGAAGAAGTCAAAAACTGACGAAGCCGCCTCCATTGAAACTGCAGAAACTGTGGAAAGTGTGGAAAGTGTGGACTTGCCCTCCAGTGCTCCCCTTGACAAGACTGGCAAACGTAAACGATCTCCACAACGTCAGCCAGATCCCCCCATAGAAAACGAGCCCACAACCGGCTCGATGCTTTCTTTACCATCAATTGTACTCGTATGTCTTCTGCGGGGCGTGAACATCGGTGGTAGCAAACCCATGAAGATGGCCACCCTCTCACAACTCTTTACTAAACTTGGCTTCCTGAACGTCAAGACATATATTCAATCCGGAAACGTTGTTTTCTCTCGCCCAGAATCACACGCAATTCCCATGAGTGATTTGATGAAACACATCCAAGAAAACATTGATGACGAGTTCGGTTATTCAAACCTTCCTCTTTCCATACGCACTTTCGAGGAAATTCAAAGTATAGTAACTGGTAACCCGTATTTGAACCGAAAAGGTGTGGATCCAAAACGGCTTCATGTCACCTTCTTGGCATCTCCGATGGCATCCAGTACAATCGAAGCCTTTCCCTCAGAACTGAAAGCGGACCTTGATGAATTGATCACTTTAAAAGATACATATTCGGTTACGACATCAAGAAGAGAGGTATATTTGCACACTCCAAATGGATATGCACGCACAAAAGTTGAGAATAACGCAATTGAGAAGGCGTTGGGTATTGCTGCGACGACAAGGAATTGGAATACTTGCAATAAGCTCTATGAAATGATGAAGCTTTGATTTCAACGGATCTTATCGGCAGGCCCCTTAGAATGAATATAAAGAAGCCGCATCATTTCCCTTTCCTTTTCGTGTATCTGCAGATATGATTTGGTCGTTCCGGTCAAAAGAAATGTCGAAAAGAAAGGCAGATGGGGGCGCCACAATGGACTCACAGTCTACGCTATACATTGGGACGATTATCCACTCTCTCGCTTTGGGAAAGCTTGAGGTCCTAGAGAAAGGGGCCATTGTTGTGGGTACCAATGGGGTGATTGAGAAGGTGGTTGAAGCCGCACAGGTAGCCACCTTGAAAAAGAGCTCCTCTATCAATGTGGTTGATTTGGGACATCGCCTTATCATTCCAGGCTTTGTAGATGGACATGTTCATGCTCCGCAGTATTCATTTGTGGGAACAGGGATGGAACTGCCTCTACTTGGTAGGTTGCATCTTCCTCCTTTCAACTCACTAACGAGTCCCTGCAGACTGGCTCAATAAATACACGTTTCCAAGCGAAGCAAAGTTTAAAGATCCAGTCTACGCTCGCTCTCAATATCGTACAGCTGTAGCTCGATTCCTTACAAACGGAACAACAACAGCCTCCTATTTCGCCACAATCCACTTGGAATCCACAAAAATACTTGCCGACATCGTCCACGAAGTCGGCCAACGTGGAATCATTGGAAAAGTAAACATGGACCGGAATTCACCCGACTTCCTTGTTGAAACAACCTCCCAATCCATCAAAGACACCAAAGAATTTGTGGCTCACGTTCTTGGAAAACGAGACCCGCTTGTTCAGCCTGTTATCACTCCACGATTCGTTCCATCCACGTCATCTAAACTTATGACATCGTTGGGCGAGATTTCAGCATCACACGATCCTAAAATTCGTGTTCAATCGCATTTATCTGAAAACAAGAATGAAATCAAGTGGGTTGGGGAAATGCATCCGGAGTGTGGGAGCTACGCTGATGTATATAACCAGCACGGGCTTTTGCATGAACGGTCTTACATGGCACATTGTATCTGGTGTAGTTATGGAGAACGTGAATTACTTCGGGACAAAGGCGTTGGAATCATTCATTGTCCCAACTCAAACTTTTCTTTGAGTTCTGGGGCACTGAATGTGAGACGCATGTTGGATGAAGGACTGAAGGTTGGATTGGGGAGTGATGTTGCTGGTGGGTTTTCTCCTTCCATGTTGGATGCTTTACGTCAATCGATAACGGCATCCAAAATGGTGTCGATTGGTCAGGGAAGTGATGGCGATGACTTAGAGTCTCCAACAGCTGGAATTGGCTCTATCAAGCAGTACGAGGCATTGTCATATGCTGAAGCTTTCCATTTGGCGACTGTTGGTGGTGCTGAATGCCTTAGCTTGGGCGATACGGTCGGGAACTTTTTGCCTGGGAAAGACTTTGACGCGTTAATTATTGACCCTAAAGTTGAAGGGAGTCCAGTAGATGTATTTGAAGGGGACTCTTCTTTGGACATATTTCAACGATTCTTGTTCCTTGGTGACGACAGAAACATTGAGCAAGTGTTTGTTGCTGGGAAGAACCGTAAAACCCAGAAACTTAGGGATATGTTGGCAGCATCTTTGAAATGACTTTTCGTCGTCTCACATTCTCCAATAAAAGTCACTTTACTCAGCTGAAAACTTAAAAAAACTACAAATAAAAGCTTCTATTGAGCACCCTCAGAGTTTTTGGCAGCTTCGATGGCTTCATCATACAGCTTTCTACCAAAAATGTAAACCAACTGGTCACGATCCTCTCCATCAATAAAATATTGCGTCTTGAACACTTTCTCTCCTGGATTAAGTCCGCCGTCACGAGTCCATTTCTTGAACGAATGTAAGGTCGATCAAGCAAACATCAAAAAAATACCTGGGAAAACCTTTGTCGTGGCCAGTCTCTCAGCAATACACGATCTGATTGAACAACAAGCTGGAAGTATGTCTAAAAGCTGAATGGTTTGTAAAAGTTGGCACAATTCTTTTTCCTTACAGTTCCAGGAGCTGGCATTATCTGCTGAGTCTCCCATAAATTCTTTCTACGCTTAACCACTGAATCTCTTTCAAGAACCGATGATTTTTGCGCGCTGTACCATTCTTTGATGTTTGCTTTCTCCTCTTCATTCATCCAGTCAGGTTTCAACGTTGCAGTGGACGATGCCACCGACGTTTGACTATCATATTTTTTGCCAGAATCCTCGCCCCAGAACGAGCTGACTGCGTTTGGAGAACGTGAACGATTTAACGCACTTCTGCGTGGAGAAGACGGTGAAGTTGGCGATCTCTCTGACGTGACTGAAAGGTTCGAGCTTCGTTTTGTGAGTTGCGGATTGATGGTTGTATTAATTTTGGGGTCTTGGACGCGACGACGGATGTTGGGACGTGAGCTCATTCTGGAAGATTGTCAACTAATTACTTTTAGAAGAAAACAAATGTTTCCGATAAATTATTCAACCGATCGTTATTCCACGAGTTTGATCGGAGAAATCAAGGAAAAATGAGGCATGAATCGTGGGAATGACTCTTTTTCTTGAACAACCAAGAACTTCAAACAAACACAGTTGAGTATGACCACCGAAACACCACCAAGCAGCTCCTCTAGGGACAAGTCGAATACTTCTTCATCAACAGGACAATCAAGTGTAGCGAATAGCAATGCTTCAACAGCTTCAACAGCAATCCCAACATTCCAGGAAGCTGCTGAAAAGGCTGTCTCTCTCCTTGAAGATCGATGGGCAAATCACAACAGAACGGTCCTTTCATCGTTTGCCTTTGGTGTGCTCCTTGCTGCTGATGGAACAATTCGAGCTCTTCGCTCACCAGTCACGCGCAAGCATTTATTGAACGTTTTCACCACCTTGGCCATCACAATCGTGATTGTTTATATCCTGGGACAGGTGGCTACACTGCCGGTCCGCATTCTGCGCCGTGTGGTCTGGGGTGTCACTTGGGCTGCGACTTTGGATTCAAGTCACCACAATAGCGAATTCCTCCAGTACTTTGACTTGGTTGTTGGATATGTTTGGAAAGGGTTCTTTGGTATTATGTTAGCCATGCCCGAGCTTGGCCTCTATGTTGTTCGGTGAGTTGTAGTGGCTTTGCTCATCCAATATTCATCCAATATTCATCCAATATTCATCCAATATTCATCCAATATTCATCCAATATTCATCCAATATTCATCAATTGTTTAGCTACTACTTCCCAGGACCCATGGACCGTATCTTCCACGAATCTCTCACGTTGTTTATGGGAGAAATTGAGAACCCCAACTTTCGCCTAACCAAGAACGCAACCCAAGTTATCAATGAATCATTTGACCCAAAGAACGAGAAAAAAGTATGGTACGGAAACTTGCAAGCCTTCTTTTCGCGATACTGGAGCCGAATCAAGATTCTCTTGCTCGTTTGGGCACTCAGCTTTATACCCATTCTTGGACGATTGGCTTGGCCCAGTGCCACATTCTTTTACATTGGTGCTAAAGTCAATTATCCATTCGCTGGTCTCATATTTGTCCTCTCCTTCGTTCATCCAACTCTTGGAAAATATGTTCGAGGCCCCCTGATGCGAGCTGTGCTGGAATTACGAGCCTTAGCCAGAGAGCTGGTGGAACCATATCTGTCTCGATCTAAAATGACACGCGAACAAAAGCAAAATTGGTTAGCGAAACACGATGCTGTGATAGTAGGCTTTGCTCTGCCTCTCTTTTTGCTTCATTGGATCCCACTTGTTGGACCCGCTCTCTACTTTGCGTTGGCGACCTCTGCAAGTGCGCGGCTGTGTTTAGAGCTATTTGATGCCATAGATTTCCAGGAAATGGATGGACAAGCTTCGAGGCGAGGTGTATTTGAACCAAGACTGGGCTTTGTCAAAAAAGACATTGCAGAAAAAGTGTTAGTGATTGCGGCATCAAGTGATGTATTGTTGGAAGCAGGACGGGACATTGGATTCCGGTACAGTGACATGGCCTTGAAGCGTGTTCTCCCCATCCTCTCTTCTCTGATGCAACAGAATCAGGAAGCAAAGACAGAGCAGAAAGCAAAAACCGAATAAATTGGGCTGGTGGCGTCCAGCCCCGACTGTTTCCGAGAGATAGTGGTGGCGTTTTTCCCCCCTTTTTTACTCCTTCCCAAATGTCCCAACAACCAACACAACCACCACCGCTTGTTGGTGTTGCAGCTCAGGCTGCCGTCCGTCGCCGTGGCAGACCAATTGAGAAGAAGCCTAAGCAGACCGGATCGATTCTTGCGCTCTTCTTCCTTCTCCTAATCACCTCTGGAGTGGTGTACATGCGGTCCCTTCAAGGAGCCCTGCCCTCGCCGTACCCGTCCCCGCACGAAAGCCAAAAGAAGGACACGGTCGACATCTCCGAGCTCATCGTAACTAGAATCACTGAGCGAATCTGGGGCCCGCCAAAGCACATGCCAAAGTTCGATGCCCGTGTTGCTCAAGTGTGTTTATTTAAATTGGGTCTTTCAACTTGAACGCGACATCTAACTCGTCCTTCTTCAGCTGCACTTGGAGGAAATCTTAAAGTTTGGCCCAAGACCTTTCTCCTCGAAGGCTAACTTCCAAACTGCCGATGAGATTGTTGCGATGCTTCATGAGTGGAAGGACGGAACCAAGAACGGAAACAAGAGGCTCTACATTGAAAGAGACCAGAAGTCTGTATTGGCGGGTCCTTTCGATTTCCCTCGTCAGGCTCAAGTAAGCTGCCCTTTTGGATGATTTGGAGATTTGTGTCCTAACTGGTTCTTGACTTCATAGAACAAGACCTATTCACTGGCTCTAGACAACATTATTGTCAAGCTCAGAGGTATTTGTGAGTTTAGGGGAGGAAAGGAGTGTCCATCTTTGTTGGTCAGTGCCCACTATGACGCTGTCGTTAGCAGTCCTGGTGCTTCCGACGACGGTATCGCTGTTGCGGTTATCCTCGAAGTAAGTTAAACCAGCGAAACAAGTATAGATACTAACATCGTGATATAGATGATCCGTCTTCTTTCCACCGACGAAGAGAACCCTCTTCCTTACTCCATCATTTTTGTTCTCAACAACTGTGAAGAGTGTGGACTATTGGGAGCTCGTCATTTCACAAAGCACAATTTTTACAAGTCTGTTCGTGCCTCCATCAACCTTGAGGGTGGAGGTAGAGCTGGTCCAGCTATGCTCTACCGTGGAAGTGATTACACCATGCTCAAAACATACGCCGACAGCGTTTTGCAGCCTTACAGTTCTGTCATCGGAAACGATGTTATGAATCTGGGTATGGTTCGAAGCACCACTGACTATGACGTGTACAACGAAAACGGTGAAGCTGGAATTGACATTGCCTTTGTCAAGGACAGATATCACTACCACACCAAAAATGACAAGTGGAACGCTCAATATGTGAGTTCGCTCCAGCATATGGGAGACAGTGCAGTCAAGACTGTGGTCAACTTGTTGCGAGACGATAAATTTATGAATGGTGAAAAATGGAGTGAATCTGATTCTTTGACTCCGGGAGTCTACTGGATGGAGATCTTTGCGTTCATGCCTGTCATTCCTTTCCACATCTACTTCATTGCTGCCTCTTCGTTGTTTGGTCTCGTTATCCTCTTGATTAGTTTGGGGATTTCAAGAACTCACAATTTCGTTGCTGCTCACGCCAGAGAAGTCAAGAATGTATCTTTCACTCTGGTTGCATTCCAGTTTTTGGCTGCTCTAGTTCTATCTTCTGTTGCTCCAATTGCTGTGATCGCCGCGATTGAACAGGTTTGTTTCCAAAAAACGGTTTTTATTCACGTTTCTAAACTTCATTCAGATTCGTCCCCTCGCCATCTATGGTCATCCAATTGCTGCAAGAGCTGCTGTGTTTGCCAGCAGTACTTTCGGTGCCTTGGCTCCGTTTTACTTTATCAGATCTCCATTCACCACCACTGATGTGAATGCTACTCCCGCAAATGAACACCAAGAAATGCTCAACTGGCATGTTTCTCAAGTCGGCACTTTGATTGCTTGGGTTCCCGTCACTGCCCTTGTTGCGATCTCCGCCAGACATGACATTGGATTGCTTTACACTCATGGTGTATGGGTTCTGTTCGGATGTCTTGCATTTGGCCATGATTGGTTGCTTGAGAGATCTTGGTTCGGAAATGAATCGAAACAGGGCGACGGAAAGAACGAAGAGAAGGCTGCTGCACCAATCAAAACAGATGACAAGCTGAGGAACCGTAAGGCCGGGACTGCTGACGCTACCTCTGCGGAGGGTGAAGCTGCTGAAGTCAAGAAGGTCGAGCCACCTAAGAAGAAGCGCTCTAACCTTCCCAATTGGTTCCCTGTCTTTGGTGCTGCCACTGTCATGCCCGTTGTCAGCACACTCCACACTATTAACCAGCTTCTCATGGGAATTGAGCCAACTATCATCGATGGTACTCCAGCATTGGGAGTTATTGGATTGGTTACGCTGTTTGCCAGCATTCTCGTCGTTTCCCTCCTGCCTTACGTGTTGACTGCCCCTAATACCATTGCTCGAACTTCTCAGTTGTCTCTCTTTGTTCTTGGTCTCGCTTCTCTTCTTCTGCTCAATCAACTGTACGAGCCCTTGACCATTCCAAGTGATGTGGCTCCATTTGACCGTGAACACCCTTTGAAGATCATCCCCAAAATGGAAATGGACGTAACTGATGTCAACAACCCAAAGACAACTTACGACCTCACTTTCAACACCTTGGCTCTTCCATACCTTGTTCCAACTGTTTTGAAGCCAAAGTCCACCAAATGCTCAGCGGTCAACAAAGTTACAACAAAGTGTTCCATTGACCCAATCCCCAACAAGATCCATGGACCACGTTTCCCTGAACTCGCTAAGGCTCTTGATGTTGTGGAGTTCCAGGAGATTGGAAAGAGCACCTGGTCTGTGACTGTTCGTAGCGAGTACAGTCGTATTTGCTTCTTTGGTGGTGTCGAAGGCGATGATAATGCTTGGAGATTGAATGAAAAGGGTGGAATCTATCCTTACAACGTCTGGCCAGGAACCAACTCTGTTCGTCCTTCAAAGTTCGACTCTCGTGTTGGAACTGCGTTTGCGTACAAGAGTTACTTTGATGAGCCACAGACATTTACTGTGAAGGTGAACCGTACCCGTATTGATGAGTTGGGTGCAAGTGCTAAGTTATTGACGATGAAGGTGGGATGTTATGTTGATGATTTGGCGTACATTCCAGGATGGGACTCTTTGGAAAAGGCTGTCTTGCCAAAGTGGACTGTTTTGGAGGGTTCTGGAAACGGTGTCTTGACTGTTTCCAAGAAGTTCGTTTTGATTTTGTGATTTTGTGACTTGTGATTTATTCGTTGACTTGTGAATATAACTCGTGATAATGAGACTTCTGGTATTGATTTGTTGAAAAAGTTTGAGGAAGGGTTGAAGGGGATTATGACCCATTGACCCATTTCAACCAACCAGAAAACAATTATATTTCAGGTACCATTGGCCTATTAACGGCATTTAATACCGCCTTCATATGCCGCTTTGGGAATCAAAACTGCTATAAAGCTGGGGACACCAAAGTCACATCAAAACGATATTCATAAAGCTTTCTAACACACTCAGCCTAACTATGCAATTCTTATTTGTTCTCCTTGCTATTTGCCAGTTGACTTTGGCTCTTCCAGCATCTTTGCCAGCGGATTCTAATGTTGCCACAAGTCCAACTCGTCGCAATACCATGTGTTGGTTCCGATTTTGCTCCATGGAACACCCTGAACGTCGCGATTCTGTTATTCCAGTTGCAGTGGCTGCCGAGGCTCAAGTAGCTACTATTCCAGTCCGCCGAAACACAATGTGTTGGTTCAGATTCTGTTCTATGGAACATCCAGAACGTCGTGATTCTATTGCTTCCATGATTCCTAGTGCTACTGAAGGCCAAGTTGGAGTTGCTCTTGTCCGCCGCAATTCGTACTGCTTTTTCACGTTGTGTCCAAACGGAAGCCGGAAAACACTCAACCGTCGCGGCATTGAGCCAGTCGCTGTCAAGGCTGAAGTTGCAAATGTTTCAGTCCGTCGCAACACCATGTGCTGGTTCCGTTTTTGTTCTATGGAGCACCCAGAACGTCGCGAAGAGACAACTGTTGCTCAGTAATTTCCGTTGGTTTTGATTCCTCCCATTTGCGTCAGCTCCTTAATAAAATAACTATGCTGACATGTTCTTAACTTCTTGGTTTCAAAGAAAGACAATGAACACAAATCAACCCGATCTGGAAAACCTTTTGGAGAGTGCTAGACAGCGAGTAGCTCGACTTATGGAAGGTATTTTGAACGCAATTATGTGTTCTCTTGGCGCTGACAGTTTGACAGAGGCGAGGGAGCTGGAAGATCGCTTGGACATTGTCAACCCCGTGGCTGTACAGCGTCCGTCAGTGCCATCTCAAAGCCGAAATAATGTCTCACAAGATAGAACTCGAAGAGAAAGGAGTTCGAAGAGATCATCGGAATATTCTTCGTTCGCGGAACTTGCTGGTTCTACACTCTCAACGCCATCAAGTCAACCACACCTTAGCAGTTCAAGGATTCCCACAGAACGACATGCAAGAAACCTACCTTCTATATCAGGATCGCGCTCAAAGCTGATTCAAAAGCCCCAATTGGAAAGGATTCCAAGAATCTCAACTCTTAGTAGTTGGAACCCCAACTACGATCAGGGATCTCCCAGTAGTGAAAGTAGAAAAAGTAGCTCTCATACGAGTAAATCAAGTCCTCGAAAGTCATCCACCTCAAAATCATCGAGTCCTGTACATATGGAATGCCAGGCAAATGGAATATCAGTAGCACCAACTGCATCACTGATAAATCCTAACGCCGCATCTTCATCAACATCATCATCAACGCATGCCGCTATTCAATCATCTCAAATTCGAATCTCACAAATTCAGGATTACTTAACAACAACTACTCCTGTGTACAACCCCATCAAATACGAGAGTCCAAATGGAGATTGTCAGCCATACGATTCAACTCCTGAATGTACATCACCTGTTCCAAACAATCCTCCTGCAAATGTGAACAATGCCGACCTTGGATTCTTTCAAATTCATCCAATACGGGCAAGCAACACGAGTCCACCAAATAGACCTCCTTCAAGAACATCTATGGGTTCATTGACTGCCGCAGGTCGCATCTCTAATCCTCCACGGAATAACGTGAGATACAGTCTGAATGAAGCACTCAGTATTGGTGGATCCAGTTTGCCGCATCGCCCACTCCCACCTTCTTCAGCAGCTCTTAGACGAAGGGCCAGCGAAAATGGAGTAGATGCGCTGCTGGAAAGACTGCGAATTTCGTCAACTGAACAACAACAATCGCCAACTCCCCTACGAAACGAAAGACAACCTGTTGAAGAGGATGAAGATATAACTGAAGACGAGATTGAGGATGGGGAGCTCTGGTATCAAACTGTCTTTGGGAATCGCGATCACACAGAAGAGTTGAATGCTGGTGATATGAGCATTGATGATGAAACACCGGTTCAGAGACTGCTTAGAAGGTATAATGCGGGAATGAGTGGATTTGACTCGGGAATGTTGCGACGCTTCATGGGATTCACCAACGATCCAAATGAAATCCGGGAAATGCGTGACAACATGGATCAATCAAATGAAGATACTGCTGAGACGTTGACTCAACATCTCATGCGACTTTCGGAGCAAGCCATGAATGAGAGTTTCGATGTGGACACCGATGATGACTTTGCCGATCATGGAATCTCTTTGTCATTAATTGAATCTATAATGGCAATTTCGCAGAACATGAATTTGCCAATTCAACCTCTTGGAACAACGGATGAGGAAATCAACAAAATTCCCATTCAAATCATCAGCTCGACGCGGAACATTGAAAGTTGCTGTCCAATTTGTTTGGCTGATTTTACGATGGGAGATTCTGCAATGGAGTTTCCTGGTTGTGCTCATAATTATCATCGGACCTGTTTATCCGAATGGCTCAAAGTATCCAGACACTGTCCTACATGTCGCCGTGAATTACAGCTGGAGGATAGTTTGTGATAATTATTAAATTGATTGTTTGAGAAAGAAGAAGGAAAGAAAAGAGGGTTTTCCGATTTTTCTCTCCGACATCCCCGTCTTCGTCTTCTCATCCCGCAGCCACCCGTTCCGACCAAGGGCCCTCCCGCCGTTTTGCCCCGACTAACTGAGTGCTTCCCAATCGCCAACCAACCAACTAGCCTTCGTACTGCCTTCTACCACTAGTACCTAGCCCATCAAAGGTGCGTTCATTGTCATCTCTTATCTACTTAGCGACCGACCTGCTCTTTGTCCTCCTTCTCAACTTCTTGTCCGAACTAACGCTCCTCACCCTCGCCAGATTAGTGATTCCGATGTTCGATCCTGCCCACTCATCTACACAGCCGCCGCTGGATCCAATTGAACCACAACCACCCAAACAGAAGGCCAAACGAAAAAAGGTGTCGCAAGCATGTGTATTTTGCAGGAGAAGCCACATGACGTGTGGTTAGTTGATTTACTTATACCGGAAGCTTCATAGCGTGATTGGCGGTTTCTAAACTCCAATACAGATGATGGGCGTCCATGTCAACGATGTATACGTCGAAAAATAGCACACTTGTGTAGCGATGATGTTCCACCAAAGAAGCCTGATGGAGGAAACTCAGTCTCCGCGTCTCCGGCGACTCCTATCGTCGGAAGCTCGCAACAAACGCCTATTCAGAACCTCTATGCAGCCCCCATGACAGCGTTTACAACAAATCAGCCCGATCAATCAGCTTATCTTCAAAATTCTGGGATTCTTGGAAACGGTACTAGCAGTGGAATTCCGTCTGGAGGCCCTGGGCCTGGGAATATGTTCCCTCCGTTATTCAATGGGGATTCAATGGGCAACGAATTAACAATCATAAGTGAATTCCTCGCGTCTTTAGAGACTCCAACAGTCGATATTAGTAGTCAGTTGGCTGCAGCTGCAGCTGCCGCAGCAGCAACGGCCTCCAACAACAACCATCGCACACCAAACAACAATAACAACAGTAGCCCTCTCAACAACAACATACCATCTTCTTCCGCACCCGCAAATCAACGAGTGACTCGTGCAAGTAGCGTCTCCAACAGCAGTGTTACGTCCGAAACACGAAAAGCAGCAGCTGCAGCCCAACCCGAATCCCTCTCCTCCACCGAACGTTTTGTCCTAACCGCTGCAGACCCCATGACTGTCGGAACAAACGAAGATCGTCTCAACCAAGTCATCAGCGCTAAATTTGAAGCTGGTCTGCTGAAACCGTACAACTACATCAACTCCTACAAGAAGCTGAACTCGTGGATGGAGACACACATGAGTCCAGAGAACCGAACGAGGATCTTGAATGTGATGGGACTGTTTCGGCCTCGGTTTCAGTGGGTTGCTCAGAGACTGACTGATATGGACTTGGTTCTTGTCGAAGAAGCGTTTGAACGTATGCTGCTTGAATACGACCGTGTGTTTAGTTCCATGGGAATTCCGAGTTGTCTATGGCGAAGAACGGGTGAGATTTGGAAGTGCAATAAGGAGTTTGCGGAATTGGTTGGACTTTCGATGGAGGAATTGAAGGAAGGGCGGTTGAGTATCTATGAACTGATGAGTGAAGAAAGTGCTGTGAATTATTGGGAAAAGTATGGGAATATCGCGTTCGACGCAGGGCAGAAGGCGATTTTGACGAGTTGTATTTTGAAGAAACCAGATGAGGATGGTGTTTCGGCTGCGGAACGGACTTTGAGGGAGGGAGTCAGTTGTTGTTTCAGTTTTACTATTCGAAGGGACCGGTATTCCATTCCTATTATAATTGCTGGTAACTTTTTGCCTGTAATGGAGTAACCGGTTTAGTTATCGTCTTTTTTCAATTCATATAATCTCTGTGTGTCACATTAAAATAAGCTGTCATTACATAATAATTGAAACAGAGTTCTTAGCGCCAGTTTTTCCAAGATATGAAGTGTCTAAAGGGTCCTTATTCGGATCGATTCGGACGGAAAAATGTCGTACGATTTGCCTGAAAATCAAAAATTAAATGGCTTCCAGCGCAGCAACATCCGCAGCCACAACGTCAACGACAGTCTCTGCCTTTTCCAAGTTCTTGCATGGACCACAAGGTAAAGGATGCCGTCTTTGATGATATCGTGTATTGTGAATCCCATGTGGAACCTCCTTACATCATACCCTTTACTGAATTTCTAATGGGATCACAAAACAGGGCCTCTCACAATATGGTTTTGGTGCCCGATCGTCAAATGGGGAATCGTTGCAGCTGGATTGAAAGACTTGAACAGACCTGCTGAGAAACTGTCCGTGTCCCAGTCGGCAACACTTGCAGCAACAGGACTTATTTGGGCACGTTACTCAACGCAGATCATTCCAGTCAATTACAATCTTATGAGTGTGAATCTGTTTGTGGGGGCTACTGGAATTTACCAGCTGTTACGAATTTGGGACTATGAGCGCAAACAAAGCAAGATGGTTGATTCGATTGCAAAGCCAGCCAAGACGGAGCAGTTGGCAGGGACTTTGGGATACGGGCCAGTGTAGATTGTAGAATAACAGAATAAATTGACTTAAAAAAAGAATGATTCGTATCTGGCACTGCTGCCGCCTGAACACCAGATACAGCAAGAACACCAAGCCCGCAGCCTTGTTTAGTCAGCACCGACCCGTGTCAATTTCGCAGCGCCGACGGGCCGGCGAAACCGAAACGTGGACCACGTCGTCTGCGGGTTCGTCTGACGCGGCGTGGCGACTGTCGACACGCGCGCACTCGATCGGCGCGCCTTCTTCGCCGCTGAATTCGAACCCTGCGAATTCGGAAGTAGACGCCGCGGAGAAGACAGGGTTCGCACGGAAGACGTTGGACGCGCTGATGGTCACATTTCTGCCAAAGAACTATCCGCGCTCGGTCTCAACGGACTATCTGCCATACTCGCTTTGGCAGTTTGCTCACTCGGTCTCAGGGACTGGTGCGTATCATCTTAGGGCGTATTGGGTATACTAAAGTAAAGATCCAACTACCAACTCTAGTTACTGGTACGCTGTCAACCCAGGCTCTCCTCCACGCTCTAGGTCTCGGTGCAGCTGCCTCGGCTGGATTGGCTGCCACCACAAACTGGATCATCAAAGTACATACTCCTTCTTATGAGTCATGTGGCTGTTATGTTGGACTCACACTGAATCTCCCTCCTTCCCTCCCCCAAAAAAACATTAGGACGGTTTCGGTCTCCTCGGAGGAGTCCTTTACGCGGGATCCGTAGCCACGAAATTCGACGACCAACCAAAGAGATTCCGCTTCCTCTCTGCCGCATTGATTCAATTCTCCTCACTCCTTGAACTCTTGACTCCACTCATGCCCCACTTGTTTGTTCCAATCGCGTCCATTTCAAATATCGGAAAGAATATTGGGTGGCTCGCTTCTTCTGCGTCACGGGCTGCCATTCACAAGGGCTTTACTCTGCAAGATAATTTGGGAGATGTGACTGCAAAGAGTGGTGCACAGTCTACAATGGCTGGACTTTTGGGAACCCTTGTCGGCATTGGGCTCTCGTTTTTTATTGGTGCCTGCTCCTCTCCACTTACGCTCCTGCAAGTCTTTTTGCCACTCTCCGTCTTCAATATGTACTGCTGCTACCAATCTAACCACGTTGTCGTAACGCGTACTCTTAACGTTGAACGTGGTGAATTGGCCATACAGGGACTTGTACGTGACCTCGCAAAGAAAGTCTCGGAATCCCATTCTGATCCTGTTCGAAAACCTCTCAATGCGTCAAAACTGTGGAATGAGCAAGTAGATTCATTAATCCTGCCTCTCCAACAAGTCTCTGATCGCGAAACTTTCGTGTTTGGCTATAAATCAGTGTTGGGTTTAGATGTGCTGCTGGAACCATCTCTTGCTCGTCATGTTTCAAAAGTCGTACCCAAAGACTTGAAGAAACTCTTTGATGGACAGACCGATGATTATCGGATCCTCTTGTCGTATCAACAAGGGTCAGAGTCAATCGAAACTCTCAAATCACTGGTTCAATCTAACGCCGGACCACCATCGCTTGTTCCAATTAAACCAATCACCCCAAAAGACTGGAAAGTGTGTCTCTGGTTCCTTGAATCATCGAAACCAATGGACCATTTCAAAGCCTTCTATCACTCATGTTTAGCTCGACAAGTGTTCCAAGACCGTGTACAAAATCTTTCACCTACCGCAGATTTTGCAACGTTGCAGCTGGAATTTTCTCAAGCCGTCTTGGACACACGTGAGGTTGTGGATGAGACGTTCATGTTGCTCATGACTGCCATGGTGCGAAAAGGGTGGCATGTAGAGTTTAATCACTTTGGTGATAGGGACGAGAGGATTCGATTTGGAAATTGAAGCGGTGTTCGTTTGTTTGGCATTGAAGTACCCATAAAAGAACTACATGATTTCACGAACGAACTACATTCTAATCTCATAATTTTATTCAGCGAAATCACTAGATTCTACAGTTGTAGAACTTGTCGAGACTTCTCCATTCTCTGACACAGTTGTGGTTGTGGTTGTTCGTCTTCGTATCCCTCCTTCCACAGTTACAGTCACTCTTGTCGAAGTCGAAGTTGCGTGGGTGGATGGTTCATTTGCGTGAGACAGTGACGGTGCCGTCACGTTCAAAGATGCCTGCATGGCGGCTTGATGAGCAGCGATACGTTCCTGCGCTGCTGCTGCCATCCGTGCCTGTGCTGCAGCTGCACGAAGAGCAGCATCTTGCATAGCAGATCTATGTATAGATTCATGCGTTGCTGAGGTTTCCATAGTCGGTGGCTGATTCACGGAAGCTTGTTCAACTGATGCTTGTGCTTCAGCAATACGTGACGCTGCCTCTTGCATCATAGTATCGTGAGCGGCTACCGCAACTCTCTGAGCCGACCCACTTTCATCCACAGGTGCCGCATGATTCCCTCCATTTGCTGCAACAAACGAAGCCTGGGCATCAGCAACACGCGACGCAGCATTCTGCACCATCGCATCATGAGCAACCGAAGCCGCTCGTACAGCCTCCTCATGCGCCACAGTCGCCGCCAAAGCCCTCTGATGACTCACAACAGCCCCCGCCACAACCGCCGCTGGAAACGGACGCGCAAAATACGCTCTCAACATCGCGTCTCGCGCAGCCCATGCAATCTCATACTGCACAAACATGGCCACGACAAACGCCATTCCCATAAACATGACCCATTTTTCTTGCATGAACCGCAGGACGAAGGAATCTTTTTGGGAGGCGGAGAGGTTTAGAACTGTGAGAACGTCGTTGCTCCAGAGGAGACTGATTAGTTTTGCGGGTGGTTGGGAGTCTGGTGTTGATTGGGGTGGGACAAGGGCGATGGAAACTATTGATGCCTTTTTGAGGGAGACTTCGTTCAAAAAATCTGGGGACCAGAGTTTGTCTAGGCGCCAGGGGCCTCGTTCAAGTGTATCTACGAGAGTGGTTGTGAATACTGGTTTTGGAGGTGGTGGGGTTTCTGGGTTTTGCAGGTTGGCAACACTTCCGATGTTGGAGACTGAGGGTTGTGCGTCGAATAGGAATCCAATTTCGAAAGGTGCGCGGAAGAAAGCTTCAGCTGGATTGAGAGGCTTGGGTTGTTGTTGTTGTTGAGATTGTTCTTGGGGTTGTTCTTGAGTCGCGACATTTCGCTCCTTTGCTTCTTGAGCAGCGAGATCAGGAGCGAGAGTTTCGTAAACAGGGTCCACAGGAAGCGGTTCAGGCCTCGGCCGGACTGTAAAGTTTCGCTGAAGACTAATTACGTTATCCGTCTAAGAATGAAACTTTAGCTCAGTACACCACTCAAACACTGGTTTCTCACATCTGTGACCATGGCAATCAACAGTCCGTCATCATCAACAACTGCTCCCCTCATTCGCACATTGGTTTGAAGTGATTTGACAAGTCTTGACTTCATCAAAGTTAATCCATGAGGCGCACCACTCACAAGATTCTTTGAACCAACGTAATCAAACACATGCAAAATTCCCTTCCACAGAAAGACAGCACAGGTACCGTTCCGAGCCGTGGAAACAACAGGATTGTTGATGAAATAGTAGTCGTCGAATTGAATTGGAAGATCATTCACTTGTCGAAGTGATTCAAAGGTTTTGTGAACGATAGTCTGAGTCCAATTCGTTTGTCCAACTCCGCGATGGTTGATGAAAATATAAAACCAGAAGTCATCATCACCATCAGCTTTGTATCGAAAGTCAAGCACAGTTTGAGCACCTTCCCTGATATGATTCCATAAGTACTGGATTCAAGTGAATTCGAAAGACTCACTCTGCAAACATTTCCACCAACGCCAAACTCTTGAAACCAGAGCCATACCCTGGTTTATCATGCATTGGTCCCGCATTCACCGATTCACTCTCAATTTTTCCGTGTATTTTGCTGTCCGCCGTTGGAATCATTCGAAACATGTAATCATCCAACTGCCGCCAATACAACAACGATTTCCGATACGTGTACAAAAATTTGTTGATCCACATATTCCCTGGCATTTCAAATTCGAAAGCCTTCAACGCACCGTCATGCGTACAGCTCTCCTTGTCAGATGAAAGAAAGTTGACACATCCACAAGGGATGCCGTCTTTGAAACACCCGGAATCTGAACGATGAATCTCGGAAGCCGCTTCGTTATTACTGAACATTTCAATGACTTTTGTGTGGAAGGAGTAAGATTCGCCTCCGCCCCCGATTTTGAAATAGAGGAGGGCGAGAGATGGGTTTGGGTATGTGAATTTCGAGATTGACATCACATGCAGCTTTCCCGGGATTTTCTCGGCGCCCAAGTAGCGGAGTGGGACTGCCGGAAGGCTGTTTGGAGTGAGGTAAGGAGGAGCGGCAAGAGCATCTGGGGTGAGGAACGAGGCAATTGGGGCTTCATAGAGTTGCACGACGGGATTGTGAAGTCGTTTTTGAGGCGATTCCGTTGATTCGTCGCTTCCTGGTTCCGAGGGGAGGGTGGGGTTGTTTGCCACCCAGGCAACCTGCAAGGCGTCGCTGGTTCCTGGTTTGAAGAAGAGAACGACGTAATCGGCCTCGTCGTCGCTTGTTTTGACGGGTGATTTGAGGCGGAAGGGAAAGTCGAGGCGCGTGCGCGAGTGCAGAACCGGGATTGGGGCCGATGGGATGTGCAGGTACACGACGCCTTGGGAGAGGGTTAGCTCGCGGCTGAGGGCGAGGGCGTGCGAATGTACCCATCATGATCAGAACTCCGATGCAAAAGAGAAGAAGCGCCGATTGGATCCGCGGCGGCATTGGTGGTTGACGTGGTTGGTTGGGCTGCGGAAGTGTTCGATCCCTTCTTTTCCTTCTTCCCAAACCCAAACAACGAACAATCGCTACGACAATGGCTAATGAAATGGCGGAAGTCTGGGTTGACATGGCGAAGCTAAAGATTGACGAGCAAGTCAGCAAGGTTTCTATTATAATGTGATGACTATTTGGGAATTGACTGAACCTGGCTTCAATATAGACAACAGAGGATGCCTGGCTGGGACCAGCAACGATTAAACTTTACGAAGCAGCTGATGTGGAGAAAACGAAGCTTCTCAAAATGGTCCGTGCTGGTATTCCCAACGAGTTGCGAGGTTCGTGGGAGACAACATCCAAAACACACTCTCAGCATTATCAAATACAGGTTTCGTGTATGCCAAAATATTAAAAGTAGACAAAATGGATGGTAATATACCCTGATGAGATGCTGGCCGTTGAGTTGGCTGATATCAACATAGAATACGAAATGAACTTTGACGTCGCGTTGAAGAGGACATATGGAGCAACAGTTCCGACAGCACCGTTACCACCTACGTTTGGAGGACGCTCGCATCAAAATTCTTTGGCATTGACTCCGGAAGGAACTTTGCTAGCAGATCATATTCTGTGTATGCTTGCTCACGACTTTCCATCCCTCGAATATTGCCCGTTTATCACAACTCTCACAACTCTGTTATGCCACCACATGAAATCTCGAGATGAAGGTGATGAGTTAATTTTATGTCAACTGCAATTCTAAAGTACTTGTATTCCTTTCAGCGTTAGGAGCAATGGTATCTGTTGTGAAACAAGCCTTTACAACCAGTCAAGCTGGGGCTACAAGTCCAGGAAGCCCCGGAAGCCCTCACTTGTCTACCAAGAAACCAAAAACAAAAGACTGGAAGTTTTTTGCCACATACCGAAAAGACGTCAACTACATGAGCCGAGCATTTAGCAACCTTGTCCACAGCAACAACTCCAAAGTCCATCACCACATGACCGAACTACAATCAGGAACCTCAGAGCCACTATGGACGCGATGGCTAACCGATTTCTACATCGGCGTACTCCCCCAACAAACCGTCTGGCGCATCCTCGACAGCTTCATGCTCGAAGGCTACAAAACCCTCTTCCGCATCGGCGTCGCCCTCATCCTCTCCCGAAAATCCGAAATCCTAAAATGCACAACCTTAGCAGACCTCACAAAACTCTTTGAAGAAACCTCCACGAACCCAGAATACACAACCGAACGGTTCTTTACCTCCGCGTGGAACTTGAAAATGACGAACGAAGCTGACATCCGATCCGGAAATCACTTACACACTGCCCTTATTGCACTTAGTTTCATTGACGATCTGCACGAGTCACAGTATCGATACCAACGCGCGATTCCGAAGCTGAAGCAGAGCGAGGAAGTCAAGTTTGATGGGAGCAAGACGGACCCGAATAGTTTCAAGGGAAGCGCGTTTATAAAGGAGGAGCATTGGATTGTGTTTTGGAGTTGGATTCCTCCGAGTATGCGGATGATGGATTTGGAGCTTGTGTTCACGACGAGGGATCATGGGCATCATATCACGACGCTGTTTAATCGGACGATGGGGCGGAAGCCGTTGATGCTTGTTGTTGAAACACAGACGAGTATATTTGGGGCTTATTTGTCGGAAGGGTGGCCGGATGATGAGAAGGGACGGAATCAGTTTTATGGAACTGGTTTGTATATTTCTTTGTTCTCTTTTGAGATCACCTCATTCTTGTCTGTTTCGTAGGAGAGACATTTCTTTTCACATTATCGCCATTCGCGAAACTGTATCCTTGGATTGGACGAACGGAAAACTTGGATACACCAACTCCAGGTGAATTTACTCCAGAGGAAGAAGAAAAGATGAACGCGCGAAGGGATTATATTCAGTACCAAGCTTCCATGTTCATTATGGCCACTCGCAACGAAATTACAGTCGGAGGTGGAGGGTAAGCTTCGAGATTTTTGTTGCCCCAGTCACTTTGATACCTGACAATTATTGTAGATCCGACGTGGGTTTGTGGCTCAATCAAGATTTATCAATGGGGACAACGGGAACGTGTAAAACATTTGAGAATGGGCCATTGACTGGGACACATGACAAGACGTTTGACTGTTTGAATGTTGAAGTGTTTGCATTCACTTAACTTTGTCTTTTACAATGGTTTATTCGTATGATATTACAAAAAAGAAGGAGAGAAGAATACTGAAACATTGCATACATGATTCACCACATGGAATCCAGAAAGAGGAAGAAAAAGAGAACGCAGCAGGAAAGAAAGAATGATTACAAGACAACATTGTCCAATTCCTTGCCAGTCTTGCCCTCAACCATCTTTTGGAAGACGTTGTGCATGGTGACACGGCCGATAGCTTCAAGAGCCTCTTCACTCAAGAAAGCCTGGTGTCCAGTGACAATTACATTGGGGAAAGTCATGAGACGAGCGTAGTACTCATCCTGCATAATGGTGAGCGAGTGGTCCTCAAAGAAGAGAGACTTTTCGTTCTCGTACACGTCAAGACCTGCAGCAGCGACATGTCCGGACTTGATTCCATCAATAAGATCCTTAGTGTTGACCAAACCACCACGAGAAGTGTTGATGAGAATAACACCACGTTGCATCTTTGCAATACTTTGGGCATTGATCATGTGCATCGTCTCAGGGAACAATGGCGCATGCAGAGAAATGACACGAGACTGAGCGTACAGCTCGTCAAGAGTGACATAGGTACAGTTCTCCCAAGTAGCAACTTCTTTTGAAGGGTACGCATCATACATGACAACCTTGCACCCGAAACCAAGCATAATCTTGATGAAACATTGTCCAATCTTTCCAGTTCCAATGACACCGACAGTCTTTCCGTAGAAATCGAAACCAACGAGACCGGCGAGAGAAAAGTTTCCAGTCTTGACGCGTTGAGAGGCGGGCACGATTTTTCTGTTCAAGGACATTGCGAGGGTTGCTGCGAATTCGGCGACGGCGTAGGGGGAGTAGGCGGGGACACGGGCAATGTCAATGTTGAGGGCCTTTGCGGCCTTGAGGTCAACCATGTCGAATCCGGCGCAACGGAGGGCGAGCAGCTTGACACCCATGGCGGAAAGGGCAGTGAGAACGTCGGCGGTGGCAGTATCGTTCACAAAGATGCAGACGACCTGGGAGCCGGCGGCAAGACGGACAGTGTTGATATCGAGCTTAGGCTCAAAGTACTGGACAACGAGTTGGGTATCTTCAGGGAGGGTTGCTTCGAAGTTTGACACGGCCTGTTCAAAGGATTCCTTCTCGTGGCGCATAAAGTCAAAGACCGACATTTGGATCGTCTTCTTTGTTGAGGAGGCGGCCTTCTTTGTGGCAGCAGCGTGTTTTGCGAGGGTTGATGTGAGGACGTTTCTGAAAGTGCGGAGCTCGTGCGAGAGACCCTTGAGCAGCGATGCGGACAAGGCTGGGTGCTCACTCAGCAGCGACGCGAAGGTGGCGTGGTCGAGGCGCAGGGCCGACGTGTTGTCTTCGGCGGACACAATTGTGGCATTGATTGGGAGGCCAGAGAGCTGGTTTGGTTGGTTGGTTGGTTGGTTGGTTGGTTGGTTGGTTGGTTGGTTGGTTATTAGATCAGAAAAGGAATAAACAACAGCGACACTCACAATGGATTCGCCAACGTACTCGCCTGGTCCAAGTGTGACCAGCTTGACAGACTCGGATGTCTCGTCGTTGGAATCCACTCGCTTGGACACTTCGACTTGGCCGGCTGTGATCAGGAACAAGTACGAGGCCTTGTCGCCTTCGCGGTAGAGAACCTCGCCCTTGTTGAACACACTGAGCTCCATCTCAGAGGCAATCGACTGGAGCTGGGCCTCGGTGAGACCGGGGAAGAGCGACGAGTTGGCGAGGACAGAGAGCGTTTCTGGGGTTCCGACTGTCATCTATGCAGTATTCGTGGTTGGTTTTGTTTGTTGGTTTTGTTACAAATTGAATTGTGATGGAAAGCCAGAAAGGGACGTACTGGCATTTTTGTAGTGGTTTTTGGGGTGTGGAGATAGTATATGACTCACTATGAGCGCCCTCCCTTATCTTGTATCGTCGTCGCTTGGCGGAGTCATACTGCGTTAATTATTCTATTTAAAGAGGTTAAATTCTCCATGGATCAATCGTAGAATCACCACAAGATAAGAGACTAGAGTAGTAAATGACACGCATTCGATCCACAAAACGAACATGCTAACACCACATATCAATGATCTTTTGGTATAATAAATAGATGAGGACAGTGCGCACTGTGATCTGATCTTCTGTCTTCTTTTTCATCTCCAAATCACAATCCACACCAACTTTCACGAACCACCACCTTCTCTCTCGCCAATGAACCTTGACCGCCATCTCGGAGTCGCAGTGAATGCGCTTCTCTGGCGCGGTGCCACCAAAGAAGAGAGTGTGTCGCCAGACGTTCTCTACGACGTTCTCGCTGCGACGCCCACGTCGATTTGGAGCGCCGTGTCCGAACACAAAAGCGCACGTGGCGTTGCGGCGTTTGTCAAGTCCGAAAAGCGGCGGCGTCTCGATGAATGGCTCATCAGAAACTACGACTCAAACAGGGACAATGGAAGTGTGACTGCCGCCCTTGCGAAGGTCACCGCCTCTCGTGCGGCTACGGCGGCTTTCTGCAGGGAAGCCCGTGCGGTTGAAGACGCAATCTGGACTGAGAGAGGGCCCGAGGGTGAAACGATCTTGGTGCGTCTGCAACTAACTACCAATTTGCTTGTTCTCAATCACTCACCCCAATCAAATAGCACTATGCCCTCATCCAAAAGAACACGGATCTCCTACAGTACCTTCTCAGTGAAGGCCCTTACAGTCCAAACAACCCAGAAAACACACTTAAACCTTTTGATCGCCTCCATCTCCTCATCAACACTGTTTACGAAAAACATGCCTATTGGGGCGAGTCTCCTGCGCACCTTGCCGTCGTTGTCTTTGGCGATGATACCACCATCTTGAAGCTGCTGATCCAAAAGGGCGCGGATGTCTTCCTGCCTCGTGCTCGTGGTACCTTTTTCGACAGAGATGAGCGAATTGGTTCCTTTTACGTGAGTTTTATCCGATTTTATTCCTGTGTCGGTTATCTTGGATGGGTGTCAGAAAGAGGAGCACTGTGACTTTTGAGTGTGCAATGTATGGTATTGGTTTGGGCTCGGGATTAGATCTCTCCCTATCCGTTTCTCATGTATTCAACAAGCTAAATTCGACCAATATTCAGATGGGCGAAACCGTTTTGGCGTTTGCTGCAGTTATGGGACACCACAAAATCGTCGATTACCTTATCCATACTGTTGGTATCGATCCAAATACCAAAGATTACAATGAAAACAATGTTCTCCACGTACTCGCTTGGTATGGATACGTCAGCAACGCTCGTGGAATCGATGTTCCCAAAGCACTTGATCAATTCAGCTCTGTTGATGCAATGGAAGCCCAACTCCCTGAAGTAGTCGCATCCTCAGACGCACTTCTTGCAATGCAACAACTGGACAAAGCCGAGGACGAGAGCGTTGTGTCTATAAAAGAAATCAAAGTCGGTCATATTTACCACCAGCTCGAATCTGGAATTCGCCCAAAGAAGTTTGGAGAAGCTGCACCAACAATCAAAATTGAGGAGAACCAATACCACCCCCACCGTGTCGATGACACACAATCAAACCTAGACAAAATGACTCCTCTCCTCGTGGCAGTCCACAGATCACAGGCAAACATGGTGGAAGCAATCTTGAACTACAAGTCTCGAACCATCTGGACATACGGATCCGCCCGCAGAACCCGTGTCTGTCTCTCAGAAATCGATACATACAACGATTCGACAATCATGAACCACTCCGACGGCGCACTTGCAATGGCGATTCGGAACCAAAACATTGATATCCTAAACATCCCCGTCTTCAAAGCCCTTTTGCGAGCGAAATGGATTTTGTACGCACAAAGAATCTTCACGTTCCGGTTCTACGCAAACTTGCTGTACATGTTTATTTTCTCTGTTGCACTGGCGTTGCTTCCAAATGGTGTCAACTATATGGATCCTAATGCAAACAATGACGAGCGGTTGTACAATTATAAGTTCCCAGACACACCTGAATCCGTGTTTCGACTCGTCTGTGAAGTGTTTTTGCTCTTTTCGAATTTGTACATGTTGTATGAATTGCTGACTCAAGCAAGGTTGCTCAAGCGGAAAGTGTTTACTGGGTTCTCCAGGAACCACACTCTTTTGAAGTACCTGAATCTTGTTATTTTCTTGGTGATTGTTGTGTTCCGAGTGGCCAGATGGAATGCTGTTGAAACTGTTGGAATGACCCTTTACGCCGTTGTTGGGTAACTTCTTTGCCTTGGATTGACTGAATTGACTGACTTTCGAGTATAGGTGGCTTCAAATGTTGTACTACTTCCGCGGTTTTAGAGAGCTGGGTCCGTTGACCACGGTGTTCACTACAATTGTTAACAAGAACGTGACTCAATTCTTGATGATTCTTTCAATTGTGTTGGCTGGGTTTGGTTCTGCGTTGTGGTTGCAAATGGCTCCTTTTGGTGCTTTGAACGCTGCTGCCCCATCATATAATAGCACAACAATCGGAACTCTGGCGAATTCTGACGATACAGATTGGAAATCACTATTGCCCGGTGGATTAATCTGGGGATTGAGACTGTTTTTTTCCCAGGGATCTTACGGTTTGTTTTTAACCTCATAACAGAAGAACTCGACACGTCTCACTAACTATTTGACAACCAACAGACGACTTCCGTAACGCCACTTCCGTGAACTTTGCGATCATTCTGTTCATGTGTTTCTTCTTTGCCGTCAACATCATCCTCATCAACGTGTTCATTGGTATGGTCAACTCAACCTTCCAAAAGGTGTTGCAAGCCGCTGAAGACCGATACTACTTCTCTTGGGCCTCCCTGATTATCGAAATTGACGAACTCCTCCTCGCAAAACACGCAATCAAAGCCGAAAGTGCGAGAGAACGTGGCGAACGAGTGAATCCTCCCTTGACACGTATTGGTATCCCACGCTTGACCAAAGTCGTGAATGAGCGTGTTGAGGAGGAAAAGAAGAGACATAATTCACAGAAATTGAGCAGACACTTGTCTCAGAGAGGATCCTTTACCAATCCGCTTGAGGGCTTGATTCGTCGTATTCAAACCACAAACGCTGTTGAGCCGGAGAGGGACCAGTCACAGAAATCGAATCGTCAAGGATCGAATAATGATGGAGTTCCTAATCGAAATAACTCCACTCTTATGGAAAGAAAGAAAGACGGATCCGTTTCTGGGTACTACGATTATGTAAGTATCATTCGTAAACGTTCTTTTCCTGGATTTGTACTCACAATTCAAACAGGACTTGTACTTGCAATTCAATGGTAACGATGCGACTCCAAAGCACATTGTAGCTTCTTTGGATCAAAATTCACCACTTTCTGAAATTGGTCGTGAAAACATTTCCACAAAAAAGGTTAAGCGCGTATTTGAAGTTCAAACTAGACGTACCAAGAAAAGCAGCACCTTTAAAACCAGCTAGATTTTTTTCTGTTGATCTCTTTTATCGTTTACTTGTTTTCTCATCATAAATAGTATAAACACAGTTTCCTTTATTGAACGTCGAATGCAAGTTTGTTTCGGCTAATTATCCGATAAATCCTTCTGAGGGACATTGGATTGCCCCTTTTTCCATCATCCATACCTCCAATCGCTTTCATTCTTGCCTCCACATTACTGGCATTTACACCATCCGGCACAAACCAAACCATATCCCATTTGGCAGATTCATCAAAGAACTTATTCCATTTCTGCTCGTCCTTTCCAAATATGCGGTCAAAAGCCACAATCAGGATTTCAAACCTCCTAATATCCGCTGCGAATTTAAAGTTTGCCAGTTTCCACTCCTGCACCTTATCCCCATCCAATCCATCATACTCCTCCCAAATATCAGTAATCTTCTTGGACCCCAAAAACATTTGCGGCATCTCTGCGTCTTCCACCGGTCCCATTTCCTTCAAAATATCCAGTGCATCTTCATTCCACGACGACCCAATTGTTATGCTTGGGATGTTATTGTCAATGTACGTGAAGGTTGATAGATACCCTCGCTCCAGCAACCCACAAATCGCGTCAATTGCTAAAGCGCGTTTCACGAATAGCCCGCCCTTCACGTTCAAGAGCTTTAGTGTATCCGATGATGGACTTGTGGGGAGGTACTTTTCCGAGTCGTTCCATCTGTTTACTATTGCCTTCATGAGGAAAAAGGCGTATACACAGGAGGACTCGGGGCTTGACTGGTTGATGTACCCATGCAAGTCTCCTGACGCGACAACACTCTTAAACAGAGCAACTTCAAACTCCGGAGTCATGGGGAGTACAACAGACTTGATGGGAGATGTTGGGTTTGTTCGGTTCCAGACTTGAATCAATTCGCTCTTCATACTTGAAGGTTGTTGCTGTGATGTTGGGTACAAAGTGTCAGGGTTTGTTGAAGGAGAAAGCATTTCGAGGCCGGAGACGAGCATATCAACTTTAGCTGTTTCTTCCCACTTTGGCGCTTCAATGGCGAGTTTTCGGTTGATGACTCCTGTGGGACCGCTGCGATGGAAATCAATCAAATACATTTTTTTGAACCACTGCGGAAGGATGATATCGTTAGATATTGTTCAGATAGTGGATGTGAATTCTACTCACCATATCAGTGACTTCGAAAGCAACAAGTCGTCTTGCCTCAGGTGATTTGATGGCAAGAATCGCTTGAATCTTCTCCATTTTTTCTGGCGGTAATGACGGCGAGAGATATTTTTCAGTGGCTGCCCAAATTCCGCCAACAAGGTGCTTGAGAACAGCCATGAGATACAAAGGTTTATCATCTTTGATATACTTTTCCAAGTCTCCAGACGCGAGTAGCGCACGGAACATGGCCTGCTCCAGCTCCAAGGGGAGAGCTTGGATTTTCGTTGGCTTAAAGGGAGGTTGGTGGTGCTGTAAGGTATACTTTCTTATCATCTCTGCTTTTACTGATGAAGGAGAGTCACTGTTTTCGTCGGCAGCTTTTGGGACGATTTTTGTCACCGTGGTCTTGTGTCGATGAGTGGTTGGTTTCTTTTCCGTTTCAGGAGCCTCAGAAAAGCTGAGATCCGATGGAATCTCGGCAAACGAGTTCATCATATCTGATTCTGAGGGTTGTAGGGAAGGAAGCGATCCAGGGCGAAGTTTTTTGGGACTTTTGGCTGTCAAGTTGTATTCATCACGGACAGATTGGAATTCTTGCCAGTTTCTTTCTTCTTCGGCTGCATTATACTCTGCTGCTTGTGATTTGGCGTTTTTCTCCCAAGGTGCTGTGGCCACGTTTGGCTCGTTGACCATTGCTCGATAACAAAGGAGCGATGCTAATGCGTCATTCGCAGCATATTCAATGGCGGCAGTGTCAAGCTCTGGAGCACTCCAATTGAATCCAGTTGCGCTTTTTGAAATACTCTTGAAGGGCGTAGATGGGTCAACGAAACTAAGTTCAGGATTAGGATATTCAATACTATCCTGAATTAACTCACGAGTAATAAATAGAGGCCAAGCTACGCGAACGCGATCCAACGCTCATCGAAGTTGCAATTTTCGCAGGATCTGCTAAGTTTTTGGTCTATTTTGTAGTAAGCAGACTGAATTGGGAGATACATGGAATACATACCTCTACATTCAATGAAGTTAAAATCTTTAAGCAATCCGAGTAAATAGCTACTCCAGTCTTTCGAACATGAACAGATTCAAGGAATGCTGCAAGAGCTCGAGGAAATGAATTTGGATTCACTCGGGGCTCTTTTGGTTGTCCTGTCACTCCACACATTCCATAAATCTGGAAAATCACGACAACCTCGGCCGAAAATGCAAGCTGAATAGTTGCTGGCTCAGTTTGCCAGAATTCAACGTCCATTCCGACTACATTCAAGATATTGTTGTTCCTCGCCGATATTTGCTGAACAGTCGAGATGAAATTATTTGCAGCTTCCTTTGTATTCAAGATAAACACATGAGCATTTGGGTTTAAGGTTGAGACCAACGGATTGGGCAGGATTTTCAATGATGCAAGAGATGCTATGATTGTGTCGGTAAGGTCTTCAGCTGGAGTATTGAAGACGGGATTATCCTTCCTTTTTCGCTTTGAGGCAGCTGTTCGTAGCGGTTTAACATCAGGCAAAGCTGATGCTGTTGACGATGGTGTTTGTGCTGTTGATGCAAGTCGAGCTTTCTGTTGTGCTTCAAGTTTCTCAGCCTCTTTCAGGCGCTTTTTAACGATTTCCAGATCGAATAAACTTGATTCCAGGTCTTCCACGCAATTCCAAAGCTTTGAATTTGTGGTATTAGCCGAGTCAACATGAGCTTTCAGGAGGGTAATATCTTTTGTCAGTGACTTGAGCAAGCTCTGGGAGTATTTGAACTGTTCCTTGAGAGCATTGAAGTCGACAAGATCAGCCGAATTGGACCTTTCATCGAGCAGGAAACGGGACATGTCCGATGGAGCGGCTTTCTGGATTCGTTCAGCGGCGGAGATAGTTGATTTGAGGGCGGCCCGCACAGCGCCAAGAGTGTCTCGCTGACTACTTTGAAGCGCGGCGAGACTGGCGCGGTGCTCGTCGATGCGCAGCGACAACGTTTGAAGATCGGCGCGAACGTCGGCGACTGAGCCTGGCGCCGGCTCGGTTTCGGGCTTTGAATTCGGCTTGAGCCACGACGGTATCACCCGCGTTAACAAGCCCGAGAGTGCCCCACTGCTCCGCGAAGTGTGGTGGAGCTGTCGAGTGCACAGGCTGTGGTGAATCATTGGTGCATTCCTTCCCAAAAAGAAAAAGCTCAGCTGGGATGTCTCCCATTCAACAGCTTCTCTATTAATGCGATCGGAATCTGAAATACACTTTGTTTTATTGATTGATAAAGAGAGGCCGGTGCTGCTGCCAGAGTATGCTCAAATCCATTCAAATCTTCCCCCAACTCCTGCCTCCAGTACCCCAATATCTAATGCAATCCCTCTGTCACTTAAGCAGCCAATGGCGAGATCAATCGCAAGAATGATGGGCGGGGTGAGCTGGAGGTGAATCCTGAGGACACTGTTAGCCGCTAACAACACACAAACTACTAGGACAAACCAATGTAAAGAACAAGTGGAATAAAAGCAACGTGGAGAGCCTTCTTCGCGAATCCGAAGAACTTGGTGATTCTGTCTCTTGTCTCCTCACTGATGGCCATTTGGTAGGTGGTTGGTTGCTAGAAAAAAGAGCAAATGTTCAGCTCCAACCATCTCAGTTGTATGTTTTTAAAGTGTTTATTGTAATAAATCAATTCAATTATAGACGGTTTTTGATTGGTACATACGAGCATGTTTGAATGGGTTGTATGTCTCGTATGTTTTGTTTGGCGCATTGGGCGATTGATGGATTCGCTTGGTCCAAGTTTACATTATCTGCCATTAAAAACCCAGTGGGAAAAGGTACAGAAATATGTTATTTGGAGTTAGAAGGGGTTTGGTGGGTGGGTTCTTCTGATCAGCGGCTCGAGTTTGATGCGCGACCTTGTCGTCGCGCTCTGCGGTTCCGCTGCTTGACATTTTTGAAAAGAAGTTAAGAACAACTATCTATTCATTCACTTCCACATTTCCTTAGAAACACGTTTCACTTCGTTTCTTCCAAAAATGTTCAGCTCCAACCATCTCAGTTGTATGTTTTTAAAGTGTTTATTGTAATAAATCAATTCAATTATAGACGGTTTTTGATTGGTACATACGAGCATGTTTGAATGGGTTGTATGTCTCGTATGTTTTGTTTGGCGCATTGGGCGATTGATGGATTCGCTTGGTCCAAGTTTGCCTACCGCCTAGTGAATCAATGTTTTGGTTTGGTTTGGTGTGGATTGTTTGGTTGTTTGTTTATTTGATTGTTTGATATATTCTTTTATTGATTTAGGGCACGTTGCAAGGCTGTCCACTTAGTGATGTAGACTTTCCAGGTATCAGTGGACCATCTTCCGAGATTTTGTATTTCACGGGCAGATTTTCCTTGCAGTGCCCAATTTGTTGCTCCTCCTGCTCGAAGGGATTTGCTTCCCAAGTTAGTACGAGTTCGTTGGTGAAGTCGTGTCATGAACCACTTTCGTGTTGGAATAACATTGTTTGAAGTCACGAATAAATATGGACTGTTTTGTAACTGAATTCGAGATGTGAAGTATGCCATGAGTAATGGAATAGGATTGGCGTTGTTCCACAAAGTCATTGAGACAATGCGACCAGTTGTACCTTTGGATAGAGGATCGGCTTTGTGATATGGTAAGAAGTATTCAATGAAGGATGGTTGGGTTGGGTTGTTGTAGTAGATGGACGAAAGAAGAATCCTGTGGCTTCGGTTTTGATGAGCTTCTTCCAAGATGTCAGAATCAACAAGCTCTGCCAGACGATGAAGAGCCACAAATCCAAAGACTAAAATTGACTGAAATAGTAGGTTGTCATGCAGGCAATCTGTCGGATCCCATGTTTGTAGAAGGCGACAGAATTCTGAGAACGTCAGGACATCCTTGTGCTTAATCAATACATTCGCTGGGTTTCGGTTCCATTCTTTTTGACCGCCTTTTAGAACCTTTTTCAAAGACGGGTGCAATCGGATGGTTATCCAGTTTGTATATCCGAGTTCAGTGTAGACTGCTCCAATGCCTGCGACATACTGATCCACTGTTCCAGGTTTGTAACCTTGCGACGTAATCCATGTTGCAAACTGTGCAACCTTCAAAGCATTGTCGGGGAGGTCATTGGAAACCAGTGCTGGGTGAAGGTTGCAGAACAAGATCCAAAGGCTCCATGCATTTTGATGGCCTTTGTTGGTCGAGGTTTCAGAAGAGCTTCTAATAAGATGCTGCGTAGCATCTTTGAGTTCTGTGGAGGAGAATGCGCGAATGGGTTTGCGGTGGTGGTTTGGCCAGGTGGGTACAGTTTCATGGATATCGAACCAGTCACTCATGAAGAAAGGATTTATTTGGAAAAGACATTCTCATATGACTTCAATTCTGGTAAGTTGCAATATTCAAGTTCTCTGAACTTGGCAAATGGAAATTCTTTCTGCATATCCTGGATTTTGTTTCGGGATAAACAATCAGTGATGTAATTCTTTTCTGAACAGAGCCACTGTGGTCGGAGTGAGATATTTGATTTGATTTCAATGGTGACAATAGTTTGCAAAATAGTTTGATTGAAAGGGTTTGTTGAATGAAGGGAATCCAAGTTTTCAAATGTAGGTTGATTATCTGTAAACTGGAGTACTTTGATGTTTGTGATTCGATGGGATATGATATAGAGAGCTACAAGTTGAGCATATAACTCTACATTATGGATAATAAGGGGGTGTTGTCAAGAAATGTAAATGGTTTGTAATGTTGAAACCACCAGCCTTCATTCCATTCACTGATCCAAATACCAAAACCAGATGGAGTTGCATCAGCATATACATGAAGATCTGCTTGATTGATTGTCCAAGCTTCAAGGTTGAGAAATCTTTGTGGCGGAGCTGTTTTGATGTAATCATGGATCCAACTTAAGGCATTAATAGTCTGCTCATTTGGGCAGATTGCTGAATGCCGTGATTGACCAGCAGTCTGACTATAAATTGGACTCATAAATGGCTTTGTGTAGAAGTAGACGTTACAGATCCAATTTAGGCTTCCTGTAAGTTCATCATAGTGTTGTCGGTATTGTGGTCGGGGATTGTCTATCCAGTTTTTGAGATACACAAGCATTTCACTGATTTTCTTTGGGTCAAGTGAGATAGTTTGGTTTTGGATGTCAACTTCGAAGCCAACAATTGTAATTTTTTGTCCCCATACATCTTTCTCGTCACTTGTCTCAATTCCAAGAGAGTGGAGAAAATCTTTCATTTTGTTCATCTCATTTGGTTTCATTCCTTTTTCAAAGTCAGCGTGTGCTTGATAGCAAGTTCCCCAGAAATCATCCATCATCACATAGACATTCAGGGATAGATGTTGAATTGCATACCACGCCAAAAGGTGAGCAACTGAAGTCCAGTCATGAGGTCCTTCACGCCCTCCAAAAGATTTTGAACGATCTGCATAAGGGATTCTATCAATAAGCTGAATTTGGAGGGATGAATTGATTGGGTGGTTGGGAATAAGACGAAAAGCTCCCCGGACATCTGTTTTCCACTGTACTGCAACATATCCATTTGGGCATTGGGTTTGTGCTTTTCGCATTGTTGGTATATAGTCTTGTATGGTATCATATCGGACATGTACTTCATTGTCTGACACATGATCATTTGGTGAGTCACCTCTTGGGAAGGACAAATCATGTATGAGACGTGGTTTTGTCTTTTTGCGGTCCACAAATAGTGAAACAGTGGAGCAATAATTTGGAATATGTGTAAGTTGAGTCAGTCTGCCAGCTGTCACTTCTTTGTCACGATTCTTTCTTACAATTGCCATATCATCTTCTGTAAGTGGATGTTGTTGGCGGATTCTTGGTTGCTTTGGTCTTTCCAGATCTCCGTCTCCAGCAGGGAATCCGTGACACAAGGAATAGATGACAGATTGTACAAAACATTGGTTTGGGTGTGTTTTCATACATTCGGCAAATCTTGGGATATTTATTGGCGTTCTTGGAGAGAATCCAGGAAACCTGGAAAGCTCTGTCATAATTTTCCAATAATTTGGTGCAGACGTGTTTGGAATTATAATAGGCTTTTGATATATTGTTGATTCTGCTGCCGGGTGGCAGATAGCTTTGTTTGGGGTTTGAATTAGCCCTCGGCTCCATCTTGGGAACATTTTCTTGCAGTTTGCATTAAGTTGCTCAATAGTCCAGATATTTTTTGGTTCCTCAAGATGTGGTTCAAGATATTTTGGGATCTTAAGAATGGTTGGGGACAGAAGGTTGGGCAAATGTTGATTGGTTGGTTTAGATTGCAATAGAATTGGGTCAAGATATTGTAACGCGTCTTCACCAATCGCTTTATTGAAAGAACTCATTTGGATGTTCAATATTTGCAGCATGGAAAGCCTTGATTCCTCTGTCTCTGACACAAGGATGGCAACAGTGAAGGAAACGACAGTTTGATCCTTGTTTGCAGGCTTTGGTATAATTGAAACTGAAGCAAAGAACTTTGGACATCCCGTTATCGTCAAATGATGGCATTGATTTGAATAGCATCGCACGTTCGTTGTTGTTTCCCAGACGTTGATAAACAGTTGCGTTTGTACTCTTTGGACGAACGGTCGAATATTTGGATTGGGTGTTAGGGTCAGGGATATGGTTTGGGTTTGGGTTTGGTGGGTTTGGATTTGGAGGATTTGGAATTGGATATTTGTGTTGCCAGTTTGCAAAGTTGACATGACGGACTGCTTCAGATGTATTGATGTGGGGCAAGTACTGATATAGAAGGGCTGCACGGTCTTCAGTTACTTCCGATAGCTTCCGATTCTTCGCGGCACAGATATTTGCATGTTCCATATGGAATAGAATGAAGTTCGAGAATTGATCCTTCTGATGCAGACTAGGGTTGTGTTCGAACCATTTGTGAATTTGGTGGAGGTAGGAGTCAATATCAGGGGAACAGATTTCTCCATAGTCATCCCAAAGAACTACCGCCAGGATCTCTTTCATTTTCTCCATCCCACTGATAAACTGCTGTAGCGTTGTAATAGTAAAGGGACGTTTGTCACGTTGGAGGTATGACTTTACGGCATCGTCGATATTGGGGAAGTCCTTGACTTTGGATCGAAGTTCGCTGATTTTGTCCAAATGGCTAGTTTCAGTAAGGAATTCAAGTGGAGTAACATGGGTGGATAGTAAGTAAACAAGTTGAAGGGGGAAATCCACTGCTTTTGTGAGTGGAGAGATCGCAATCAATGTATCTGATCCATAAGAGGTTGAACTTCCCAAGCGCTCATTCAGAGCTGGCCACACATGCACCGCATCCTTAATCTCCTGCCACTTTCCTGTTGCTACACTTTTGCGCGAAGCCCATGATGGATGGACTCCAAGGTCACTTTTGAAACGAAGAGGTACAAAGGTTTCTGGCTTGATGAGAGGAACCAGTTGCTTCAAGACAGTAATTGATGAAGCATTCACGCGTACAAAGGTGTCTGATTGAGGGTCGTGTTCGATTTGTTGGACATTCGAAGTTGTAGCGAGGACAGTTGGTGGTGGCTGCGATACAACAAACCGTTGGAGTTTCTGAATGGCTTCGGAAAGTACAAGGCCGACAAGTGTTGATTCGCGATCAGGTGCGTCAATGTTGATGTTTGCGCCTCCAAAGCTATTGGTGAGGCTGCGAAGTCGAAGGCATTCGTTCATGATCATACGCCAGTCATCGTGGCTAACTGTTGGATACTGCATTGCGACTCCATTTGTAAACCATTGAGGCAGATTGTTGATGCGAGGGGGTAGTTGAGGAGGAGGTTGTTGAGGAGGTGGCGCAGATACAGTTTCATTTGAGAGCCGCATCTTTGAGGGCAAACTAGGCATCATGATTTCATCTGATGCGCTTCGTTTCGCTGGGATAAGGAGGTCGTCTCCATCGGCTGGTTCAAGGGACACAATGTTGAGTGGGTTTGGTGCGATCATGAGCGGTCCTGCTGGAATCTCAGCCTGCACTTTCCCAAGGAGTCGTTCTTGAATTGGCTTCTTCTTCTGATCAGCGGCTCGAGTTTGATGTGCGACCTTGTCGTCGCGCTCTGCGGTTCCGCTGCTTGACATTTTTGAAAAGAAGTTAAGAACAACTATCTATTCATTCACTTCCACATTTCCTTAGAAACACGTTTCACTTCGTTTCTTCCAAAAACCAAATGTAGAAAGAAGAGAAAGAAACGATAAAAGTAAAGAAACTAAAATCTGTTTACTGTATGTACTCATTCCGGTGTGACAATCAAGAACTGCTCAAGGAAATCAATCAGCATAGGTTCCTTCAAGGCCATCAGTTTATACTCGTGTAAAGACTAGTATGGATGCTTAGTATTGTATTACAGAGTCACGAAAAGTTACCAAGGATCCATCGCCATTAATATCCAAATCAGCAAATATTTGCTCAACCGCCTGCTTGATTTTCTGTGTCTGATCTTCGTGATAGAATTCAGAGTACTTGAAGCCATATGTACAGTTAGTGACCACTATACCCTTGTCTTCAATGTTGCTTACCATTTTACCCATAATGTTGATCAATTCTTTTGGCTCAATCGATCCACTGTGATCAATATCGTATAATCTGAACGATACTTATTTCAAACTTGTTGATTAATACATACGAAATTCTGGGTGCTGTCTTACATTCCATTTTCTCTTCCGCACTTCCCTTCATGAACACACTCAGTCCCTGAATAAACTCTCTGAAGTCTATTGACTTATTTCGGTCCGTGTCGAACGCATCGAATAGTCGCTCCAAGAAAATGTACTGTGCCCCAACTGACCAACAATGGACATGTTTCGTTAATGTCTAAGCGAAGAGTTACACTTCTTCAACAGATCAAAGACGATTGGTTACGCTTTTAAATTGTTCTTTGGATATGGTAAAGTCGGGGTTCGCTTGCTTTTGAAACTCTTGCTTCAATCTCTTAATTTCGTTCAAGGTAACTGTCGAACCGTCATTTTTAGACGATATATATTAAAGTAGCTTGGAGCCTTACAGTGAGTCTCATCTTTGAGCTCAGCTTCATCCTTTTCGTGTGGCACTTCTGCGGTAGACAGGAGTTGGCCCATAGTTCAATAGTTACTTTGCAGAATAGAGTAATAGTAAAGATTCCAGTCAATTTGATGCCGCGATCACTTGCCGCAGGTTCCGGGGTGGCAACTGTTGTTTGATTCCAAAAAAAGAACAGAAAGAAGCTTCACCCCATTGTTTTGAACTCAAAAAACAAGGTCATTTCCACGCGCCTTACATCACATAATTAATTATAACTTATTTACAGCTTCCATACACCCCAAAGCACCAAAAACCCAAGCACAGCACCCATCATCCATCCCAACCCCGCAATCATCCCAAACGCCACCAACGCCTCAATTTTTTTACACACCACCCCAAACCCATCTCCACTCCACCTACACGACCGTGAACGCATATCGGTTCCATCTTCATTCCCAAACGCCACCATCCCTGACACAACCACACTCGCAAAGCCCGCTACGATTCCACCTACAACCCACGCCCCAATAAACTTCCTGTTCGTCTCTCCTGAACGCGATCGCGTTGTGATAATCTGCATCAACAAAAACACGAGCGCCAGTCCTGCCAACACAGCCGCGGTTGTCGTTTGCGTGTTCTGAAGCGACGGATCAGTCGGCTTCGGGATGCCAGGACTTCCAACAAATGGATCGATTGGAAGGAGCGCGTTGTCTGTTCCGTGGAGTGTGTTGTTGGATGCAAATGCGGATTCGTAGTCTGACACGCTTGTGAGAGAGAGGATTGCTTCGATTCCGTGTAGGAAAAGGAGGACGATGGACGTTTGGAAGAGCTTGGATTGGTGGATTGATGGCATTTTGGAGGGACGGTGAAGCGTGGAAGTTAGAGTATTTACGTTGATTACTGTTTCGTCTGGATGGAATACTGTCGTCCTTGCTATTTGAGCCTCAGTAGTAGCTAATTTGAAATTATTTGAGGCTCGTTTTGATGAACTTGTTTCTTCTTCTTCAAAACGTGTTGAACTGTTTCTATCAGCAACCAGAAAGTTGGAATCCTCTGTCTCTAGCTTCTCCTGAGACAAATCTTGAGAAGTTTTGACGAGAATTGGGCGTTGTTGAGGATCTCCTGATGAAACTGAAAACATTGGAGTTTCTCCAGGAATGACTTGTACGTTATAGCCCAGGTCATACAAGTCATAGAACTGATCCCACACTGATTTCGATCGTTCTACAGTGTGTGTTGATAGAGGAAATGAATCAGAGCCTGATCCAAATGTTGACGTGGTTTCTTCATGGAATTGGTGTATACTTTCAAAACTCTGAATTGCTCGAGGTAACTCAAGTCGTGGAGGAGTTTCTTCCAATGTTTCGTCTGTAATTGCGTCTTCAGGTGTGTTTAGATGCACTTCAGTCACCCTATTAGCCATCTCAACATGTGACGGGAGTTTCCGTGTTTCGGCCCCTCGGAAAGGACCTTGGACGATTTTCAAGGTATTCGATGCTTCGTCTTGTTTTTTAATTATTGAACGAGGTCGACGGGGTCCTTTTGGCTTGACGGTGGGAACTGGTTGTCGATATTTCGTGGATTTTCGTGGTGTCGGTGAAATCAAAACAGCTAATCAAAGCATTATTAATGCGTCAATTCTGAGAAAATAATCAAAGAGTAATCACCTTCGGCTGCAGATGCAACATCTGCTTTCGGTGAAACTACTGTAACTCCCAATAAACTACCGACTGTACTTGAAACGAGTCTAAATATTCCAAAGGAAGTTTCTTCATTTTCAGCTGGCTCCTCTTTCACAACAACACCAGATATCCTCGGTTCTTGCGTCCCTTTACTAACTTGTGAGGGCCTTTGTGGGATCAAAGAAGTTTTCTGAAGATCAGGTAAAGATATTGTTTGTGCGGATTCCGTGCTTTGAGCGGAACTGGACCGATTCGGCAGCGTGACGAAGCTTCCGTCCTTTCGTTCTTGAAATGTGTTTGCGAATGAATAACGGACGTGATGCGATGAATTCGAATGCGTTCCAGTTCCATTTGATGGCGTTGATGCATGCGGTGATTTATTCGAGGAGCTGAATGTTTGAAGCTCAATGTTCCTGTCAAAATAGGATGATGACAAGGAGGAAGGTGCCGGCACAGGCTTTTCGCGATATGCTTTGATTATATCTGAACCATGATCAATAATACTAGAATCTTTGCGGAATGGTCGGAATGCACTAGTGTGGTTATTGTGTGGTTGCTGCATTTTGCATCTTTGTTTTTCGAACCAAAGTCATTCTCAGCGGACCAACAATTATGAGTGAGGGCCTTCAATCGTTCATCAACCGTACGTTCTCTTTCCTTCGCTGCCTCTATAAGGGTCTCCAATAGGGACCTGTGACAATCCCAGATGGCTCTGCTAGGAGGTTCTATGCTTGAACTGCGCTAACGACTTCGTAAAACAGAGCAGGTCTTTGTGGTGACATACGATGGACGAACTATCATGGGGTAAACTTGCACACTACGAAATTCAATGTCTAATGAACTTGGCGAACAGAGAGCTGAAGGGATTTGACCAAACATGTACACTGATTCTGAAAAAGGCTGTGGAACGGATTATTCAAAAGACCGATGTTACCGAAGATGTACCTTTGGGGCTGTATATTATTCGAGGATCGGATGTGTGAGTTGTCCTTGCGAATGTGAAGTGCTTGGGGTTCGCTTACATTGATTTGTACAGGGCTGTCGTTGGAGAACTGGATGCAGAACGAGACGATGAAATTGATTGGGAACAAGTACATGCTGAACCAATGCGTGGGATGGGGGCTGTTGAATAAGGAATACATTGCTTTTCCATTGTTCATATTCTATATTGTACTCAAATTCGTCACCAATGTCTGAAAAGCCTTCAGGAACGCGTAAACGCAGAGTTTCTCTTGTTGCCCCTTCAGTTGTCGATAGACGCTCCACTGCTAATCGTGAAAGACGAGTAACTTCCTACAACGCAAGTAAGGCCAAAACTTCCATAAACGCTGCTGCTAAAAACGATTTAAATTTAAAGATACACTTCAGTTAAAAAGTAAAAGCACTCGTGCCCCGCGCAAAACTATTGCAGCTCCAGAATTACCAAGAATCACAGAAAAACGGCAGTCTGTACTTGCTACGCCTATTCCAAAAGACTTACTAGATCAAGCAGCAGTATACGAAGCCTCTGCAAATGACACGAGACTCTCTTTTGGTATCTTTAAATCAGAGTTGCTGGAGGAAATTGACCGAAAGTTATTTGCGGATCGACCTTACAAAAAAGTGTACCAAGCAACTGCAGGGCGAATACAGAGAAACAATGACGCTGTAGCTATTCCGCGTGAAAGTGTAGCTGCTGCAAATATAAAATTACGGAGAGCCCCTGTAATTAAGGGTCGAAAAGCAAAAACAAAGAAGTCTGAGAAGAAAGATTCTGATGGCGCAACTTCTCTTCCTGCCATCAAAATGAATAATTTTATTGTGTCTGTGGAGGAAGTTGATGATAAACGTGAAGGAAATGACCAATCCAATACTTCAACAAACAATCCTCAAGAGACACGAAATGAAGCCGGAGGGACAAATACACTTCCCGAAGAAGAAGAAGAAGAAGAAGACGAACTTGAACCATTGTTTGATCCAAATGAAATAGATGTTCCCGAACGTGATATCTCAGACATTCTTCAAGGAATTGACTTTGAAAAGGAAAATGAAAGTATCCAGCAAGAGCTTAATCATACGCGAGAGGCGAGTGCTCTTTCTCAAGCTCAAAATACTGCATATTTAGAGGAAAACCTTGATCTTCTCGTTGAAATTGCTGAGGAAAATAATATCACATCTAAACTGATTGATATGACGATGGAGCATAACAAGAACCGAGCTGAATATTTGATGGCTGAAGCAAAGAAAGGGGAGTTACGGACAGAGATGTTGCTGAAAGCAGTAGCTGGTGAAATATATGATGATGCGTGGAAAAACTTGGACACTCTCGTTCCTCGGACTATGCCCGAGATCAAGTTGCCACACTATGCTTTCCATCACGAAATCCAAAACTTGATAAGCCTTCGAAAAAGAGAGAAGCAACTTGAGCGTGAATTTTTAGAAACGCAGAGAAACTTGCGAAACGCTCAAATTGATTTGGATATTGTTGAAGAAGAGCTGGAGCGTTTGACTGATAACTTGAACGAGGTATATTTCTGGTATTACACAAAACTAGTGATGGGAATTAATTTGAGAAAATATGTAGATTGAAGAGTATTTCGAGAACAGTTTGGATGAAGCTATGAAATTAGTTGGTCACATTACCAAACGAGATCCCCTGCCCAAATCAATTGTCACTCAAATTCAAACGCTGACGACGACTTCTCTCGTCCAGTACATCGATGCAGTTACGGCAGACTTTCAATCAGTTGCTCAACCATCACAGACGTTGCAACGAGCGCAAACCAATTCTCTAGATGTGATAACATCGTTAAAAATCAAGGGTCCAAAGTTACGGATTCTCGCTAACCAGGGACCCGTAGTGGCCATTCTTGAGACAAGTAACACCGAATCAGCTGCAATACCAAAGAGCACGTCCACTTCCAATAAGGTCTCCGTGGCATCAAAACGAATTTCTGCCTATAATTCTTCTAAAGAAATTTCTGTCGCTGATTTCGAAGAAATGAGGCCTGGAAGTGGAGGTGGAGGTGGAGGACGTCCGCCGTCTCTAGGTCGGATCGTTGGTCAAATACGTCTAAAGAACAGTGTCTCAGCCGGGAAGAGACGATCTTCTCTCAAGATTGCTGGTGATCTGGTTGTTCAGGATAATATTGACGCTCGGGAAAGAGGTGATTCAGACATACGAGTAATGTCCGCTGGTTCAGAAGTATAAATATATTCAACCCAATAATAAAAGTTTATTTCATCGTGACAAGAAAGAGTCATCACCACGCTGGACAGTGTGTCTGTTTCTGCGAATCATATCTGCTGTATTCAATCCTGAAATACCACCCAATTCAATTTCATCACCCTTTGTACGTCCAACATCCTTCAGCTTATTCATTTGCAGCTCCGTCTCGCGTTTTGCCTCTTCCATTTCTTTACGACGGCTTTCAGCGATACGCGCTTGTCGTTCAATATCAGATTCCTTCGCGTTCTGCATCATAGCTTCAAGTCTCTTTTGACGTGCATCATCCAATGTATTTCGTTTGACTTCCAAAGGAGCTTCATCGGTAGCTTCTGACTTTCTTACTTCGTTGCGAGAATTGTTGTCATATCGAGTTACATCGTCTCTTCGATCTCGGCCAAAGTCGTCTCGACGGCTTCGGTTGTCATAGTAATCATTGCGCCGTTCAGTTTCACCACGGTAGTTTCGAGAACTGTTGTTGTAGTCGCGACTGTCATCACGCCTGTGATAATCACGACTCCTTTCATCTCGTGGATTCCTATCATCTTCACGTCGTCTGTCTGAGCGGTATGGCGATCGTTCACGTGAACCAGTTGAGTTATGGCGAGAATCAACGTGAGCGCTTTGACTTCTCTCCTGAATTTTTTCGTCATTGTCGCGTCTTAAGGGTCTTTCTGGACTGCGTCTGCTGCTGCTGGGTCTTTCGGGACTACGTCTTTCATCACGATGTCGTTTCGATGCTCTATCGTCCTCTTCGTCAGACTCACTGCTTGAAGGTGGTGACCTCTCCCGCTTCCTATCACCATCCCTGCTCCCATCTCTTTCATCATCACTCTTGTGCCTGCTGCTCTTTTTGCTCTTCTTCTCCTTCTTCTCTTTCTTGTCCTTTTTACCCTTCTTCTTCTTGTCTGAGGACGAAGATTTCGACTCTTTGAGAGCTTTGAGTCTGACTGGATTATTGATGATTGCTTGAAGGGACGCCTGTTCGCGCCGTTTGATGGCAAGGAGGGGATCTTCACGGATCTTATTCTGCATATCTCTCGCCGAGTTTGCGTTTGCGCCATAAGTCAGAGCGTCATTTGCGGAGAAAGTTGACTGAGCGGACATCTGTTAAAGTGTACGTGTTAGTGGGAGGTGTTTGGGAGAACTACGCATCCAACCTCATCGACCGTCTTTCCCTGTTCAACGAGCTTGTCGATACGTTTCTTTCCGAGCAAATAGGCCTCGCGCTCTTCCTCCATCGCCTCGGCAGCAGCGGGGCCGGCATAGATCCACTCGAGACGCTCAGTGCGTTTCCTTTTGATTTGGGAGGGTGTTAATACTTGTACAGACCCAACCAACCAAACGACCCACTTTACTTTTCCCGAAGCCTCGTGAAGCGCCTGAAGTTCCAAGTGAGCGCGCTGTTCCTCGATCTCTTTCCGCTTCTGCTCAATCTTCTTCTTCTCCTCGTCGGCGGCTCGCTCGCGGAGGTACACGCGCTCAATGTTCTTGAGTGTTTGCGGGTGCCATGACTTCTTCAAGTTCAGATCTCCTCCTCCCTTTTTGTTGGATCGAACGTTAGAAGTGTTGGTGGAGAGAGTAGGGCGAAAACACAACAAACCATTTCACAGAAAGTTTTGTTTGGAGTAACTTCGTTCTTTTGTCCATGCTTTTACTTTTTAATTCTGATGGGAAAGGATATTTACAAAAGAAATATTCAAAACGATATACAGAATCCATTCGTCAATCAATCCACTTCTTCCTCTTCTGTGGTCCACTCTCCCTCTGAATCTTCCAAGTCAGCATCATTTCCGTCATCTTCATCAGCATGATTCAGCCGGTCCATGACCATTTGACGCACCATTGTGATTGCAGCACCAGTCATCATCTGTAACTCCCTTCGCTCAGTAGCCAAGGTCTCTTGAGCGTCCACATATTGTTCTTCACTTCCAGAGTCAGCGTCATCAATTGATGGAGGCTCAGATATGTCAGATTCCTCCTCGACCGAAAACCGTTGATTAATAACATCCGCAAACACATCCATCCCAAATTCAGTAACCAAATTACTCGCTGCCTGTATTGCGAGATCAAGTTCTGCTTGACGTTCCATTCGTTCCGTGTTTCCTTCAACAATAACCCTCCAATTTGGTTCTGCCTCTTCGTGCGTCGACTGACTTCCCGCGTTATTCCGACTAGTGTTTGATCTTTGAGGTGCTACTGCTGGGGCTTGAAAAAGTGAATGAGTTTCGGAAAGGAACCGTTGCGCAAGCTGTTGTCGTCGAATTTCAGAAACATCGGAGTCATCACTGGAAATAACAAGACTAGGCATATAATCACTGCTTTCTGAATTTGATCTTTGTGGTTGTTGTTGGCGTTGTGGTTCTTGACGTGTAACTGGAAGATTCCGGAGAATGGAAGGACCTTCAGAATCTGTGGATCCAACGAGCTCAGGCATATCATCAGAATCGAATGCACTTTGAGGTGCATTTTGATGTTGTGCTGCCCGAGGCTGTGGTCGATTGATAGGAGGCTGTGATCGTGGTGGTGTATCTGATTCATCGCTAGATCCCACGAGAGGCGGCATCCTGTCGCTATCGTCTGCGTTTTCTCTTTGTGGTATCTGTTGGCGTTGAGGTTGTTGGCGCGTAACCAGTCGATCTCGGAGAACAGAATCGTCAGAATCAGAATCTGAGTAAAGACCTGGCATTGGCATATCGTCAGACTCGGATGCATTCCGAGGTATAATATGCCGTGTTTGTGATCGATTGACAGAAGGACTAGCCCGATTCGCCTCCAATGAACTTTGCGTCGTCCAGAAGGAGTCACCAAACGTTGGTGCAAATGGTTGGGGTATATATTGAGACGTCGGCCTTCGTGATGAACCATAGGTTGAGCTTGAAAGAAGGCTTTGTCGTTCTGGGAAAGAAAAGGGAGTGAGTTGATATAAATTCAAGATGGAATCTCTTTCTTACCCGGTGCCAAGATATCCAAAAGCAGTCGAATATCGCCTATAGATGGAGGTTCAATGCGAGGTAGATCAAGAGCAGGGTGTCTGCAGGAAGGACACGTCACAGAACCTTGTGTCAACCATTGATCCACACAATTTGAGTGGAATAAATGTTTGCAAGGCAAAGTCCTCACGGAATCCTGTTCTTCGAATTCTGAAATACAGATTCCGCAGTCCGACTTTCCATCTGGCGCGTCTGCAGCTGACCATTGGTGGACAGGAAGGCGTTCGTTGACCATTTCAATTGAAGCAATCCGGCGATTTTGAGAAAGCTGGGACAGACGGGACACAAGTTCAGGAGGCAATCGAGGCTGATGGCGTCGCTGAGTTGGAGACGGCAAGGCAGAGTTTGGCTGTGGAGCCTGGGCCAGGCGGGTAATTTGCTGGAGCAGAGGCCGTTGGACGGGTCGTGTGCGTTCTTGGTCTGAGTTTGAGTCCGAAAGCAAATCGGGGAACGAGTCCGCGTCCGAGTCACTTGGTTGTTGGTGTTGTTGTCGTTGGTGGTGGTGTTGGATTGGCGGGGGATTTGCTCGCTGAGTTGGTCGAACGGCGGAAGGCGGAGCATCGGAGTCTGAATCAGAAAGAAGGGCCGGCATCTCATCGCTTAAGTCGCCGGAAGAGTCCGCGATTGGATCGTTGGAGGGAACAGTTGCTGAAGGCTGCATACCCTCAACAGCCTCAACTGCAGATCCTGACAGCCTCGATCGCCCGCTTTCTTCGGCTGATGATGCTTAACTGTCGCTTCCAAACAGGGCGTATCGCATGCTACTCTGCTGTGCCCGTCGTGCAAGCTCACCAGCGTCCATCCTGTATACTTCGGTTCAGGCAGATTAATTCCCCAAATAATAGAAATCATAAAGAATTATTTAAATATCACGCGTTCAGCTTCCAAACTCTCGTAGGTTCTCCATTTCAATCACACGCCAATCGCTTCAAAATAGCAATCCCAGCTCCAACAATTTGAAAATGCCCACGGTAATCATTTCCTTCTTTAGAGTGCTTCTCATAGACTGGTGTTGCGAAGTTGATTGATTGAGTCCAAGTAAGAACCCCAGGATCGCACAAACATGTGGCATTTCTTGTTTTTTGTTTGTTTTTTTGATCTGCCACAACGTCTTTCAAAGTATATTATGGTCCTTAATTTGAAGGGAAGGAAGCAACCCAAATATCCTTCCATCAACCCCCTCACCAACGTCCACCACAAGTCCCTCACGAATCCATCCCACCAGCACTTCCACAGCAATAGCACACCTCGCACCAAGCGTCTCAACCCCCAACACTCCTCCCACAAAATCATCCGAGTCACTCAACCTCTCCGAAAGATCTTTGCGCACATTCTCCCACGCGTACACAATAAACTTGATCACACCGCCTAATTTCACACTCTCCCTCCTCTCCCTCCGTCCCTTATACGCGCCAATAACACGGTCATACACGGTACGCGAGAACGAAACGGGTATAGAGTGTGGAAGCTGAGTGTTTCGCGTCGGTGTGTCTGGGTTCCATGTGTTCCAGTCTGTGATGAGATTCTGTTTGAGGGTTGAGTAGGCCGTGGGTGATACGGATGTTGGTTTTGGAGGTTGGTTTGGTGGGAATGGTTTGAAGGAAAGAGGGTTGGCGTTTATGGTTGGAGGGTTATAGTTGTTTCTTTTGCGGTTGCAGCTGTTGACGCGTGAGTTTGGGTGTGGGAGTTTGATGATGGGTCGTTTTGAATGTGGATGCGGAATCGTGCTTTGATCTTCATCGATAATTATCACAGATTCATTATTGGTATTACTCTGCAGAGATTCGAGGCTCTGGGGACGAAAATGAGCCTCTTGAAAGCTTCGTTTACCAGTTGTGGGTAATAGATCATGTGACTCTGAGCTTGCGCCATTTTCGAAAGGATGTAAATCGATTTGATAGATTTCAGACGCGATTGAATCTCTTGACTTTTTGGATTTCCTTCTCTTCTTTCGTTTGTGTTGATTCGACTTGATTGATAATCTGAAGATTCTGTGACAAGAGTTTCTTTGGAAGCTGACGTTGCGGGTTGATTGTGTTTACGGTAGTGTGGCTGAGGTCGCGGTTGTTCATCTGCGGCAATAGCAACTGAGGCTGGACACGGGCGGAGGGCATTGCGTGTGATTGGCAGATTGATTCGAGGGCGTGTGACTGAGTTTAATGACGACACAGTCTTTGACGGTGACGCCTTTCGCCTTTGTTCGGGCTCGCTTTCCGAGTCTGATCCGTGCACGACAATCACAGCGTCGTCTTGAACTTTGAGTGGGCGATGGCGATGGCGTTGAAGTCCGTGGTTCTTGAACGAGCGAGTGTGTTTCACTTTCGGCACTGGTCGGTACTCACCGTCCGAATCGAGACAGAGCACTTCGTCGGTGTCCGTGTCGGAATCGCCCATTTGTGTCAATCTGTTATGGTGGCGTGGTGAACGAGAACAAATAAAGAACTCAAAAAGTAAATCCTATTCATCATGCCAAAAACTAAACCCGCACGTGGCTAAATATGTATAGATCCAAAACACATAAGAAATACACACAAATCTCAGCTATTCACAAAACTAAATGAATTTACTTCTTGGCAGCAGCCTTCTTGGCCACAGGCGACTTCTTGGCAGAAGTAATCTTCTTGACGGCAGCAGCCTTCTTGGCAACAGTAGTTTTCTTTGCAGCAACAGTCTTCTTGGTGACGACTTTCTTGGCAGGCTTCTTGACGGCAGGGCGTCTGGTGCTAACCTTCTTCACGCCAACCTTGGCGGAAGCTCTCTTTGCAGTCTTCTTTGGAGCCTTTGTTGCGCTGGCAAGGTCTTTAGTCAAGGACGCTTTAATCTCGGTGATTCCAGTTCGCTGAGGACAAGTTAATAATTGGTGAAAATATTGAAGAGAGCACACTCACAGCCAAGTAAGCCTTCTGCGCTGCATCGTATGCGGCCTTAAGTTTCGCGGCCTCATCGAGGTATGGCTGTATGGTTGATGTCAGAGGTCAATCCATCCAAAAACACGGAACGTGACGCGTAATAATCAAGTTTCCAAATGAAATTGGACAGCTCACCTTCTGGTCCGCGGCAGAAAGTGCTTTCCATTCTTTGCTAAACAAGGAAACGTCTTTGACTGCTGATCCAGTTCCACGCTTAAGATCACGCTGCTTCTGAGAATACAACATGTAAGCTGAGAGAGGTCTCTTTGGAGCACTAGGATCGGCAATGACTTTCGTAGTTGATTTGTTGAGTGCCTTCTTGAGGGCATGTTGCTTCTGCTCCAGAATCAAGTCTTGAGGAGTACGAGCGGCAACAAACTTCTTCACCGCAGCTTCGTAGTCTTTGTTTGCCTGAGCGACCTTGTCTTCGTAAGGCTGTTTTTTCAACAAGTGAGTTCGGACAAGTTTTGACGCACAACCAACAACAACAACAAACAAAAAGTCAGCACCTTCTTGACGGAGGGCGCGGCCTGACGCCACAGCGAGCCGAGTTCCTTCGCAATGGCGGCCGACTTTGGCAGACCGGTGAGCGCCTTGAACGACGGCGATTCGGACAAGTCCTTGCGACGGTCCGCCGAAAACAAAAAGAAGGCAGAAAGTGGTCGCTTTGGCGGCGAAACGGACGGCGCGCCGAGAAGTCGGAGTTTGCGGCGTGCGAGGGTTTCTGTGTTTTGATTGGTTTGTTGGTTGGTTGTTGGCGTAAGTGTCAGAATAACTCAAACTCGGACAACACGTACTTGCTGCATCCGCGGCTGTGGCGGTAGCACTCGTCGCCTTGGGCTTCGCAGCACTGGCGGCTGAGGATGCGGTGGCGAATCCGCGGGAAAGAAGTGCAAACGAGAACATGGGTCAGTGGTGGTTGGTTGGTGTTCTGTTTGGTGGGTGAAAAACAACCTCCCAAAAAAATGACTGTTATTACTATCACTTCCGTGTCCGAAGTATGTTTGCTTAGCCTCTTTCCTTTGTTTCATTTAATTACTTATCTACCCTAGTTCAACAAGCACACTGGCGGCTCAAAGCTGGCTGTTGTGGACTTTACCGCCACTTGGTGTGGTCCCTGCAAGATGGTGGCTCCTCGCTTCGACGCCCTCTCTTCAAAGTTCCCCAACTGCGTCTTTTTGAAGGTTGATGTGGATGACCAGAAGGTGCGTTGTTAGGCTGCTACTAGCCAAACACTGACAAAGAAACTGAAGGATATTGCTGCTACTCATGGAGTAAGAGCTATGCCCACTTTTATGCTCTTTAAGGAAGGTAGAAAGATCGAAGAAGGTAATCCCTTGTTGTTTAATGCGGCATTGCCACGTATACGACATTAAACTCATTCTTCAAACTTTAGTTGTTGGTGCGGATATCAACAAGGTCGAAAGATTAGTTACAACTCATGCCGCTGGATCATCTGGATTCCCAAGTTCTGGTGGTCGTGTGTTGGGATCGGGAGCCACAGCTGGAGGAAACAAATCATCTGGGGTTGCTGGATTGGGTGCTCAAGTCAGAACATTGGAATCCCCAACATATTCTCCAACATGTCTCCAATGCATCAGCAGTATTTGTTTATTGGACTCATGATCGGGTTGTTTTACTACCTCGCCAACTTCGGGAAAAACTAGATAAATGCGATTGAATTTTACTTTTCAATTACGGTCTCAGTAAAACAATGTAGCCTTGTTCACCAATCTCTTTTCAACCTTCTCGATGCCTCTCAACCAGGCACACAAACCCATCGCATTCAGTTTACCACCTTTCCACTCGTCCATCTTTTCTGCAGCTTCAGTCATCATTTCAACCGCAGCAACGCCAGCAGCTCGCAAACTATATTCAGCCTCCACATCCTCGTCATTCACGACAACGGCACCAAAATCGTATCCATCGTTCAACTTTCGCTGAATCTCCTCTGGAACAGTAATAACGCCTTTCTTACTAGATTTGAAACGATAGCTGGGTCTGCACCAGTGGTAAAAGGACTGGTCTTGACAAGCTCGGGAAACTTTTTGTGCACATAGTACGCGAGACGTTGAGCCTTCGTGTTAAATAAAACGTCTAGAAAAGAACATTATAAGTGGCCAGAGCTGAATGAATCACTGTAGAGAAACTAACCAACATCACCAACCCTTCCCACGTCCCCAAACAAGCTGGGAACGCATCCCCAAGCACCTTCACCAACTCTTCCCCCTTCACACCACCTTGACAAACCTTCACCAAAAACGCGCCAAGACTGCTATACCCACTTCCCACCAAAACACGCCCCACCTCATTCAACACCTCCTGAATCTTAACCGCAAAAGGCCGCAACGCATGATGCTCCGAAACCGTAACAGGAAGCGTAGGATGCTGCACCTCCCTATTCAACGGAACCCCAAACAACCCCGCAACATCACCCAACCCCAACTCCTTCATCCCAGATGCAGTAAGTCCCCCCGACTGCGAAATGTACATGGACATGACACCGAACCTTCATTACCACAAATACATCAGAAAACCCAAACCCCTTCAACACGAAAAAAGGGGGGAGCCTCACCGAACAGTATCAAACGGACCCCGCTCCAAAGCCGCCATAAGCTCCTCCCTATACCCGCTTCCAAACCCAAGCGCGCATGTGATACCAAGGACGTCGAGTTCTGCGGCTGGGGAGTCGAATTTCAGGGGCAGGGCGAAGGGGTTGTAGTCCTGCCGTCTGTGTAGGCTGTTGGCGTTAAGGTTTCAAGAAGGGATTTCAGGTTTTCGGAGGAGATCTGTTGATGTGGGTGAAGAGAGTGAGTGCTAGTTTGGCGAGTGAAGGGTGTTGTTGCATACAGCGATGCCGCGCGGCTTTGCGTCTCCATTGAAGAGTTGGCGGCAGGTAGATGCGGTAGTCTATTGGATATGTTGTGATGTATGAGTAAGTGATAGTGGAATCGATTGCATCAAGATTGATAGTTTTACATTGGTTGTAGTGGCAAGCATGGTTTGTTAATATTTAATATTTTGTTTTAAATCACAGATTCCTCCACGATACACGACTTTCTACACTCGCCATTGATAACCCAGCTGGAGAAGTACTCCTGAGGTTTTGGCTTCCTTTTCGGTACACGTCCCATCATCATCTTCACAAACCCTAACGGAACACCAAAGAGACCGTCCCAGCTAACGAAGGTTGAGTAGCAACAATTTCCCGACACTCCGTAACACTGAGACTGCTGATAATAATCGGATGGCGAAGTTCAATACGATTAGACTTTGCTGGAGAAGATTGAATTGAATTCGCCAATTTACGTGGAGGTTCAAGTGGCGGCACTACATCTGGAGCCGACGATGGAGGAGGTTCGCGAAATTCATCGTTGGTATCCACAGGTTCACTCGACGACTTGTCTACCTCATTAAATTCGTGCGGAGGCTCCAACGCAAAGTCCTCAACCGCAGAAATAGAAATAGTCGGTGTCATGGGAGCAAGTACGAATTCGGGTGTTCCTGGCTCCTCAAGTGTTGGCTCAGATGAAAATTTCGACTTGGCCGCAGCGGCGACATGACGTAAATCAGGAGCTGATTGCGATTGAATTTTACGTTTGCTCTTGTCACCTTCTCCACGAAGGATATCTGCCATCAACTTGAGACGGGGATTGAGTATCGGTGGTTGGTATCTGGAAACTCTGCAGCAACCCGAGGTTCAGATTCTTCCTGGTGGTGGTGATGAGAATGATGAGGACATGAGTTGCGTGCAAATCTTCCGGTACGGTCAATGATTCATGATGCAATCCAGGAAAGAATCCTTTTCAAGTGCCCCTGCATTAGGGACTTCCAACACAACGACGATTTCATGACTGACAGATACAGCTGGATGTTCCAACTTGGATGTACTCCAAACAACACTTCAACGTCTTCTTGCGTCCTCGCCCGCGTCCACGACTAACACTCCTCAACCGTCCTAAATCTGCAGTACTAGATGAAATCAGTGTCCGACTTGGTCGTTGAGACAACCGACTCGACGCGGCTACACGAGCACCAAGCTCCGTCTGTTCCACTTTCGTGCAGCAACAATCGATGGACGACGACTGGCAATAGAGTCATCGCCTATAGAGCTGAGAATAGAACTAGGTGCAGGACTTGGCATTCGCAGCGAAAATTCACTCACTGAAGAGTTGGCCGATGGAGCTCGTGAGTCAAATGGTCGATAGTCGTTTGAATCTCGAGGAATATCATCATGATTTGTCACTGCTGGAGTTTCAAATTCCGGACCAGGTGCTTTCGCTGCTTCAACCAAGGCTTCGACATCTTCTACTCCAAAAAGGGTGGAACAGGAATAATGGTGCTGAAGTTTGTAAACTCTCCTTCAAATTCCTCCGTTATGGTAATACAGTGCAGTTGTTTGATGCCAGAGACAGTACGAACTAAATATTCTGGCTCTCAGGAGGCTTCGAAGGCGAATTTGGGCTGAGTTGTTGAGAGCTTCGGGTGGAACCAGATGCACCAAGGGACCCAGATGATGTAGCATTAATAGAATTGCTGCTGGTGAGCGGCGATACATTTTTTCCCACAAAGTTGTCCAAATATGTTCGGTGAGCCTCATTTACCACAGATACATCCCCGAATCCAAAGGAGCTCGCACAGTCTGAGTCTCTTCAATATAGACTTTCAAAGTACATAAATTCGACGGCTTCATTGGTTGTACTATCGGGGTATCATGCCCAGGTTTTTTCTTGAGTTTTGAAACCATTTTGGAAAATCCTGGAAATACAGAAGCAGACTTTTTAGGAGTTGAAGAGTTTGACGTATTTTCAGGCAATACTGGCTCTACGATATCACTGGTGGATGCAAAGTGATCCATTTGGGAACTGTTAACTTGAATAAAGAGGTCGAGTTTCTCCCCTCCCGTGCATACATGACGATTAAGTTTCAAAGTATATCCATTTCCGTGCCATTGAACTGCACCAGGAACGTTGGCAGATGGCTCATTGGCGGAAGCAACAGAAAGCCGCCGCTCTTGTCCAGAAAGAGATGTTATGGATAGTTTCGATGAAATACCATCCATATGGGATGTCAATGGATTTGAGTCTGGGGTCTGTCCCACACTCGACCTCCCAATCATTGCTTCCAACGCTTTTGAGCTATGTGACCTCTTAATTGGCTCTTGCTGAGTTTGTTCCTGTTGCTCATTGTAAACAGAAGATACCGACGAGCAGATGGAGCCTGCACGGGACTCCGTCGCTGGTCGCGCAACAAGCATTCCAGCCAGAATTTTTGGTGTGCTGGGATTCACCCAGACTTCAATCGCCACACGACGTTCTGATAGAATTATTCCTCCTTTCCTATACCAGTTCATTGTACATTCGATCCAGTGACGAGTTTCTCCGCGACTGTTTGAACGAGCGCGTCAGGTGCCTTGATGTATAAAGAAAGAAGCTCACCTTCTCAGATCATTGACTGATGGTAGAATCAGTGACGCAGGGAAATCGGCCAAGGCTTCGTGTCTTCCGAATCGAAATTCAAAAGGAATCTCCTTGATTTCTCCGGGATGCAACAAAAGCTCTTCCGCGTTTTTAGATCCACCTCCGTATAAAACCAATGGCCTGTTTGTTGAAATAAATGAAGTAAGTATCCAAGTTCAACAGACAATGAGGAATAAGGGATTTGTCAATGGTTACACAGGACTTAAATGGGCCAGATCCATATGCACTTCCCCTTTGCTCGCTGGAGTGCAGGCTCTCAAGCTATTTTCACCATCATAACCAGTGCTAATACTCACGGTACAGCAGCGTGTAAATTCCATCTGCCCTTGAACTTTTGTCCGCGGATCCCTTTGTCTGACGGCGGCCGTACTTTTGTTAGGATGACTCCACATAGACGGACAGTGATGTGAGGAATCCGTTTTACTTGTGTAAGATTCTTGTGTGATAAACGAATAAGGCCCCTTATATGGACAGCATCAAGGCCTGGATGACCATGAAGGAAGGACGAGTCTTTCGGGTCGTTATCAGGTTAGGCAGACTAGAGAGGAAGAGGCAGCAAGTAACTCACGTCCGTCCAGCGGAACCAACTCAATCTTTGGCATTCGTTTTGTTTTGAACCAAACTTTGTTTTCGAAATCCAGATGGAAGTTGAACCACAGCCACCACCAGCAAGCTCAACAAGCAGCGCAGAAGAAAGACGGCTCATTTTAGAGCTTGAATTTGTTCAATGTTTGGCGAATCCAAAGTATCTTCAGTGTGAGTAGTGACTCATCAAGTGCTCAAGCTGATGGTTTATGTCCTCGCAGTCCTCGCGCAGCACAACTACTTCAACGACCCGGCTTTCATCAATTATCTTAAATATCTGCTCTATTGGCGACGGCCCGAGTACGCCCACCTCGTAGTGTGAGTTGAGATGTGTTCAACCCATTCATTCTCTGACACGTCCTCCAGATACCCGTACAGCCTTGAGATTCTCGAGTATCTTCAGCACGAATCATTCCGACGAAGCGTGGCCCTTGAAAGCACCGTCCATCTGATCCACACAAAAGAGTTTTTCCATTGGCAGCACTGGCGAGCAAACGAACGTGCAGTCATTCTCAAACAACAGATCGAGGCTGGAAACACGACTGCGGCACTGTCAATTGACGAACTGAAGGCGATGCTGCGCCAGAGCGAAACCCAATAAACTGTTAAAGTAACTTTTAAACAAACAAACAAAGGACAAAAGTAACTTCTTCAAAATGAGTGCCTACCGCCGCCTCCTCCTCGAACACGTCAAACCACGCACAACAGCGACCGCCCAGTTGCTCTGCCGAAACGCAAAAGTGGCCGAAGTCAGCGCCGTCGACGAGAACTCGTTCGTCGATGTCCTTCTCAAGGCCCTGTCCTCGCTCAATGTTGTTGCATTCGACTCGGCCATGCGCCAGGTGATTACCCTCGTTTCTTTGTGTGTGCATTTGGGCTTGTGCTCACGTGCCGCCGTGTGGGATATCGTAGACAACCGCCACCTCAGCAAGCCACGCGTTCGTTCGTCTGAGACATGCTTTGACTCCAGAGGCTATCCACGACTTGGCCGAGGAGACTATTGCTTATACAAAGGACGTGAACGACAAGGTTGCTGCTCTCAAAGACGGCGAACACACTTATGAAAACACTTTGCTTCCATTCGCTGAGGAGGACAAGCTTCTAACGCCACTTGCAACCAGCTTTGATTTCCCTCAGCACACTTCTGCCAACAAGGCATTGCGTGATGCTAGTTCTGCCGCCGACACGAAAGTCTCTGCTTTCAATGGTTTGTAGTCAAGTACTACTGTACCCGATGAGTCACTAAGAAGACATTGCAGTCGAAACCTCTATGCGTAAAGACGTGTTCGCTAGCATCCAAAAATACGCTGCCAAGAAGGAAGTTCTTGCTGCCGAAGACCAACGCCTTCTCGACCGTTTGATCCGTGATTTCAAGAGAAACGGATTGGACCTCTCGGAGGAGAAGCAGGCACGCATCACTGCCATCAAGAAGGAAATGAGTGAATTGGGTATTCAGTTCTCAAAGAACTTGGGAGAGGAGAACACGAAACTCCACTTCACCAAAGAAGAACTGGATGGTATGCCAGATGACTTTTTGGAGAAGCTCAGCAAGACGGAGGATGGAAAGTTTATCGTTGGCTTGAAGTACACGGAGGCTCCACCAGTTTTGAAGCTCTGTCACGTTGACACTACTCGTCAGGCGATGGAGAAGGCTTTCAACTCCCGTTGCAAGGATACCAACACAGAGATTCTCGAAAAGCTTGTTAAATTGCGTCAAGAGCAGGTGCGATTTCAGAAAAAGTCAGAAACCAATTGTAACCTTTTACCAAGGCAACAATTCTGGGTTTCCCAAACCATGCATCTTACATCCTTGATGTGCGTATGGCTAAGTCTCCAGAGACTGTTCAATCATTCTTGAAGGATCTTAACAAGAAGCTTCAACCACTCCTGGACTCCGACCTCGCAGAACTTTTGGCACTCAAGAAACGAACCAAGGAAGCACGTGGAGAACCATTCGATGGAAAGCTTAACCAGTGGGACATGGGTTACTACTTGAACTTGATCGAAAAAGGTGAGTCTATCTTAAATCATAGTTATAAATCGTTAACTTGATCAACAGAAAAGTATCAAGTTGACCACGAAGAGATCAAGCGTTACTTCCCTATCCACATTGTGACCAAGGGACTTTTCGAAATTTACCAACGTTTGTTGTCCCTCAAGTTCAGACAAGTTGAAGACGCTGAGGTCTGGCACGAAGACGTTAAGATGTACGCGGTCCACAATTCAAGCGACGATTCGCTTGTCGGATATTTTTACATGGACTTGCACCCTCGTGATGGAAAGTATGGCCACGCTGCCGTCTTTGGACTTCAGCCACAGGCCGAAGGGCAATTGCCAGTTTGTGCCCTTGTCGCTAACTTCTCCAAGCCAACTGCTACTACTCCATCGTTGCTCTTGCACTCCGAAGTTGTCACGTACTTCCATGAATTCGGCCACGTATTCCACCAGCTTTGCTCCAAGGTGAAGCATGCTCGTTTCGCTGGAACTGCCGTCGAACGTGATTTCGTTGAATGTCCTTCCCAAATGCTTGAAAATTGGTGTTGGGAGGGTGAGACCTTGAATATGCTCGCCGGACACATTGACGACCCAACTCGCAAGCTTCCTTCGGACCTTCTTGAGCGTTTGATCAAGAGTAAGAATGCCAACAGCGGATACACAGAAAATCGTCAGCTTCTCTTTGGTTTGTTTGATCAAGCGATTCACAGTGGGACTGGGGAGGATATTCGCCAGGTTTGGCCAAAGATGCAGCAAGAGATCATGGGAGTTCCAACTACGGAAGGAACTTATTTCCCAGCTGCGTTTGGTCACTTGGCTGGCGGTTATGACGCTCAATACTATGGATACATGTGGTCCCAAGTCTACGCGACTGATATGTTCTACGCAAATTTCAAGGAAGGAAACAAGCTTCTTGATCCAACTGCTGGAGCCGCATACCGTAACGAAATCTTGGCTGCTGGCGGATCTCGTGATGCGATTGAGAGTTTGAGACTCTTTTTGGGAAGAGAGCCAAGCCAGGACGCGTTCTTGAAGAGCAAGGGTTTGTGACTCGGATCAAGCAAATTGTAAAAGTAGTTGGGGAAAACAAGCGTTTTATTTGCTATTCAGAAATGAAGAAATGATTTTGGGGAAAATGAATCTAATTAGTTTTAAGAATGAGATGAAGAAGGGATTGTTCAAACAACTGGAGCCTCAACAGAAGATTCAACAACGGATTCTTCAGCGACTGGAATAATTGGAGCAATGGTAGCCTGTTCACGACGTTCTGGGTGTTCCATGGAGCAGAAACGGAACCAGCACATGGTGTTGCGACGAACTGGAACAACTGCCACCTGAGCTTCAGCAGCAGTTGGAGTAATAACATTGTCGCGACGTTCTGGGTGTTCCATGGAGCAGAAACGGAACCAACACATGGTGTTACGACGGACTGGAACAGTAGCAACTTGCGCCTCGGAAGCAACTGGAGCGATGGAATCACGACGTTCTGGGTGCTCCATGGAACAGAAACGGAACCAGCACATGGTGTTACGACGAACTGGAATGGTAGCAATTTCGGTATTCGCGGCAACTGGTTCAACTGGAGCAATAACACCATCGCGACGTTCAGGGTGTTCCATAGAACAGAAGCGGAACCAGCACATGGTGTTGCGGCGGACTGGAACAACAGCAATTTGGGCCTCGGAAGCTTCGGATGCAATCACGTTGTCGCGACGCTCAGGGTGTTCCATGGAGCAGAAACGGAACCAGCACATGGTGTTACGGCGAACTGGAATAGTGGCAACTTGAGCTTCAACAGTGATCTCAGGTTCAGCTGAAGCAATAGTAGCAGTATCACGACGTTCTGGGTGTTCCATAGAACAGAATCTGAACCAACACATAGTGTTACGACGAACTGGAATAGTAGCGACTTGAGCCTCAACAGCAGCTGGAACAGAATCGCGACGCTCAGGATGCTCCATGGAACAGAAACGGAACCAACACATGGTGTTACGACGAACTGGGTGAGCAGCAGCAACATGAGAATCCGTTGGCACAGAAGCTGGAAGAGCCAAAGTCAACTGGAAGACAGCGAGGAGGAGGTACAAGAATTGCATGTTTAAGCTTGTGTGTTTGTTGTTTTTGAAGAGGATGTTTCTGGGAAAGAGAATTGATGTGACGCGAGGATCCAGGCTTTATACTAGTTTTGATTGCCGAAGCGGCATCTCAACGGCACGAAATTGTTGTCAATAGGCCAATGGTTCCTCCCCTTTTTCTGATTGGCTGATATTTTTCGAATCAAATGGGTTAATGGCACCCCCTCCCAAACAACACATGCAACGAAAATTGAGCATTTGCCGCATGACAACACGGAAAAGCCCTCCCCTTCATTGACACATTCTTCCTCCAAAAAATGTTCTTTCTACTGCGTTACTGGGACTACGCCTCGTTTCCAGATGTCTGGCAAACCCGTATGAACCGAGTCTTTGTCATACAATGCGCGATCTTGATGGCTTTCTGCGTCTTCCGCCGAGACGGTGCGAGCAAGGGCCGCCTCGGTAGTGGGAGTCGTTGGGTTCCTTGTCCGAATGCGCCAGCGGATCATTGGATCTTCAGACAATTCAAGGTGATGCTGTTGGCGCATGTTGTCTTCTATGTCTTGGAACTGAGCTTGACATCGATGCTTCGTGTTTATACTGTCGTTGGTGAGTTGCATCAGTATTCTATGTTGAAGTTTCTGATTCTGTGGTTGGTAGGAGTTCATCACATACTGGGAATCATGATCGCAGGCGGACTTGTACTTGATCCAAACGGAATCTGTTTCATCGTCGGCATTCCGTTCTTCCTTCATACTCTTTACTGGGCACTTGATGGGCAGTTCTTTTTCCTGCTTATATTCTACAACTTCAGCATGCTGTTGGGGGCAAGCTACGGTTTCATTACAACTGAGGGACTTGACTTTGCTGCTCGGCCAGTCAAATACGCCACAGTTATTTGCGTTTCCTGTATCAGTTTGTTCTTCAACAACTACTTCATGTATTGTCATGGATTGATGGGTGAATATTGTTTGACAGTCGATCCATTACGATTATTTGGGGTGACGGGTGGGGACGAATTAGATGTTGTTGTTAACAACCTGGGAGTGAAATCGAATCAAGGCCCGTATCGCGGAGCCTTATTTTGGGCAATGCTATGGTATATTTGCTGGATGGCAGTTCTCATTGTTTGGGCGTCTCGTATGAAGGAAGTCTGGCGAAAGAATCCTCCTTCATTTGCTGTCACCCAACCATACCATCAACTAGACACTGACTGTGAAGCAGCATTAATTGAAGACAAACAAATTTAAGAATCACATTTATAAAATCAAAATAAAAGTCAAAAAAACAACAATTCAGTATCAAGCAATATGAACAGGCTGCAACCACTCTCCCCAACTCAAAGCACTCTCAAACTTGTTTCTTCCTCCAGCGACATACTCAGCGATCGAATCAGCCAACACCACGGCATTACGACTCTCATTCACGATTCCAACACCCATGTCAACAGTAGCACGTCTCAACAAGTACCCAGGGTCTTGAATACTCTTGGCCCTCTGTCCGTGAAGCGCAAACACAACACTCACATCGTGATCCCTGAAAATCTGTACAGCACGTTTGCGGTCAGCCAAGTTGGTAATTCCTGCCTCCCCATCAAACAACACAGACTCAGCATCGACAACCGACTGAATGGCCTCACGAGTAGCTTCAGTATCCGTAACGATACGGTATCCAACACTCGAGAGACGGCTTGCAACGTGCTTTAGGACCTCTGGATCCGTGGCATCATCACTTCCAAGCAAAACACTCGACGAAAGCTTTGGAGGCAAGTTCTTGAAGTTGGTATGGTTTGAGAGAAGGGAGGTGAAGTAAGCCTCAGACAAATCACGCCCGAAACAGGCAACTTCTCCAGTCGATCCCATTTCAACACCCAACACCGGATCAGCACCAGCAAGACGCGTCCAAGAGAAGATAGGGGCCTTAACAGCTTTGTAGTCACGAGGAACAGTCATTGGATCCTTCTTTGGTACATATTCTTCAAAAGAATTGTTTGTAATCGCAAGTGATGCAATTTGAACAAAGTTGACGTCAAGAGCCTTTGAGATAAAAGGAAGCGAACGCGAAGCTCTCAAGTTACACTCAATGACCTTCAAACTGAACTCAGTAGACGGTCCTTCAACAACAGGTGGACGAGTAAGAATCAACTGCATGTTGTACGGTCCTGTAATCTTGAACGCCTTGGCCACCTTTTCAGCAATGACTTTACACTGAGAAACAATCTCTGGAGTCAATCCACGAACACCGATACCACCAACACCTTCACCCTTTTCTCCTTCATACACAGGGGAATCACAAGTGTGGCATCACCAGAGTGCACACCTGCATCCTCCACATGCTGTGAAACAGCATACACGAGCAACTTCCCGTCATTCGCAACACAATCAACATCAAGTTCCTGCGAACCTTGAATGAATTTGGTCACAACGACAGGATGGTCTGGTGAAACATCAGAAGCCAAAGTCAAGAACGCTTCCAACATCTTGTGGTCATGTGCAACGTTCATTGCAGCTCCAGACAAAACATAAGATGGGCGGACAAGAACAGGGTACCCAACTCCGTCTGCAAACTGCAACGCGTCTTCAACGCTCGACAACTCTTTCCAAGCTGGTTGATCAACACCAATCGAATCCAACACTCTAGAAAACTTTTCACGGTCCTCAGCGCGGTCAACATCGACAGGAGAAGTACCCAACACTTTCACACCACGCAAGTGAAGTGGCAGAGCAATGTTTTGAGGCAACTGCCCACCCATCGACACAATCACACCGGAAGAGTGCTCCAACTCATAAATATCCATAACGCGCTCCAAACTGAGTTCATCAAAGTAGAGGCGATCACATTCGTCAAAGTCTGTTGAGACTGTTTCGGGGTTGTAGTTGACCATAATAGTCTTGGTGTTGGACTCTCTCAATGCACGAATGGCACCGACGGCACTGGAATCAAATTCGACACTAGATCCGATACGGTAGACACCAGATCCAAGAACCATGACACCCTTGTCTTCAAACGTGACATCATGAGTAGACGCATTGTAGGTGGTATAGAGGTAGTTTGTGTCAGCAGGGAATTCGGCTGCCAAAGTATCAATCTTTTTGACGAAAGGTGTAATTCCAAGCTGCTTGCGGTGGAAACGAACAGCAGGCTCAGTGGATCCAACGAGTGCAGCAATTTGGTTGTCCGAGAATCCGAGCTTCTTGGACTTAATCAATAATTCTTCGGGAATGTAGGATGCATCCAAAGTGTCGGCTTGACTGGAAAGTTTTTGGAGGGCCAGTCTGTTTTGGTAAATGTTGTCGAGCTTGTGTAGGAACCAACGGTCAATCTTGGTGAGTTCATGGATTTCATCCACAGTGTAGTTGTCCTCCATTAAAGCTTTACCGACAGCAAAGAGACGACGATCAGTTGGAACAGAAAGAGCCCTGTCGAGATCTGGGAAGGGAAGGGACTGGAAACCAGAAAATGATGGGTCAACCATACGAATGGCCTGCAATATTGTTAGCACTGGCTGGAAGGTTCAGATGTGTAAAGAACAAACCTTTTGCAAAGACTCTTCAAATGTTCTACCAATTGCCATAACTTCGCCAACACTCTTCATACTGGATCCAATTTCTCTACCAACGTGTGCAAATTTGGCCAAATCCCAACGAGGAATCTTGACGACGACATAATCCAAAGAAGGTTCAAAGTTGGCAGTAGTAGACTTTGTGACAGCATTTCTCAATTCAGGCAACGAGTAACCCATGGCAATCTTGGCAGCAACGAAAGCGAGAGGGTATCCGGTCGCCTTGGAGGCTAGAGCAGAAGAACGCGAAAGACGAGCGTTGACTTCAATGACACAGTATTCCATGCTGTATGGATTCAACGCATATTGGACGTTACATTCACCAACAACTCCAAGGTGACGAACAATCTTGATGGCAGCAGATCGAAGCATATGGTACTCGGCATCATTAAGAGTTTGACTGGGTGCAATAACGATAGAATCACCAGTGTGAATTCCAAGTGGATCAAAGTTTTCCATGTTGCAAACCGTGATACAGTTGTCTTCGGCGTCACGGACTACTTCATATTCCAGTTCTTTCCATCCCTTCATTGAACGCTCCACAAGAATTTGAGGAGAGAGGGAAAGGGATTGAGTGGCAAGAGTGCGAAGAGCATTGGCATCGTCAGCAAATCCGGAACCAAGACCTCCAAGAGCGTAGGCGGAACGAATAATGACAGGGAATCCAATTTGTTCGGCGGCGGCAATAGCATCGTCGACAGTGTTGACAGCGATAGACTCGGCGACAGGAATATTGATTTCTGGATGATGGTGTAAGACATCAGTGACTGGCAACAAATGAATAATAAAACCAACCTTTCAGGGCACGGTTGAACAAATCACGATCTTCAGTAAGCTCAAGAGTACGAATGGGAGTACCAAGGACCTTCACATTCCACTTCTTGAGTGCACCGTTCTTTTCAAGGGCAACACCACAGTTCAAGGCGGACTGACCACCAAAAGTGAGTAAGATACCATCAGGACGTTCACGTTCAATGACAAACTCAATGTATTCTGGGTTGACAGGGAGAAAGTAGACCTTGTCGGCAAGACCCTTTCCAGTCTGGACTGTGGCAATGTTTGGATTGATGAGGATAGTGAAAACGCCTTCTTCTTTCAGGGCCTTGATTGCTTGAGAGCCTATTTCGAAGTTTGAGTGGAGGAAGTGAGCATGTGTTGGCAACCAAGCAATCAGTTGAGAGGAGATAAGACAGAGATAAAGAATCAACATGTACCAGAGTAGTCGAATTCACCGGCCTGGCCAATTGACAAACCACCCGAGCCAACGACGAGCACCTTCTTTGCCGGTGGCGGACGGCGCGTGGCGGGCGACACTTCAAAGTCGAAGGTTGGTGGCGGCGTCGTTGCGAAGCCGCGCGTGGCTCCAACGCCAACGCCACCGCCAACGCCACCGCCAAAACGAGGAAGCAGCGCAGACACGGCCGCCGCACTTGGTCGCGGGGGCCCCGAAGCGGCGGCGGCGCGGATCGCGGAAAACACTTTGAATGGCGATGTGGATGACGACATTAGACAACGATATTGATGGTGATTCAGTTTGGAGAGGACTTGTACACTTGGGACGAGATGTACTAGTGCCATTGAAGTGGGAGGTTAGTTTTGTTGGAGTTGGTGTTGGTGTTGGTTGGTTGAAGTCGTGTTTGTGGCCAAGAACAAAATGCTGTTTCCCAAAGCGCACACTTACATCTGCTGCGGTGGTTTCAAACGCGTGCTTGTATGGCATCAATCAGTGGATCACTTTCTGCAATGATGCGGGGGTACTACTTGGCTGAGGTGGGCAAAGTAGTGGTTTCTTGCGAAAGTTGTGAAATCGATTTCTGTTTGTCGATTTCGAGTGACGTGCAAAAAAAGCAGATATGCCCAGATAACAACCTCTTTTTATAATTCTTCGAATTCAAATAATACGCCACACGTTCGACAGGTTTGCTGAATAACTCGTCCACTACTCCTAACAATAACACCCTTATTTTCGTATTCATGAACATGCTCCTGATCTTCCTGCAATTTCATCCACGTGCTTGTCAGTGTCTTTTTCCGCAATTCCGTCAATTTGGCTTCAAATTTGGCCTTCTTCCTTGCTTGTTTCGTTACACCTCTTCGTTCAAACTCTTCATCCAGCTTGTCAAGTGATCCCCACTTCTTGATTGCGAACTCTTCAACCTAAGAGAATTATAATACATGTAAGACTCCCTGTCAAAGTATTCCAAATCTACATACATGCATCCGCAGGTATAGCAACATACTCGCATATGTATCTTTATGAGGATTCTTTTTCATCCAATACGGCAGTTTCTCCGTGTCACGCAATTCACTCTCTGTGAGCAGGTAATCTTCGCGAACTTCCGTCTTTGTTAACAACGAATACTTGTCCAACAAGGTATTCTTGCACCTATAACAAGATTATCAGATTCTTCGATATTCCGTCTCCTCCCCATTGTTTCTAGTTACCGTCGACAAACGAAAACCTTGTAATGCTTGAACAAAACAGCATCCACATCCAAGCTGCCACATTCCGCACACACGGATCCAATTGGAACCATCGCTTTCTCTTCCTCTGTGGCTTGTATACTGGTCTCCACCAATAAATCACTATCGACGGGGATAAAGCCGCCTCGGGTATCATGCATATTCGTCAAGTTGTACTCGCAATAGTCCAAGTTGATCCCGCGCTTCTTTCCATTCTTTGAGTTTCGATTTGAAGATGACGACGATGACGAAGAAGACGACGAGGGTTTTGAGGCGCTGCTGTTTGGAGTTGGCAGTTGTCGATGACCAGATGAAACGGCCGAGGCGGAAGCGAGGCGAGACTTCAAAGGCGTTGTTGTCTTTGCAGTTCGCGAGACCCGTTCAAGCGCTAATCGACGGTTGCGGGCGATAATGTCGTTCGGGTTCATCTTGTCACTTTTGTGTGGCGGAGTTTGGCTCAAACTGTTCAGAATCAAGAAAAAACAAGATAAAATCATGAATATAACAACTCTGAATCTTCGAAAACACAGTTCATTCAATTATTATCATACCAACTTCAACAAATTTCGAACAGCCACAAACTCAACCCGGTACTCCCTCCCACCTTGCTTCCTCACGTCATCCATATACATACTCAAACATTGTCCCAACAACAAAACAGCCTCCTCCTCAGAATGTACATCCAACCAATCAGAATACGCCAACTCCGTCCACCCAAACGCCGCAACAGGCAACTGGATCAACGGGTGCGCCCGGACAATCAAATGATGCGCAACAACAACTTTCGGAATATCAGCGGTATGGTGCGCGGCGCTGACTTGGTTCAAATCCAAGAACAGCAGCTGTCGGAATGCTCGAAGACCTTTATAGCTTGTCCCCATTGCGGCGTCCAGTTTGATGCCTGTCGGTTGGATCCACTGGTTCAATGCAAACTCGAGTTGCGTCATGTCGGTTGTGAGTTTGAGTTTTCCTTGTTCTGTGTTGAGTGGGCGAATTAGACTGGCTTGGCGGAGGAAAATGTCAATCAGGCGAGTTCCCACAGACTTATACCTGTGTTTGTAGAGTTTAGTGAAACCAAGAGAACTTTCAAGAAACCATACCATTCTTTGGTATCATCCCCACAATGGAATCGCATCATGATTTCACGCTGCACCCAACGAAGCTTGGTTCCAACTTCAATAACATACGGGCTTAAACCAGGCTCTGCAGCTTTCGTTGACTTGTTGAAGTCCTCCTTATGGATTTTGGCAATACTCAATTCGATATCCCTCGTCACACCAGCAACCAATGGTTCAACAACAGATTGGATAAGCTTTTGGACAGCCTGATATCAAAAAGTTATTAAATATGTCTGGTCGAACAATGAAATCCAACCTCAACAGAGTCAGTCAAAACAGACACAATCTGTTCATCCTCAAAATCATCCATAATCTTCCAAACACCCTCAGCCAACGTCCACAAACAATTCACAATCTCAATATTCAGTAACTGCGAAGGATTGACTGGAGCGTTTCCACCCGGAATAGTGAAAACAGTGGAATCATTCGCAACACAGTGCTCACTTCGAATAGAGTACATATTGATAGCTTTCGTTGCGTTCTTAGAAACGGATTTCAAGAGGTGTGGATCGAATTTAGAAATTTCAAGTTCCCTATTATAATGCCTTAGTTAATCAGGAAAAGACTCGACAAAATAGAGCCACCTTGAAATAGCTCGAAGTAGTTTTTCGACATCATCTCTTGTCGCGACGGTTCTGTTTCCAGCTATGGGCTTTTCGGGGAAAGCTTGGTTCACAGGTTCCAACAACCGGGCGAGACTTTCTCTTAAATACGCCGTCTCAAACGATGATAGAGCTTTCAGTAAGACAGACGAGTCTGAAACAAAGCGGCTCGCTTCCTCAGATACTGCTGATTGAGATGACGAGGCAGGGGTAACAGCACCAGAGACATTCGTGACCGTGAGACGACTAAACAAGTCGTGGAAGAGACGAAGAAGTTTTGGGTACCCAACTTGAAAGATTTGGTGGAAAAACGAGGAGGCTGAGAGGAATATGTCAGAACGAATGTAACTTGATTGTTGTGATACATACACTTCACGGCACTTCGAATTTCTTTTTCAAAGTTCAGAGATACCATCTTCCAGAAGTATTTGATGACATTGCCTTCCATAGCCTGAAATACACGTCAGCAAGTCTGGACGTAGGAAAATTTCCCCAAACCTCTGAAACTTGATCGATATAAGCGGCTTGACTCAATGGATCCTTCTTTCTCGCCAACACGCGTTCCAGCAGATATACTCGAACTGTGTTGTCATACACGATATCCATGAGCCCTTCTAACCGCTTCCACAGTTTAGACGTGTAAGCTGGTCCAGTCACGTTCACAAGTTCCACGCCCTTCTTTCCTTTATCTGTAAGTGCATGTTGGTCTATACGTCGAACCAAAGTTAGTATCCAAGAATTCGCATACGCGATCCTTCCCACCTTTAATTTCCTTGCTCAACGTTTGCACATTCAAAGCAGATTGCGTCTCTTTTGAAATAACATCCAAAGCATCATCAATCAACGACTTGGCTTTGGAAGAGACCAAACCAATATTGTAAAACACCTGCAGACCCGCTGCAATTTCAGCTTGATTCTAGAATTTCAGTTTTAAGAATTATAAGAGCTCCATGCAGGGTATTCTCTTATACCTGTGTTTTAAGTCCTTCCAATAACTGTTTCTCGCCTTGCTCCAATACCAAGCTTCTAGCCGCTTCTACTTTGACAACCTCAGGATCCACAACATCGATTCCACTTAAATCAGCTTCTTGCATCAGAGTTTCTGCCACAGCAGAATAAGTTTTCTCCCAGCATAGCAACATGACACCCACCAATTTCTTTGATACAAAGAGCCGCTTTCGGTAACCCCGACGTTCCTTCTTCCTTCAAATGAAGCTCCAGTCTTCGCACCAATCCCAAAAATCGTTGAACGTGTCGCAGGATCTCATTTCCAGCTTGCATAAGCTCCAGTTCATCCGTTTGATCTTGAATCTGATTATACGTATCCCGAATTTTCGTCTTCACTCTAACGTGTATAACGGGTTCAGAGGATATTGAGTTTTGAGATGTGAATCTCACCGATTGAAGGATGAATTCGCTGTCGTGATTCCTTCCTTGATTGTGGCAAGAGCAGTTTCGAGGTCATCTAGTCCAGTGACTTGTTCGAGAAGGTCTTCGTAATGGGCTGCCACCTGTTACATTGAAAAGTGTTGGTTTTCTGAGTGTGTTTGTGTGAATGAATTCTCCAGTCTCCATGTATTAACAGCCACAAGGCTATCTCATCGATATCTCATTGCTGAACAGAACGTCATGGTGCAATGACAGAAGAGAGAGGATAAGCGCTGACCTGGTCATGCAATTCTTTGTTCAAATGATCAATGGAGAAACTCAGTTTCGACAAGGCTGTAGCGATATCTGTGCGATGAAATGACTTTCCCTCTGGCGCCTGAATGATGCGGTTGGCGTATTCAGCGGGGTCGAACGAGTCATCTATAAAATCCTTGTACTCTGGGCCAGTAGAGGGTCAGCACGCCCTAGCTGTACTGAATCGAATCAAACCTGGATTCGCCAAAAGAGCTGTTGTTACTGATGTTCCTGCGGTGGAGGTAGAGGGAGCAGCGGCAGCGGGGTCAGGAACTGGCATTTCGGAGAAAACAGAAAGAAGAATGTAGAACACTGCAGTTTATTGTGTTAATGAAGTAGCATATCGTCCCAGCTTCTGCTTTTTTGCCCAATACTTTGATTCATCTGCACTCATGTCATCTGTCGCCGTTGACGTTGTTTTTATGCTCGCTTCTGTCATGACGGTATCTATCTCCTTCTTTTCATCAACACTCATGGGTATACTTTCGGATTCAGCTTCAATTTTTGCTGTAGTGTTTGCGAAGGATGTCTCAAAGTCTCGGAATGCATCCCGTATGTCCTTCAAACATCTAGAGAACCTGTCAGAGAACCACAAGCTCGACTGCAGTAAACTCACGTTTCTAGGTCTTTTGCCATATTCTGTCGCCGTTTGATTTGAAGTTCCATCAAGAGTTTGAGAGTGTCGCGGGCCTGATGTGGTCGATACCCATTCAACAGATAATGCATATTGATGAATATAAGCCTAATATGTTCTATTTTGATGAGATACTAAGCAGGAATTTAGCTTCGAATTGGTATAGTAAGCTGAATTGCACCTCTTCGGGACGATGGACGAGAACATGTTGCAGTTCCAAGAAGTTGAGCAGTAACGAGTGATTCAGAAGTTTGAGCTCAGCCGCACGGTCTAAGGCATCGACTTAGCGATAGAGCAAGAGAGTGGAAAGCACGCACCGAAGCCGGGAGCGTCCTCATCGCCAAACAACTGTTCAATGCCCATCTCACTCAGCTTTGGAGCCACGTCGCTCAGCTAAACACACAGAACACAGGTGAGTTCTCCATCTAAATAAGCAGAAACAAAGAGGGCACGCACGCGCTGCTGGTCCTCAAAGACAGTGTACGCGCCAACGCCCGGGCCGAGCGGCGGCGGTGGCTGCAGAAACGGGTCGCTGGCCTCGGCAATCGCGGCTGACGTAAACCGGCGGAATTGCGGCGGTGGCGGTGGGTACTGGAGCTGCAGAGTCGTGTCGCCCATGTGTGTTTGTGGTTGGTTGGTGTACAAGAGACAATTGATCCAGGAAGAATCAGCGGAAGAATGTTGCGCAGAAAACAACAACAACAAGCTGCCCAGAGCTCTCGTAAAGGTACACAAGCTGCCGCCTTCTCAACTGGCTATACTGTCGTGGGTTCAGATCATGACATGAAATCTGGGAAGCCGGCTCTTTTGACAAAAGATCAGATGCCGCCCTGGTACCAAATTGATTCGTTCATCAACACTGGATACAGGCCAATTATGCCCTCATTCAAGAAATGCGTCGAGTCTCTATTCTATATCCACAACGAAACGGGCAGCATCTATACACACGCGATTGGAGTTCCAATCGTTCTTGCCCTTGCTGTTCACTCCTTTGGTCCAGTGATGCATCACCTGGAATTGACTGGCGTCGGTTGGGAAGATATTGTAATCTTCTCAATGTACCACATCTTCCATCTCATATGCTACTGGAACTCGGCAGTGTTTCATACCTTCTGCTGTCACTCTCAGACAGTGAACCACAATTGCTTGATGGCTGACCTATTGGGAATCTGCGCAAGCCTTTCAGCCAACTTCTTGGCATACATGTACTATGGGTTTTATTGTGAGGAATCAACCAAGTTTGTATACATGTCCTGCTTCACAGCCCTTGCTTGCGCAACGGTAGGATTCTTTAATAATGAAAGACAACAAGCATAGCATCGCTAAATTCCTGACGTTTTCAGGTTGCAGTCAACACATTCAAAAGATTCATGGACCCAAAATATTCAATTCTACGCATGGGTCTATTTCTGGCCTTTGGATACTCAGGACTTATTCCAATGGTGCATATTTTGTGGAAACATGGGGTAAGGTATTTTATGCATTTGAGTTTTTCCACCAACACCCAAATCACAGCTGGAATATACTCAACGTTCCCTCGGCCTGAACTACATGCTCCTCATGGCAATCACCAATACAACCGGAGCTGTTTGTTTTGGTTTCAAGATTCCCGAGCGATATTTTCCGATTACGTTTGACTTTTGGGTGAGGCAAATTTTGATTGCCCTCACTTTCGTTAATTAGATTTACAGGGCAACTCGCATCAAATAATGCACGTCATGGTTCTGGCTGGAAACGTGTTCTTGTATTTTGGCCTTGCTGAGTCTTTCCGTTTCTGGCACACATTGAATGGAACATGTTCCGTCGATATCGGCAGCATGAATGTAACATCTTATGATCCGTGGTTCATTTAGAATAAATAGAAAAGTAAAAATACTGCCACACAATTTGAGGCTGTGTTTTCATATTCTCCTTCAGAAGTCAAAGTTCTACCCAAAACTTCTCAAGAATGTCACAACTTCTACCCGTCCCACGGACGAAAGGCATACTCTCCATCACAGTGCATCAGACACGACCCTTTTCATTCCCTCTACAAATGCATCCGACTCCCCCTCCCTCAACACAGACAACACCCTTAGGCTTGCCAAGCTTGCATCCCCTTCGCCGCCTCCGCGAAAACCAGCTCTCCTCACAAAAGAAGAAATGCCATCATGGTACCAAGGCGAATCATTCGTCAACACCGGGTACCGACCCATCATGCCATCTATCCGCGACTGCCTCTCCTCCCTTTTCTATCTACACAACGAAACAGGCAGCATCCTCTCCCACGCCCTCGCAATACCAATAATCCTCGGCTTAACAGCATACACATTCGGATCAGTAATGACAAGACCCGATCTCGTGGGCGTTGGTTGGCAAGACCGGGTTGTGTTTGGAGTGTTGAGTGTGACCAATTGCCTTTGTCTATGGAACTCGGCAACGTTTCATACGTTCTGTTGTCACTCGCATTCAGTTAATCATAGCTGTTTGATGGCGGACTTTGTGGGGATTGTGATTAATATTGCGGGGTGCTTCCTAGCTTCAATGTATTATGGGTTCTATTGCAACAAGCCTGCACAATTAGGTTATATTGTGTTTGCTCTGTGTTTTGGACTCGCGGCTGTAAGTGCACTCTGGGGATGCTTCAACTTTTTGTGGCTCAACCAACCATGCTAGGTCATTGTTAACACATCAAAGCGTTTTATTCATCACAAGTATATGGGTCTACGGCTGGGAATGTTCATGGTTTTTGGGTTCTCTGGAATCATCCCCATCCTACACATTTCGATTGAATATGGGGTTTGTAATTGCTTAGATGTAGAAATCGAATTAACGAAACTTTATTTTGTAGATTGTCTTTACTCAACGTGCGATGGGCTTAAACTACATCTTTTTGATTGCTGGGTTTGCTGTCACTGCAGCCATCGCATTCCATTACAAGATCCCAGAACGGGCTTTCCCCAATACATTCGATATTTGGGTAAATATCCCTAGTTCATTAATCCAAAGCTCATCTAATATGCAGGGAAACTCACATCAAATAATGCACCTTTGTACATTCGGAGTGATGCTTGTACATTACTTTGGCGTTTTGGAATCCTTTCGCTTCTGGCATTCATTAAATGGTGATTGTTCTCTCGACGCAAGGACTCTCAACCTCGACAAGCACGATCCCTGGTGGTTTTGGTGACCTGATTCAAAACTTCACACGAATCAGAGAGAATACTATTCTTATAATCCCTGCAACATAGCAATAAATACTCGCATCTCCCATATATACACTTTCAGTCTTGGACTTTCCTCCGTCGTGCAGTCTTTGACGACACAAACTCAAACACCTCCGTGTGCGCTTCGGCCATGAGACCAAATAACCCAAACAGCTGCACACTCCAAACAGCAGTCGACCGCCGTGAAGCAGAGAGAGTTAAATCTCCGCCGTTAAAGTTGGAGATTTCAATATCCCCCGATTCTGGGTTCACAGTGATCAAATGTGGATACACAAGAGTTGTCGTGGCTGTAGTTTCCGATCCTCGATTCCTAGAAACTTGGGTCAAGTATAACGTAATCTGGGAGGGAGCGTGTGAATACACCATTGGTGACTCAACAAAATCGACACGAACATTCATGAATGCGATACCGATTGATAAGACTGAGAACGGAGGGACCGGTTGATTTGAGGTTACGGTTGCTGTTGCGTCTCGGCGGAGGAGAAAGAAGGTGAGAGAGTTTGCCTTTGAAGGTACACGTTGAACAAGCGCAGGAACGGACATTGCTGGCTCGCCAAGTCCAGAATTCGCTTTTTTATGAATGAGGATTGCTCGGTTGGTACTTGAAAAGTGTGCGTGGTCAATAGTGTATTCGAACATCACAACAAAACAAAATGGTAACTTTATGGAACTTCAAAAAATCAGGGCACTGCGAGAGGAAATGAGCAATCAGAGGATAAGTGCATTAACAACATTCTTGACAGCTTTAGAGTTTGGCACAAGATCCCATCCAGAACCCAATGCCTGCATCTTGTAAACTGCGTTATCGCCTCCAACACCAAAGATCGGACCTCCATAATTCATTTGCGTGGTTCGAGACACACAGCAAGAGTTTGCAATGTAAACCCAAGGTGCAGTCAGTGTTTGCTTTGAGTAGAGGTTGCCATCCGGCGCCGTTCCAAGAATCACGCTATTCGAAAGAACTGTAATATCAACAACACTGCCTGAGTTTGGAACAAGGATCCAAGGACTTGTCAATCCCACACGCGTATACAATTGATTGTCGAGTCCCACTCCTAAAATTGTTGTCTGATCACCGAGAATATCAATGCTCTTGACAGCTCCAGAATACGGAACCTGCAAACACTGATTTGCTGCAATCGGAAGAGTCGTACATGTATAGAGGTTGTTGTCCATTCCTACCATCAAAAACGATTTGTTTGGCAACTGAATAAAATCAATCACATTGGGTCCTTGAACTTGAAGCCACGAGTTGGCGATATACGACATTGGTTTCCCCCAAATTGAATTATCCATACCTATTCCAAACAAAACAGGTGCTTGGAACAATTTCGTGATTTGTACTACAGAAATGACAGTCTCCGATCCCTCAACCTTCGCCCAGTTTACTGGATTCAAGTTGACAGTTTTATACAATGCCCCGTCACCACCAACTCCAACAATTGATCCGTCCAAGAAAAGCGAGGTTCGTGAAACGCAACAAGAATTAGGAACATAAACCCAAGGCGTATCCACAGACTGCTTGGTGTATAAAGTGTAATCCACAGCTGTACCAAGCAGAACTTCACTCGACAAGACAGTAATGTCTAAAACATATCCCGATCCAGGAACGAGACTCCAAGAACCCGTAATCGTATATCTAGTGTACAATTGGTTGTCCATCCCAACACCTACAAATGTCGACTTATCAGAAAGCACGTCAATGCTTTTTACGGCACCAGATCCAGGTACTTGTTTGCATGGAAACCAAGTGGAGATGGTGTTACATTCGTAGAGGGTGTTGTCAGTTCCGACGAGGACAAATATACCATAGGAGTATTGGTATACGTCAATCGCTTTAGCGGCGGTGGCCAAGTAATTCCACGGCGATGAGAGTGTTGCTTTGTACCAAAAAGTGTTATCACGAGCGATACCAATCAGTTGTGTTTGAGTTGGGCTTGAAGTTGACGTAGTAGTAGTTGTGGTCGTTGTAGTCGTTGAGGTTTTACTTGACGTAGAAGTGGATGTAGAACTTGTTGTAGTACGTGAAGTCGTCGAAGTCGTTGAGGAGGTGCTGGATGTGGAAGAAGTTGAACTTGACGATGTTGAACTTGAAGTCGTGGCGGTTGTGGGAGATGAAGAAAGAATAGTTAAAGTGGAAGTTGTAAAAGAAATGACATCAACAGTTGATGTCGCTGCCGAAGAAGGACCGCTGGACCATGTCGTGAATGCAATGGGTGGATCGGCATTTGTCGCAGCGCAAGTGATTCCAACATCCATAGTTTGTAATCCATCCAATCCAAATATTTCAATTGTGTTGAATAAAATCGCGTGGTGTCCCAGGTATATATCTAAATCAAGAGAGTTTCCCACTGAACGCAATCTATACCATAGGGTTTCAGTCGTATTAATACTTTTCATTTTGAAGGACAATGCAAAGCCATTTCTGTTTTGTGCAGAGCCAAATGCACCGTAACTGATGGAATAAGGGTCTAAGTATACATTTGGAAACACATTAAATGGCCCCGGCATACTTGTGAACTGTTCAGTGGAATCAAATTAGTTCAAACTTTTTAAGTTTTTCCCTTGCTTAAATTATACTTGTTCGATGTTATCAACAAGGCTAATTGGGAGTTGCTATCAAAGTTATCTTTGTGCAAGATGCCTGCATTGAAGTCAAGGGGTGCATAGATTATTCCTATTGACACTTGAGCCTGTGCAACAAAATTCCATGTTACGTTAAAAGACTGACTCAACACATTCAAGTAAGATTGAGCTGTTGGTAAATCAGAAATTGATGCAAGAATATTAGTCGGAGTAGCAGTTGCGGCAGCAGCAGATTGAGAGCTTAAAGTAAGAGGGAGAAAAGACGGGCTTGCATTTGTGACTTTAATTGTTGCTGTTGGAAAAGGATTCACAGGAGCCGATACATTCTTTCTCGTATTCGCCAGTGTGACAACAAACGTGCAGTTTTCTGGTGGTACAGAAGGAGTAGTGTCCTTAAGAATGAACACAAAGGAGGCAATGGGAGTTTTGAGGGTGAACACCCTCACTTCAAGAAATCTCGGAAACCTTGACGGATTTGAGAGCACGCCTCCATATGCTGTTGCAGAATACCAAATTTCATGGATGGCTTTTCTTGGTCTATTTAGATCGTACCTGAACGTATTAGAGACAGTGAAGGAGATCGCAGTTCCAAAGGAGGTTGAAGACAAATAGATATTATCCACAATCTTATCTGCTGAGGCTGGAGGGACAAAACTTGCAACGTTAACAGCATAGCTTGTCTTAAATAAAGTAGGTTAAGATAGTCCGTCCATGAAGAGAAAAATACTTGCATCAAACTGAAAACGGCCCGTTGCATTAATCACAAAGATGGGGTTATTGACAACAGTGTCACTTGTTGGTTGGTGAAATACGGCGCCTTGAAAGAAAACGGATGATGGATCAATAGGTGTTGGCTCAATCCCCATGAATACAGTAGCGTTAAGATTCAACTTCCCTTGAACCATGGAGCTTTTGATATCTTCCAAGACACCAACTTGGTCACTGGTAGCTAAGAGTTGATTCGCATCATCGTTATTTGCAAGGGGGGCCAAAGTTGCTCCTGGTGGAGCAGCTGAAGCCGAGAAAACGTAATTATCTGCTGGTACATTGGCGGAGACAGTGATCAAAGCTGGCTGCCCAGATGTGGTAAGAGCAGTCGTAGCAAGAAGAGAGAGGAGCGCAAAAAAGAGCTTCATTCGATATTTTTGGGGGGGAAGGAAGCTGTTTTGTGATTCAGAAATGCCCTTCGTTTTATGCCACATTTTTGGAGATTAAATGCGTTTTCGGACTGCATGCGCCAACACTGCCTCCTGCATCCAAAACAAAGCTATGATTCCAATGAACCTCTCTTTTTGCATGTGCCGTTAAGTATGTGACAAACTCGAACTTTGATGTGCACCTGGTTATCGGACTTCCATCACCACTTTTCTTGGCATCAGAAAGCACGATCATCATTTGGATGTCCGTTGATTAAATAATATAAATTTCACTTAATGGACATATAGTATAGTTCCATCTGCCAAAAAAAGCAAGAAATGCAATTGTTGCACGGTATAATCCCTATTTTTTTATAAATCGATGAGTCCTGAATCAAATATACCAATACAGAATAAAGAATAGTCAACTGTAAGAATCAGATTTACACTCAAAGTCCCAACCCAGTGCGTAGTTGAAGAAAGAATCTGTCATGGCTTATTCTTAGTTCTCCAAACGTAACATTTCTTCGTAATACTACACCATTTTACATCAAAGATTTATTTCAAATTATTTACTAGATTCCTTTAACATATAGCGAGTATGAGTTATTCACATTTGTCAGGAAAAAGAGGATTCCTCATTTGCGTTTTTAAAGTGATTTAAACTCAAAGCCTCAATAACAGTAGGTGCTTTTGGTTCAGAGAATCGGACTTTCAAGTTCGGAGATGGTGTGTGTTGTTTTTCAACGCTATGGGTATCAGGTGACAGTGTTGAATGAAGAATAGGAGGAAGTGGGCATGGAGGAGCTTCGTGATAGGTTGCAGTCAAACTCAGACGTTTTTGGCTTGGGTGATGAGCTTCATCTGACAATGGAACTGGTTCTCCAAACTGTATTTCGTGTCTCTCTAGTTCGCCTTCTTCTTGGATATAATGAACGTGAGGAACTCGTTTGGGACTGTGCTTGTGGTGTGAGTTGAATGGGTTTTGCGGGCAAAAATAGACTCACTGAGGACTACTTTGAACTGACGCTCTTCCTGCAATATCATTCAATTCATGCATTTGAATTTCTGGTGGTCCAGCTTCATGATCTCGTTCACGGCCGTCGCGATTCGTTTTGTTGATATATATCGCGAATCCAGCCAACGCGAGAAAGACAACAGCCGCACCTGCGCTGATAACAATAACAACCGGATTGACATTTGAGGAGGCACCGATTTGGGGAGAGTTGATGCCGGAGAAGCCTTCAATGGAGGAGGGAATAATGATTCCCTTATGTCGAAACGTTTTGGGATCTTTTATAAGGACTTCAGTGGGCCAGATGGCGTGGTTTGGTGGGATGTCGGTAATTGAAGGCTCTGTAGAGGTTTCTAGTTTGACAGTTGAAGCTACATCAAGCCTAGTAGTTATAGTTGAGGTTGAGTCCAGCACGATCAAGTCTCGATCTTTCGAGCGAAAGCTGTCTTTCTCGCGTGCGTCAATCATGCGTTTGGAGGTAAATAGTGAGAACTGTGTCTTTCCCAGTCAGAGATTGTCATGAAAAGTTGTTGAAGGAGTGGCGCCACACATTCTGTCCTATTAATGAATTAATTGGCTTAAATAATTTTGTGCTAAGTCTGTTTCTTTGAAAAGAGATGGTGGTGGTCCCGATTCAATAATCTTTTAACAATTCCGGTCCAAGAATTCTGTCTTTTTATCATGTCACATTTCTTCAAACGAGGTCACAATGCCGCACGTTTGACACGTCTGCTCAAAGACACAGTCCCCCTTGTCCACCTTTTCCCCAAATTCATGGACATGATCCTTTTCTGGCCTCCTCCAGGTACTTGTCAGCGTCTTTTTACGCAACTCTACAAGCTTATTTTCGAATTTCTTCTTTTTCCGAACTGACTTTTCCTCTTCGCGTTTTGCAAATTCTTGATCCAGTTTCTCTAAAGATCCCCATTTCGCGATAGCGAATGCTTCCACCTGAATGATATTAAAATGCACATTCTTAATGAATTAATATAATGTCCATACATGCATTCGAAGGTACAGGAGCATATTGGCATAAGAATCCTTGTGTGGATTCTTTTTGACCCAGTAAGGCAGTTTCTCGGTATCCCGCAATTCACTCTCCGTCAGCAAGTAATCTTCACGACACTCTGTCTTTGTCAGCAACGAATACTTGTCTTTGAATTCGTCGCGGCACTTTCGACACACCACAACACCGTAGTGCTTAAAGAGGTCCGCACAGACATCCACGCTTTCACACTCGACGCACATGGCGTCGTTTGGAAGGGGATCTGAAGAGCGCAGGGGTTGGCGGAGGTCTGAGTTAGCCAGTTGAGACAAGTCGTCTGGCTGGTCCGAGAGAAGGAAGCCACCACGAGTGTCGTGCATAGTTTCCAGGTTGAATTCGCAGTAGTCGAGATTGAGGCCGCCTTTTCGCTTCGTTCCCTGACTTTGCTGTTGCTTCTGAGGTTGCTGTTGCTGCTGTGACGATGACTGCGTTGGCAGTGGTGGTGGGGCATTCACCGTTGCCAGAGCAGGTGCACTGTTTGCAATTCGAGCAAGAGCAATTGCGCGATTGTGGTTCGTTGTTGGTGTTCGTTCCTCAGTCATTCGATTGGCGTTTTGAACTTTCTTTTGACAAATGGCGACCAATCAACCACAGCCGGCAGTGTCGCTGCTCTTCAACACATCAGCGTCAACGGCAACGTCAACGTCAACGACAGGTCCGATCGCATTAAGGGAAGTCGATGGATATGCACGCACGGGCCGGCGGTTTCTCCTTGGTGCGCACGGTCATCTGGCAACCGAAGCACCGGCCTTTGCCGTTGCCGCGCCTCTGAGCGATACTCTTCTGAGTTTGCGTGGACGAGTTGTTGTTGGTGCAGGATTTGGAGTTGGAGTTGGAGGAAGCGGTGGCGGTGGTGGTGGTGGTGGTTTCAACGGCAACTCGGCCTCAGCCTCAGTCGTGTCGCTCGTCGTGGCCTTGTACTCGGGCGTTGAACCGCAGCCGCCGTCAAAGGTTGCTGCCCTGGACAACAACCTCGATCCACTCGATGCCGCCGCCACTGCCCCGCTCCTGCACGTGACGCCGCTCGTAAGTCAGCGCGTGCGTCTCGTGCACTACAAGAAGCCTGTCAAACTCTCTGCCGACTCGGACTCGCTCTTTGACTTCAATATTCCACTGCCAAACACTCTTCCGCAAACTGTCATCCTGCCAGAACTCGATCAGACGACAGGAAAGGCATATCTTGCAGGCTCTTCAACGTTCGTCTTTGTTGTCATCAAAATATCTTCTTCAGCTGGAATCGAGACTGTCATTAGTGGACGGGAAGCTATAATTCAGAAATTGACTCTAACACCACCACTCGAAAAAATGATCCCAGTGTCTGTCAAATACCATGTTCGTGAAAGTGAGTGTCGTGTATTCCTTTGACCATTGTTACGGTGGAAGACGAATGACTTCCACACTCGAAGTGGAATACTCATCATGAATCAATGAATACTAACAATCCAACCTAGTTACCGCTACAATCTCCCTCACGAAGTATCACAACATACTGCCTCCAATACCTGACGCAAACGGCAATTTACCCCCGGCTGATTACATCACGTTGAGAATCACAAATTGGAATCCTTTGCTTCGTCTCCTGAGAGCGTCATGTGAATGGACTGAAACCATCAAAACCGCTATTCCTCATCCTCCCACAAGCGAAAGTGATGAGCATTCAACATCGAAACCTCAATCGTTTTCTGTTGAAAGGACGTCGCGAACAATAGGATACTCTCATGTCGATATCAGTGAAATAGCATCCCCTCAACTTGGTAAGCAGAACTGTCTCTCTTCTAGCAAAATATTGACAGTATTCGTTTAGGCGGATTCCAACATGACTTTCCCCTCCCTCAATTTGTTGACCTACAACCCACAGTCAACGGCCACATTATTGTCGAGCACTGTGTAAATGTTGCGATAACCTTCTGTCGCGGTGATGTTCTGGATGCCGATATGGCTATTTCTTTCAGGCCAGTCTATCCAAAACTTGGTTATTACGTGGATACACTAGTACCAGGCCCATTTTCTCCCATAATTGTTGAAGCAAAGGGGGATGAAGTTCCAGAGCCTAGTAAGAAATGGTTTGGTGGGTTATTTGGTACTGCAGAAAGAGGAAGCGCAAGAACATCATCCAGTGAACAACCACCCGCCGTACAATCAGTAATTACGCAGTCTCAAGGCCCGTCTAGCGCTTGGTCAGCGAATTCTGTGGGAAGATCATTATTCGGAGCATTCCGCAGTGCCCCTGATGTCTCTGGTTCCTCAAATAGAGAAACCGCTTCTTTACCTCCTGCTTCCAATACTGGAACGACATTTGCACAAACACGAACTACCGGTGCATCGTCTTTGCCTGCGCTAAATGCTTCTGCGCCCATGTCGTCCTCAGAATCTTCAACGACAGCACAACCGCGAAAGTTTGGTGTGATTGGCGTAAAACGTGATGAAAACGCGCCCAACATATTCAACAGTCCGCCCATAGCAGCAAATGAAATTTCCCAGCCAACAAGTGAACCCACGGCTCCACGAACCGGATTTGGCGTTCTCAATGTGAGAAGGACTGATGAAGCACCATCACATATCAAGGGTCCCCAACTTCCTGCTGCATCTGCCCCAGTAGCAAGTACTGGAAGTGGTTTCAAAGTTCTGAACGTTCGGGCCGTGAATCCATCCACGTCACCAACTCAAACCCCAAGTTTTTTTGCCAACATCAGTCAAAAACCAGCGGCAGCATCGGCATCTTCGTCTATACCAACACAACAACCTCAAACTTTAGCTCCAGCTACAAAATCGGGTTTTGGAATCCTCCGTGTCCAAAGAGATGAATCAACAGGGTTTTTCCAACCTTCCACAGTAGCCTCTTTTGATCCATCATCGTCTCTGCAAGGTCCAACACCATCGCGAAATTCTTTTGATCCCAACTCGACGACGTCATCATCAATCCGACTCTTTCCTACTGGCCACCGTTTCGATACTGACGATGATGGTTCATCAACCGTGTCTCCTGTCCGCAATAGAACCAGTATAGGAAGTTTAGGTAGTCTCGTGCAAGAAAGGAGCGTTAGGATACAGCAGTTGAATACAAAGGATTTTAGCGGAATGGACACGACTGAAGCTGACTCGCCCTTAGAAGGAATAATCACGAGGTTGCCGACATTGATGAATCTAGATCTGTCTCACAGAGAGGTGGATTCAGGGAAAGAGACGAATGAAGCAGAGAAACAGTTGCAAGAACAAATCGTTGCGCTTCTCAACAAAACTTTTGAGTGTATTGAGGTTGCGAAGCGAGAACGGCATGATAATTATCCGTTTCTCAAGAATCATGAGTTTCTTGCTTGTGAGGTGGGAGACTTGATGACTATTTAGTAAGTTTTGCCCCTCTGTAGAATCCACGATACTTACGATTCAATTTAGTGATATTGGACAAGATGCAGAAAGGGGCCTTGTATGGGGCAAGAACCACCGCACAGAACAGAACGGATTCCTGCTTCCATCAAAACTAAACACGTCTGCACCAATCACTCTGTCCAATCATAAGTCAAGCATTCGAACGACTGCGAGTCAAGCTACAGTGTCCACAAGTCACTCAATAGGCCGGAAAGATACTTTGTCAGATATTCCGATTGACGTGTTGCGTGAGTCAGAATACCTTGCCGCTCTGCAAGAAAGCATTCTTTTGAGTCAAAGTCAAAAACAACAAGCGCATGTAGAGGAAGACGAGGAAGTCGCTGTTGCACCGAATGCAGGAGGTGGCAGCAGTAGTAGCAGCGCAGGTCCGTCAAATCAGAATATTGGAAGTAGTAGCACCGCTGGCGGTCCTTCTTCATCTTCCAGACCAAACCAGATTCTCGAAACTGCAAAACCGAAAATCCTTACATTATACCGAGGGCTCGACGTCAAAGCATCAGATGATGCTGGAGATCGCATAGAGACTGCATTGCATGACCATCTTGTGTTGGGCACATCCTCAGACTTACTCCACGTGCAGAAGGGTGATCGCGTATCATTCAACGTGAATTTCCGTGATGGAGAGTTTGTATATGGAAAGAATGAGCGGACTGGTAAAGAGGGTATGTTCCCAGTTGGCGTTTTGGGACCTTTGTATGGCGGGTTGGAAGCTTTATGAGAATCTTTTTTGTTTGTATATGTGTAGAAAATGAAAGTAATGCTCGGCTTTTCTTTGAATTGAAGTGCAATGAAATATTATTAGATTCTGTTATGGAAATACGCCATTGGATTCTGTTTATCACCAAAACCTGCCTCAATCAGCAATCCCTTTTCAATCCAGTCAGCTATAAGCTCCAGGACGATTGCATATCTAGCATTGACAACACGAACTTCCGTAATCCCACTGCATCCACCAAGCCATGCCATCTCTTGACCGATTTCGTGCCAATAGTTGGACGCCAGACGAACCAAATCAAACGCACGAACGAACGGATACGTGTGTGAATTTTCATACTTGGTCATTCTTTTGACTGTGGTATACGCTGCATCACTGAATGAGGTTGGGATATCTGGCATTTTTGAGAATGGAATTATTTCGGATTTTTCACACTGGATGTTCCATGCGTTTGTTAGACGTGTTTTAAGAATAGTTGACGAGCTTGATGGTGTTTTTAGAGGGACAGGGCTCGGTCGGAGTGGAATCGAATTTTGATTTGGTGTAGAAGTAAGTCTATTTTCCGACTTTCGACGGCGATTTCGACGGTATGCTGATGCCGTCAATTTTAAGTTATCTGGTTTTTGATCAAGATTAGGTGTGTTCGAATGTCTCGTATCCTGTTCAGATTTTTTAGTCCAGAACACTTTCTGTTATGGACCGAAAAAACTAACAATTGGAATCGCGACATCCATTTCAAGCAAAGTTGTTTCATAATTTTGAAGTCCTAGTGTTGCGGATGGAGCTGCAGCTAAATGTGGTGGTTTGACAGGTTTGTTGTGCAAGATTCCTTCGGATTCCATGACATCAGCTGGTTCAATCGGTGAAGCTTCACCATAGCGAATCCGTTTCTTTGTATGTGTGATGAGTTGATGAGGATAATATTCTTTCGCATCAACTTACCGATCCTTTTTCCGCGAGAACAGCATTTAGTTCCGCATATCTTTGCTTCATACCCCTTGCTGCTTTACGACGCCGAAGTGCAGCTCCAGTGGTGGGTTCAAGACGAACTGGCCGCTCCGCTCTCAACATTTCAAACACAGATTTTTGGTTTTATTATTTTCAAGAATAAGCGGGTGGGTCGTCAAAGCTAGCAGGTTGAGCTGAGCGGGCGAGTCTCGTAATCAACTCCTGTAACCTGATTCTGGTTCCCAGTTGTTCGATCTCTAAATCATTTTTGAGGTTGTCTGGCGAGAGCGACAACAAAACAGGGCCGTTTATGTCGTGTTCTAAGTGAATTTTTAAACATCTGGGAATTCATAAATATGGGAAACTCAACTTGCAAATCTGGCGACTATCTCCATTTGGATTCCTTGTCCTTCCAACCAATTAAGAACATCTTGTTCACTCCAGTCTTGAACATCAATAGGTTTGAATACCTCTTTTCCCTTTCCTTCATCGTCAATAGTTGGATACACGTTCAGTTCATTCCTTTCAGTAGTGACAGAGCTGAGTCTTTCGATTTCAGGCCTTTGAAAATCTTCGTTTGCACGAATAGGGCCATAAATTTCACGTTTTTCGTCCATTCCCAATTTAGTTGAGTGTTGGGCGGCTTGGAGCGATGTCATGGTGGAAAAGAGGGCGGGCTTTTCTCGGTGTGGGTCTATTTCTTCTGATATAAGCCCGACTTTTTCCCGATCAGGTGGGTCAATTATGGAGTTGGGCTCAACTAAATCGTGTGTATATTGTGCTTGCTCTGAAATCCACGATTGAACTCGACTGTTCACCACAACAGGAGGCATTTGATTAAGTTCTGAGATATTTGGGTCGGCTTCTTGATTTACTTCTTCACGTTCGTGGTGAAGGAAAGGAATGGGCTGGGATTGTGACGAAATTGGGGCCAGTTCAATTCGATTTTGCTCTGGGGGAACAGGATACTGTTGATCTGCTTCAACTATTCTATTTGACCTTATTATCGCTGGAATTATCTCAAATTCCGGTTTTCTGTTTGAGCTGATAAGTTAACAGTGTAAAAGTACCCAAAAACAACGTACTGGTGAGTTTCCACGTTCTGTACAACAATTTCATCCAAATCATTCATTTGGTCATGTTGGGTATGTTGAGTCTGGCCTCGCCTTCGATAGAGAAAAATCGCGAATCCTGCTATGGCACAAACAACGGCGAAGACTCCCACAACTATTCCGATTTGAGTTCCAGAAAACAAATTATCTTGATTATGTATTGGTGTTGTCGGAGATGGCGATGTAAATGGTATAAACTTTTGCTTTCGTGATTTTGGGTTGATAAGAATCATTGTTGGCAGAACAGCTGAAGTTGACGTTGTTGTTAAGGACTCAATAAGTTCCGTATTTGAGCTAGTATAAGTTTTCGGGATCAGATTCCAATCCGCAGTTTGGTAAGATGTTTCAGGCGCGTAGCTTATCGTTATAGTTTTCCAGGTGGTTTGAGCAGAAGTTATAACTTCTGAAGTTTCTTTGTCTAATGTATTCCAAGTTGGTAAGACTGAGAGCGAGTTTGATATTATGTTTGATGAGGTTGTCCCGATCACCTCATCACTACTGACGATGTCTGAGAAACTTAAGGATTTTATATTTTTCGTTGGATCAAAAGATAATGTAGTTGGCGTTGAAACCGCGATGGATGCCACAAATGCCTCAGTAGTGAATTCAACTTCAACTGTGGCAATTTTTGAACTGGAAGCCATATCAATGATTTGAGTCGAAGTTATCAGTTCTTCAGAGGTCATCTTTTGAGTCGTCGAAATAATTTCAGTGGCATGTAATGTAAGAGGCTCCACACTCTGAATTGGCGACGAAGATTCTGTTTCAGATTCTGAATTCATCACTCCAGTGTTCTGCTTTGACATCTTAACATCTGTCGCGGAAGGCACTGAGATATCTGTAGCTCGCCAGGTAGTTTGATCATACGTGTCGGACATTGATGGCGTTTGGAGTATTTGTTCTGTCAGCGAGCTCATAGGAGGTATAGCTGCCTGGAAAGTTTCGGTCACATATGGATTCAAGATATCGATAAAGCTGGGGGATGCTGAAGTCACTTCAGCTGAAGTAGGAAGTCCAAGTGTTATATCTTTCGATTGACGCGTAGAAGTAGGTGTTTCAGTTCCTTCACTGGATTCGAGCTCCAAGGTTTTAACTGAGATTGGTTCAGTAGCCATGAAGAGGAGTTGGTGTGGGACAGAGGCGCGTTTTGTTTTGATTGAGTTTGTCACAAAAAATCTTTGTTTGGGTCAAATATTTCTAAAACCAGTAGAAGATGATGGAGATAATAATGATCCAGAAACGCTTGCACGTCTAGAATTTCCCCCTGATGGTTGATTTACTGCGGTGGGGTCAAGAAGTCCTGAAAGTCTATTCACTTCCATTGAAAGTCGTGTCATATCATCCTTCTGACGTTTACTCTCAAGTTCTACTGTTTTCATTTCAGCTTCCACAAGATCCTCCAGTCTTTTGATTCGTTCTCGGTTTGTCTTTGCCTCTTGACGCAAAAACTTCTCCATATTCTTTAAACCATCGGTTATCACGTCAAGTTGATTTGAAAGACCAATAGCCTTTTGGGATATTTCCAGACTATCAGGAGATACAGTTGGAACAGGGACTAATGCCAAAGGTGATGTGGACGCTGCTACGTTTCCGCTAGCAGTAGCAGAACTAGTTTCTTTCGCTTCAGGTTGCTTCGATTTCCCTCCCCCAGTAAGGGTTGTCCATATTGATGGTCTTCGATTTCCAATAATGGCGTTTACTGCAGTGGTTGTTGCCGTATTGGCTGGTGGTACTGAAGTCATAATTTTAGATTCGGCCTCTGTTGGTGCAGGTTGATTCGTTGAAAATCGGATCAATTTATCCGAAGTGGGTGGAACTGAAGTGACAGAGTCTTTTCGCGATGGTAGAACGGGAGCTGGTGCATTTGATGTCGAAGACGCCGTCGGCTGAGCATCGTTAGTTCCGGTTGAAACGAGCGCCACGGCTGTTGAAGATGTATTTTGTGGGTCCGTAAATTCAGGAAGAGACATTTCCGTGTCTTCTTTAATGGATGGCTTCATATTGGTCCTTGCAATAATTGATTGCCGTCGACCAGAAAAGGCCGAAGGTCGCTTATCTATTTCAGTTGGAGGCATAGAAGATTGTCCGATACTGGGTAGAATGACTTTGTTTGGCTTTCGATCTTTACCCGAATCAGTTGATGGGAATGTCATTGAATCATCCAAGTCGATTACGATTTTAGAAGATGCCGTTCGTTCTGTTTTGACTGGTACAGCCAGTCCAAGAGTAGTTAATATAGTGTCCCATGTTCCTGGAGGCTCAGGAGCCTCATAGTGCTCATCCACATTTTGTTGCATTTGAGTTTTCTTTAGGGGTAATATGTCTTCATCATCGTCATTTTGTGCATTTTCCAAGGCTCGGCACGCCATCAACGGCCACCAAGCCGTCTTAACAACGAACTCTTGAGGCCAAGAGTACAAAATCATACTCTTATTTTGTAATTGTGCGTTGAATTCCTCTGTTCCGGGTTCAGCATTATCATCATAGTTAAAACACGATGGATAAACACGTCCTCTCCGCTTAGACGGTACGTCCAGATGGAATTCGTGCGGAGGATGGCTTGCTGATATTGTGTATCTTGCTGGCCACGGCCAAAACAAATCGAGGTCAACCATTATCCCGGCAATTTCAAGAAGCCATGCAGCGTTCATATTTGAATGAATATCGGCGACATTTACTGTCATCAAAGCAATAATGATATTCACCTGAACGAGTTTTGGTTAAAACGTTACATCGAAACTCGTCAGCATACCAAAAAGATTATGAAGCAGACGTAGAATAGAAATCTAATGACGAATACTTTTGGGTTCCAGTAGTAATCTAATACACTAAGAAGAAATGTAAGGGTAAATTGAAAAGCTATGGAACTAAACCTGTAGTCAGTCATAGCCATGGTCAAGACACTTTGCAGCGACATTCCAATAGTATTGAAGTGAGTCGATACACCGTTTTCTTCTCTAGAAGCCTCGTACTCAATGATATGAAATGCGATAGTAAAACCCAGCGCCATCACTCCGTATGGAATCAAAATTGGCAAAATATTCACGGATGCAGTAACCCACAATCTAACAAGCGGACCAACGGAAGGCAGTACTCTCAGATGACTTATGATTTTAACAGCACAAAAGATCAACATCAGTGCCATTAAAATAGGTTCGACGTATGATTCAAGATACAATCCGAAAATTACCACGTAGAGGATCGTAAAATGAATACCCGTGTCGACAATATTACTGGCGCTGTGGAAGTATTTCATTGGATAATCGTGCAGTTCTCGGATCTCTTGCATTATGAAAAAACATGAAAGAAATGCAACAAGGTAGCTCAAAGGTTTCACGTATGGTCCCATACCATAAGATTTGCCAATATTCTGTTGTTGAACTACAGCAATGCAAACTATTGCAAGACAAGGAACGTATATCCTACATTGATTTGAGTCATAAAAAACTGAATGATTCAATACTCACATCCATACGGCAAACTGAAACGCAAATCTAAGCCAAAACCTGCCTCTAGACCAGTGAAATTCCATCAATGCCCTCATCACCGGTTGCAAAGTGATTAGTGGATTATCTTCCGCGAGCAAGCGGATAAATGGACTTGTATTTGAAGAAAAAATGTGTCCAAACATTGTTTTGTGGACGGCGTCCGCTGTGAGTAATGATTCTGGTCCTGCGCAAATGATACTTTCGGTCTCCAAATCATCTTTCCCAGATCCGGCTTGCTTCAACATACCATCCATTACAAGTCTTGGCCAGACATGAACAGAACCAGTTCCTATACGGCGTTTGAAGAAAATGGCGTCGTAAAGACTTAGAGTTCCCAATCGTACACCATGAACCGGCTTCGCTCGAACTTCCGGCTCCACATTAGATCCGCAAGGAACACATCCTGGAATTGGTATACAAGACAGCTGCTCCAGAAACCACGAAGCCTCTCTTGGAAATCTCTTTGAAACCAAAGGAAGCAAGCAAAGTGCCTCTGATTTTCTGTACACTAACGGGAGGCAGGAAGGTTCCATCTTTTCATCTGGTTTCAAAAGTGACTCCAATAAAAGGTGAACAATATTTTGATGCCCAAGCTCGACCGCCTCTCGAAGTTCTGCATTTATGTCTTTTGGGACCCACCCCTTTTCAACCAAAGCCCAGGCAATAGTTGAAAGATTGAGACCACACACAGAGTGAAACGTCTGAGCGATAAATGTCGTGTGTTGAGCAGGAGTGATAGTTTCTGGCATAAATGACTCGCATGGATCACCATAAAACTCGATGAGTTCAACAACAGTGGATGGATGAGCACGTCCAGCCGCAGCAGCAAGAAAAATGAATATATAGACTGATGGTGCAACAAAAGCCATAAATTTCTGAGGATCTTCCGTGTCGGCATCATCATGTTCTAGCTGCATATCTTTGTTCAGTTGAGCCTGCATAGCCCGATCCATAACAAATAACTCCAATAAAGCCAAAAAGTGATCAACTCCTCTCATGGAGGCGGGAATAAATGAAGTTACAATGCCTTCCGACGTGATTTTTTCAGAAAGATTATCAATCACGACCCGAACGCACTCTGATTTTTGTGTATGGGCGGAATACTCGAGAATAGAGTTGACAGTGTTTTTGTCAAAGCAGTCTGGAACTAATTCCAATAGGGTTTCCAAGAATTCATGAGAGTTCTTGGTTTCTGTTTGGATGACGTTCAACACCGCCAAACGGGGAACGATTTCGTCCGACATCATATACGTTGAGGCCTTTTCTCGCACAATTGGCATGACTAGCCGAAGAATGATACTTCCAATGCGATATTTTGGCAGCAAGTACAAAGCCTTATACATAGCTGACGTTTTCATTGATTTGTAGTCTTCAATGATCATACTCTTAAAGTAGGAAACTGCATCTGTTCTCATCAATTCAAATTCTTTTCGATTCGCCTCCGACTCCTCGCTATCTTCATCAAGCTCAGGAATTTGTCCTAATCGGCCTCTCACGTTGACACCAAAACGCATCCAAACTTCACTGTCGGCTGCTACATCGCGCTGCTCTTCTTCGTCTGCATGAACTTCTTCAGCGAAAGTCTCAGCATCAATAGCAAATTGTAATGACTCAATATGATACAGTAGATTGTTGATTGGTTTGTAGTTGAAGCAAGGCTCTTTCAGCTGCTCAAGCAATCGCCGATATCGCGAAATACTCCATTTTCCAAGAGAATAGGTCGCATCTACGTATTCTGGAGCTTGATGATCTTGGCATCCTGGAGGTCGAACATTCTCGGCTTTAGCAAACGTCCGATGGTATGTTCTGATCACATCGCGTCGAAGTTCATTATCGAATAGCTCTAGAATACCACGATCGGATATACTTGGAAAAACCGCTTTAATTTATAAGATCAAGACGATGGAATCAAAAACCTGGCCGACCGCCCAATCTTTTTCAAGTCCGCCGCTGTCAGATCCGAACTCGACAATTGAGCCGTAGCTTCCACCATGATATGCACTTGGTGGCTCCCGCTGTACTTTCTGCTCATGATTACAGTCTGGGGCAGAGGACGAGGTGACGACAAGTGTTGACAATTCTACAGGAAATCCCCAGGAAATAAATACTTCTATCCCAGGGGAAAGAGTCGATTCGGCAGGAACCAATTCGAAATACCCACAAAACCAACGAAAAAACAGAGATGCCACGCGCAGTTTGGAACGGTGAGTCCTCTGATTGTGCTGCTCATATGTGCGTGTATTGATCCCACGTCTTAGGAGTTGTTCTCGCCGAAACAGATGCCTTTGAGACGGTCGAAGGTGGGTCATTGAATTGAGTGATCTGTGATCTTTAGATCTAATTCGGCTCTCTGTAGGAAACGTGTACTTCCCCGCGTCGTCGTTGAAGAAGGAGTACTTTAAGAACAGCACGACCACCACTGTTTGTGGCTGGAAGGGAACCGCGAACTGTTGAGTGATACAGTGCACTTGCCACCCTGATACTTAACTCTGAGGCAGACTACACCTTGTCTGTTAACGGAAAGGAGAATGCGGATGCTGCTTGGTACTATGCAACACCCAAGGACGCAGCAAAGAAGTGAGTTCATTTTGAACGATATGCTTTGAATTGCAGGTCCTAATCAACTGGGCAGCATCACGGGATACGTGGCATTCTGGAAGGGCGTTCAAGTTGAGAAGGATGCGTGATTATGCTTGGGCTATTGAACTTTAGTTGGAATAAAGCATGATTTGCGGGGCTTTGGTTCTTTGCCAGGGTCACAAGAAACGATTTGCAATTTGTTTCCCAGAAGACACAATCAATGTCACAGCCCACATCAAGGCTGTCACAGCCGGTGGTAACAACAGAGGCAGTTGTAGTTCCGACTTCAGTTGTTGCACCATCGTCTCCACTCGCACCTACCACAGCTGCTGCCCAGTCCCCAACTGCAATTGCTCCAACTACTACAACCACTACAACTACAACTACAACTTCTACAGTCGTGGCGTCATCGGTAGTGCCAATACCTCCAACTGCAGCAACTACAGCCCTAATCAAAACCACAAGCTCAACAACGACTACTTCCACAACAACTACAACCACAGCACAGCCCCCTGCAGCTCAGCCCCCACTAACCACAGCACAGTCTAATCCCACAACTACATCAAACCAAATTGAATCGTCGTCTTCCTCATCCACGATCCTCTTCTCAACCAACAACACAGGCGTGAACCACACTTTCGCCGATAACAATACAAACCAAGACAGCGCAGTGAACTACGGCCTGATCATTGCCCTAGTCATTATCTGCGTTATCGGCGTCAGCGTTCTCGGTTGGCTGCTGAAAAAATGGCTTCTGCCTACAAGCGAAGGCTTCAAAGCAAGGAGGATGAAAGGAATCATGGATCACCAACTGGACACCCCGCATTCAGGACCAGGTCACCATCCCGCGCATGACTTGGAACTCGGACCCTTTTTGAATGATCTTCCACCGGAAAAGGTTGTCACGCTGGCTCGTACAAAGTCTTTGGTGTCCAGAAACAACTCCATGCTGTTGAACAGTCTGAATGGAGGTGGTGTTTCAAGAAATAATTCGGTGAATCAGCCTTTTTCGGACGACTTTTTGATTGCTGGAGGGGTTGCAGGTGGTAGTGGGATCAGCAGTGCATCTACTTTGGCTGGAGGCAGTGCGCATTCGTCTCCGCATGCCGCTTATGATCCAAATCAACCGTTTTTCGTGGACCCATCAACCCCTCCTGGTTATCCCGCCGGTATTCCTCACTATGACCCATCAACCGGAATGTACTATATTGCCAACCCAAATATGACACCAGCTCAATATCAACAATATTACCACCAGTACCAAGCTCAATACTACACTCACTTTCACCATGCTCCGCCAGTGGCTCCAAATGGAGATGTTATGTACCCAACTATGCCGCACGCTCGACACAACACAGCACCTATTTTAGAGGAGCCACAGGTGGCTCCTTTTGCTCAAACTGAGAGCAATACCGCCGAAGGCAGCCCTCTTTTACACAATAAGCGCAATAGCTGTTAGTAAACCTAATAAATCATCATTTACTTTCCTTTTTTCCAAAAAATCTATACTATATATCCTAGAAGCTTTACACATTTGCATCTCTCGCGGATCCCAAACCCCACTGCTTCATAATATCTCTTTCGCGTTGTACATACACATCATCACCCCCATCGTCTTCTTCAGCACTTAATGTAAACATTGCGCCTCCCTTTCTAGCACCACTACTTAAAACCACACTTCCATAGTCCTCAACATCCTCAGAATTTCTAATCGATCCACGCGGATGCACGACCGCAAACCCAGACGAATTGGGATGAACATATGTGCTACTACTTCCACGACGTCCACTTTCATCCACATCATCTCCAAACCAAAGTGTTCCATTCGCTTGTCTTGCAGGAGACGCTGTTTGGATAGGGGACGCCGTAGCTGGTGTTCCAAGACCTGTTGGTTGATTCGTCGATGACGATGAACTGCTGCTTCCGAAACGGAGATTCAAGCTACGCAACTTCTTGTACCGCGATGTTGTTGGTTCCATGGAAGGTGGAAGTGGCATTGGGGCTGCCTGTGGAAGAGACTCGCTGTCGTAGTAGTTGTTGCTGCTTGGTGTTGGACTTGGGCTCGCGATTTCGGATGGGCGACGGCTGGATGATGATTGGGAAGGTGTGAACATGGACGATAGGGATTTGGATCGTTTTCCAAGCGATGCTGTCATGATTTTCTTGAATCCGTCGCGGATTCGGGAAAAGACTCCAGCGGGTTTGACAGCTTGGGAGACCTCTTCTTCGGTGACTGTGATTGTTGTTGGGGTTTCCTCAGTGAGTGTTGTGGACGAGGGGTCAGCAGTAATCCAAGGGTGTACTTTGATTGCGGGGAGTTTTATGCGAGTTTCCGGGTTCTTGTCGAGAATAGATGTGAGTAGGTGGCGAAGGTTGTCATCAATTGCTGGTTCTGATGGGAATGAGAGACTGATTCTTGAAATTTAGTAAACTTATCCATTAACGAATCAAAGAAACACTTACGGAGTCTTGCAAATAACATGAAAGAGCTCAAACTCAGTTGCAGCAATGAACGGAACACGTCCATACACCAAACAATACAGGGTAACACCCAAAGCCCAAACGTCAATTGCTGCTCCAATTTCGAGCAACATATCCCTGCTTTCCTCTACGGAACTTATATTGTCTACATCTTGACGAACACTGTACTTTCGTCTGTACCGCGCCATTCCACTCATGGAGGGACTGCCAGCAATCGAAGAAACAGACGACGATGGATACCGCTGAGTTTGCGCCACAACAGGCTGTTGCGGAGGCTGTACATTTGCAGAACCACTTTGCTGTGTAACATCACTACTCCCAACGCGACTCTTCTCCTCCGTCTGACTGTCGGAAGTCAACGAGAAGTCCATATCTAAATCATTGATTGAAAAGACGGCAGGCGCAGAAGGACCTGCTGAAGTCGGGGACGCGAGTTTCGCCTTGGCGAGGATCGGGCTACCTTCCAAGGAAGAGAGACCGGATGTGATGAGAGAGGCTTTTGAGACTGCTTGCGCAGGATTGGCGTATGCAAGTTTTGGACCGATTTCAAATGTATCTGGGGCAGTGGGTTCGGGATCGTGTTGTTTGTTATCTTGAGGTTGGTATGAGATTGGAGACGAAATAGTCGGGGTATGGGAGTGTTGTGGTTGTGGCTGATATAGTGAAGGAGGACCCATCGAAAAGGCAACATTGTCGGAAAAGCTTCTACCCGTTGCTGCTCCAGCTGATAGAGGATTCATAAAAGATCGTTTTGGGAACGACCTAGGAGTTGTACCAATCAAAGAAGGTGCTCCCAAGGAATTGGGAAAAGCATTCCCACCAAAAGAAGTGGCTTCAGTCATATAAGATGATGATGTCACAGACGTTCCTCCAAATTCTATAGCAGATGAGCTTAATTGCTTATCGCTTTCGCTCGAGTTGGTATCATTATTCTTGTTTTCGTCATCATCATCCAAGACTGCACATAATTCAGGTGCAAAGAATGCAGGGGACCCAGCCGTTTTAGCAAGCTCTAGATGCGTCGCCGCCAGACTTTCATTGGAATTCATGTCGATAAATACAGAGACTCCAAAGTCGGATATTTTTACAGTTTGCATGTCCTCTGTCCAAAGCAAGTTCGCCGGCTTGATATCTCTATGGATAATACCGTTGTGATGTAAATATTCGAGACCAGATATAACGTTTCGAATTATTCTGCGTGCATCGACAATAGTTAAGACTGGTTTTGGAGGATCCCACGCAGTATCTCTCCATTCAACTTCCCCACCGGGCATGTATTCCAGTACTATTTAGTGAATGAGTAAGCTACGGATTGGAAGTGTGAGATTGGAAATGTGAGTGGGGTATATCAGTCCTTTCAACTTCGACAGCCCGAGTTTATAATGCAAAAAACGTCATCTTCTATCCCGACAATCTCACTCAATACTATTGCACACCGTACCAATATAGATCTTTTCGGCATCAGGGTCATCAATCACCTCCCTGAAACCAACAATATTGGGATGACGAATCTTTTTGAGGATTGCAATCTCTCGTTTGACCTTTTCGAACTGAGCATTGTGCATAGCTTCCATCGCATTTGAGAGAGAGTTTACAGATGAGGCAGAGGAAGCGTTGTTTGTGTTTGAATTGTTTCTGAGTGAATGCGGGGAATGAGGGAATGCGAATCGATTGAAGCGTTTCTTTGCGCGTTTGTCTAAGATTTTGATAGCCTGTCAAGGAGGCGGGTGAGTACGAGGAAAGGGGAAAAGTGGGGCTACGAAGCACGCACCCACAGCGAGCCGTCGTCTGTGTCCGCCGCCAACTTGACTTTCCCGTGGACGCCGCGGCCAATCTCTTTCACGACGGCGTAGTTGTTGATGAGTTTGATTCCGGTTGCCGCGTCCTTCGCCTTGACCAGCTTTGTCGTTGTTCGTTGGAGCGGCGGCGGCGGCGGCGGCAACGACTGGGGCACTGCTGCATTCTGATTGGCTGCGGCGGCAGAGTGCGCAGTCGGGCTGTAAAAGGCGGCGCTCGACGGCGGCGGCTGCGACGGAAGTGGCGGCGCAACAGTATACGATGGCACCGACGATGGCGCCGCAGCCGAGAACGATCGCTGCATCGCTGTCGGTCCACTGCTGCTGCTGCTTCCATTGCCAACCCCAAGGGCAACCGGTGCCCGTTTCTTGAGAATTGGGGGTGCTGGTGGTGAGGTCATTTGTGGATGCCAGCGAATTCCAAAACCACTGCCAACTCACTGTGGGACGTATGGAATACAGCTAATGAAATACAGACCCATGTAATCAACACGCTGGATTAAGAATACTGCCATTGGTTTGGTGTAATTGGGTTATCCGCACCTATTGAAATATCATGACACCAACCTTTATCTACAACCGTGCTATGAATTATTTAAAAACATTCTAGATTTTTTTAATACGTTGATATACTAAACAGATGAGAAACGACTTCCAAATGATAAAGAGGTTTTCAGTTGGAACTATTGGATTTGTGGAAGTTGCCACGAAGCCAAAACACAGCGACGAGAATCACAACTACAGCAACGCCTACACCAATACCAATATACAAATTCTGATTGTTGGAGTAAGTGAAGACGGTTGGCTGATAAACGACAGCAACCAGTGGGTTCGGCTGTCCAGCAACACAAGTTACATTCGAGGCAGACTTTGAAATAACGTATTCTTCCTTCTTAGTCAATGTAGCTGAGGTACATGGCTCACTGTATTCAGAAACAATGACGCTGCTTGCTCCAGAAGTAACGTTTGCGAATAAGAATTTGCCGCCTTCCATTGGAGTACACTGGTTCGCGTACAAGAGAATCATTTTACGTTCGTCTTGGTTCCCACTGCATGTATTCACATATAGCGAGACATATGGATCATTTGTGAAAGCATAATTGAAAAACAAGCCATCCAATTCCCGGAATGTGCAGTATTGCTCGAATGCTCGGCCAAAAGGGCCACTTACAAAGCAGGATCTTTGCCTGCAGAGGAAGCTTGACTTTTGGGCAATGACCATAGGCGGTTGTGTGTTTGGAGGACATCCAACTGATGAAGTGTAAAGCCAAGCTGCACGGTCATTCACAACCTCGTATTCATAACACTCGGTTTTACCAACAGCTTGAGGCTGACCTCGAGTGATACTGAACTCGGGGCCGAGGAGAGTGTTACTGATCTCACTAGATTGGGAGCAAGTGGCATTGTTGTAGAGGCCAACCACAACGCTAGCATTGAATGGAGACGTGAAGTAAACTTTCTGGAATGTTGGGGTGGCAGTCTGGATGGCAGCATTAGGTTCAACAACAGGCACGCACTCATTAACACGGATTTGAAGTCCGCCTTGCAATGCACTGGAACACCCAGAGAACTGCGCGTTACCGGTACTCTGATAGTAAAGCTGCAGGTCTGACCCAAGATACTTGGATCCGATGGCATGGGTATCTCCATTAAAGCAGTCTTTCTTGGTGAACCAATTTGGATTTTGAGTGTTTGGACTACAACTTGTAGATGGGACAGTACACGGTACGGTAGAGTCGTAAGCTATACGGATCGGATTGGTCGCGCATCCAGCATCGGTGTAGTAAATTGTTGCTGTGGAGTTCATTTGAGTTTTTTTGGGGGGAGGGCTTGTGCTCAATGCTCTTTTTGAGCTTGCTGTTGGAGATGAAAGAGCGAATCAATCAAAGCATAGATGGAATTTTGATGTAAGGAGTTAAGTGCGAAGCTTTAGTGCTTGATCCAAGCGTAGTGTTGAAAGCTGTAAATACCCAAAGTACGATATATGAACTAACATCATTTTATTCTACAGTAGCAGATGTAGCAGCCTTCTTTTTCCGTGGTGACGTAAGAGGAATTTCTTCATCCTCATTATCATCCTCAACCTTATTCAAACCAACCTGCCCTAACTCCTGTGTCGCATTCTCCACGTCAATCAAATATCCTGTAGGCACACCACCTTCCATAGTAACTCCACTGACCCCTGCACCACCATTCGCTTCCGAAAGACTCAACGCCAACGCAAGCTGCATTTCATAATCCTCCAATACATACTTCTCGACTCCGAAAGCCGGTTTTCAAAAGCATTAGGTGGACCTTGAGGACTCGACGATAACAGGTCCTCGCCGTTGTGTGCACACTCGCTCGACTCACACTCCTGGATGTTGTACCGTACCACCAGGAAACTCAGATTCACTGGCTCGTCCTCCAAACACACTCTGTGCAGTCAAGACACTTGATCCTGGTGTGAAGAGCTTCAATGCAGCTTGTCGAGACGCGATTAAACTCTTCCCAAACGCTGTTCCTGCTTTTGTGCTTGGAGACGGTTGTGCTTGTGTCTGAGAGCTTGGGCTTCCCGCGCGTAAGGGTGTGATTGTTTTATCAACTGGCTTTTTGCTATTTGAAATATCAATCGGCGCGCTTGTGGAATGGGGAGACTCCTCGCTGCTGGATTTACTATCTGTGGATAAAGTTCCGTCGCTGCTTTTGGATGGTTGTTTGGATCCTCTTTGAATCCTTGAATGAGACCCTGAGTGAAGCCGTCTACAGTTCCACCAACAGTCTCTGCAGCGCCCTTCAATACTGTAGCTGTGTCTCCAAGAGCTTTGATAGTATTTGAAAACATCTGCGAGGCAAAACCACTAATTGCTGTGGTGGCGTTGTTGTTGTTTATAAAAGCAGATGCGTGGCTTTGGCTTCCCGCGACACCACGCGGTTTTTGGAGGCCGGTTGGCTTTGGGAGTGTGGTTGATGATGAGCCAGTGGGCATAATATACTGCGCAGGGAGTTTGGTTTTGTAGAGGTCGTCTTCTTCTTTTGTGAGAGTAAGAGAGGCAAGGGTCATGTTGTAAATGAACGAAATTGCGCTCATCTTTGTGATAAGATTAATCACAGTTTCAATAGATGCAATAACATACCATTGTGGTGAGGCAGTACTGAACTTGTCCAGATTCCACTTGTTGTTTTCCTCGAAATCGAAGAATATAGCTATGTCGATTGTTAAATGAATTGAAATGAGTGGGAAGACTCACTTGACGTTGCTGATGATATCCGTAGCAGTTGATCGAATAATAATCAAAATCAATACTGGCAATAATTGGTCGTTTCCAGCACTGTCCTGCTTCTGTTTGATAGCCACTGATTGCAGTTGGTAAGCGACAACGAAATCTGAAAGTTAAGAACCAACCAACGCAAGCTCCAAAACGTTCATCAAGATAGTAACCTTGTCTTTTGGACATCTGAATGCATTCACTTTCTCGAGTTCCGCCTGAGCAGGCTCCAGACTCTTTTCAAAACTGTAGGGAATGTCAAAGTGACGTTCCTGAACCCATTTGAAGATTGCAATCTTATTGTTCAAATGACGCTGCATCTTTGGCTCGTCCGTACCAATTGCGCCAAAGACAGAGTCATAGACTTTCATCATCACGAGCTAATGACACGGAGTAAGATGTGGCAGTGAGAGACGAAGACGCACCTTTTCCCAGCCTTCACGAATGCTTTCAAGTTCATCGTCGTCCGTAATATCAGCAAAAACAGGATTCTGGCAGTGAATGGTGAATAGGACGATGGGAGTTGGTTTAGAGTACGAATGCTTACCTCGAGACTGGCCCCGTAAATCATGGCCAGAAATCCGGCAATAGCCTTCTCTGTTCAGCCATGGCCATTTTGCGATCTTTGAAGGCAGCGAGAAACCTGTGGGGCATACATAAGAAGTTGCATGAGGGATGGGAAGATGCACATACAACTTTAGTTCCGCCATCAACGGCGCAGCTTCGGGGCCCTTGAGGCGAGTGATGAAGAGGGCTTCATCAGTTGACATTTTAGATGAAGGAGAAAAGAAAGGGTGGGTGGTTTGGTTGTATGTATTTGTTGTGTTTAAAAAGCACGCTTAAAAGTCCATGATTTCGGCCGCAGCGTTCGTTCTCGCATTGGTTCTGATTCACAACATCTAACTGGAATTGTATTTGACATCAGAATTCTGAATCCAGTGAAGCCCGTCGCTCCAACAGTCTCTAGCACTGCGATCCTTTCCCTCGAAGTTCTGATTGATGAACAGCCTGTTTTGAAGGGCCGCGCAGAAGAGGCCCTTGGAACCGATCTGTCCGGCACTCTGTGTTTGGTGCGTCTCTTCCTAGTCCACCCTTTGCCTGATTCGGGAATGTTCCACGCCACAACTTTAGTTATTAATTCAAATTACCCTCTCAATCAATAGGCGCTTAAAGAGTCCCTAGACGCTACTCGAATCCAAGTCCAACTCTTTGGCGCTGCGATGGAAAAGTTGCCTGGTGCTGGATCGCAACAGAATGTCAATGCTGAAGGCGAGAGCCCGAAATCGTATACACAAGTTCTCATACCATCTGGAATGCATCAAAAACAAAATCATTGGTCCCTGGTGCTCACGATATTCGGTAAATTGGTCATGTTACAAATGAATTGGCAAAGCACTCAACCACATCCACCCCTTACTCAGATTCATGTTTAAGCTCCCTGGAAATTTACCCGCAACTGAAGCTGGCCGTGTGCAATACGTTTTGCGTGCTGTGATTGAAGATGGGGAAAAGGAGGTTGCTGCACTGGTGGAGGCAGTTCGGATTCGACGTATTATTGCTGGTGCCGATGGAGAAGAGCCTCTTCCTACGTACGAGTATGACCATGCACCGGCATATTCATACGATTCCCCACCTCCGCCAGCCTTCCAAGACCATGACCTCCCTCCTCCTCCTGGTTACGATCCAAAGGGAAAGGCTCGTGCTTGAAAACCTACGCACTGGAGCGATTACGCTATTTGAAGTCAATAAGCATTGGAATAAAAAAAAACCTCAGTTACAAAAGTACATGGAATCTTATTATTTATGCTTCTGTGTGGGAAACGAATTAAAGGAGCTTGCTGACCTCAGCAACGACGCATCACCAATCTGGGCAGTGGTTGCATTCCACCCAAGTCCTTGGTTCTCAAGCCACGACCACCCTGTGCGGGCTCGTCCAACACTTTTCTCACAGCATCCTCAATGGCCTTGGCTTCCTTCTCCATACCAAGAGAGTAACGCACAACATAGCAGCAGACAAAATTGTACCAATTGGGTTTGCAATTCCTTGACCAGCAATGTCTGGAGCAGACCGTGGATTGGCTCGTACAATCCACAACATTCGCACCTTCGCCTGGAACTCCATTCAAAGAAGCACTTGGCAAAAGTCCCAAAGATCCAGGAATCACGGAAGCTTCGTCACTCAAGATATCTCCAAACATGTTCTCAGTGAGCAAAACACCGTTAGGCCACGTGGGTTCTTGACCATAATCATAGCAGCAGAGTCGACAAGCTGGTGAGAGAATGGAACAGATGGGAATTCCTTGGTCAAGGTCTCTGTTACCACTCGGCGCCAGAGACGTGATGACGCGAGAACGTTGGCCTTGTCGATAGATGTAACGTGTTGTGGTGGGGTAGTGAGCATAGCCAAGTGACCAGCAATACGAGTGATGCGTTGAATTTCTGGGACAGAGTAGACCATCTTGTCCCAGGCAACACCGTCGCACCTTCCTCCTGGCGTTCTCCAAAGTAGATTCCTCCAGTGAGCTCACGGATAACAGTGAATTCAGCTCCCTTCACGGTTTCCAGCTTCAATGGGGAGTAGTGGAGCAAGGCCTCTGATGGGAACACGCAAGGTCTGTAAAATGTGGCTCAGATTAGAACCAATTGAGTGATGCAGTAAGATAATCCGTACCTGATGTTGGCGTACAAGTCGAGTTCCTTACGGATTTCGAGCAGTCCCTGCTCTGGACGTGGTCCCAAGCATTTGTCTTAGGGTCCTTGCGTGGCCATTGTGGACCACCGACAGCTCCCAAAAGAATGGCAGCAGCAGACTTGCAAGATTGAACAGTTTGAGCAGGCAATGGGACACCTGTGGTTATTCAAAATGATTCAGCGTCAAATCTCAGTTTTCCAGATAACGATGTGATAACAATCCAGCACTGCTAAACAGGGAATTGCTTACCGGTGGCATCGATGGCAGATCCTCCAATTAACTCGTTCTTGTAGACAATCTGTGGAGCAACGGCCTTCAAGACCTTGGCAGCCTCGCGAACGACTTCTGGGCCGACACCATCTGAATGAAGCGAGAGTTAGGTATGCTTACTGGTTCATGAATAAGCTTACCTCCTTCAAGGAGAACAACAATTGGAGCGTTGGATTGGGTCATTATGTGTGTTTAGGAGAGGGTTTTCGTTGGTGGTTTCTGTGGCTCTGAAAACCCTTTTCGAACCACTCATGAATAATGCCATGTAATAATTATTAATCTATAAAGTTGCCACTCAAAACCATGCTAATTGAATAAAATACTAATAAAATGTGACGGAATCGCAAGATTTGAATTCGTCGTAATGGGTCACAGTTTTCATCACAAGTTTTGACAACATCTACTAGTTTAGCCAAACTAAATTCCCTTAACATGTATGCATACATACTCAAATGCGCTTTATTATGTACGAAACTATTGCAACCTGGAGAACGAAAACTCTCGTGCTGCATCTCTAACAGACACATATGCAGTCTCCTCCAGCACAGCAACCCCATCCGGTAAATAAAGACCTTCACGCTCTTTCTTACATCCATCTCCAATTCCAAACAACGCTTCCAACGACAGACATCAGATCCAAGATCCAACCCAACAGTCTTCTCCGTCTTCCCGCTTCTGAACATGCCCAAGAACCCACTCTTCTTATCGTCATTGGCAAGCTTTGACGCTGTAGACGAAGTCACGCCGGCCGTTGGGATGGTTGTGAAGTTTTCGATCCCCCACCACTTGAAAACGAGGAGACGGGCTACACCTTCACCGAGTCCGTAGAACATACCCTGTATAAAATAGAAGCATTAGTTATGCGTATGGTTTGTATGAATGCAGTGTTATAGGGAGGCTATTGTGTTAAATTCAAATTCGTACCTGGAAGAACGGCATCAGGACAAGTGTTGTCAAAGTCTTGAGAGGAGTTGTTGGAAGGGTTGGAGGAGGTGGGAGCGCGGCGAGAAGGTCCAGCTCAGGCCTCTTCTCCTCTTCATGTGGGCGTGTGTTGGATGGCATTTCTTTTCAATTTAATTTGTCCACTTTCGTGTTGGTAAGTATCAAGTTTCTTAACACTCATAATCCAGATATAGTTACTTTTTTGACGATATTGGTGCTTACATTGCGGTGAGTTGAATTAGTATTCACGTATTGTGTTGTTATCCTTGTTTAAGTGCTTTGACAGTTTTTGCTTGGTCAATCGGTATTGTTATATATTGTTGTACCACCGTCTAGAAAATAATTGTGGAGAATGAGAAGCTGATCGAAAACTGTAACTTCCACATGAATGTCGCACTTGGAATCATGGCCTTCGCCACAATCCAGACCCTTTAAATCATCAATAGTATTGCTAAAATCCTTCCATAATACCCAACTGCATATATATTTGCATCAATTCAAATGAACGCAATCTCAGGAATCACTGCCATCACGCTCAGCAACTGGAAACGGGTCAAGACTGGAATCCGTTCTTCACTCGATCCCAAACAAAATGGTTCCCTTCTGCCAGTAGCCAATCTGCTCTCAGGAAACCAAATGCAATCTGCCCTTACGTCTCTGCTACCCCTCTTCATTGGAAACTTTAATACTGGAGTAATGGTCGTTGATATGTTCATCATTTCCTCCGCCACTACTATTCTTATGGCCATTATAAGCTGTATGGGTAGTGTTGTGACCCAAATTATCGCGGAAGAGGAGCAGTCGGAACAGGATGATTTCGATATCAATCTTCAAGTCAAGGTTGACTATCACTGTCTCGATCGTTATAACGAAGCGCAAGAAAACGTGCATTGGAAAGGTGAGCGCTTTTTTGAGATAATTCGATTGCTAAATTCATAATATAGCCCTCGCGTGGATGATCACCCAACGAACGAAAGGCCAAACGAAGGGAAAGTTCAGAATGGTGCCCTTTGTTGCCGAAAACGATGAAGACTGCAGTAATAATGACGACTCTGATGACGAATCCGCCCCGAAAACTCTGGCACCAGTGTTCAATATTCTCCCTGTTGGAGACCGTGAACTGATTATTGAGTACAATGGTGCACACTGTATCGTTCAGTTCCAGAACGTGACTCCTCCCACTCAAGACGAAGAATCTGAAGATGGCAAAAAGATTGTTCGTGCTCCATGATCCACAAAGAGCCTCCCATCGTAATTCGACGAATTCATGAAGAAACTGCAACACTGGAATGGTTCCAAATGTTCCTCACCGAAATCACAAACCTCTACCTCGCGTCAAAAGCTTCAAGGAAACGTCGTGCTCGATATGAACGACCCGCGAACCGTTCCTACTGGCGATGGGTACAAGCCTTGAAATCAACACGATCCCTCTCCTCTATTGCTCTCGACAAGACACAAGAAACGCTTCTCCTCCGTGACCTTGATACTTTCGTAAATGATCGTGGATTCTACCAAAGAATGGGTCTTCCATACCGTCGAGGCTACCTCTTCAGTGGAAAACCCGGTACCGGTAAAACATCTCTCATCTCTGCCATTTCCGCCACCTACAACTACGATCTATACTACATGAACCTTGGCGACATCAAATCCGACACGGACCTGCGTCTGCTTCGCTTCTGTCCCAAACACTCTATCATCGTGCTCGAAGACATTGACGCCCAGTCTGCGGAAGTACACACGCGTGAACGACGGTACGCGTTGAAAAAGGTTGATAAAATGAGGCAATGGAAGGAGAAGGAGAAGGAAGCCAAGAAGAAGAAGAAGGAGAAGTTGCAGGCAAAGTTGTTGGAGGAAGTGGAGAAGGAGACTTCAGAGTCGAGGTGGAGGAAACGAAGAAAGAGAATTCGCCTGCAAAGAAGGCTGGAAAGGTATCTGTGGAGGAGCTATGGAAGGATGAGGAGGAAGATATGTTTGCGGATTTGGGTATGGGACTTGGTGGATTTGGAATGGATGGCTTTGGAATGGGTGGCGGAAATGGTTGGTTCGGAGCTCAGGTATGGGGGTGGAATGGGCGGGCTCTCGGGAATGGGAGGGTTTGGTGGAATGGGTTTGGTGACTTGAAGCTGACGGGAGGTTCACTCTTCTCAGGTTTCACGCTTTCCCAACTCCTCAATTGTTGGATGGCCATATGCTTGCCGATGATTTGATCATTTGTATGACTTCGAATCACCCTGAAGTCCTGGATCCAGCACTAATTAGGCCTGGAAGAATTGATTTGCATCTTTCCTTGGATATTGTACGCGTTATCAGCTGAACAGAATGTTCCAGTCGGTTATGAACGATCCATCCGTTTCTCTTGACTTTGACAAGTTCCCAGTGGCGGAAGGTGTTATTGCTCCGTGCGATGCCCAAGATTGATGATTCTATACCGTTCTAATCCTGAGGTGATTGCAGAAAGGTTGATGGAACGAGCAAATGAACTGTTGGATGGGAAGCCATTGTCTACAGGAATTCAAGGAGGAGAATCAGGTCTCGTGTCAAATGTCCCGAAGATACAAGTTTGGATTCTGGAGCAAGCTCTTTTGGAAGCGAAAATGGTGAAAGCACTTTGAGCAGTGCAACTTTTTGAGTTTTGAAACTATTTGAGGTCCAATAAACGTTTATAATCATAATATTTTTTTTGATGAAAGCCAAAGCCTTCTTTGTTTGCTTTCGTTTCTCTTTCTCTATCTCTTCTTCCTCTAATACCTTCTTAATAACTGCATCAACCTCGTCTAATGTGATTGCCCGTGCTTCACTCGTTTTCAGCAGGAATTTCCCAATCCTGTATATGGTTCCCTTTTTTCGTATCGCTGCTCCTCAGGAAATCGATATTTGACAAGATAATACAAAATATGATCATCAATATCGTGCATATTCATCTGTCTCTTTGGATTCGCGTGATATCCCTCAAGAGAGACACGATAGACAAGATTATCGATTTCTGATGATGTTAGATTACTCAATAGTCCAAGGAACTTGAGTTCTTCTATCACGTATGGCCGAAACAGGAGAGAATCGATCTGGGTAACGTTCACGCGTTTGGTGTGGATGTTTCATGAACTAGGTTTTTCGCAGCTGCAACTGTTTCATTCCAGTCCTTGCGCTCCGCCAAATAGAAAGAATCAAGTCGTGTCTCTAAAGCTTGCGCTGTTGTCAATCGTTCCGCTGTACGTCCCGTCGCTTCACGGTTGCCAAACAGTTCAAGAATACATCGATACATCCGGTTCGCGTCTTTACACCAATGCAAAACAACAGTTCATCGTCGTATCTCCGCCGAGAAGCTATCTGATCAGCGAGGTCATGGAACTTTTTGCCTTGTTCAATATAATCCACGGTAATGTTTCCGGACGACATCCAATATCCGACAATAACGTCTTCGATTCCCTTGAAATACGTGGCAGCGATTTCAGCGGAATCGATCCATTCAACAGCGTTTGCAGAAAGTAGGTATAACATCCCTGTCATATGCAAAACTGGAGTTTCAAACGACCTACCAATAAATCGAGCTGTCCCATCCATATCCCCCTTCAACCTTCCAACAGCTTCTGCAGCCTTTCAAGATGAATCATTGCATCTTCATCGCTTTTTCCAACGAATCGATACTTGAGACACACTTTCCCAACTTGGTTGGGTGTTTGGTATACATTCGCTCCGGGCCCATTTGAACCAGTCGAGAATCTTGCCGGCGTCTCGGTTTTCTCGTCGTGGGGTACAACTGTATCGTCAGGGTAAAACATTTCTTCAATTGCAAGAGCTGAATCCATGACAGGTCGGCCCGTTTCCGAAGACATACTTGATGTCGAAGGCGGAGGTTGCTGGAGAGGTTTCGTATAGTTTGCGCAAGACTGTTCTGTGGAAAGATGATTCTTTGGTTGCTTGTGTAAGACTCCGATAAGAGCCTGTTCGGAGATGGCAACCGGATGTCACAAGGAGGGGTGGACAATGGGATAATGTCTTGTTGCCTCGTTTGCTTTCGGTTATCATGTATCAGTTGGTGATATACTGTTTAGACGGTTTCGTTCGTCGGCCTTGAACAGATATCGATTGGCCCCAAACCCTATTAATAGGCTGTAAATCAATGAGAGGCAAACAACCGCTGCTGCCAGAAGAAGTGTTCGACGACTGAGGCGGAGAATCATTATTGGGGGGCTACAATTTTTCGAAAGCCGAAAGACACAGCTTTAGTAATAATGTCATCATTATTTCAGTCATAAGTTACTATGCATGATCCATTCTGCACAGAAAAGTTCATGACCAAATGGCATTTAACACGCCAGAATGAAACCTCATGAATTCGCTTTATAGTACAAAATCTAAAAGAAACAAAAACAAACCAGATCCACCATCTATGAATAAGCGGATCCATGAAAAAAACCAGAGAAAAGGCAGAACAAAAACAGAAAGCTAATCACAATTCAGTCTGCTCCGATGCAACTTCAACAGCCTCCAACACCCCCTAAACTCTCCCAACTCTTCATTGAAACCCTTGCATTCCTTCACAAGTCGAACTAAAGCATCCAACTCCAGCTTGCTAACCATCATGGATCCTGTGGGAGTATCTGAAACAACACACTTTGAAAGCGCTTGCTTTAATCCGGATGCGACTTTACGGTAAATCGCTTGCTGAAGTTTATTTTTTTGGGGTCGTCCCAGCGAGGAAGTGTTTCGGCAGTGGTGAGAGCGAGTGGAGCAAAGAACGTGATGTAGTCTCTGTACATTGCGCCATCCACGATATTTTGAGCATGCTTGAGAACTACGGCTTTGATTTGACTGATGGCGCCAGCAGACTTTCGGAACCATGAGGAATCACGGGATGAGGAATTGTTGGTTGATGCATTCATGCTATTGCTGTTTTGATTTTGTCGAATTGGTGGCAAGAGTTTGGTAAGTACCGCTACAGAATCTTAATTTTGGGTTAGGTTCAGTTTCGTAAATAGAAGCTCAAGGAACATACAAACACACCTTTGATTTCATTTTCGATTTCAGTGTAGTTACCTTGGCTGGAGCAGTTCTGCCAAATCTTTTTCAAACCCGGCGTCGCCCATTCGCTTTTCAGCGATCTGAAGGAGTAACTTTGTGAGTTGGGCGTGGCTATGGGCCAAGAGCCGGGTTCCGAGCTTAAAGTTCTTTGGGAGGGTGTTGCTGTCGATGCTAGAGTCTGTTGAGAGAGATGATCAGATTTCAGGGACCCAAGAGACGGAAAGCGTTGAAAGGGCTTCCACTCCACTTGAGTGGCGTGAGTTCACGCCTCCACTCAAGACCAAGCATCCAGACATGAGCATCTATTGCATCCAATATCATGGATTGTTTCAACATCCTGGTGGTACTTTGGAGCACGAGGTCCAACAACTCCTTTATCATGATGCTGAGCACGTGTTTCTGAAGGGCGCAGTCCATCTACAAATCGAAGGGCAGTTCTCACCACTGAGTCTACGTTTAGCCGGACGTTCCTGAGCGACGGACTGCTTCCGCTTTGTTAGGGAGTGCTGTTGCTGAAGTGGCAGTGGCAGTGGCAGTGGCAGGTGGGGAAGTTGAAGGGGAACTTGAAGGTCGTCCGGAGGCACAGACGAAGCCCGGGAGTCCAACGACACAACTGACTCAGACTCGGCGGCATCAACTGACCCAGACCGTTCAAATTCTAAGCCAAAGTCCGAGTCGGCGTGGTTGAAGCTGTGGCTGCGGAGTCTGAAGCAGAGGTAGCAGTGGCAGTAGTGGTAGTGGTGGTGGTGGCTGAATGGAGAGAAGTCAAGGCGGACTTTGAATTGTGCACAATTGGATGGGCGAGCATTGTTTGTTTCACTTTGATTTGGTGTTGGTTGGTTGGTTGTCGGTGGTTCGACTGTTTTGCTTGGATTCTTTTCTTTGAAGAGGGTGGGGCATGGCCTTTTTTCACTTCTGCTCATCTTCACCTTCACTCTGTCTCCATCTGCTTCCCACCTTCCCTGAACTACCCCAATAAACAGCACTAACAGCCGAGTAGAAAGCAGAAGAAAGAAGAGAAAGGAAGCCCAAAAAAGTAAACCCAAAAAAAACAATCATTTAAAAAATGCCACCAAAGAAGCGGACAGACGACGAGGACGAGGACTTTGCCCCTGGCGCCGATGACGTGATCGAAGAGGAGCTCGGCGAGGGCATTGCCGCCGCGGGAAAGAAGCGCGCCCACTCGGAAATCTCAAATGGAAGTACAACGAGGAGGACGAGGAGGACGATCTGGAAGACGAGGACGACGAGGAAGAGGAAGAGGAGGAGGAAGAGCCGGAGGAGACGGAGGAGGATCGCCAGAAGAAGAACAGAAACTCGACAACGACACACAGGCGTCGTGAGGCGATTCGGGCCTCAAGGCACACAACGGTTCTTGTGAGTACCTACCTACCTCCCCTCACCAACCCCTGTCCCATCCCATCCTACCTCAATCTAAATTAAACTACCAGCACCCGCTGCATCGGCAAATACCTCAAAGACCGTGTGGACAAGGAGTCCATCAAGGAAGCCCTCGTCCAAGGTGTCGAAGACAAACTCTTCACCAAAATCAAGGGCTCCTACATCGTCACTGCCGACCCTCGCTACCCAGACCTCAAGGACAAAATCACCTTTGAAGAGATCGTACCGCCTACTGATCCTACCTCAAAGGCCGTCGTGAAGGGTCACACCGTCTATGTCAAGTACAAAGGGATGCTGAAGGCCACGGGTGAGGCCTTTGATGAAGATGAACTCAAGTTCTTGGTGGATGGTGGTGAAGTGATTCGTGGTTTGGATCAAGGTGTTATTGGTATGAGAGTTGGGTCAAAGCGTATTGTCCAGATCCCGGCGTCGCTTGGTTATGGAAAGAGAGGCTCTCCTCCTGAGATTCCCTCAAACGCGATTTAGTCTTTGAAATCGAATTGAACAAGATCAAGTAAGGCCGTGGACTCTGTTTTTTTCATTGTTGGGATTGTCACCTTGGGTTTGATGTCTCCCTCCCACTTAGTGTACTTTCTCCCCCCTCTCTTTTTTATTACGTTTATTTTGGTTATCGTTATTGTGGTGTGTCGTGGTGAAATAAATGGGTTGTTGACTGGAAATTCATTATGGAATGTTATGGAAATATGCGAAAAAAGTGAAAACCTTTGAATATCAAATGAGCACGTTATTTCAGTGTATTCAGCTCTTTCAAGTGATAAATACATAAAATATGAAACGGTGTGTCCGAGATTGCCAAGCCCTTGATCAGATTTGATTTGCCTGTCCGAATCCATTCCCCACAAAATGATTTCCGCACCACCAACCAGTTGTCCTTCTTCCAATTTTGTCATTACTCACAGAATTTAATTCGATGCAATGAAATCTTATGTGATTTAATTGTAGTTGATGCTCATACAATATCATCACAGCGATAAAAAATGAAGAGACCAAATAATTACGTTAAGATCTGTTTCGCGCTGCTGAAATATCTTTACTTGTCATTTGAATGACACGAAATTATGGACCAATAACACCAACCATCGTCCAACGAGAATAATCTACAGAATTAAAACGAACTTCTCAGTTGCCTTCAACAACTCCACGATGGCACCCTTCACAAACTCGTACGACATTACCATAACACCCTCTTCCTCCATCTTCTCCTTACCTCCTTCAAAACCTCTCCATCAACCAACTCTACCGGCACCAAAAACGCCATACACCCTTCAACCCCACACGCATACAACCCAACAATCTTCTCAACCCCTTCCTCATCCCCACCCCCTTCCCACCTCCTTCCACCTCCCCATCCCCTCCTCACACTCAACCCCACACCTCAAACAATCACACTCAAACGTAAACAACCTCTTCAACGTCTCCCTCCGTTCCAAGACATTCAACCTCCGCTTCCTCGCATCAATAACGTCGGTCGATTTACTCCGCGCGTGTTTCCCACCGTCACCAGAGGGGGATGGTGTGGAAGTCGTGGATGGATTGAGGACCACATACGAGATGCACAGTTCGCTTCCGGCCACGTCGTCGACTGCAAAGAAGTCATAGCCGCGCCGCGGGTGACGGAGACGGCTAGGGACGGGATGGTGCGGCGTGGTGTGTGGGCGATGTTGGGGGCGCAGGAGTGGTTGAAGAATACGGCGGAGGAGTGGAGGCTTATTGCGTATCCTTGTCGTGGGTGGGTTGGCCGAGGAGTGTGTATGTGTAGTGGCCGAAGGAGTTGCATTCTTCTTTGCAGATTAGGGAGAGGGTTGATGTGAGGAGGTTGATTGTTGTTTCGGGGGTGAGTTTTGTGGGGTGGTATGTTGTGTCGTGGTGGGTGGTTTTGGGGTTGTGGTGGTGGTGAGGGTTGGGAGGAGGGGTTCAAAGAGTTCGGTGAAGAGGGGGTTGGTTGAGATGGGCGTGTTTTGGGTGTATACTGCTTCACGGGCGAGAGTTAGAAGGGTTGGGTCTGTGCAGTGTGGGAGTAGGAGGTCCGGAGTTTTGTATTTTGTGGTTTCGGGTAGAAGGGGGTGAAGATGCACGGCAATCATTCGCGTGAGAATGAGTGCGACTGGTAGGAATTCGTTTTTGACACGCTCTTTGCTGTAGTTTGAAGCGTTTGAGACGAGTTTCCAGATGGACTTGAAAGTTTCGTCAGTGGAAGATACTTTCGGGATTGGAGTACCGTCGGCCACATATTCTGGCTGTAGAAGTTTGTAAGCGAATTGATTTTAAGAAGTATGACACTATGGTAAAACGGACTGTCTTTGGTTTCAGTCTCGGTTTTATTGTTCAACTTACATTGGATTCATACGGTAGCCTATCAGAAGCCTCCTTTTCAATCTCGCTGAAACGAGTCGCGATAATTCGAATCAGTAGACGCGTGTATTCCTCAACGTAACAAGACTTTCTGTTTATCACTGAACGAAACTCGCGAATAGGAGCACACATATACCTATTCAATAAAACCTACATCAGCTTCGTGTAATCATTGTTGTATTGTTTCGGGAGGGGTCCGTAAATCTTTGATATTGTTGTCAGACTTACTTGTGAAGCCGCCAATCACTAGCTCGGCACGACTCTGAGTGGTAGTAGGTACGTTCACAGCCGCCAAGACACTGAACGGGTAGTGTTTTGGATGAGGTTGGAACCGAGACGCAGTGGGCACAGTTGTTGTGTATTGTTCGGCGTCAGGTACAATTGCATAAGGCAGAGCCTGCGTGGGGGACGTATCAGGTGGCAGACCATATTACAAAGAGTACTCACGACGTGACAACTTCACCCGCCTTGATGTCAGCAGTAGTAGTTACGCAGCGGCCTTTAGTTGGGTGGTGCGTGACGCGAAGAGGCATTTTGATTTTGAGAGACAAGAGAAAAAAGGGGGATGACCATGCAATCATCACACTACTCCGCCTTGTTTCGCTTCTGTGGCTTGTTCTGCCGTCGCTTGGCGCACTGACTAATACGAATGTTCTCCGTTCGATTGACGTGACGTCGCCGGGAATTGCGCGATCCAAGATTGGCGTCAAGGCCACGAACGACGGCGCGAAGGCCGAGGACAACTACGCCGTGGCCGTGCGTGCTGCCGATGCCGCCGCCGTCTCGTTTGTCTCGCTCAAGTTGAAGACTGGCGACTCGCTCTCGCGCTCCGTTGCCGCAAAGTCCCGCGATGTCAAGTAACCAAACTCGCACTTGGAAACTACCTTTAAAACTAATGCACTCCTCGCAGCGGCTATGCTATCTACGACTTCAAACTCGATCCTCCTATTGCTCCTGGCGCATCGGCCGTCCTCGACATCGCCATCGTCTACACCGGCCTTGCACGTCCCCTGCCTGCAGTATTGGCCAGAACGACGAGCAGCTGCTCCAATTCGCTTTCAATGCCCACTTTGACTCTCCATACGAGACAAAGAAGCAAAAGACTGTCGTGCGGTAATATAGTCCCCACCTCTTGTCTCTCTCCGCACTCTCTCAATTTGCCAAACTCAATACCAACAAATTCCCCACAGTGCTGGTTCTTCCGAATTCGTCGTTCCTCCAACCGGTCCTGAGCCAACCGTCAAAAAGGGTCCTTCCGTCGCTTACGGTCCTTACGAAGATGTGAAGCTTTCTCTGACCTCCAGTGACTATCCACTACAAGACAACAAGCCAATCCTTGTTGCCAAGACCCTTTCCCGTGAAATTGAATTGTCTCACTGGGGCTCTAACTTGGGCGTTACTGAGTATTACGACTTGTACCACCGTGGTGCTGCGTGAGTTTATGCTTTATAACTCCCACCATCCACAAATACTCACATATCCTCCTACATCATCAGTCTTCGTGACAAGCTCTTTTCTCGTATTGACTTCCAATTCGCTCAATACTCTCGTGGTTTGCGTTCAAATGTTCTTGAAGAATTCCGTATCACTCTTCCTCCAAAGGCGCCAACGTTTACTACCGTGACGATATCGGAAATGTGTCTACTTCAAACTTCCGCAAATCCATGATTCGTGATAGTATTATGGACGTAAAGCCCCGTTATCCATTGTATGGTGGTTGGAATACAACTGGCACCACACTTATGACGTTCCTTTGAATGACTACCTCAAGGTGGATTCCAAGACTGGAAGATATGTTTTGAATGTCAAGTTTATGGGAAGCTTGAGTAACGTTACTATTGAGGATGCCAGGTTGAGAGTCGTCTTGCCAGAAGGCGCAACGTAAGCTTTTTACATGTCAAATTCTTAATTTGCGGTTATTAACTCTCTTCATAGTAACGTTAAGGTTGCTCTCCCATTCCCAGCCGATTCTGAGGAACACTCTCGATTCTACACCAACTTGGACACTATTGGTCGGCCAAAGGTCGTCATGGTAAGAAGAACGCTGCCGATGAGTACGCCGTCGATGTTCAGGTGAGATCCCACCACCCCTCAAAACCAGACCTAAAAGAACCCCCTTCAGATTTCATACGAATACCCACCCTTCGAACTCCTCCGCAAACCCCTCGTCGTATCCGCAACCTTCTTTGGTCTCCTCTTGCAGGACTCATCTACGCCCGTCTCGACTTCTCCCTCGTTCCACACGACCCATCCACGGACGCCGCAACCATCATGCCAAACAGCGTGAAGAAACCACAAAAGTAATTGCACTCGCGAAATCCGCGTTCCTCGCTCTTGACACTGCCTTTGAGGCCTACCGCAGCGGCAAAAAGACTCGTGAGGAGTTGACGGCTGCACGTGAGGAGCAGAAGGGGAAAGTGGAGCGATCGATTCTGCGTCTTGCAAAGGTGCGAAACGCTGTTTCTGTCCTTAAGCAGGAGGCTGCGTTTGTGAAGGGTGTACAGGAGATTGAGAAGGGATTCAAGGAGAGGTTGGATAAGATGGTTGTGTACCAGGATGCTGTTGTTGCGTTCTTGGTTGAGATGCAAGCTAGTGGGAAGGTTGATGAGAAGAAGAAGGATGCGTTGCAGGTTAAGGTTGTCAAGTATGAATTGGACAAGAAGGATATTGATGCCAACTTGGATCGTTTGTTTGAGGAGTTGGAGGTTTAATGAACGGAGTTTTGGCTTGGACTGCTGGTATTGCAGATTGTGACAGAGAACTGTGATGAAATATAAACCAGATATACTTTGAGCAAACTTGATTGATGCGATGGACCGCCAAGACTTTACATTCGACTCCATCGATTCAAATACCCCCTCCATTCAAGTTTCTCTTGTAATAGATACTGGATACTCTGGCAGTCAGTTCCATGTTGAGGAACAAGGCTTGTATTTGTGGCCTTCTGCCGCTCCTCTCACAAAGCTGATGGTTCAACAGCCGGAACGCATCAAAGGAAAACGGATCCTTGAACTCGGAGCCGGGGTTGGACTAACAACTTGCGTTGCAGCAAAGCTGGAGCCAACGCTCCTTGTTGCAACAGACTTTGACTCAAACACCTTGTCCCGACTCAGTCTCAACTTACACCACAACAACTGCAAATCAGCATCAGTTTCATGCCTGGACTGGCGTGTCTGTTAAGTGACGCTAACCACATTCCTCCATCCGATCTAAGTGTGAGAAAGCGAAAACTGGAGGACGCGCTTGGAGTGAATGCGTCTTTTGACCTTATTCTTGGATCAGACTTATTCTGGGACGAGGAAATGGCGGATTTGGTGATTTCGACAATCAAGGAGCTGCTTGTACTGTCAAAGGACTCGGGCAATGCGCGATGTCTTCTTTCCTTTATTGAGCGCAGTGTATACCTGAGAGAATATTTCATGCGACAGGCTGGACGATGGGACTCACGTTGTTGAAATAGTGGTGGACCGACCTGCTCCAGTTCAGATTTCTGCAAGACGTTGGACAAATCCTCAAGCGATTTATATTGTTGAAATCAAATTAGATAGTGAGGATTAGAATAAAGATTGTCTTTTCTCATTTCTCATTTCTCTTTTCTCTTTCTTCCTTTTTTGACAATCTGAAGAAAAAAAGGCAAACCAAAGATGCGAGGAGCTTCTCGAGTCTATACCAACCTGTTCTCTCGGACATCAAGCGCCAGCAGTACTCCATTCGCATCATGTGGAGGAGCTTCGTCTGCCCGGGCTCAGTTTGCCAAAGCTTCCTCCGCTCAATCGAATGCGTTCCACTCAACTCCAAATGCATCATTCCAGTCATTTGAATCGTCAACACCTTTCAGTGGCGCATCTTCATCAAATACATTTGGATCATCGGCTTCTTCAAACCTTTTCAGTCAATCACTTCTTGTGGTGAGTTTCGGATAAACCTTGGCCTGACAAACTGCAACGGCCTCAGATCAATCGCTTCAACTATATATCTTCGAATTGAAATTATTGCCATGTTGGATGGTGGTAATGGCTGCAGTGATGTTCAGTCTATGGAGTTTGCGCTTTTTCCCTTCATCAGAGAACAGCAGCTGTATCCGCAGATCCTTCCTTTCGTGAATCCAAATTCTATAAATGCTGACGATTTTCTTGTGTATTCCAGGCATCAACACCAAGTTGTTCATTAGTGAGAGCGTCAACATTGCGTGCACAGCTTTCTAGCATTTGGTATGCATCTGTCAAAGACGACATCTAACCCTAGGTTGTCTTCAGTTTTGATTTTCATTGCCATTTCCCTCCTTGTCCCTCATCTCTTCCCATTTGTTGGATTTTCGATTGGATGAGACATTTTCCCTCCAACCCTCCCAGCTCAATTGTCTGAATCAATTATTATGGGACTAATCTTATCATTCCTTGTTAGGCTAACAAACGGCGACGAAGACACATAATGGAGTGTTGATTTCCTCCACTGAATACCTGGCTGATTTTGAATGATTTTTGTTGTTGGGATATGTAGGGATGATTGGATTCATTACAAAAATAAATAAGATTGTGATTGTAGTATTTGGCTTAGAAGTTGCATTTCATGTTTGGATGGTTGATCTACGTGCAGTAAAAATATGGGCGTGAGTGACGTACACAAGAATAATCCAAAGTATTTGCCCTTGCTCCAAGGCTCGTTGGATTTATTAGCGAACGGGAGGATAGGATTGGTCAAGGTCTGTGTTGTGTGTTGCTCTTCACAGATTTTTCTTGTCTCTCAAACAGTACGATTGCCCCCTCTCAACCTGCCCTGCCACCCTCTCAGCAGTCCATCACACCACCATCAGCTTGCGTAGATCGATAGCTACAGCTTCAGCAACCATGATTCAGCTTGTCGTACAGTCGAAGATTGTACAGGAGGATGGGGATGGACGTTTGTGTTCAGTGGATGCATGCAGGGTCCCCACACCTGACGAGCCCTTCATGGTCCACTGTCACAGATTTCAGCATTAGAAGTACATCAACTGGATTGAATACTGTTTGCTCGAATGAGTTGCTATGGAAACGCGGTTGTGACGATCAATCTGAAGTCCACTCAGTCAATCACCAACTCAACTCCGCCCATATCAATCCAATCAACGAACAGTTCCTAATTATCTCTCATTAGAACATGCAAATTTTCGTCAAGACCCTTACGGGAAAGACCATCACCCTCGAGGTTGAGTCTTCCGACACCATCGAGAACGTCAAGGCCAAGATCCAGGACAAGGAGGGAATCCCACCTGACCAGCAGCGTCTCATCTTCGCCGGAAAGCAGCTCGAGGACGGCCGTACCCTTTCTGACTACAACATTCAGAAGGAGTCCACCCTCCACCTTGTCTTGCGTCTCCGTGGAGGTATCATTGAGCCATCTTTGAAGGCTTTGGCTTCCAAGTTCAACTGTGAGAAGTCCATCTGCCGTAAATGCTACGCTCGTCTCCCACCCCGTGCCACCAACTGCAGAAAGAAGAAGTGTGGTCACAGCAACCAGCTCCGCCCAAAGAAGAAGCTCAAGTAAACTATTCGCCCCTTTGTTTATTGTACATTGCTTTCGTATATTGGGCAAAACATTACAAAAGAGTGTTGGTTTCTTTTCTTGGGTTGGGTTTGTTGATTGGAAATAAGTTGTTTCTTTGCGTAAATGATTGAATCAAAATCAATAAATTCTTCTACATATTAAATTCACTAAGGAATGCTTTGTTCTCAAGCGCATGGTTTCCCTTTGGTGTCTTTCTCGAAGAATCTATAAACAGAAAATGATTCTACACCGCATTCTGGCGCTTTCCTGCGCCGTCATGGTTGCAACTAGCCCTATACCGGGATCCGGCACTGCTAAACTCGGCGAATCTTGTGGTGGGAACACAATCTTTGCGAAGACATGTACGGAACCTTACACATGCTTCAACCCATCAACTCCATTCCTCGTTCGTGATGTGGGCGGAACATGTGTACTCTTTGCTCAAAAGGGCGAAGCTTGCGGGTCTATGCTTCGATGTGAGCTTGGGCTTGTATGTGAAATGCCCAAGAAGAGTCATGGTAATGCAGAAGGAATATGTCAATAGTCACTCAAATAAAGTCTGGATGCATTGTATTTGTTTGTGGTTCCCGATTTCTGGAATCACTGTCTTTATCGATTGTATTCAACAATGGGCTGCGCTCCTCGAAACAAGACGACGCCCCACCAAAGCCAGATCAAAAGCAAGCAGAGCCAGACTCAGCACCAAGCTGGGTTGCGACAGAGTTTTCTAAAAGTACTGCAGAAAAACTGCTTAACCTTCCGTCGGATCAAGAATTGAAGAAGAAGCTGAAGGCGTGGTGCAAGCAACGTTCTGATGCAAAAACCAGCAAATTACTCGAAGTGATCGAAGCGTTTGATGAAATCAAACGACGCCGGGAAGTCTTCCAAGCTGGACAACGCGTTGGAGATTCGCTTGAACAAGGTCAAGAAGTGCTGGAAGCGAATGGGAAAACCATACTTGAAAAGTACTTGACAGAAGAATCAGCTAAATATTTGGGGTCTTGTGTTGGAGGTGACTGGAGTGACAAGGCATTCGTTGCAAAACTCAACTTAACAAGTACAACCGAGTTTGATGGTTTTTCTACGCGTTTGATTGAATATTTTCAAAGTGTTACTGCCAAAATGATTTAAGATATCAGCTCGTGATTTACGACGAATTGTCATTATTTTCCATGTCCACTCCCGAACTTGGTTCTCTTCTCGAAGAGGATGAGCTAAATTCTCGATCGGGATCCCCACACTCCTCTGATTCATCGTCATATATTAGTTCTGATCTATTTAGCTCAGATGACAGTGGAGATGAATCTGGAAACAAATCAAACGCATCCTCAGATTTCGGATCCCTTCCCGAAATTGCAGGAAGAACTGCCAGTCAAACACTTCTGATTGCGAAACAAAATACAACAAAGCTTGGAAAGTTGCACAGAAAGAAAGCGCCAGGGCTTCAAAAGGGTGGACTTGAACAAGAGACAGTCTTAGCATTTCCTTGGAAACGAACAAGAAACCTCATACATGCCTTGGGCGTTCAAAAGAAAATGGCCCACTCTCCAAATCGGAAGCATAGAAAGGCTGTAAAGAAAGGCCTTCGGATAGGAACACTTTCAGGCTCGTTTCCTGATGTGAAGGCACCGCGAGTTAGTATGGCAGCAGGGGCAGCTGCAAAAGTTGATAAAGCTCGAGCTGCAGTTTTTGCAGGAGTTCTTTCGGCGCGAGTCAAGGAACTGGAATTCCGAAAGAAGGGGCGAGGTTCCTTTCGAGTTTCAACCGTCTCTGAAAATTCGGAACTTCGAGACAGTAACGAGAGTATATCAGGAATAATGGAGCTAGTTGATGCTCCCTTAAGTAGAAATTTAACAGTTCCATTCGCCGACATACGTGAGGTTGAACCAGATGAAAGTAAGCTATAATACTGATGGATGATGAAAGCGCTTCTGACAAAAATGCGAAGATTTAGGTCTAGAAGAAGAAGAGGAGGAGGAAGAGGAAGATCTTGGAGATGAAAAATCTGGTCCAATATTACCAATCACTATTCCACATGGCTTTCAACTTTTACGAACGCTTGTACAACCAAAGCCTTGTGTTAAGAGCGTAATCAACGTCAGCGCAAACAACACCGACTCATTTGCGGTGCTGGATACATACCAAGCTCGACTAATCCGAGGAACCATGAAGGTTGCAGGAATTTCTGTTGGAGAAGAAAAGTCCGTGCCTGATTCACACTTGACAGGACTAAATCGATGGATTTTCATCTCCAAATGGAGAATCACAATAATTGCAACCTTACATCTCGAGTTAAAAGTCTTGGGACTCAGTTTGGAGTTACTTTCTCAAGTATCAAGCGTTAAGCCAGTCCTTTGGTAGGAGTATAGACAATGTTGACAAAACTGAACGTATCACTCAAGTTTAGATTTCCATGATGCTCGAGATGAGCTTATTGCCGGAGGAGTTGGAAATATCAGAATATGGACAGTATCTCAACTGAAAGGAACTTATCGGTTATCTGGTCCAAGGCTAATTATTGATGATTTGCAATCTGAAGAGTGGATCACACACATTGTCCATAATGCTTATTTAAATCGATTGATGGTCGCTTGTGATTGTGATCTTTTGGTTGGTATGCAGCCAAGAAAGTCGATTTAATGATTATTTTAACCAGATATACGACTACAATACTGGAAAACGTATCGATAGGCTGAGAGGAATACATGAATTGTCGATCAGTGTTATGATCTTTTACGAACCACATCAGTACCTTATTACAGCTTCTAAAGACTCAAACAGTAAGATTGATCGGTTTATTGCTCCTTAAATCTTAATTATTTGAGCAGTAAAAGTTTGGACTCGTTATAATCAATTTATCCTTGAGTTGAAGTCGCCGACAAGCTCACCAGTGACTGGATTATCAATTGTGAATCCAGAGGATCAAGAAACAACACGGCATACATTTTTGATGTCCTCCTATCAAGATGGTGCAATCAGAATGTGGAATATGGATAGTGGTCACTTGGTCTACAAGTATGAAACATTCAGTGATTGTTTGGGATTAGGCTGGCTTCGACCCGACGTTTTTTATCATTACTCGAAAGATCGAATTTGTGTTTGGAATCTCAATCGTCGATATGTTGGATTTTCCAGCATCAACTCTGCAGTCACACATATCCGACGAATCGAGGTGCCAGGCTTCATACCGCGAATACTAGTAGCTGGTTCTGATTGCTCAGTCAAATTGCTATCTCCAGTAACTGGAGCTACACTCTTTACTGCCTTCCCAGTTATCAAAGACTCGATGATCCGTTCAGTGGAATACGACATCGTTTCAAGTGAGGTTATAAAATATATGTTCATTTAACTTAATGTCGCCGTAGATATGATATGGACATTGACATTCAGTGGAGACATTTTTGTATATTCAACCGTAATGAATCCGTGTAAGGTTGTCGACGAATGGAAAGTACAAGGTACTTGTTACTAAAAAATTGAGGGAAGTGACTTAAATTTGAGCATCAACAGCCGGGAAGGACCTTGTGACCTGTATGTCTGCACTACGAATTGCTCCCAAAGGCGGGAAACGGTCTTTAACCACTTTGAAATCTCCTGCCATTTATACGCTGATCGGAGGAACTGATAGCGGACAAATTGTTACGCTGGATATTCGAGTCTTGGGTGGAGAAACTAAAATATTGAGTCAAGCACACACAGCAGCGATTTCAGACATATCTTGTTATTCAGAGAAGCTCCAGATAATCAGTGCTGGTCACGGTTCGTAACATTATTTTTAAACTTTATTAAGCATTACGTTAGATGGACTGATAAAGATGTGGGCAATAACTTGGGCTGATAAAATGGACACAACGAGCAAAGATGCCGAAAATCCCGACCTTTGCCTTCAAATTATACCGTACTCAACCATCAATTCTCTCCATATCTTTAAACTTCCGAAAGGAATCGGATCCAATATCAGTTTGAATGTTGGAGCAGAAGCGATCGCGGTCAGCACTGAATCTCAACTTGTACTATTCAATTGGGATTATCAAGGCCTCTCAGAAATGCGCAAAAAGCATGCTACCGACGAAGATCACCTGAAACGAATAACATTTGTGTCACAACTATCAAGTTTGAAACTATTTGCTACTTCTAGTGAAGACGGTACTGCCAAAATATGGGATGCTGAGGCAAATAGTCTGATTCGGTAAGCGTTTACTTCCACTTCACAGTTGTACTTATGAATTCCTAAGCGAAATCCAATTCAATGAGCCTATATCTTCAGTATGCTTTTGCAATGATAAAGGAGATCTACTTGTTGGTCTTCCCAATCAATTGGTGCTTGTTCGAGTACATGATTACCTCCCTCAGCAGTTTTTAGCAGATTTAATTGTGAAATCCGAGGGATGGCCAGATGATCCTATTGAATCTCCGAAACCCTTCGACAGTGATTTGGATTTTTGGGAGTTGTACAGATTGGGACTTGAAAAGATAGGCGCAGATCTGACCAAATGGCATATTGCTTTTCAAAGACGAAGTGCAGACGAAGAAAGGTTGGCAGGTTTACTTGTTGATTTGGAACGAAAACGATATGATGCCGAAGAGGTGAAACCCGTATCAAATCCATGTGTTTTTAACTGCTCCGTTGCAGCAACGAAAACGAAAAGAGAGACAGGAAAAGAAACGGCGTCATCAATTGAGACAAATGACAGCCGAAGAGCAGCGAAAGTTACTTGAATCTTTGGGCTACTCGACAACCTGAAAACAATCAATTTGATGGACTTGCTTCGTCACAGAAAAGCACAAAACGAGATGAAAATAGATCTTAGCGAGCTTGACAAGTATCTGGATGGTAGAATCAGTGAAGAGCGGAAAGAAAAAGAGAAAGAATGGCTGAAGTCCAGACTCCACATATTCAGGAAGGCAGCGGCGACCTACTCTAAAGGTTTGTAAATTTGATGCATTACCACTAAATATTATTCTCATAGAACGTTTATGACAAGCACATGAAACGGAAAGGAAAATTTATACAAGTGGTTGAAGATGCTTATGAGAAAGCCATGAATCCTCCAACCCTCAGCGTCAAGGCTCAATGTCAAAAATGTTCCAAAGCGGCGAGACTCTGGTAATTACAACGTTACCAACAAGTCTGAACCTAACCCTTCACAGCATCATCAGTATTCCAAAAAGTGCCTCAAACCAAAGACGATCCTCACAGGTTCAATTCGGACGCAAATCAATCACCACTCCGAAAGCCATCCTTTTCGTTAGACCAGCTGCAAAGACGCTCGCCTAGCTCTGTTTCCCGAAACCCCAATGAAAAGCCGAAAGCGAAAGAACTATTTCCTGGAAAATCAAAAACATGGATTCAAAACCATTTTATGAAGTTGGGCTTTACCAAATTCTATACTCGCTGGAGAAATTGAAGGAGAAGCCAAAAGAAGGAATGTTTGGAGAAGGAGAAAAAGGCCGCAGCTGCATTCAAGCGATGCAAGAAGCTGCCAATAAGAAAGCCATGGCGGACAGAGTGAAAAATGTTCGACGAAGTAACAAATTCCTCTCCGAGACTGTGAAGTACATGCAGTCAGAAGTCGATCTTGGGATGATGGAGAATTTGAAGAGGAGGAATTACCAGAAAGGCCAGCATTGAAATTTGATGACGCTGGGCCAGAACCCGTTTACGAAGATTTGGAAGAAATTGAGCGGAAACGTAGAGAGGCAGAAGAGCAGAAAGGCTGCAAAGACTCGCAGAAGAAGAGGAGGCTCGAAGACTGGCAGCGAATTAGAAGCTGAACTTCGAGCTCAACGAGAGCGAGACGAAGCGGAAATTCAAGCCAAAAAAGACGAACAAGAGAGACTGAAAAGAGAGAAGGCTGAAGCAGAAGAAGCTGAACGCCTGAGACTGAAAGCAGAAAAAGAAGCGAGGCGAAAGGCTGAACTTGACGCAAAACTGGCCGTCAAACGAGCCAAAAAAGAGGCTATGGACGCCATTATGATGGCAAAGAAAGCTGCGGAAGCTGAAGAAGCAGAACGAAGAAAACGACTTGAGGATGAAAAAAGAAAGGCTGCACAACCTTCAACCACTTATGGAGCAATTAAAGATTTCGTTCCCGTCACAGATACTGAAAAACGCACGATTGTTGCACAAGATGTGTTTTCTGCACGTGAAAAAGGAACACTCTACAAAGCGCCACCACCTCCGACAATTAAAAAATCGGAGCGAAAGCCTATAGTTCCTTGGAAACGACGTCCAAATGATAAATTTGAAGGACTGAATAAGATTGGGGATGATTCCAATTCAGACTTAAGCGGCAGCGACGAAGAGGAAGATGATTTTGACCCAGAAGCGTTGACAGGGCTCTGGGATAATGCAAATGAAGATGTTGCGAAAACAGCTTGGAATTTGATTGATATTTCCAAGAAAACTGCGGAACGGAAGCCATCCATACGAGCCTCAACCTTAAACAGGAAGGGATCCACAGGAAAAGCAGATGACATCAAGCAAGAACTTAAGAATATTATTGGAAATCACTGGTTTCCTGGACTAGATGTAAGTTTCATTAGAAACTAGTTTGGGTCAAGTTCTGAGTTAAGTTAAATATCACAGCCTGGTATGGAAGCAAATCTTCAAAACATTCTGAAAGTTTTGTTCAAGACAATGAAATCCGGTCTATGGCGAGAGAAATCTGAAGCCTGCAAAGCTGTTCTGTACTTGGTAATTTTTTGATTTTAACAGCAATATTCGGTGTTAACTTTTAAACCAGTATCAAACGTTTGAAAAAGACTTTCAGGATCCACTGAACGTTATTCTCGTTCCCCAACTTGAATTTTTCAACGATAATGACTGGCAATTTCGTGCCACGTTGTGCGCAGTACTTCCAGTGTACAAGCAGTCACATCCTGATTTAACATATCACTTAATAAGCTGCTTAAAAGATAAATCAGATGTCGTTCGGTAATTACCTAGTATGAAAAACGTTTGCTAATCTTGTACCAGTCGAACTGCGAAAAAATCGTTAACTGAAATGGGCATTAACTCAAAAGAATCATTGCGGCAGGCCATGGTTCAACTACAAATTATACCGGATGTGGCCCAGAAACAGAAGGAGCTCTCTTTTCTGGATGTAAGTTGGTTTCTTATGAAAACGTCGCTGACACCCACACCCAGGAAGAACTTGCAAGGCTTTCAAAAAATCAATCTGATTATGACGCGATAAATGCGGCGCGAATCGTTGAATGGCAGAAGTTAGTACCATTAAAAAAGATTCCTGGGTCACTGAAAGACCGACCCGATTCGTACAATGCAACCTTGGTAAAAAAAGGCGTGCTGACAAAAGAAGACTTTGAAAAAATGTATGGCAAGAACAATCAACCAAAGCCTGCGGCTCTCGCTCCTGCGTGTGAGCCAGATGAGAGAATGTCTACACAACGTTCCCGAACTGTGAATAATCTGGGAACGATTGTGAAACCTACGATATTCAGTCAACTTAAAGTACAAAGTGCAATGCCTAGCAGGCGACCGTCATTTGACAAATACTGGCCAGACCCTGAATGCTCAGTAGCACCATCAAAAACAGGAAGTGCGAGGAATTCAATTTATCACTCATCTGTTTATGGACAAAGTAGTAGAAAGTCATCTATTTATGAAAGATCAACTTCCATGAAGGAGAACTCCCAAGAGAAGCTTGACCACCGCGATGAAGAGGAAGATGATTTTTTGACAAATGCTGACATTCCTCGGATATCTCTGACCAGACGCCCATCTTTAGGTGGCGCTAATCGACACTCAACAGCTCGGCAGTCCATTGCAAATAATATTACGTTCAATAACGGAGCATTACAAAAACCCACACCCAAAACAGACTTCTTTGATAAACCAACATCAGAAGAAGAGTTGAGAGTACAAAAGGATCAATATTTAGTAAGTCGAAGAACTACGGGGACGTTTGCTGGCGGATTCAGACGAAATTCTCAAGCCTCGCCTTCGCGACCTGGATTCGGAGGTTGGGGAACGCTTCGTAGTTCTATTATGGCAGGTGCCGATGCAGCTGACCCGTGGGGACTATTCAAGAAAAGGGACTCAACAACAAGTGACGAATCTACGCCGAAATCATCAAGGAGGGTATCCCACTTTGGTCCAATTGTATCTTCGCATTTAGAAGCCGAAGAAAAAATTGAAGTTGACGTTGACGGGGCTATAAAAGTGTACAGCCGCCGCGTTTCAATGCAGCCCCTACAAGTCAGCTATTACAAACGAATTAACATTAAACGAGGCTCAAGCTTAGCGGGTGAAGGAATGCTCCCTGAAGATGAAAACAACCTTGGTATATCGTTGCCGCCCGTTGTCTCTGTTACCAAAACTGAGTCTGATGAAAAAATTAACCAAAGGGCAAGCAGAGGATCTATGGATAAAGGGGTACCAATTGTGACTGTCCGAATGAAAACACCTCCCGATGAATCTGCAATTCGTCCAAATCGAATAATCGAGGCAGCCAATAACTACACATCAACGACACAATACCTCAGCTGGCACGGGATCGCGGAGAAACACAATAACGGCATCAACGACGTTGTTTGATCCTAATAGTCGACCGTGGACTGTGGATGACCAACAGGAACGTCAAAAAACTCCAGCACAGAGAAAGAGTAATGCAAATGACTTTATATCTCCCATTCGACAAGATTCAGGAAAGAGGGATGAGCCAAAGGCATGGTCAGATCACGATTCAGTGGTGACAAGTGGAGGTAATGATCATACTTAACTACAATAAAGACGGTTCGTTACCATGAGTTGCAAAAGAGGGCCAAGTCACGTGACAGATAAGCGCAGATTTGGGTCGATTCACCACCAACAAAAAGAAAGCACCAACCAAAGTCGATGAGAGTTTCGCAGCTTCCTCGCGCTTTTGCCTCAGCGCCAATCCGCCGAACCCTCGTTCCACGCACGTGTCTCGCCGGAGCTGTCCGCGCATTCGGCTCGTCTGCCCCAGCGAAAAGGTGGGTGACTCACTGATAACCACACCATTGACACCAAAACACCTGGCACACATCTAACCCGTTCCCCAGTCCAAATGCAACGCTCCAACACATCCACAAGAAACAGCCAATGACCCTGTCGACTCCCGAAGGCGCTACAACAACAATGACCACCGACGCCTCCTTCGTGGGCATGACTGGTGGTCAGATCTTCCACGAGATGATGTTGAGACAGGGCGTTAAGGTTGTCTTTGGGTACCCCGGTGGTGCTATTCTGCCTGTCTACGACGCCATCCACAACTCTGAATACTTTGAATTCATTCTGCCGCGTCACGAACAGGGCGCTGGACACATGGCTGAAGGATACGCTAGAGCCACGTAAGTTTTCCCTAGATAAAGAGTGCTGGAGAGCGTGTTTGGTTAAGCCTACCGCTAGATTTTCAAGTTTCCCTTATCTAACTTTTGATTTCACACAGTGGAAAGGTCGGAGTCGTTCTCGTTACATCTGGTCCAGGAGCAACAAATGTGATCACTCCTATGCAGGATGCTCTGTCAGATGGTACCCCCATGGTTGTGTTCTCTGGACAGGTGCCCACAACTGCCATTGGAACTGACGCTTTCCAAGAAGCCGATGTTCTTGGAATCAGTCGAAGCTGTACAAAGTGGAACGTCATGGTCAAAGATATCGCTGAACTGCCTCGTCGTATCAACGAAGCTTTCGAAATTGCTACTAGTGGCAGACCAGGTCCAGTTCTTGTGGACTTGCCAAAGGACGTCACTGCTGCCATCTTGCAAAAGCCAATTCACGGAGCTACCAAGATTCCAGGAAAGAAGCCAATGGTCCACGTTGATGACGGACCTTCCCCAGCCACCATGAAGAGCATTGAAAAGGTTGCCGAGTTGATCAGCATTGCCCAAAAGCCAATCTTGTATGTGGGTCAAGGTATTTTGAGCAACCCAGATGGTCCAAAGGTTTTGAAAGAGTTTGTTGATGCCGCCAACATCCCTGTTACCACAACTTTGATGGCTATGGGTTCTTTCGACGAGGAGGACCCACGATCTCTTCACATGCTTGGTATGCACGGTGGTGCCTACGCCAACTTGGCCATGCAATCTGCTGATTTGATTATCTCTTTGGGTGCAAGATTTGATGACCGTGTCACTGGAAACTTGAAGAGTGAGCATTCCTAACATCACAACTCTGTTTTCTAACTTTGACACAGAATTTGCTCCTGCCGCCAAGAAGGCTGGACTCCGAGGAAAGGGAGGAATCGTCCAATTCGAAATTATGCCAAAGAACATCAACAAGGTTGTTAAGGTTGACGCTTCCGTTGATGGAGACGTTACTGCCAACTTGCGTCACTTGATTCCCCTCGTTCAACACAAGGACCGTGCCGAGTGGTTTGAGCAATTGAACACCTGGAAGCAAAAGTACCCCTTCTCATATGAGCCATCTGCTCCAGGTGAAAAGTTGAAGCCACAGGCTGTTTTGGAAGAGCTCAACAAGCAGGTTGCCCACATGAAGGACAAGGTTATCTTGACTACTGGTGTTGGTTTGCACCAAATGTGGGCTGCTCAATGGTACAGGTGGCGTCACCCCCGTACAATGATCACTTCTGGAGGTCTTGGTACAATGGGTTTCGGTCTCCCAGCTGCAATTGGTGCCAAGGTTGGACGTCCAGATTGTATTGTTATTGATATCGACGGTGATGCTTCGTTCTCAATGACTGGAATGGAGTTGATGACTGCTAGACAATTCAACATCCCTGTCAAGGTCTTGATTCTGAATAACGACTTCCAAGGAATGGTGAAGCAATGGCAAGACTTATTCTATGAGAAGCGATACTCTGGAACTGAGATGCACAACCCTGATTTCGTCAAGTTTGCTGAGGTATGGCGTGCACGCTAGATTTTATTGGATACTAATAGGCATTTTTAGAGTATGAACTGTGTGGGTATTCGGGCTAAAACAATGGAAGAGCTTCCAGGTGCCATGGCTGAATTCTTGGCGTGCAAGGAGCCAGTCATTCTCGAGTGTGTTGTAACAAAAGATGAGCACGTGTACCCAATGGTGCCTGCTGGTAAAGCTCTGCACGAAATGGAGCTTGGACCCTCTGTCAAGTTTGAGGAAAACGCTGCCAAGTTCCAAAACTCGTGGATGGGACCATAAATACATTAGCCAGGGCTGTTTTTAATTTTTGATGATGTTTCATTTGTGGATAATGAATTCTCTCTTCTTTCATTCTTCTATACTTCGTTTCGAAAAAAACAAAAATGGCTGCTGTAGGCAAGGAAGACCATTCCCCCTTTACCAAATACGGCAAGACAATCCAAGATGGAGACATGGTTATTGCCTATGTGGTATGTGTCAAGTGCTATGGAAGCCACGTCTCAAACATGTCTTTAGAACCCACTTGACCTTCAAGCTGTCAAGATTGTGAAAGACGGGACTATGAACAACAAATACGGAGCGTTCGACCACAATAGTATTATTGGCAAACCATTTGGAACTCGAGTTCTGTCGAAGAAGGGAAACGGACACATTACCTTCTTGCACCCAACCCCTGAACTCTGGACTGCCTGTCTTCCACACAGAACTCAGATCCTGTACATGCCAGATATTGCTCTTGTTTCTTCCCTTCTGGATTTGAAACCAGGAGCTGTTGTCATTGAGTCTGGTAAACCTACTCCAACTCAGTAAATTGTAAAAAGAGCTAAACCTCTTCCATCAACAAAAGGAACCGGTTCTGGATCATTTTCTCACTCTATCGCACGTACAATCGCGCCCACAGGAACTCTCCACACGTTTGAATACCACGAAGAACGAGTCCTGAAGTTCAAGGACGAACTTGCCTCCCACGACCTCTCCTCCATTATCCACGTGAACCACCGCAATGTGTGTAAAGACGGGTTTGGGTTGACTGGAGTCAGTGATGCTGTGTTTTTGGATCTGCCGAGCCCGTGGGAAGCTGTTGCGGCTGCAAAGGAGACGTTCAAGAAGGGGAAGGTTGGACGAATTTGTACCTTCAGTCCAGCAATTGAACAGGTTCAGAGAACTTGTGAGGAGTTGGAGAAGTTTGGGTTTTATGGTAAATTTAATTTAATTTGGTTTCATTTTCCTTTGTGTCTCTGGGATTGACGATTGGTTTTTTTTGTTGTAGATGTACGAATGTTCGAGACTTTGATTCGTCGTCAAGAGATTAAGACGCTGCAAAAGAAGCCTTTGCCAACGCGCGACAATGTGACTGGGTTCACAAAGAGAGAGTCTCCAAAGAGAAAACGCGATGGACAGGATGACGAAGATGAAGAAGCTGCTGAGGGTGGAGAGAAAGAGGATGAGGAAGCTGCAACCGGAGACAAAGCAGATCAGGTTGTTGTGTCACGTACTGTGCAAAATGTTGCTGGACACACCTCGTTCTTGGTATTCGCGTCCATTTTCATTGAATAAAGTTCAAATAATTGCAGTCATGAATTTGGTTTTATTGTTTTGATGAGTTCCATACCGTGAGGCAAACACGCCCCTTTGGTGCACAAGTCCACTACAGGGAAAGTACCTAAAATTGTTTAGTTAGAAAGAATAATTTTGAAACACAACTGGTCTATGCCGTTTCTATCAATGATTGTTAGCTATGAACATGCATCATATCCTACAACCTTTCCCGGGAGTATTTCCTTTCAATGATGCAAATTTGACTTTGATTCCTCCAAATCCACCTGTTGATTGCATGCCTAACCCTGAATAGTTTTGCTTGACAGCAGGCGCAGGAGGTTCTTCCTTCTCAGGCAGTTTCCTAATTGCAGTTAAGAATACGAAATATACAAATAATGATAAAGCATACTTTTCGGCACCCTCCTTCTCTTCATTTGCACTTGAGTCCTCTTTTTTCTCGCTGTCAACCACTGACTCTGTATTTGGCATCGGTTCATCACCAGATGCTGCCGCAGTCTCCGTGCTGTCTGAAGCAGTAACTGTTGGTGCAACTTGAGCTTCTTCATCAGTTCGAAGGCGTTTTCCAGACGGAGCTTCATCTTCATCTGTTTTCGCTCGTTTCACTGCGCGATCAGCAGGTGGGACACCCTGTCGCCAAGGAACGTCAGCAACTACTCGAAATTTGCAGAAATTGTACCTTTTGCCCTCTAGGTCTCTTCTTTGCACGATTGGTGGCCAATTCTGGAGGGAGCATATCACTGCAAAGTATTTAGTAGTTAGAAAAGCAGCTCGGTCAGAAAGACATATACCTCTTGATATGCTGAACTACAATGCCCATCGACTCTTCTTCGTACTTATCCCACCCTTTCACCATGCTCACAAATTCGGATGTTGCCCAGGAAATGTCAATCACTTTTTTGGCACCTTTTTCTTTCTGACCGCCAATCTTCAGACCAATATACAGAGTGTTTGTGTAGACAGTTTTTCCTTCCTCAGACGTAGCCGCCTCACCATCTGCAGCCACGGTTTCACTGGTTGGAGGAACTGGATCGACACCAGGTGGTAAATCATCAATGTCAGCCGAAGCAGCAGGCGGCGCAGCTTCGGCGGGCTGTGGATATATTCCCTGCGCCACAGCAATCCCCTCTGCGTCATTCTTACATTTCGTAACCCGTGGAAAACTTTTGATGTACGGATGCGCGAGCTCGATTCCTTGCGAAGATTCGAGTTTCATGACTAGATGACGGAGACGTGATTCAACCCATCCAGACCATTTCAATTGCCGGTCTTCGGAGTTACTTGATGCAATTATTTGGAGGTAGTATTTGTAGTCGCCAAAGAAGCTGCTCTTTTCCATCAGATCTGCCCATGTTGCTGTTCCTGCGAAAATGCGTTCTGTGATTTGTGAACCACGCGCAAACTCTTCGATGGTTACATGTTTTGTTGATGGAGTCATGTTGTGCGTACTGCACATTGCTGGATATGCTGGAGTGATGATAGGGACAAGGTGGACTCGATCTGCTGGGTACAATTTCGGGTTCCAGACTCGGGTTGAAAGAGGGCCATCTTCGATAGGTTTGAGAAGGACAGGCTGAGGCCAACTCCTGAAGAATCATGTGAGTAGGAACATTTCATAAAATTCTAGCAAAACTGACCACTTATGCATAATATAAAAGAACTTGTTGACAACTAATCCAGCTGCGGCATTTGGATACAGCTGACAGATACGCGCTACCGCAATAGCCCAAGCGACTCCTCCAAAGAATCCCAAGACGTTTGAATAGATTCCACGTTCCTTTGCCCACAGCTTGATACATCGCAATGCTGTTCGAAATGTTTCCACGTTTGGTACAAGCCTCAGAATATCGTCCGTTACGCGAGAACCTGGTTTTGAGAAAAGAAGGTGGTTGGATATGGCTCCTCACATCATCACGCATTCGGAAATAAGAAAGACGAGTGTGGCGGATTTATTTTTGAGCGTATACTATCCGTCAAAATCTCAAGCGTCCGAGAATAGAGTTTAGAAAATAAACTGGATATGTACGAACCGTTCAGCGACCGCACACACTTATCGTCCAGATTTTTCAAGAGGTTATCGTTTGCAAGCTCCAAATCGTCTGGAACAGTCGGCAGATTGAGTCTGGCGCACAGCAAATCGATCTATAGTAAATGGAGTTGATACCTTCAGGAAATGACACTCGTCAATTCAGTTACCTCGACTCCAGAGAATTCAAACGTAATCACAGGTACATATGCATCCGTTACGGGCTATTGACCATTGGTTTAGAATGTATTGACAGCAGGTGTTCAGCAGTCTCACTGTCAATGACGTCACTTCCGGCCGTTCTCTCAACATTTCGAGCATATCAGTAAAGAAATCGTCTCGTTGAACATGCCTTGGGGCCACACAAAGAGTATCGATATCAGAAGCTGAGGAAAGGAGGCACTCTCAGTACCCAGCACTTCAAGCTGACTGGCAGAGGACAAACGCACCTTTCCCGTGGACACCCAATCGATAGGAACCAAAGGTGAAGATCTTGCCGCCTGCTTCTGCTGCCATACTTTCGGGAAGGTTCCGTTTGATTGAGATTCGATGCACAAACTCTTTGAAGAGCGTGGCGAGCTTCTGCAGAACGACTTCGCTGTTTGTTTGATATAATTAAAAGTAAGTATACGGCAAGGAGGATGCAGAGAATAAGAAGCAGCACCGCTTTTGAGCCTCATCGTCGTCCTCGTACTGGCCCCGCTCCCGAAGCAAAGTAACAAGCGAATCCGTCACGGAAATGTCGAGTGGAAGCGGCGGGTCATACGACAGCGGCGGAGTGATTCCCAAGTACGGCTTAGACATTTGGTTGGTTCTCGTTGGAGGCAAAAAACAAAACGAAGAGAATAGAAGTTATTGCAGAATAAAAGAGAAAAGAAGAGTAACATGTTCTTTTCTAATCGATATAACTCAGAGAATAACACATAGTAGAAAATACAAGCCCTTTCCATCCATACTCACTTCCCATCTCACTACACTGTCAACATTCAGCGACTACCATACTGCTGTTGTTGAGGAGGCTGGCCATACATTTGTTGAGGAGGTCCCTGTCCAAACGGTTGTGGCGCGTATCCCTGCTGGGGTGGCTGTTGTTGTTGAGGATAGCCTTGCGGAGGATATGGTTGATGTTGTTGCTGAGGCGGAAACTGCTGTTGACCTTGTTGCTGTTGATATCCTTGTTGGTATGGAGCTTGTTGCTGCTGATAGCCTTGAGAGTACTGATTTGCTTGCGAACCATATGGTGGTTGAGGTTGTTGTCCATAAGGTGGTTGTGATTGAGAGACTGGCTGGTATCCTCCAGGTGCAGAGAAAGATCCTTGCTTCTGAGGAATTGGTGGGGGTGCACCTGGCCCTTGAGAGTAGTGAGGCTGGCCTCCATATTGAGCTTGTGCGCCAGGTACCTGCCCATAAGATGGTTGCTGTGGAATTGGTGGTGGTCTTGGTTGTTGAGAGGCTTGTGCGTACTGTGGTTGTTGAGGAGCACCACCGTAGTACGCTTGTTGGGAGTAGCTGGAACAGCTGGACGAGCTTGAGAATACTGTGGCTGTCCACCATATGTTGGTTGCGGAGGCTGTCCTCCATACACAGGTTGGCCACCATACACTGGGTTTGAAGGGACAACTGGTCGTGGCGCTGGAGCTCCACCATAAACAGGTTGTTGAGGAACTTGAGGCCCAGGAGCTCCTCCATAAACAGGTTGTTGTTGTGGTGGTTGCGATCCCGCGCCACCATATATTGGCTGCGGCGCGGGGGCACCTCCATACACAGGTTGGTGAGGTACAGATGTAGCTCCGTAGTTGGATTGAGCTGGTTGGTACTGAGTGGGAGCTCCTCCGTAAGTACTGGAAGTTGTAGTTGGTTGGGTCTGATATGATGGCGATTGCGCAGTTGAGAAAGACTGTGGTTGCGGCTGTGGCTGTGGTTGAGGAGGGGGAGCAGAATACGCAGGCTGTGGTGGGGTTGTGAATATGTTGGTTGGGGCACTGGGGCAGGAACAGGGGCCGGAGGGTACGACGACCGAGTAGCAGAAGAAGCACCTGGAGAAGAGACAGTTGGGGATGCGTATGAGCTAGGGTATGGCTGCGGCGGAGGAGGCCCACTTGCAGTTACGCTTAGCCTAGCCATTTCATTTTGAAGTTGACGTTGTCCCTTCATCGCTTCTTCCGCTTCAATACGCTTGATGAGCGCAGCGCTTTCTTCTCCTCTACGATTTACAAATCCCACAACGGTATTCTTCAAACTTTGAGCCAAGTCCGACAAGTCAGTATAGAATCGGACACCACGATTCAACCCTTCCTTAGCCTCCTTCCACAAAACAAACGATTCTTTCCACTCTTTGATTATTTCATTTCGTCTGCGTTCACGAAGCTCCAATACTTTGATGGTGGTGGAGGAGTTTTTGAGTTTTTCGAACTCAGATGCGATGTCAACGAGCAATTGTGAATGAGTGTCCACATTGACTTTGATTTTAGCTTGATATGGTTTGAACTTGGCTAGTTCAGCTTGGAATACTTGACTCTCTTTGTTTTTGTTGAGCAACAATGCCTTTGAAATATCGTCTTCGCGGACCTATTTTATAAGACATCAGAGAGAGTGAGTTGAAGCATCAGCTATAGAACCTTAGTTTTCAATTCTGCCAAAAGTGTTGCGCGTTCATTCTTCAACTTACGAAGTTGTTGAATCATCCCATCCAATTTCTCAACTGTGATCTGCTCTCCCAGTTTACCCAATCCTTCTTCGGAGCCTGGAACATCATCAATCAAGTTACCAACGGCAACATCTGACTTTTTTAAAGTCGCAACAGCACGAATTAGTTCTGCAAATATTGACTGAACTTCGTCAAGTGGCCTACTCATAGTTGCCACATCGCGGCGACATTCGTTCAAACGAGCCAATAGTCCTTGATCAGTGGCAAGTGCTTGGTCAAAAGATTCTCGATGAGATCGGACATCGTAGCGAATTTGATTGGTTAACTTGACGGAGGGTTCTTGGTTCCACGCATTCATATATTTCACCTAGACCTTGTCAAAACAATTGGCAACGCAAGGGGAACTTACTCTCATACTCTCGCATTCATGTTGCTCTTTGTCTAATAACAAGCCAATCTCATCCAGAGTTCCCTTGATTTTGCCCTTTAGCCCTTCGATAACTCCCAACAATTCATCGGTCCCAGTTCCGCGTCCAATTTCTTGAGAGCGGATAGTTCCACACCATCCACGTACTTCTTCCGTCAAACCCAACGATTCGTCTGAGCCCATAACGTCTTGGACGCCACTGCTACCACCCTTCAGAACCCTCTTCAACTTGTCCAACGAGGCAACAATACCCATAGACTCCAAGGACACTTTCAGCTCTTCATCAGCAGACTCAACTGCAGCGGATTCGCCTCTAAGTAGCTTCGCTTGTTCCTCAGAATAAACACTCGCCGCGGTGTGCACCGAGAGTGGAACAAGCTTCACAAAGATATCTGGACCAACAATTTTTGGAACATCCGCTGCGCCGTTGGGACACAGTTCTGCAAATGTAATGCCTTTGGCGGCAGCAAGTTTATCAATAGCAGGGAGAGTATCGACACTTGGAGTAGGCTCGTGGTAAATGACATCATTGTCTTTAACGACGCTGTTTTTACGTTCGAGGACTTTGAGTGCAAACGCCTTTGTCATTTCAATCAATGCCCCGGCGGGAGATGCTGAGGCTGAGGGAGTTGCACTTGCCCCAAGCGCACTAAGAATCGCGAGACTGGAGTTTTGGGGATTTGAGGCTGCGACTGTGAATGATGGATAGGTTCGTCCAAAGTACTTTGCTAAAGACTCGGCATCTTTAGCCAAAGTATCTGCCTTGAGCATATGCGAAACTACGTGTCCGTATTTTCCTTCTGATTCTAATTGAATCGAGCGGTGGTAATGGGCGAGAGATTCAAAGTAGTTTTGCTTGCACTACATGGAAATTCAATGATTAGGAATACAGTCCACTAAGTGAATATGCTTCACCTTTGCCATATCAATCCAGGCTCGATTGATTTGCTGTTTTAATGCATCATCAGAAAGAGCATCCTTTGCGTTTCCATAAAGCAACGCGGCCTGTGCACTAAGCTTTGCAACCAGCTGACCCTGCTTGTTTTCGACGAGGCACTTTTCCACAAAAAGTTCCTGAGCTTGCGCGAGCATGAGTGTTTCAAGAGCCTTTACTGATTCACGGGAGAGGTCAACGGAGGGAGGGTGGAGGAAGTTGTCGTTGATGTAAGCAAAGAGGCCAGCTGCAGCCTATTCAATCACGGCATAAGAAAGCATGAAAGAATAAACGATGATAAGGCAAAGTACCTGGAGATGGTTGAAAGCGACCTTGAGCGCGTGTGGATCGTTTCTCTCTTGACTTCCTGCGATCGCTCCACACGTTGCCGCCAGTGAGAAAATAACGCAGGCCTTCTCGTACGCAACGGCATTCTGAGACACGGTTTTGCCAGTGAAGGCATCGCTCCTGTTCGGTTATAGCAGTGTGAACAGGCAGGCCAAGCACCTCCGTTGAATACCACCACGTACCACGTAAAGAGCACCTTCACATGCTTCTCATCAATTGGGAATCGCAGATCGAGTAGCTCAAGCTGTCCATAGTAGCGGTACAGAATATCCCTGCCAGTGATGTCCTTTCCAGCTCCACGGGTATCATCACGAAGTCGGTTCAGAAGCCCAATCTCAGCCGCATACTTTTCGGGTTCATCGCCATAGGCAGATGCAATGTATGCTCGGAATGAGGGTCCAAAGTCAACCTCCTCTGTTTTCTTTGGTGGTGGATACAACAGTGGTGAAAGAGAAGTCATTTCGAACAAGAAATGACACCTATATTCTACGGAGGGTAACTTGCATGTTTTATTCTTGGTATTGTTGATTTAAGATCTTTATGGCATGGTATCTAAAGTTAAGAAACTAGAGTGTATAGACATACTGTATCTATCGATATATAAAATATAGAAGCCAATTATTGACAAGATTTTTTACGGGAAGAGATCATTGTAGTTTGGATGGTTGTGGCAGTGTCGACCGCTTCCAGAAATTCACTCCAAAACGACCTCCAACGAAGATGCAGGACGATGACAGTGCGTCGGGGGCAACGGGGCAGGAAAGACGAGAGGCCGCAAACCAAAGAATGTTTCTCAGGAGGAACGAACGAGAAGAAACCTGGAAAATCAACGGTGAGGCCCAAGTGCTTTTCCGCTTTGTCATTGTATATTACAAACTAAGTTCCTTTTGACAGCGCTTTCCGCCAGCGAAAGGAAGAGTACATCAAGTCAATCGAGCTAGAGAATGAAGCATTGAAAGCACAATTGGCAGGTCAGGCACCTGCTGCTATGGATCCGAGGATCGCTGCACTGGAGAACCGCATCCTAGCATTGGAGACAGAAAACACACTCCTGCGAGAATGCGGAGTCTCGGTCGACCTGAAAGCATCATTTGGGCCTCAGGCAGTGAACATTTGCTCTAGTTGTGCAAGTGAGAAGATGAAGACCTTGTTGTTTGTGGCAAATTGCAGCGAACACAAGAAGAGCTCAAACAACTCAAATCTGAATGTGATCAGCTACGAACTGCCGGTATTTTATTTGGAAATAGTTCCAGCCAGATGCCCGCTTCCTCTTCGAATACTGCTATTCCTCAGTTCCAGTACTTCCCCAACTGCCAACCCACTCTGAAAGTCCTTCTAATTCAAGATCTGCACCTTCAATTCAAACATCTCAAACACCTCAATTTCTATCTCCTGCCGAACCTGCTCCAGTGCACAATGATTGGTGGGAACAAGTCGCAGCAACATTAGCAACAAACTACAACACGCCAAGCCCTCAACAGCAGCAGGATTTTTTCTACCTCTCATCGACTGATCTTTACGGTCCTCCAGAAACAACACGTATACGCCGCGCATTGAAATGCATACCATCTCTTCATCAGTCACCACTCGTTGACACTCTCATCGCATCTTTTGAAGCGGTATGTGGATGCCGAGATCGTCACGAGATCCAACGACTCCACTTGAAAACAACGGCCTTAAAAGGGCAACTCTTTGACCAGTGCACTCTCCTTGACAGACAAAAGGCAATTGAGGAATGGACTGTACATGTGACCAGGAATTGGGACCATATAAAGCACAAGTATTCCTGTTTCGAACATATCTTGAGGGATCCATTATTCGAGTGCGACCTCTGCCAGAGCAAGGACTTATGCTACGAGAACAGTTCTTGTCGATTCCGGGACTGAGAGGTTGTGTTGGATACGTGGATGATTTCTTGACTTTGTTTTATGTGAGTTTCTCAAATATTTGATGATTTAGTTAACTCGTTTCCAGAACCCGCACGTAAAAGGAACTGGAGAACATATTCTGTTAAAAATGCTGGCTCTTGGGCAAAAGATGGAGATACTTTTGCATGGGAACTTGGAGGACAAGATCAAGTTCAGTTTGATGGTAGAGATGGGTAGAGAAAGTGGAAAAGCAAGAATGGATGAATTACTTGCAGATGTTGCTGCAAATGCTTCCAAATCCAAAATAAATAAATAAATTTGAAATCATTTGAAATGGATCCACCGCCAGCACCTCTCCTCACAACACGCACAGCTGCGAAGCTAAAAGCCGGCCGAAGACCAAACACGGAAAGAGTAGCCACGGGCTCAGATCGCGCCCAAAGAAGCCTGGAAGCTGTACGGTCGGTGTTCAGGTTCTTGTTTCTCACAAATCACTCACACTGCCGATTCCTTCAGAGCTTTTCGAGAACGAAAGAAACAGGAATCGCAGCTTCTTCAAACCGAGGTCGAACGTCTTCAGGCACAAACTGTCTACCTCGAATCCCAACTTCAAACGGCCAATCAAGAACTTGAGCTTCTTCGGCTGACGGCATCCGCAGCACCTGCCATCCCTCTTTACCCACCTCCTTCTTTGGCCGCAGTTACTGCACTGCAACAGCGACTAACGGAGCTAGAAGCTGAGAATATAGTATTGCGGAGAAACTCTGTCCAAATCGAATTCCGTGATAGCAGAATAAGCGATGCATCTTGCAGTGAATGCGTTAAGTTGCGGGGGCGGCTACTTGTTGCACTTGGTCAGGTGAAGGACTTGGAATTGGTAGCTCAAGAAGCAGAGAAGCAGCGAAATCAAATCGAACCGGAGCGTATTGCTGGGCACACGCAAGCTGTTGAACGTGATGGTGATATTATCGTGGATGGACGGAAAGTATGTATTGCAGATGTATGTGGAAAGATGGAAACAAAGTGGGCGAGGAGGGGAATGAAGGCGTTAGAATCATTGAAGGACTCAGGAGATTTGGTTGATACTTTCTTCAACGCGTATGAAGTAAGTAACGTGGAATATGTTCTGTCATGGTTAATGTGTTACAGTACCAAACAGAGACTGTGACAAAATCAGCACTTGGGCGAGCGGGAGCAAGGATCCTAATGGCGCGAAATAAGCTGCTTGATGCTTGCTCTGATAACGAAAGGCAAAAGTTGTTGGATCTCCTAGAATTATTTTGTGAGGCGAATCGGGAACACATTGTAAGTGATTTCACAACAGATTATATGAATGTTAAAAATATGATAGGAACTGAGAAACAAGATAATCAGTGAATCCGGAATAGGAAATCAGCTGAGAAGTATGCTTGGTCTTGGGCAACAAATACAAGAATAGTTGAAAGGACTGCTTCTTTATTCAAAAGTACGCCAATTTACTTCCCTGTACCTGAGCCACCGGCTCCCTGACCTTCAATGTCTTCCTTTCGAACAGCTTTAATAATACCTGACTTGTTCAACTTCTCCAACATTTCCATGAGCTTGTGCGTCTCGTATTCCTTCTCAGCATCGCTCAAGCGGTCCCACTCTTCATTTGTTTGCTTTTCATCCGACATAATTTCCCCAGTTATTGGGTTAATTTTTGGCTGAGCTTTGGATTTACCCTTTGCGTCTCTGGGACCATCATATATTTCGTACTCTTCGCTGTCGTGAGCAGTTCTGTCTGATGAGGAAGACGACGGTCTGGTTTGCTGACTACCACCGTTTGGATCAGACATGATTCCACGTTGAAATAAAAATCCTGCAGCATTTCCATAACCAATATATGAGGTAAGCTTAGAAGCTATCGATAAAGACTGAGTATGAGGCAATAGCATGGCTGAGAACCTAACTTACCATCTTCATCAAAGAGTGCATACAACAGTTCCCCAACACAAGTCTTCAAGTTCTCACAAGAGATGCTGGTCATCATACGAATCAATCTTGCTACAGTTGTATCGGTGCTATCCAGTTTTTTGGTTCGATCAATACTTTCTGGAGTGAGCATCTCTCTCAAAACAGCCCTTAGTTTTTCATGACAGTTGGCAAGATCTTTCAAAATCAATACAACTGGTGGAATGATTTCATCTGCTCTGAGTTTGGAGTAGTTTGGTTCACCGGGTATTGGGGAGGAGACAAGTTCCAGTGGAATCGCATTTTCCACGTTGTAAGGCATCGCCAAAGCCAAAGATAGAGATAGAATTTTGCAAAGCTGTTCTGGGATTTTGTCTTTGTTGGGGCCGGGAAGCCAACTGAGGAAAAAGTCTGGAGAAGCCGGGAAGTTGAGGAGGCAATTGATTGCAAACGAATGAGGTGGCGACAAAGGATCCTTTTCATTAATTGGAATGCATGTAATGATGTCAACCAAGATGGGAAGGAACCTGATTTGGATCAATGAGGAATTAAATACCAATGAATCATCTTACATCTCAAATCCCTTCACAGCTTCGATCTTCTTCTGATTCTCAGCTGCTCGCCGTTCTGCCTTCTCTTCAGGAGTACTATTGCCTTTGAGGCCGCCAAGAAGACCACCTAGTCCAGCCCCTTCGACAGCACGACTCATTGAAACGTTGAAAACAATCTTAAGAATTTCATCTGGAATAGAGAGCTCGTTTCCCATGCCAGACGAAATACGTTTTTGCTCCAAAAGGTGTTGGAAATATGGTTGAATCAACTATGAACATAATAAGTATTAAAGCACCAAATCCATTTCGTACCGTATGCAATTGTTGGCCAAGATTTTCGGACTTTCCCAGCCTTTCGGCATAAACGGATGAATGACCAGAGAGTAAAAACAAGAATCTCAACGCGAGAAACTTTGCGTCCATCGAAAGCCGTTCGTTCTGGAAAAAACGTAAATTGCTCAGACTTATGTTGTAAGAGCCCCTACCTCAAGAAATTTAAGCGTCATTTCAATGCCATTCAGTTCTACGAATTTGTCTCGGCTTTGTTCATTGACGTGGAGGCAGTTGACAAGACATTTCATAGCCTCTACACTGACGGGAGTAGGAGTGAAAGTTGAGTCTTGTTCAAAATATCCGATGTGTGCCATTAGCATTTTTATGCCCTATTTTCATATTTTTGTGAGCATTTGAAAAAGGAGGCGTCGAAGGTTCTCACAGATTCTGATTGCAAGCTTTCACTTCCTTCCACTTCCCGCCCAAGAATCTTGAGAGTTTGAAGAGCGAGGACAGTGACTTTATACTTTTCAGTTAGATACTCGTGATCGATAGTGATTTTATGACACACCATCTTCTGGCCACTGGCGCCATGCATCAAGTAAGCTCTTTTCGTCCTCTGACGCTGAATCATAGTTATCCAGCTTCTGGGTCAATGCGGCACAGAGAGCTGTCACAGAATCTCGCTTGTCTGTAACTGAAAAGAGACCCTTCTCTCCCACAAACGTCTGATCGGACGCGTGTTTTGCAGTGAAAGCAGAGAGAGTCGATGAAACGACTTGAAGAAGGGCTGTTTGTTTGATCAGGTGCGCTGTCGGAAGTCCAAGTGGGGTGACGAGGGACATCTTTCTTTGACAATTTAATTTCATTTTTTGGATCTATCTTTGATTTTCTCCCCAAAATACACTTCTCTAACTCAATTTGTTAAACACAGTGGTAAAGAAGGAGAGTGCGTTCTGGAAGGCCTCTTGTCTCATGTTGGAAACAACAGGATCTGATTCTTTTCCCCTCACAGCAAACCCATGAGTAGCACCTTTGAACCAATCCACCTTATAGAAGAACCCATCTGACAAACTCTTGTCTTTTCCGGAGAGAGTCTCTTCAATAATCTTCCGATGATGCTCCTTGATAGTTATGTCTTCACCGGCCAATACGAAATAAATCGGCTTCACAATTTGCTGCACGTCTTCAGGGAGCTTAATGACACCAGGATCTGCAGAGCACGCAACGTCGATACCGGAGTTGGGATTCTTGGCCAGAATCACAGCAATTGCCCCGCCCCAACAGTATCCCTGAAACGCCACTTTTTTAATACCGCGTTTAGCTCGAAGCTCGGCGATAACTCGGTCGATAGTGATTGCACCAGTAGTCCGCCTGTTTCTGTAAAAGAAAAGTGGTAGATACCACATGAAACGACTAAAAGCGTAGATCTTTGCAAATACTGAGCATTTGTTGTTGAAGAGGTTGTCGATGGAGACCATTAAGTTTGACGGTGGTTCTGTTCCACCAAAGAGATCGGGGATGACGGCCAAATGGCCCTCACTCGCAAACTTGTCCGCAATGGCACGCTGAAGACAGATATTATTAGGTTTAGTAAGAAGGGGTGGCCGATAAACTTACAGTGTTTATGAGCTTGTATCCAAACACGTCCGAACCAATTACAACGCAAGTAGATGGGGAAATTTGCTGCTTTGGATATGCAACATAACACGGAGTGTTGGCAATTGATTCCTCATTCCCAATAAGGTTTGCAAGAAGTGCCGTATCTTCACTACCACCACAGCAAGCAATTGATGTCATTTCTGTGAAGTGTTCAGCTGTGACCTTCACAAATTTTCTCGACTGACGGTGGCTGGTCCAAAGAAGCAGCCCGTGCTCTATTATATAGTCGTATAGATATGGATGAATTATCTGAACAAAACCCGTGTCAATACGCTGTCAAACGGGGTCTGGGAAGGAAAAATTGTCAGTTTAAATAAATCTACCAAGTTCATTCACAGTTAAAACAGCCCACAACCAAAAGCACATACAATCACTTATCAGAGCAGATATGAATGCAGTAACTCATGTAAGTTTCACTTAGTCCATGGCGTTGGAATCAATCATCCCCAGGAGTCAAATCTAGACCCATCTGAGTTTGAATCGACGACGCTGAATTCACAAGACGCTACTCGTCATGGTGCTTTACTTGACTCTACTTCATTATCAAAATCGGGCATGACCACTATTGTTCAATTCGACGAATCGCAAAACAAAACCTTCTCGAAGGAAGCTGCAAAGTACCTCCAAGAACAAATAGAAACAAACAAAATCTCAGCCAGACAGGAAGATGCATTTAAAAGGAAGAGGCTTGCAGAATCTGTTGCGACGTCGGAGAAACGCATCAAGGTATGCTGTCAAACCAAGTACCTTCCACATATCCATCTTAACTTATACTATATCATATTCAGACATTTGTGCAAAACTATTTGGCGAAAAAGCGGGAACCTAAACCTTCTGAAAAGGCTTCACCGAATGAGCCTGAGCGCGAGCCTGAAGTTGAACAACCACCAGCATCGATAGCACGTGGCAGTGCCTTACAGTTGGACGAAGTAACCAAAAAGAAAGTGTATAATACAAACGGTTTCTTTGAGTTCCGTGCTTCAGAAATGGAGAATGCAAGTAAGTAAAGCTCACGTATCTGTTCATCAAGATAGCTGACTCTGCATAAGTGAATACTGCAGCCGCCTTAAATCCTTCCGTTGAAAGATCTAAACTCCTTCCTGAAGCCACGAAGATTTTGGCACAGCGATGGGCAAACTTAAAGGAGAACAGCCCAAACACTGCGAAAGACTTCAGCGATAAAGCTAAAGAGAAGAACTCCCGACCCGATTTGGCAATTGAAGAACTCACTCCTTCCGAACGTGATCGTAAACGGACCAGTCTGTTTCAGCTGATCGCCCAATGCACCGACTGTTTAGGTAATTTTGAAAAAGAAGCGAGTGTTTGCAGTAATTAAATTGAACTCTTTTAGTTCAATTGGGATATTCAGGGACTATGGTGTTTGTTAATGAGGAGACCCAGAAAGCCCTGTCGATAGTGCGAGGCGCAACTGCGCTGATGTTAGAAAAGCATCTCGCATCGAAAGATATCAATCTAGTCAAATTGATTGAGTTCTTGAGCAGAATGAATGGATCTGTTCCTGGAATTCAGAAGTTCTACAAAGTCGAGTACGCTGCGGCAGCGCAAGATGTTACACTCTATTTACGAAAAGTAATCAACACTGGATTAGGAGAGAAGGGGAAAGCGCCTGTGCGAATCATTCCATGGAAGACTTTGGAGAAAGGTGTTATGCACGGGATGAAATTCTATTTTGACGGTTGGCCATTGGATATTCCTGTCAAGCGAGAACTCCGTCTTAATCAGCTTCAAGTTTTGAGTGTCTTGTTGAAGAACAAGAAAGTGTGCCTTGTATGGAATGAACGTCCGAGTGTTGTCAATGTCGAAAACGAGGGAGACGTAGCGCAAAATGAAGACAATGTTGTGGACTGGATAGAGTTTAATAACAGAATGCATGGAGTGTATGGAAATGAAGGCGAAGTTCAGTGGACAAATGACTCAGAAACACATCTTGGTGACGCCATCACGAACATGGCACTCTCTCGCACAGACGAAGGAGAACCTGGAGAATTCACGTTTGGTTTCAGGATGTGGTGCCACAAGCTTATTCTTGCAAAATCGAAGCAGGGTTTGGAGTTGGCAGTTGATGAAGAAGAACTGTTGAAGGACGAGGAGTAAGGATACTGACTGGCTTGGAGATTGGCTGTGCTGTAACCCATTTATTGTTTACTTTTTACAGTGTTTATCTTGTTTTGGATGTGAGTTTGTTCTTTCTTTCTTTCGTGTTCGAAAACACTTTTGGAAATGAAAGCCCCCCTGTCACAACTGTCTGTCGCAGCGACGAATGCTTACATTCGTCCTCGGCTTTCAACTCCCTCGTTTTGCAATAAGTCGCGACGGCAGAAGAGGAAAGGCCATCGAAAATCCATCAACCGACAGAATCTTGAAAACAAACGCTCAATCAACCACGCCATCAACAGCGCGGCCATTCATAGCATTGATGTCAGCGACTGGCGTGGCAGCTTTGATGACACTAATGGAGCAGCGATGCAAATTGTGACAAGTCGTGGAAAGGTTCTATGTGCGAGGTATGTTGTTGGCAAAGTGAACCAAGCACTAACAACCTTTAAGATTCATGTCGCCTCATTACATCGCCGACCCACTTCGATCAACTCTGCAAGATCTACTGGATGTGCTCCCTGTAGTTGCAGGCAAAAGAACATTACGCTTAAGTCTGTGTATGAAACCGACGGGTTCGACAAATGGTCAACGTGTCGAATCCACCCAACACTGCGGCCACTTCTGGAGAGACTTTCACCCCTGTTACACTATTTTCGACTGCAGCTCAAGAATTTGATTGGAGATGCTGCGTATCGGGTTTTGGAAATTGTTGAGAATGTAAGATTCACAAACCTATATCATCCTTCAAACCCACACTTCTGTTGCTCAGTGATGAAATTCTTAGATAATTTCGGAATACGCTGATAATTCTTTCCTTGGAATCTTCAGTGCTGTCTTCATTTGTCCACCAGTCGTTGGCAGAGGTTCGAAATTCCACAAGGATTGCAATGACTGGAAGAATACACTGTCCATTGTCTTTCCATTTGAATCGTCAAACAATACAGCCATTTGCTCCTCAATTCAAAATGTTCGGCCAACTTTGCACTTACCAAAACTCGTTTCGGCAACGAATACAACAAATACTGTCAGTGGTGCAATAATGAACGGCAACTATGGCGCGGCCTTCTTCTTGCCCCTTTCGGAAAACTATCATGGCTTGAAACTGTGGCCTGAACAAGCAGCCAAACACCTTTGCAAATCGGACACTTCTTGCTTGTGGGAATCACGTGCGTCACTCGTTGCAACCAGCTCTAAGAGAGTCAATAATTGGTGTGTGCGACACTTTCCAGAACGATTTAAGGACCTTGCTTATGTGGACGGAAGCGGAAAAGTTGTGTGGTGAGTGTTTCGAAAGCATTTGTATTTTCGATTAATGATCTGTACTGTAGGTGTATTGACATACATTCATGTGTGACTTTGATGAAGATAGATGACTGTGTGCTTGGATGACACTTCTTCTTTGCATGAAGCCTCTAGTTTGGTTTTCGGTGTTTGAGCTTCGTCTGCAAATAAAGAAAGAAATACACAGCTTTCAAGAAATTCTTTACCATAGAGTAAAAGAATTAAGTTTATTAATGATGTATATAAAGTTTGAGAAGTGTATCTTAATTGGTTGATGATGTCGTACGTTTTGCGAAAGAGTGCAGAAACTACACCAAAACAAGAATAACAACTTGGACAGTCTTTATGCCCCCCACCAAACGACAGAAGCATCTTCGTTCAATCAATCCGCGTGCATCTCCGAAGGTCCCCCGCGTCATAAATCGGAGCGACGTTGTCCGAAAGTCTTTCAAAACACCAGGTACTTGATTATGCCTTATCACCATGGCTTAATACAACAGTACAGAAGCGCCTAGAGTTCCAGTGCCTAAATCTTCTCCAATTCACACTGGCGTAATTTGTGATTGGTGTCAAACTGATACTCTTGCATGTCAAAAGTGCTGCGACCAAATGCATGCTGACATACAAGAAACCTCACAGGATTGGATTGAAGAAAGTAAGCGCAAGTTTCAAAAGATGTATGGCTGTGAATTTTCAATCGAGAAGGTGTTTGGTAAGGACGCAGCCGCAGCTGAATTCAGAGCGATGATGATTGCAAAACAGAAGGCTGTGGTAGCTCAGGCTCAGGCCGTAAATCGAGTCATAGCTACTTATGATTAATAAACTAATTTATTGCGAGATAATTTGGTGTATGCTGGCATCATATCCTCTTTGCACTTCGTTAACAGCAGCCTTCAACCCTAATGCTTCAAGGCGCAAGTCCAATTCATTGCAATGCTGTCGAGAGTCTTCCTCCATTTTCCCATGATATTTACGTTTTTGATTGGTGAGATATGTGGCAGCATCTTGCAGCTTTGGATTGAAAGAAAGTTGAAGCAACAACTGAGACTCAATCCCATCAAGCTCCTTCACACACTCTTGGTGATACAAAACTGCACGAGAGATATCAAGCACATTCAAGAATATCTCTTCGATAAATCGCCAATACTGCTCAGAGAGTGTATTTGGATTCTCTAAGGTGTTACTTTAGTTACCTTTTCAAAGAAAACATCAACCCACCACAAAGAGTCTCAACAACAAGTTGCGCTCGCACTTTTTCGAATACAAGCTTTTCCCGTGTTCCCAACCCCTCAATGGTTTCCACTAGCAGAGTCTTGGTCTCCAAAACACTCTCGTTTCCTATTGCGCTGGTTTCCTGGCCATCAGATCGCTTTGGTTGCTCTTCGTTATCTGAATAGAGATGATCCTCATTTGCGTCAGGCAAATCGTTGAACTGTTTCAACAATGCTTTGATCTCCGTAATCAATTCGCCGACTCGCTTCGACAACTTCCCAACTTCTTTCGTTGAGCCCCGTGTACGTTTTGAGGCAATCTTAACAGCTGTATATTCAACAGCAAGGGCACAAAGCTTTGACCAGATTTCCACACCTTCGTCTTCTGCTGAAGGCGCTTTTGACTTCAACATGTCAATTAAAGCTTCACTCTTGCTTGTATTCTTGGTAATGTTCAAATTGTCTTTGTATTTGGAGTTTCGAATCTGTTTCATTGATGTTAGTTGTATCGATTTTGTCAGATGTCTTACATCATAGTTACTCTTTACAGTTGCAGAGTACGATTTGAAATCTCCATACTCTAGGTTCTTAACGGTTGTCATAAAGTCTTGGAGCTTCTCCAAGATCTTGTCAATATGCTTTCGTACGTTCGGCAGGAAAACCTTGTTCCTCGCCACAGCCCCATTTTCCACCATGAGAAAAATGCTGTCTGCATTATTCTCCTTTGACTCTGTTATTGTAGGAACCACATGGTGCTGCAACTCAGCCCACTCCCGTTCGATAACTTCTCCGTCAAAAAGCCCTGATCCCAGAGCAAGTTTTGGGCTGAATGCCACTTGACAAATGCTTCCATGCACAGGAGCGTGAAGCATTGGGACTAATGCAAGGTAAGGTCTAGTATCTACTCCTTGTGACTGAAAGAGAGTAAGTGCCAAATTCTACCAATATAAGACATACCTTCAAGTGAGCCAGGAGTTTGCACACGATGTCGTAGAATAGAATGATTTTTGCTCCAGGGTAACGTGTCTTCAGGTAATTTAGGACTGCAAGACAATACCCAAGCTTTTCGCCTTTGTCTACACCTGCGAAAGGGTTCTGAATCAGAAAACATCGCAATTATAATGAGGCATACTTAAAACAACTTCCATAACTTGATGACGGCAGCATGAACCAAAGATAGCATTCTGATCGCATCGTTTATCCCGTTGCTGGGACTGTTCCCCAGCGCGAAAGCTGGAAAGGCACACAGACTTTTCTTTTCCAACTGACTTAATATATGAAAAGTCTGCCGTTATAAACAATGCCGGGGCCAATGCTGGAAAGTAGAATGAGACGTGCAAAGATCAACTGTAAATCTTACTTGGATTAACATAGCTTCCACCGCCGCCAGCTGCCACAGTTTTTCGCTTGAAGGAAAAACACGCGTCGTTGCTTCTCATTCTTGGATACGAAGCCAATTCACTATCTTCCTCATTTCCTCCCATACAAGGGCAGAAGGTCCTTCCAACTCCATATTTTTCAACCACTTTGTCTGTCAACCGCAAGTGGTTAATCAAGTGCGAACACTTTCGAAACTCTCGAAAACTGGGTAGAAACTGCTGATATACAGTGTCGTGCACTCTCGTTGCATACAGCGGTACATTGTCAAATAAAACCATTGAAGCTGCGTAAGATGATATACGTATGCGACCAGCAAAAAACTGCTGAACAACGTGAAATAATTCAATTGCAAATGCGACTCCTGTAAAATGTAAGCTTGAAGTAGACAAACACACGAAACTTACGGGGAGATGAGGGAGATCCAGGAAAAAACCCATTCCCAATCAGCAAGGCCCAAATATCGTGACTTGAGCACACATTGAATGCAATAGACTCAAAGCCACTGTGCAGCCTCAATAATGTTATGATAGATGTTGTGTGGACAGAATTTGTTTCACAACAAGATATTGTCCGCATTTCCTCCCTGGTATAAACAATGCCATCCTTATCAATAGCTTTGTGAGCAAGAGCATGGTCTCGAACGTGAATGCAACAGAATACTGAAGTATTTCCTGAGAGACGGCAGTGAATACATCGAAATTTCGCCGGCGCTCCACATAGACAAACTTGTCCTACAAGATTGGGAGCCAAAACAAGAGCCACTTGCTGTCGAAGATATTCGTTTATACGAATCCATCCTTCTGCTTCAGACTTTCGCCGGGTTGAATGATCCTTTCGAGACATTTTGGGCACACGTGGGCAGTACGAGTGAAACTCAGGTCCTCGATCCATGAAGTCAGTTGCATCATATTCTCCATCAGCATTATAATTCTCGTCCTCCTCCTCAGGTGGTGGTTTTGGGGCGCTTTCATTGTCGTTGTATTCCTGAGTGAATCCTTCCCATTGTATATCTTCAGTGTCCTCTTTCTGCTCGACAGGATTGGATTTGACAATGTACGAAATAGACCGTCGACGCTTTGTTTGTGGTGGCATTTGTGCGGTGCCGGCTGCCACCATTTGATGGAATATAGCCTCAGCCTCAGCTATTCCACGACGAAGCTCTATAGCCTCCTCCGAGTTACGGTCTGGGACTCCTAGCGACGTGGGACGATGGGTTTTGAAACCTCTAGGGCGTTTCGGGGCCATTTGATGGTTTTGGTCGTCTTTGCTTTTTTTCTCGTTGTGATAAGGCATGCAGTGAAAAATTTATCCCGTATCAGTACCTTCTATAAGTCGAGCCCAAGGTGCAAAGAAGACTCACATACTTAAATATTCTTAAGAGCAATCATAATGATTGATATCTGTGGTCAATTCGTGTTTGTTTCACATTTTGCATTTCCAACAAACAAATGCGCCACTATATTCCCTTCGCTGCCATTGCATCTGTGTTTCCACTTCCAAGCAACGCGCAATCCCACACTGCGACCGAATGCACTGTAGCGAACGAATTTCTGTGCGCGATACAGTGCGGAAAGGTGTTGATTCAGTGTACGGCGCTGGGAACTGGAGTCACTTTGCCGCCACTAGACGATCAAGCCGCCGTTTGTAACAACGGGAAAATTGATTACGTTACGAATTGTGTGCTGGCTGCAGCTGTTGCAACACCTGTCCCACTCGCTCTTCCTCAACTACAAACCACCAACGACCAAACTGTGATTGCATTCCTCACTGCAAATATCAACAATGGGGGAAAGAGTGCAATTGTTTCCTTGACGAATCCGAACGTCCAGCCTCCAATTCCTCCAACACGCACTGCTTCTCAAATCTGTGCCGAGCTCTTGGCTAAGGCTGTCCCTGAACTCCCCAATGAAGGTCTCTTCTTTTGCGTTGATTTGTTTCGCTTTGGAAGATGTCACAACGGTCAGGTTATCATCAACCAGTTTATGCCGTTCGACGCGAATCCATTGGTTAGAGCATGCGCCAATAATGCAGGATTCTGTGCAGGTGTTCCATCCACCAATCCGTGCGTCATTGATGCGGCAAAGGCTGTTGCAGCTTCAAAGACGGTGGAATACTTCTTGCTTCCCACAGTTGGTGTAATGTTCAACCAGGCTTGATCTTTCTTCTTTCTACTGATTACCCTGCATTTATTGCTTTAAAGAAAAACGTTATTCCTTTCTGAGTCAAACACTTTCAAAGAAAGCGACAGCGGCGTCAAATGCCTTCTGTCTCTGCATATTCACAAACTCGTCCGTCTCACTTCCACGTACAGCGAATCCGTGATCAGTTTTCTCAAATATCTCCAAAGAATACTTGAACCCCTCCTTCTTTGCAAGCAATGCCCTCATTTCAGCCCAATGCTTCTCCTTTACAAAATCATCTTTCTCAGCTAATGCAAAAAAGATTGGAGTGACTAAGTTCTGAATATCCGTGGGGAATGAGATGGGACCTGGATGTGCTGCAACAACAGCATCCACAACTCCAACCTTCTGTGCCAACTTGATTCCAATAGTACCTCCCCAACAATATCCCTGCAAATAGACGTTTGTGAGACTATACTTGGATCTTGCCTCCGTAATCACATCCTCGACAATCTTGCAGCCACCTGCAGCATTGTTTCTCAACAGGAACCCAGACATATTCCACAAGACGCTTCCGAATCCAAGTATCTTACTCCCGAATCCGCTCTTCTCAGAGCTCATATCGTCTGCTGCCGCCATCATGGAGGCACTTGCCTCAGTCCCCTTGAAGAGGTCTGGGACAAGACAGAGATATCCTTTCGCAGCGTACTTGTCAGCAACAAGGCGTGGGTTTGCAAGAGTGTAACCAAAGATGTCTGTTGCAATCACAACAAGCTTGATACTTGAATTGGGGTTGAAGGAGGCAGGTTTGGCTACATACACATTGTGGCCTGCAATAGTTTCGATTCTGCCTTGAGGAATCGCCTTGTCAATGTCACCTTTGCAACAAGCGAGGGAGGACATGAGTTTGTGGTAATATATTGATGAAAAAGCCTACACTAAACTGATGCTCACACACTTTCAAAGAATCCAACTGCTGCATCAAAAGCCTTCTGTCTTTGCGCATTCACAAACTCGTCAGTTTCACTCCCACGAACTGCAAACCCATGCTCCACCTTCTCAAACACATCCAAAGAATACTTGAATCCCTCCTTCTTGCCAACAGAGCCTTCATTTCATTCCACTGCTTCTCCTTAAGCCCATTATCCTTCTCCGCCAACGCGAAGTAAATCGGCGTGACGAGCTTTTGAATGTCATTTGGAAGGGAAGGTGGCGCAGGGTGGCTGAACAAACAGCATCACAAGACCTTGCTTCTGCGCGAGTTTGATGACGATAGATCCGCCCCAGCAATAACCCTGCACGTATACTTTCTTGACACTGTAAGAAGTCTTTGTTGCGGCAATCACTTCCTCAATAATCTTGCACCCGCCATCAACACTGTTCTTGATCAGGAATCCAGGAAGGTTATACAAAAGGCTTCCAAAACCGGCAAGTTTGCTCCCGAACCCGCTCTTTTCTGAGGAGAGGTTGTCGATTGCTGTCATCATTCCTGGGTCTGCTTCGGAGCCCTTGAAGAGATCTGGGACGAGACAGAGGTACCCTTTTGCAGCGAATTTATCGGCGACTAAGCGTGGGTTTGCGAGGGTGTAGCCAAAGATGTCGGTGGCGATCACGACGAGTTTGACGTCGTTTGTGAGGTTGGATGGCTTTGCGATGTATGTCTTGTGGCCTGCGACTGTTTCAACGGTTCCAAGGGGAGTTCCCTTATCAATGTCTCCTTTGCAGCACGCGAGAGAGGACATTGTTTTCCTTAATTGGGGAGAGTTTTTTGGATACTGATTTCAAATATTGCCAAGATGGGTGGATCGCATTACAAAGCAGATATTTACAATCATAAATAAGAAATATGACGTCCATTTATTGTTCCTTATTTAAGCCCTCATAGCAGGCTCAGCAGCAGGTTTCGGAGCGTTGGCCTACAAGACGTAAACGGTCAAAAATGAAGCTCTGGAGAAAGCAGAAGTACATTACAAACCTGTGCAGGAAGGCCAGGCTCAGCAGTAGACGCCGCAGGAAGCGCTGGAACGTCATCTTGCAAGTACGACGGAACTTCCTCCTCCTCTTCAAATAACTCATCACCAAGAGCATCCAATTCTAAACAAAGTAATACATTAATTTATAGACTGATCGCGGGTACAAACGAAAGAGGTGAATAAAAATACAAACCGGCTTCCAAATCATCTTCATCAATTCCATCTGGAAGTCCATAACTACGTCCCAACGTCTCTTGAATTTCATTCGCTTGTTCCATCATATCCTCCATCTCATCACGTAAGCTCTATTAGAATAGGAAAGAGTCAGCAACCCTTCCATCCCCCCCAAACAAATACACGCGCAAAAAAGCCAAACGTACATCAATCTTATCGACATTAATCTTCTTGAACTCCTTCTTCATTTCCTTATTCGCAGACTTCATTGCATCAACGGTTACGAGCGTGTTTTTGAGGTTCTCAGTTGTCATGGCTGCTTGCTCCATATTCCAGGTTTGTGCCATCAATTGGTCCTTTTGACCTTCGTATCTGTTTAGGAGGTTTGGTTGTTTTTGTTTCAGATGGTTGATGGAAAGGGTTGATGTGAAGTGCGTGCAATCCTCACAGTTTCTTTTGCTTCAAGATTCGCAGAGCTTTTTGTTTCACGGCTTCCTGTTTACATTAATGGTTTTAAGTCAAAGGAAGAAAGGGAGGGAGGGAGTATAGGGAGGATACCTTTGCAGGCCCATCGCGCATCTTTCCCATCTGCTCTCGATATTTGATGAGTTCTGCATCAAGGCGCTTAATTTTGACTTCAACGCTGTCGGCTCGTTCGTCAATCTGATTGAATCGTTGACTGGTGAGCAAAGCAAAGGAAGTGTTGAAGGTGGAGGAGGCTCACGTTTTTGATTGCGTCCTGGACTGTTGGGCCTGGCGTTTTCGGTTTTGAGGTTCCAAATATGCGGTTCTATTTCACAGGGTGTTGGGTTAGTGGGTGATGTGGAAGACTACGTTTGGGATGTGTGGAACTCAACCATTTCCAGAAGAAAGTTAATGAGTAAATTAACGGATAATCAGAAAATAAAGTTAGTCAATTAATTGTTTTGTATTCTTTTTCCCCCTCCCTTATAGTAGCTTTGACAAACCATCACTGAACCATGTCCCAAAAACTCACCATCTTTATTGTGGGTCCACCCAAGACTGGAAAGACTGCGATCGCCAATTATCTCGCAGATCTGGCTGATTCTTTGAATGGGAACGAGTATCATCCGACGCAAGGAGTCAGGTATGTTTTGATGACGTTTGGATTCAGGGAAACCTGATCCTCTTGACAAAGACCTTTGACTCATCCACGTGTATTAGAATCTTGGAATTTGAGAAGCATTTGAGTCAATCGCGAGGAAAGGATATCACCATCTCAGGTAATAATCCTATCGTGCGATGTAACATCTACAGAATAACACTGATTCTCAATGAAAACAATAGTCGAGGCATGGGATTGCAGTGGAGATCCAGCGTTCATGTCTGTATGGCCCGCAGTCGCGTCCTCAGCAGCAGCAGTCGTGTTTGTTTGTACTCCCGACAAAAAACAAGACAAGGACCTTGAAGCATGGTGAGTACAACAAAAAGTCTGAAAGTTTTTCAATTTATTGATAGAAAGAACTGTATGCAGGTACTCCATGTTCTCATTCTTGAATCCCGCGACGCAAATGTGCATCTTCTACAACAAGATTGGAATTCAAGGACCCAATGCGCCTAAAACTCCTAAACCAAAGTTTGGTGCGTATTTGTTATCGTTAAATAATTGGGGTTTAGCCTGATCGCTATATTGAGCAGGAAAGGTCTTGTCCAAGATTCCAGTGTACAGTACAAACTTGCTTGATGAGAATGATACATCACGCGCCGACTTTGAAACCTTGTTATTTTCAGCCTATAATGCACATAACGAGAATAGAGAGAGGGAAGAGCAGCTTGTGTTGAGTCATTAAACTTGCGTCCGAATAAATAAATGTTAACTTCAGGAAAGATCACTACTATTAACATATTTTCGCAAGCTTCTAGGTAGAAAGAAATAAATAATCTGATATCACATCAATCATCTTCATCATCGGATACGAATGCTGTATCTTTCGTTTCACGGCTGTTGGAAGGGAAGATCCAGTGAAGATGGAGTATGTTAGACTATATATCGATTCAAGGAACACACACGCACATTTTCACACGAGGATTCAGCAGACTTCTTGGAGCAGGACGCTTCCCCGACTTTTTCTGATCCATTGGCAAGTTCATTGGATTAGAGAAGGGCATCTGTTTCGAGGGCGACAGTGAGACAGATCGGGCTCTCGCATTCGCAGTGTCCAAGTCATTCGCAATATGGTTTATCCAGCGAGCGATCAAGAGCGGGTTCAGGGATTGACTGGATCCAAGTTGAGTGTTTTGTTTTGCGAATGGGACACGAGGGACAGACGACGGTTCGAAGCGACGGGGCACGACGTCGCACCGACAACAAACGTTGCAAGGAGAAGTCGTTTGATGTCTGTGTTGTCAGAGTTGGAACTGGGCATGAAAAGAAGGTTGTGTTTCGCAGGGCGTAGAGAAGCGGTGCGCATTCGCAGTCGAACTAGGCTGCCAAAGATGCGTGCGAGTCCGTCCGTGCTAGTGAGAGAGTGGTGGTGGTCGGCCATGTTACTTCTTTTGTGATCAAATTGTGAAATTAAATAAGGTTGTTTCTTGTTCTCAAACAAGTCCGAATGTCGCAGTCTGAACAACGCGACCACGGCCACTCAAGTGTCCGCACGTCCCTCGCCAGCGCCGCCGATCTCCTTCGAAGCGCCGAAGAAGCCGCGTCGAATGTTGCGAGGCAGCGCGACGAGGCCGAGGCGAGCTGCGCGTCCTTGCCACAGACTTTCACTTCAACTTGGCCGTCCTCGAAGAACGCGACGCTGAAATAGACTCGTTGGAACAGGACACGCGTCGCCTTCGAACTCTGCTTGCAGATCGGTGAACCGTCCGCTCTCTCCTTCTCGCTAGATATTAAAATAAACCCATCAAGTGACTCAACCCTCTCAGACCTCAAAATGAGCTGGCTGACTCTTCCTCAAACTTGGATTCCGCAAGAGAATTCGCTCGCGCTCAGGAGGCCGCCCATCAGGAAACTCTGAGGAAAATACGGAGGGATAATGAGGTATACTTCTCCAGAAGTGCGACAAATCATAAACCAACCAACACGTTGAGCGCAGACAGCCATCCAAGAATACATTCATACAGCTATGAAAAAGACCAACAAATGAGTGAACTGCAAACTACCTGTGATCTGAAACTAAAGTCAATACTGACGAATTGGCATCATTAAGGTTTTCATCCACCCATGCGAAATCAATGATTCATAACAGCGTTTATCCTAGAGACGTCGATAAACGCCTCAAAGAAACTCAATGGGAATTCGTGGACTATAAGAAACAAGCGACATCAGATATTGCTCGCCTAAAAACGAACTCAACAAACTCAATCAGCAATTGATGCACATCTGCGTTCCACGAGTCACAGATACTGGAAGAAAGGACAGAACACGAATCAAAAGAGAAGGTTGTAGCCGAATTATAGTTGGTTTCTTCTAACCTTTCACATCTTTCAGGCATTACAATCACACGTGCAAACTCTCCAACGCGAAATCGAAGCTCTCTCAGAAACAAACTTGTCCCTGGAATATCACATCAAGTCGGCCGCAGACTCAAACAAACGTGCTTTAAAAGAATTGGAAGGCAAAATTGAATTAAGGGAGTCAGAAATTGAAAAATTGAGTGAGAAATTAGAGAAGGCGTCTGAAAAAATGGGTAAGATGAGAGAGAATCATGACATGAAGGTGTGTCCCATTTGTTGTTTATTATATCGGACTAACCCCACTGTCAGACGCGAAAACTGAACGACAAAATAAGTGCCGATAAAAAGAAATCGGAAAGTGCTATGGCTGAAATGGAAGCCGCGTTTTTGCAACAGGTGATTTGTTTCGCTCCTTTTCCTTAAACTTATTTCTTTTGTTAGTATGATTCACTGAATGCTGAGCTCAGTGCTCGCGACAGCCAGATAAATAGACTTGAGTCACTTGTGCAAAAACTTCAGCAGGATATAGCAACATGTCATGAAGAGATTTCAACCCGCAAAGAGAAAGAAAGAGAGCTCAAACAAGCACTAACCGACTGTACGAAACTTTTATATGATACCACTATTTCTACTAATTCCATGATAGTATCGTCAGAAAAGTCGCCATCGAACGACGAACCGAAGAATTGATTCTGCGAAAACTCAAAGAGAGTGAAAAGTATATAAAAAATGTGCTGCAAGAGAAAGAATCAATGGAGAGAGATCTGAACAAGTTGAAGTCAGAATTCAAAGTGAGTGGAAATTCCGATTCCCCCAATCTAACTACGGACGACAGTTACTACTCCAAGAAAAGTCAGCACTTCAAACGCGTCTCCAAGAAGAAGTCGAACATTCTATGCAAGACCATCCCACAGACTCCCACCACGAAGACGCTCTTCAGCAACTCGACGACCTTGACCAACAAAACCAACAACTCCGCGCCATAATCAAGCAAATGCGACAAGACATGGAAACTATCCAAGCACAAGCAAATCAACAACCTCACCAACAACCACAACCAGAATACACAAACTTCCTCGCCCAAGACGCCGCCCTCGCAAACCAACAACTCCAACAACTCGCCGAAATCGTCCACCAAAAGCAACAACTCATCGACCGGCTCCTCCAAACCTCTACATCAACCGTCCAACAAACCCTCCCACCAACCGCACCGGACCCAACCCTCTCTACGAAACTCACCGCTCTCGAAACCGAAAACTCTCAATTGACACGTCGCATCAAAGACCTTACGACAACGCTTGTCGAAACAAACGGAGATAGGATGAGGCTTCTTGATGTGAGTAACGAGTTACGCGCTGAATTGAGGAACACGAGGAACGGGGAAGTCGGGGTCGTGTGCATGTGCAGACGCAAAGTGAGTTTTCGGGTTTATGTATTTTGAATATTGACTCTTTTTTTTGTGTGGGGGTTTAAAGCTGTTCAGGTTCGGTCGCTATCTGAATCTGGGTTACGGAAGTCTGATGGTTTGGGTGGCAGGGATTTAGGGGAACATCGGAAAGCTGCGACGTCTGTAACGGTTGGACCTGTTGCAACGAAAAAGGTGAAACAGAATGTACAGGTTCCTGTTGATCCTGAGATTGAGTTGGAACGTAAGAGGAGGATGAAAGGGATACGGAATTGGAATGTTGTTGAGGATTTATGAGGGTGGATGTTGATGGGGGATAAATATTGGAAACGCTTCAGCATTTAGCATATTGGAGACATTAGAGCTACGACGTGCAAGAAAAGTAACACATTAAAGACATATTGTTATGTATTTGTTTGCGAATCTACTTTGGGAAGTTTCCATGGGTTTTGATAGAATGGAAAAATAAATAATAGAAACGGGGTGTTTATACGAAATATCAAAAAACAAATCGAATACAAATAAAGAGATTTAGTATCGACGGTACTTGAAAGCCTTGGCAACAATCTGAAAAACATTTTAAGCAACTTTTAAAAGTTGTGCATGAACTCACCTCTCTGGTTTGCAACGGGTGGCTAGTTTTCGCAAACGATGGTCCTTCGCCAGCTTCAACCATAGGATGCGATGTCTTGTAATCGTGAAAATAAGATGTCGTAGTACATGGCTCCTTGACCAAGTGGAGCAACGTTGAGATTCCTACAGGCCAGATATTCAATAAAGTCCCAAGACACACCACAAACACCCATCATTTACGTGATTTAGCTTCAGGTTCGGCCCCAAGGTATCCAGTTCTGTTACTCTTGTTGTCACGAAGGTGGGTTTCGAGGGTTTGGTGAATCGGGTCTTCGTACGTGTCTTGATACAGTGAAGTGGCTTTGCTTTTTCCGTGTGGGAATCGTGCTTTCTTTTCAATTTCTTTGAATGGGGAAACTTGAGTGGTGAGAAGCAGGTGTTAGTGGTGCGGGGGGTGGGGATTTCTTAGTGTACACTCAACTCTTGGTTTCAGGGTCAAATGTGTCCTGGTAAAGGGAAACGTACAGGAATTTGTCTACCTCCGATTGAGTTGGTGCCTTTTCGTTTGTCATCTGTGTTGTAACGGGATGAGTATTCCTTGTTTGACTAAGATACGAAACACATATCATAACGCGTACCTTTTCAAGGTTTGCGTTTGCGTCTAACTTTGGCCTTACAAAGCGAGGCTCTTGAAATGATGTGTGAAGATCAAAGTCTTTCCCAAACTCTCCTGCATAGGTTGATTTCTCCTTCCAGCCCATTGAAAGGTCTTCTTTCAACATCTTTGATTCTCGTTCACTATTAGAAGCAAGGATGACATAAGCGCGTTGAAGTTAGTGTCGGAGCCCACACAATGGAGAATAGGAAGTGAAATCTGGACTTGGAGGTAAAAAGCAGGAGTAATCGTACCTTTCGAACTTGTCGACATAGTGACGCCTTTCTGGGGCTGTCTTTGTCTTTTTGATGTACTCTGGAAGCGGGTCAGTGTTCGGGATGTGCATAATCGAAAGATGTTCGTTCTTTGTTCCAGAAACCTTTCTCGTTTCTCACTTCCAAAACACAATTCGGACAACTTTCTCAACCCAAAACACAACCACAAAACACGCACCAACCAACAAATGGCCTCCGCACCTCCGTCGCAAACAGACCAACGAACATTTGACGAATGGATGAAGATTGCCGCCGACAACGTACCTGCTTAAACCTGCTTTGAATTGCACCACCTGCTAACATCCATTCTCCTTCTCACCAACAAACCCAGAAAATCAACTCGTCAAACACGTGGAATCTCGCGCTTATCGACTACTTTCACGACATGGGCGTCCTCAGAGAAGGCGATTCAATCAACTTCCAAAAGGCTTCGTGTACCCTCGACGGATGCGTCAAAATCTACACGTCGAGAGTGGATTCCGTCGATGCAGAAACACGGATTTTACTGAATGGACTTGTAGATGGGAAAGGTGCGTGTTGGGCAGGAGGGGGGAGGTTGTGGTTTTGTTGACGATGCTTTGACAGGTTCTGGGCATGACGATGAAGACGGTATCAGCAAAGAAGACGGGAAACGTAAACGACAAGTAAAAAATCCATACTATTTTTAATCCCCATACCCATACAACTCCCCCTTTGTTTTTTTTGCTGACTTGGGAATCACACCCAGACGAAATCGGGAAACACGCTCGAAAAGGACATTACAAACTTGAATGTCAAGAAAATCGAATCAGAATTCTTGATTGACCCGTTATTCAAGAAGACGAGTGCGGATTTCGATGAAGGAACTGCGAGCGGGCTTTTACTGAATCACCTCAGCATGGCAAACGAAGGAATGATTATTTTTGACGCGTCTGATGACGTGACTGTGAGCAAGCAGATGGCTGACCATGCGGATACAACTTGTGATGCTACGATTCAAATGATGGACATCTCAAAATTGAAAGGTGTGTATTTGAAATGAAACCAAACGAGTTGACTTTCTTCACTCGCAGACAAATTCATGTACGATGTATCGAGGCTACGAAGTCTATTTATCTGTCCCTCTTTGAAAAACTTTGATTTCTCTTCTGCAGCCAACGAAGTCCCCAAATTTGATTTCGACAACCTCATGAAGACACAGGCGCCATCAGCTGACGACTACGTCCCTATTGAGCATGATGACGATGATGGAGGCGTTGGTGGAGGAGATTTTGGTGGATATGATGACGATGGGTTCCCTGAGGAAGAGGGTGGAGGGCGTGGTTATGACATTCCAGTTGGTATGCCACGGATTGGTGGCGACGACGAAGACGCGGCTGATGAGAATAATAATGATGGAGAAGGAGGAAGATTTGGATTCGCAATGGAGAATGCTGGAGGAGGCGAAGCAAATCCATTCGCGTATTTTGATTCCAATATGGTTAGAAGATGGGCTGGTCCAGAACACTGGAAACCGAAGCCCATTATTGTTGGTTCGTTTTCCCCTTTTTTCTTAAACTGTCGTTGACTAGCTTGTCTTCAACTAGCCAAAGACCCAGCAACAGCGGGACCCAAAAGAAACGTGAACCCATGAAAATCAACTTTGCAGACCCAGCTCTCAACGAGAAGCAGTTATTTGCAGCAAGCACCGTATCTATTGTCCTCCCAAAATACGGAGAAAAAGCACGAGCAAAGAATATTTTGCCAAATGACGAACACTTTTCAGCGCAAGACTTTTTAAAACTCTTTTTGAAGCCTATCAATAAGGTATGTGTCGATACTTTAGGTTTGAGATACTGATATGATAATAGATTACATTCCGTAAACGAAATGGACGAGATGCTCAAATCAAACCGACAGGTGATACTTTTTACTCTTTACAATGTCATTTTCTAAGCACATTTTGTTTATAGATGACGTAGTAGACCCAGCATTCTGGTCCCAGCACAAGAATGACGACGTTTCTTTTCCCAAGAGCCTGCCGAGAACAACAACCACTGTATGATTAATTACCATGTCCTCTTATTTTTCTAACACAAACTTACCCAGTCGCCAATGACAACGACTTTGACGCGATGGATGATTATGACGACAATGAGCCACTTCCTCAACATGAAGGCGAACTAGACCTTGGAGCAGCCATCAAAGATACAGATGGAACCCTTTTGGAATACGGTGATAGCCTCGTGGATGCCCCTAAAAAAATCAAGGCCAATATATCCACTTTGCGAAAACGCAAAAGAAGGTTGATATCAAGAAACTCAAGGAAAACCTTTGGAGCAATTTGATTGATTTGACTGGGGATGATGATGACGAAGATAAGGTGAGTTTTTTTTTTTGTTTTAGGCATCTTTGAGGTTTAATTCTAATGGGTGTACTGTTAGCCTCCTACACAAACTGAAACCAACTTCAAGAACGTTGTACATGGTTTATCGAATCGGTATCCATCTGATAAGATGAGCGATATTAGTGTAGCGTTCTGTTTCATCTGTTTGCTCCACTTGGCGAATGAAAAGAACCTGAGTGTTGTAAATAATGGAATCAGTTGAATGACTTGAAGATTAAAATGATGGGGTAGACGTTGTTCTGTAGCTTGAGAGGAAATGTAAATGAAATGGTGGGACTCATCTGATTTCGGGTTTTCAATATATTCTCACTTTTTTTGGTTTGAATTTGTTGTTATGTGATTTGTTTAGGAGAACCAGAAGCTAATTTGTCTGAAGGTTCGCTGAGTTAAGTCAGACAGAAAAGTTGCTCCAAACAAGAGTTTATTGAGTTTACTTCAACCATTTACCCAAAATTCAACAAAGGAGAATCAAACTCTTCCAGCACGAATATCCTTCAACCGAATCGCAACAGCGTTCCTGTGCGCCTCCAACCCTTCCACCTCCGCAAGAGTCACAACAGCATCACCTAGCAAATCCAATCCAAACTTGGTCACTTCCTGACTCGTCAAGTACTTGACAAATGTATCCGTGTTCACACCACTATACATTCTCGCATACCCATACGTTGGAAGAGTGTGATTCGTTCCACTAGCATAGTCTCCAAGACTCTCTGGCGACCAGGGACCCACAAACACAGACCCAGCGTTAATAATATCCGGAAGAACCGACGCAGGCTCCGAAATGTGGAGGATCAAGTGTTCCGGCGCGTACTGGTTTGAAAACTCAAGTGCGGTTTTTCTGTCGGGGACAGTGAGGATGTACGAGTGTCCGATGGAGACACGGACGATATCAGAGCGAGGGAGTGCTTCGCCTTGGGTGTGGAGTTCTTGTTGGAGGCGGGCGAGGAAGTCCGGGGTTGGATCGATGGCGACGAGGATTACTTGGGAGTCTGTGCCGTGTTCGGCTTGGGAGAGGAGGTCGGAGACAATGTAGGCTGGGTTTGCGTTGTTGTCGCAGATGACCTGGAGGAAAGGGGGAAAGGGATTAGTGACAAGAAGGGAAGAGAGAAGACGGAGGAAAGGAAAGGGGACTTACGAGCAACTCGGAGGGTCCAGCTGGCATGTCAATTGAAATCATGGCCTTGGTATCATTTTGCAACAACATCTTGGCAGCAGTCACATACTGATTTCCAGGTCCAACAATCTTATCTACTTTTGGTACACTAGCAGTTCCATACGCCATTGCAGCAACAGCCTGAGCTCCTCCAGCAAGCACAATCGCCTTAGCACCAATCTTGTTGGCAACATACACAACTTCAGGAACAGGCGTTCCATCCTTTCTCGGAGGAGACGCAACAACAATCTCAGAACATCCAGCAACCATAGCCGGAACACCCAACATCATAGTAGTCGAGGGCAAAATCGCCGTTCCTCCTGGAACATACAACCCAACACGCTCAATCGGACGTGAAAAGCGTGTACAAACAACCCCTGGCATCGTCTCAACAGTCAACGTAGATGTATTCAACTGCGCCGCGTGGAACTTTCTAATATTTTCAAACGCCGTGTCGATCGCGGATTTAACTTTAGGGTCGACTTGGTCAATCAGAGATTGCGGGAAGGGAGCATTGAGGACGGTGGAGGAGAGTTCGACGCGGTCGAATTTGGCGGTAAGGTCGATGATAGCCTTGTCACCAGATTGTTGGACGGATTCGATGATGGGTTTGACGCGAGAAGTAATTTCAGCAAGGTCGTAGATTGGGCGTTGGAGGAGGGCAGTCTTTTGAGGGGTGCTGAGGGTAGTGTGGTTGTGGACCTTCATTTTGATGGCAACTTTCGCGGGGGTTGGGGCTGGAGTTGCTGGAGTGGTGGTGGAAGGGGATGCCTTGGCTTTTTCAGCAGCAAGGGCAACCTCTCTTTCGATCGCTCCTGGTTTGGCATCGCCTGCACGACGAGTCACCTTTTTGGCACGGCGGTCAAGGTGCTCTTCAATGTCAGCTAGGGTGACTCCGGCTGCGACAGCTTTCACCATGGCAAAGTAAAAGAGATCGGCAGCTTCGGAAGCAATCTCATCTTTGGTTGATGCGTCACAAAGTTCACCGGCTTCCTCTCTAATTTTAGCGTGGAGAAGAGTAGTATCGTTGAAGAGACGGGCAGTGTAGCTTCCAGCTGGGGCCTTGGCTTTGCGAGAACGCAAGGTAGCTTCAAGAGCAGTAAGTCCAGAGTCTGGACCGAAGCAAGTACGTGTGTTGTTGTGGCAGAAACCTATCGCAAAGAAATGAGTCAACTTTACAGTAATGCAGTCTGTGACATACCTGGGTCTGCTTGTTCAACAGTAAAGCGAAGGCAATCACCATCACAGTCTCTGTCGATTCTGTATACACGCTGCACAGCCCCTGAAGTCAAGCCTTTAATCCAGAGTCCTTTACGAGAGCGGGACTGGTAGGCACCCTGAGCAGTCGTCATGACGTGTTCGAGCGAAGCCTTAGACGAGAAAGCAAAACCAAGAGCCACGCCACATGGGTCCGCCACCGCCGTCGCAAAGAAGCCGTCTGGTCTGTCCGTGTTGAGCATCGCGGCAAGACAGGCGGCGCGGTCAAAGTCGCCTGGAACAACAACGTCGATGTTCTGCAGATCAAGCGCCGCCACGGTCGCCACGTTCACGTTCACGGCCTGGCGGAACCGCACAACCAACTTGACCTTGTTTGGAAGCGGACCAAAGGCGGTTGTCGCCTGGTCCAGGTCGAGCAGGGCAACTTGCGCACGAGGTTGAGAAGGAATGTCGCCTAACGAATCAACTCGCACACACACTCGATCAAGCGGAAGACCCGCACTCGCACACGCTCCAAACAGCGACACAGACACAACGACAACGGACACGCCGCGGTCAAACAGCGACGACACTGTCTCAGTCGTGTCTTCCGGTGACTCGCACGTTGCCCACACTCCGTGGCCTCCGCGCACTCCCGAGGCGACGTGCTCGGTCGCAGCAATGTTCTTGGACGGGACTAGGGCCGGCGCTGCAAGTACGAGGACACTGCCAACGCACGGGACGCTGTTGCTCGAACTGATGTACATTCAAGCTATCTTTTTTTTGTGAGATAACTGTGACATCACTCGATATTTCAAATCACTCTCACTTCCTGATCTTACCGTGTTCTGTAATTCTTTACTGTGCAATCCCTTACAAAAGTGTAGGAGGCATTACATACTGACGACGGTTGAGATCTCTCAATGTTGTCACCTTTGTACATATTCCCTTTTGTCTTTTTATGACGTCCATCACATCATGGTCTTTTCACAATAAAACAGTATTGAATTAATACCTTCCTTTGATGCTGATTCCCTTGTATTCACATGGATTCTCTTCAAACCCTCTGTTTTGGGTTGAAGACGTCATCGAGCTTGTCCCCAAAAATTGACCCGAAGAAAGATGACCACGACTTCAGCCAACGAAGCACCCGTCGTGGACTTTGCATCGCTGATTCCAGGCCAGTCATTCCACATCCTGGACAAGGTCGAACTAGAGACAGGCGAGGCTGTTCTCACTCAAGTTCCAATCGCTTACAAAACTTGGGGGAAATTGAATGAGAAGGGCGATAATGCCATGGTACGCTTTCATATCGCTTATTCTCTCTACTCTCTTCTACTCTATTCCTACCCTCTCATTCCTCCATGTTCTCCCTGAGGTATTCCTAACATATCTCCAAGGTTATCTGCCACGCCCTCTCAGGCTCAACGGACGTCGAAGACTGGTGGGGTCCTCTCCTTGGTCCCGGTCTCGCTTTCGACACAGACGTCTTCTTCATCTTTTGTGCAAACGTTCTTGGGTCTCCGTATGGATCTGCCTCCCCTGTTACCATTAATCCGGAGACGGGAAAGCCATACGGTCCTGATTTTCCTTTGACCACGATCCGGGATGATGTCAGGTGTGTGCTCCATGTGCTTTGTTGGTTTGTCGGGGGGGCTGTTTTTAAGAGGGGGAGGCGGTCAATGAGTTGACGATTGAAGTTTGGCCAAGTGTAACCTAACTGTTTTCAACTTGAATCAACAGATGCCACAAGAGAGTTCTTGATCACTTGGGTGTAACGCAAGTTCAATACGTAATTGGAGGTTCTATGGGAGGAATGCAGGTATGAGCGGAGAAGGAGAAGGGAGTCGTGACATTCAACTCATTCGAAACCTGGTAAAAATATAGGCTCTCGAATGGTGTTTCTTTGGAGATGAGTACGTCAAGAACGTTTCTGCTATTGCAACTTCTGGCAGACACTCTGCGTGGTGTATTTCATGGGGAGAGGCTCAGCGACAGACAATTTACTCTGACCCAAACTATCGTAAGCATTATTCTTATTTTTCTATTTGATTGATACTAATTTTTTACTTTAGAGGACGGATACTATTCACCACAAAACGTAAACAATATCTCTTTTCATTCTCCAGAATTCTAATCTCATATAACCATATATACAGCCTCCAAAACAAGGTCTCTCTGCAGCCCGTATGTCTGCACTCATGACCTATCGATCTCGAAACTCATTTGAAACCCGATTCGGCCGAAAAACCTCGAAAACCAACGATCTCGCTCCTTCTGATGCCCCATTGGACGCTTTCCACAAATCAAACCCACCCATCACAGACATTTCTGGAAAATCCCCTGGAGCACCAAAAGTATTCAGTGCACAGAGTTATTTGCGATACCAAGGACAAAAGTTTGTGAACAGTTGAGTAAAAACCTTCAACTACTCTTTCCAAAAAAAAACAAAACACAAAGCCTAACCCAACTCCTCTCAAACACTAGGATTCGACGCGAACTGCTACATAGCAATCACCCGCAAACTCGACACGCACGACATATCCCGCGGCCGCGGCTCCTTTGACGACGTCCTCGCCTCCCTCAACCAAAACGCCCTCATAATCGGCATCGAAACCGACGGCCTCTTCACAATCGCCGAGCAATACGAACTCTCCGAAGGAATCCCCAACTCAGAAATGATTGTCGTGCACAGCTTCGAAGGACACGACGGCTTTTTGCTTGAGTTTGAGCAGATGAATAAGCATTTGAGTGGATGGATTCGGAGGTGTACTCCTGAGCTTTTTGACGGGGTTCAGAGGGCTGGAGAGGGGAAGGTGGAGGAGAGTAAGAAGAGTTTGTTTGGGGAGGCGGAGGGGGCGGATGCGTTGATGTGGTGATGCGGTGATTTGGAAACCACCGAGATAATAAAAGTTCAGTTTGAAAGAAACAATGACATGTGGAACTCTTAAATTGAAAAAGGGAGGGCAAGAAACAGTAACCCACAAATCTGTCCTACGACCAAAGCATTTGTCAAGGTTTGTCAAGCAATTAATCCCAGCGACTTATCACCGTCTTGATATAATCCGCAAGAGCATTTTTTGAATGGATAACCCACGTGAAAGAAGATAGACCGCTGCTTATGTATCCTATTTCACAACCAAAACTCTATGCAAGATGCGAAAATTCAAATCGCGAATGCAAGGCTTGAAGTTGCTGTATAAAATGCATGAGCGTGAAGTACGAGGCTTAAAGGGACTTAGAAAGTAATAAAAAGAGTTTTATTTATTCTATGAGGCGATAAATCAACTTGGAGGCGGAAATCAAGAAAGAGTCACAATTTTTATGAGGCGAGAGGATAATAAGAAAAGCAAAAAGGAAGGAAGTTAAAAAACGAAGAGGAAAAATGAACTCAACAACAAAGCAAAGAGCAAGCAGAAAGTTTAGCAAGCAACCGTGTCTAGAATTGGTTACCCACACCCCTTCACAAACTCTTCACCCCATCACCAAAAACACTTCAACTCAACCTTTTAAAACAATCCTCAAATTTACTGTCTCTGGACGTAGAAGGCAACACCGGCAGCAACGGCAGCGAGACCAACAACGAATGGAGAGTACTTCCAGAAAGCAGCGGAAGCAGTCTTTCTGCTCTGGATAGCTCTCAACTCGTGGGCCTCAACAAGAGCTTGCTTGGAGTTAACACCAGCAACCTTGTTGACGAACTTTGGCTGGGTCTCGACAATCTCGAGGACGGCATCGGCGAGGCCGGAGTAGGAGACCTGGTGGGCGAGGTCGGTCAAGTTCTTCTCGGCGGCTTCGTCGTAGACAAAGACGTCGTTGGACTTGGAGGTCTCGATCAAGGTTGGTGGACGCTAATAGATAGGTATTTGTCAGTTTTTTGTTGTGCAATTAGGGTTTTTGGAAGGGAAACGTGTCAGCCACAAGAATTTTTGAATGGTTGTTTGCCAGAGTGATGGTTTGATCCCTACTGGCTTTCACGATCCGATAGGAAGAGATAGTCGGCTATATGTACTTACGAAGACAGTGTACTTGATGTTGACGTGCTTAGCGACGAGCTCGACCAAGTCCTTCTCGGCGTGGATGAGCTCAGCGTAGAGAGCTCTCTGCAAGAATGGAGCAGTTGGCTTAGCACCCTCAGCAGAGACGAGGTAGATGTGCTTCAACTTGTATCCCTGGACCTAGATAGGTGTAGTGCGCCTTTTTTTAGAGATCAAACCCTTCCCTCCAATTTATGATCAAAGATACCTTGTTGGCCTCGACGTAGGCAGCAACACGCTTGACGGCGTGGTGGGCAGCCTGGTGGTGCTCGGCACCTCCGGCAATGACAACAACGTCGGCGTTGACGAGGAGCTCGTCGAGGGTGTTGGCAACGGAGAAGTTCTTGGCCTCGGTGAAGGTCTTGTTCTGGTTCCAGAGGGCAACGACGTGGTGGCCGTTCTGGAGGGCGTGGCCAACGAACTGGGCGGAGGTCTTGGAGTTGGTCTCGAAGACGGCGATGGTGTGCTTGGCGCGGAAGACAGACATTGGGACTGAGTGTTTGGGTGGTTGGGTTTTGAAAGTGGTTTTTTCTGCTGGTGGGGTTATGGCGTTTTCACTTTTTGGCCTATCAGAGGGAGACACCAACAACGTGCGGACACCTCAACGCCTCGTTCATGGTAACCTCCTTTTTCTGCCATTTAATATCTTCCGAGAAAAGAATGCGCACAAGGGTCTTGTAGTCATTGAAATATTACGGGTCACTTATCAGACACAGTACAGCCACAATCAGTCTTTTTCAAGAATATGAGATAAAGAAGAGAGTAAGAGGGAGAATTTAAGCTCAAACGAAAAGAGGGACTTCTCTGATCAGAAGATGACAGCAAAGGCAGACTAAGTCCGCACGCACTGTAAGCCAAAGATGTTCACCATTCTCACCCCTTTCAACCATCATCTCTTCTTAAATCCCTTTCTAATCGAAGCTAGAAATCAGGCGACAATCCTATGGCACTATTACCCCACATCATTTTCTTATAATTCACCCCGTAAATCTTGAACTTCAGAACTTTGTCAGGGCTTCAGGCGATTTCACGTTTAGGCTCTATGGTTTCTGTAGACACCAGAGAATGAACTGGCTTAAATTTGAAAAGGAAGTTCAGTATCTTGGACAGAGTTAATATGTATCGCTTCCACAATGTTTGTTCACACCTTCAGACACTCTTTTCCCCTTTTTTCCTCCAATACTTTGCTTTAGGATCGTACAGTTTTGATGACTATCCGGAGCGCGCACACCTCTCCAACAAACATCTGGGCAGTTGACCGAGCGGTCTAAGGTGTCACGTTAAGGCCGTGATCTATTCGTAGGCGTGGGTTCGAATCCCACACTGCTCACTCTTTTCGTTGTTTAGGATCCCACTAAATTCTTTTAAACTTTTCAAACGAATTTAACTAATTTGTATGGAACGGGGGTGATATATGGGCTGTTTGATTGGATAAGATAGGCACCAGCCAAACAGTGTGATCAAATCATAAGAACTCTCATTTATAATATACACTTGGATATAGAAGGATAGACACAAAAACAAACCAAAAACAAAGAAAGAATGTGTAAGGGGGGAAGAAGACTCAATGTAAGCATAGGTAGCAAGTAGTAGTAGAATCAGAAGGAGGGAAAATAGGGAGGGGACAAGGTGAATGGATCAAAAACAAGGTACCCAATGAACAAAATAACAAAGCCTTAGTCCACAGCCTCCTCATACACACCAAAAAAACCTCCACCTCCTCAAAAGTTGAGGTACATTGCACTTTGCTCAAAGGTAGTCTTTGAGACAGTCTTCTTCTTCCTTCCACTTGTGCTGATACTGTTTGCAGCAGTGTTGGAAGCAAGTCCGAGGGATTGCAAGTTGCTTGTACTTGCTGAGCGACCGAAACGAGGGAGAGGATTGTAGTCAGGGGGGGAAGGAGGTGCAGTTTGGCCTTGCATGTTCAGAATGAGGTTCGATCGGGAGAGTCGGGTTGCAGTGCGAGGGAAGAAGGGGCGGGAGGCGGAGGAAGGTGTTGAAGGGGGAGTGTCTGAGACTTTTAGGATTCCTTTTGGGGCGATTGAGGAGGCAGCAGCAGCGGCGGCACGTTTTTGGCGGAGGAGGTCCAGCTCGTCAACCATGTGTTTTGATTGTGATGAAGGGGGTGAAGAGGAGGAGGATGATGCTGGGGCCGGCATTGGACGGCGGGTTGCACGAATCAGACCTCGTTTTGGAGTTGCTTCCGAGTCTGAGAAGTAGGCGTTTGGGGTAGTTGGCAGGGCAGCATCGTTGTCGCTGTCGCTGTCGTCGTCGTCAGAGGAAGAGTAGCTCAGGGCGAATGGATCAACTGGATCTGAGTCTGAAAGCAGTGCATCCAAGGCGTCATTCTCTGTGTGTTCGAGTGAGTGCGACTGGGACCGAGTTGTCTTGAACAGGGCATCAGCGTCGTCCTCGATTGCCGCCAGACTTTCGATCTCCGCATCATCGGCAGTGCTTCGCGAGATGCAGAACGAGACGAGTGGATCGGCAAAGCGCACGGACTTTGCGGTTGAAGCGGAAGTGGCAATTGAGTTGTGTCGCTTTGTACTCGAAAGTGGTGGAGCAAGGAGCGGCTTTGGCGGTTCGTCGCCGAGAGAAAGCGGCGTTGACGGAAGAAGAGCGAGAAGGGCGTCCGTGATGGCCGAGTGTGCTGCCTTCGGTCCCGCTTCGACTAGTACTCCCGCGAACGATTCAACGGATCCGGACGCCGACAGCCCGGCTCCGGCTTCGTCTGCATCTCCTGAGGACAGCGATGGAAGCGATGGTGGATCGGACGTCATTGGTTGTCAAGTGGTTGGTTGTTTGCTGGTTGTTTGCGTGTGTCAGTCAGTGGGTGGCTGCTGCACAGAAAATCATCGCTATCTCCATCGCTCAATCACTCCCTTCCCCTTCACAAACACAAAACGCCACTGTCGACTAATTCATTTCGCTTGGACACTCAATTGTTTCTTCGCTGTATCCCAGAAATTGAACCTTACATGCTTCATACTCTCAATTTAATGCCCTTGCAAAACCAATTATTTGAAGTGCTTGAAGGCATTACTTTGTCGCACCCTTAGAGTTGTGTAAGATCCTCTTTGCAATAAATGATTAGGTTTGGGCTTCAGCAGTCACCTTTCCTTTTTTTCAATAAACGATGGACTTCTGATCATCCTCCATAACGAGGGATATTTTGGCCCAGCGGATAACGCTTGAGGATGCTTCGGCTCCTGAGCGGGGGGTTCAATGCCCATGTCGGTGTGTCGAAAATTTCTTGATACGAGAACAATGGGAGCAGAGTGAGGAGGAAAGCAATCGAGATACTCATGATGCTCGATCCAAACAAACAATGACTAAAGGAATCTGACTGCTCCCTTTTTTTCATGATATATTAAATATATGTATCAAACACTTAAGTGATCACCATGTGTTTGTTAAAGGTCGTAGAAGACACTAGGCATTTGCCGCTCAAACCTGATTCACTTGCAATATGAATTAATTCATGCGGAAGTCTTATTTAATGCTTCCTGTATAAGTTTCATTTCATTGTGGAATTGTCAGAAAGGTGATTGCCAAAGTCACACGCCCCGCTATCCTAGCCTCTCTCTCGGACAGTCTAACGGCATATGTCAAACAAAAACGAGCACAGACCTTCTACGAGATCTGAGTTTGAAGATGCAGATGAGGAAGGACAAGTTGAGGCCATTTACTCTTCAAAACCTGCGTCGAAACCACCTGCCGCAGTAACAGACCCAGACAGTCGATACGCGTCAGTAACGAGCTCTCTGACAAATATTGCGCCAGCAAGTGTGTATGATCAACCCCCAAAATTGTTGCAACAGTTGTTGCCAGGACAAGTTCGAACTTCATACACTGCGTCGGATCAACCGCTATCGAAACAGCAGGCACAAAATACTGGATCGAATAAAGACCTGAGAGAATATACTATGCCGCCGCCTCCAAACCATCCGCCTCCAGCTCGGCCTACTTCATTACCACCGTTAGAATCCCAACAACGTGCAGCGAAAGACTCTGTAACGGAGCAACAACAAAAGCCTCGTCAACCAGCTCCGAATCTTGTCAATATGAAAAAGTCGGCATCCAAAAGCAGTTTACTCAATGAAGCTATGCAGAACTCTAGAGCGAGTACTGGAACGGACCAACAGCAGCAACAACAATCACAAACACATAAACGGGAAGGTTCAGTAAAATCCAATAGCCCTGAACGAGATGCTCGCACACGTGATCGATCCGATGAACCAAAACAGCAGCCTCAACAACATAAGCGAGAGGCCTCTGTCACATCCACTGCATCTGCTCAGCAATCGCAACCTCTTGCTCAACAAGCCACACAATCAAAACCCACTAATGGATCCACGACAACCGTAAAACGCGGAAACTCTGTGAAATTTAGCACAACAGCACTTAAAATCGAGTACGACAATCAACAGGACGCCGACCCCACATCCCCACTCCCCCCACCCCTTCCAGTCCAAGACGCATGGAAGGAAACCATCGTCGACATCCCTCCACCATCATCACAACAAGACCCAGACCCCATACAAAAAAAAGCAACAAAATCCGCCCTCAAAAACCCAACCACCGCATCCACAAACACCCTCGCAAACGCCGCCGTCCTCGCCCAAAACCATGTCGCAAACTCCGCGGGGGGAGGAAGCGAATCCACACACATCCGTAAACCCTCTCTTGCCTCCTCATACCCCCAACCAGAACCCCTCGGCGCGCGCGCGGTGCCTGTCATGGCGTCGTCGGAGACATTGCCGGATTATACGAATGGAAGCAGACGGTCGACGATTGTTCCTGTTGAGAATGGGAAGTTTGTTGTGCAAGTGACTGTGAGTGCGAAAGTGTCTGCGGGGATGAAGTTTGAGAAGGAGGATGGGTGGAAGGGGGCGGAGATTCCTGAGGAGTTTGATAAATTGAGGTGAGAGGGAGTTTTTATTGAGTTGAGGGGTTGAACGTTAAGTTTGGGGGTTTTCTCGTTAGGTATACTGCTGTTACTTGTGATCCAAATAAGTTTGTAGAGGAGGAGTACAAGATTCGGCCGATGCTGTATAACAGGAAAATTAGGATGGCGATTGTGATTACGAGTAAGAAAAACACTTTGTCTGTTCTGAAATCTTCAAACTCATTCTTCAAAAAATAGTGTACAACGAAGACGACGTCCTCTTCTGCAAGTCATTCCGCGCAATCCAGAAAAATATTGCATACCTCTGCTCCGGTCGCGCAAACTGGACCCCAGACGCATGGAAAGAAATCCTCATTGTAGTCGTATCTGACGGCCGCACAAAAGTAAACCCCACCGTCCTAGATGTAATGAAGATCCTCGGTCTCTATATGGACGGCCTCATCCAAACGAAAGTAGACAACAAAGACGTCACAGCACACATGTTTGAGTACACCATCCAAGCCAATATGGATAAAGAGCTTGAAAGGAAGGGACCGAACGATACTGACGAAGGGATTGTGTTTGTACCCGTGCAAACCATGTTTTTGTTGAAGGAGAAGAATGCGAAAAAGATAAACTCGCATCGCTGGTTTTTTAACGCGATTTGTGAAGTGAGTGGCTAAATACTGTCCTTTTGGCATTTGTTGTTGATATTGTTTTAGTCGATTCAACCTGAAGTCTGTATCCTCCTAGACGTTGGAACAAAACCAACAAAAGAATCTCTCTTTCACTTGTATAATGCGTTTCACTGGTATCCAGAAGTTGGAGGAGCCTGTGGAGAAATCGCCGCAGAACCCGGGAAATACCTGTCCAATTTCATCAACCCTCTCGTCGCCGTCCAGAACTTTGAGTACAAAATGTCAAACATCCTTGACAAGCCGCTTGAATCCGTACTGGGATATATCTCCGTCCTTCCCGGCGCGTTCAGCGCGTATAGGTATGAGGCGTTGAAAGGCGAACCTTTGAAATGCTATTTCCACGGTGAAACTTCTGTTGGAGAAAGCGTATCAGAGGCGAATATGTATCTCGCTGAAGACCGTATCTTGTGTTTCGAACTCGTAATGAAGAAGGATAAGAGTTGGTTGTTGAAATACGTTAAAAGTGCACGTGCTGAAACGGATGTTCCGAGTGAGTTGCATGACTTGATATCACAGCGGCGGAGATGGTTGAATGGTTCGTTTTTTGCGGCTTTGTATGCGACGTATAATTGGCAGCGTATTGGGACTTCAACACATCAGATGGGGAGGAAATGGATGTTATACTTTGAGTTCCTATATAATGCTGTTGGGATCTTTTTCCAGTGGTTTAATATTGGAAACTTCTACTTGTCTTTTTATGTAAGTGAGAAGGGTAGAGAATGTTTCGGTATTGAATATTTCCCTAGTTTCTATTTGGAGCATCCAATACAACATCAGTTTCTGGCTCAGATCCATTCTATCCAAATGGAGCAATAGTATTCAACGTCATCAACCAAATCTACTTGATGACTCTTGTAACTGCATTCATTCTCGCTCTTGGAAATCGTCCAGCAGGTTCAAAATGGTTATACTTTTACGTCGCCGTATCTTTTGCCTGCTTAATGTTCATGATGCTTTTCATGGCTATTTGGACGGTTACATATGCAGTCAGAGACTTTCAAAGCTCGGGAATGGGCTTTGTGAGTTATGCTGGAAGCACACCAAGTTTTCGGGACATTGTTATCAGTATGGTAACAGTCTATGGAGTCTACTTTTTGAGTAGTTTTATTCACATGGATATCCTACATTGTTTGTTGTGTACGAGCCAGTATATGTTCATGTTGCCTGTTTATGTGAATGTGCTGATGGTGTATGCTTGTGAGTTGCAACTCTTAAATTTAAAACAATTTACAAACTGATTCTCTCTCATTCAGTCTGTAACATCCATGACGTCACTTGGGGTACAAAGGGGGATAACGTTATTGTGCCTGTTGCGGAAGTCAAAACCCAGACTAACGCGGAAGGAAAGAAAGTTGCAGTGGTTGATCTCCCAGTTGAAACAAATGATATCGATTTGGCCTGGAACGTCACTTTCAAGCTTATTAGTGAAAGGAAACTAAAGCTCAAAGCCAACTTGACTGCCCCGGAGGCAGCACCAAATGCACAAACGAAACATGATGGTAAGCATGCAGAAAAGAGGTTTTTTAATACTTACGTCTTGGTTTTTGTTGACTAGATTTCTTCAAACAGTATCGGACACACGTCGTGTTGGGATGGATTCTATCCAATATGCTTCTCGTTTTTATCTTCACATCTCCGAGTATGTTAGGATTGCTGTTTCCCTCCACGAAGCTTAATACATCCATTAATCCGTGAGTGATACGTCCTTCTTTCGTCACATATATTGAAGATTCCCACACAGATACTTGACGTTCTTATTCTGGTCTGTTGCGGCTTTGTCGTTGGTGCGATTCACTTTCTCAACAATTTATATTGTTGGATGGTGGGATGAATTCTTGCGGGACTCGGGTAAACGAAGGCCATGGGCAACATCGCCGCGGGTATCACCAGAGAATCAAGGAGAGAAGAAAGAAGGGGTTTAAGCATATGAGAGAGCAACCAAAATAAAGAATAGCCTCAGAAGAGTTTCGATTTTTTAGCTGGAAAAGATGGGACTTCCAGCATCAACAAGCAAAGCCACATCGCCACTGCGGTCGCCAATGACGCCAGGACCCGTCAAGGCGAGCCTGAGTTCTCTTGTGCTTCCGGGCGCAGCTCTAGCCGGACTGACGGGGCTGTCGTACACGCTCCTGACACCGATTCTCTTACCGTTTCTGAGCGGAGTGTTGATCTCAGTTCCGCTCCACCGGACCAAGGCTGTTCTCGTTGACGCCGCGTCTGAAGCAAAAGACGCGCAACTTCCGACTTTGTGGCTTTCGATTGAGGCGGTTTTGCGGGTTTGTTTGTGCAATTTGTTTGGCCAAGTGATGCTTCCCTGACCCGCGACCGTGTCAATAGTTTGTGCTTGGGCCCGTCTACTCGCTTCTTGATGCCTATCTGCGTGTCTATGCCCGGCTTCCTGTGCGCCCTCAGTCGCTGGACGACGGTTTGCGAACATTTAAATCACAATTAGTGTGATACTAACGAAATATCACAGACGCGGGCCAGCCTTGGCCAAAGTTTATGCTCAAATGGGCTCTTCGCGCCACCCTAGTCTCGCTGGCCTGGTCATCGGCTCCTTTTAGAGCCGGCGTCCTGCTTACAGCCGCAACTCTTGTCACTATTCGCTTCGCATCTATCCATCTGGAGTCGGATACTTCTGCTGCCTCATTACCTCCTGCAAGATTACGTGAAGCGTGGAACGCATCTATCACATCGTTGCTGATCTGGTCCCTTGTCATAATACCCTCCATCAGCACTGCCTTCTTTGTCAACAACCTCATCTACTCGTCACCAGAACTAATTCATGCTGCCATTTCGTTTATCGGGAACCCTATTCCTGCACACTCTCCGAACCCGTTCAGTGTGATTCCTGACCTTAGTGTGCGCAAACTTGCTCTCCAATATGGAGCCATTGAAGTGCGAAACCATGTAATTGATGCAATTGACTCTCATTTGGCAATTTCGTGGCCAAATCAAAATGTTTCTTGTGTTGACGCAGCTAAAATTGCGTTGGGTGGATACTACGTCTATCAGGAGAAGCTCTACAGTATACCTAAAGAGCCAGGTACAATGCCTTCAACCGCCGCCTCTCAGTTCCGTGCCCGTTTCCCACAAGCTGTCGAATTTATTGAGCTTGCTGCGTATGGTGAAAGAATCAAGGCGTTCCTCAAACTCGGTCCTGCCATAGCGGAAGTGCGCTGGATGGGTCCTGCAGCCTTTTCTCGTGAAGCTATTACATATGAACCAAATGTGACCAGAGAATCTCTGGATCCAATCACAACCACACTCCCTGGAGCAGTACCACCTTTCCTTGCAGACCTAGCCTTCTCCAGTCTTGTCTTCTTCTCAACACTAGGAACACTTGTTTATTCAGACCTGGGTGTTCTTGGATACCTCACAAAACTAGTTGGAAAAGATCTTGCTGTTGCGCTGATTGACCCGTTGGATGCAAGTTTCCATTTGAATCTTGATCTGTTGGTGTACAGAGTCTGTCTCACACACTTGACTAGTATTCTGGTATTTCCAGGAAATACACTTGCACTTCAGGCAGTGTTGCCGTTTGTGGCGTTGATTGCCACTTTGATGCCTGCAGTGCCCATTTTTCTGCCTCTTGGTGTTGTTCCTGCTATAATCCTGTTTGTTGCATATGGAAGTCCATGGGCAGCAGCTGTGGTAATGTATATCCAGTTTTGGTGGAGCCCTGAGGGAAGCATTCAGGATATGTGGATGGGGACAGATGGAATTGGTGTGATTGATGGATTTGCAACATGGATGGGTTGGATGGCTGTAGGGACTCCAGCAGGATTAGTTGCTGGTCCATGGGGATTCATGGCTTTGAGGAGAGTGTATGGATTGCTTGTTGATCGTTGATATTTGACTTGATATAAGGCTTGGGATTTAATGCATAAACTTATCATCACAACCTTAATACCCAAACCTGTGGATCTGTAAAAAATGGTCAGAGTGAAGGTAGCAAAACAATCAAAGGGCAAGGTTTACTTTTGGATTAAAAGAGCACAATTTATACTGCCTTTTCCCTTGTCTCTGTTTGATTGTCTTATCTTATTGGGTGTTATGTGTGCCTCGTCAGATTGCAATTTCTATCTCTGCTTTTCTTTTTCTTTTTTTGTCCACATTGTCACCTTTTTTGTTCACATTGTCACAAACGTTGACGCCACACAGGTCCATCCCCACCACCATCTTCCATCCACCACCCTGTGTCCGTAGCTTGTTTCTTTGAATGGATCATGTTGCCATTGGAATGAGGTCGCCATCCTCTCCAGCACCACCATCACCTGCGTCTCTGCCATCTTCGCCATTCCTCCACGTCAATAACAGCCAATCACCCAATGACTTCCTGCATATACTTAGTGCAAAGTCAAAGATGACAAGAGAAGGGAGGCTGTATACTCCTGAATCTGAGATTTTAACAGACACTGAAGATTGTGGACGTAGTTTACAATCCAAGAGTGACAACTCCGTAAACCAAGTCCCTGCACAAGATATTGCCTTTATGTGGGAAGGAACACCCTTTGCTCAAAAAACAACAAAGCAAGAAAACATCCCATTCAACCTCCTCCCCCCAAAAGTGAAAAAATTTGTTCGTTGTCTGCAAACCAACAAATCCCATTCAAAGAGGACAACAAGTTGAGTAACACTCTATTCTGAAATGTTCTTAATACTAAATCCTGTAATCTTGCAAGCAGTCAAGAAAACGTCCTTATGTCAAGCAAGTATCCAAGACGTAACATATGACAGCATTTCAAGTGAGTTAAAAATGCTTATCCTGATGCCAAATTAACAGCTTGCTAGTGCTTTGCAACATACCATGGACAATACATCACTTTGTGAATCAGCCAGACATCAATATACCTGCTGATTTGGAGTCAAGTTTAGCCAGATTTATTCATACACAAGAACATACAGATTTAGTATTTGGATCTGACTTGTTGTCCGACTGGAGGGTAGAAGTAAGATATGAGAAGTGTATGGGTGGGTGACCTCCTTTAAAACTGTTAAATGTGGCTTGATGTCTTACTTTGCTTTTACAGGATGGATAATCAAAATTTGGTCTCAAGTTACCTTCAAGCTTGAGCTGATGGTAGTGATGGTCCGAAAAATTGATTTCTCATCAATGACAGATGAGGACAAACCCAGCCACAAGCTTTCACTAGTGTTGATGAATGGCAATCTTTATCTACAGCAAGCTGTGACCAAGTGGATAGAATTTGAACTTTTGACATCATTACAAAGAGTAAGCTTCACACCTGACCATATGAGGAGTATTTTGGAAGCTCTGGTTCTTGGTATGGACATCAAGTTGAAGCCACACCTAGCTATTGTTGACGATGGTGGTGAAATGATTTTATCAATGGAGGAGCTGGAGCAAATTCAAACAAGGTATGTCAGTCCTTGTGCTTTGTTGCCAATAGTAATATTGGGTAGGGTGTTTCAAACAAGCCCATCAGATCCTGGATTTTGCCACAATCAGGCTATCATCTGCCAAAATTCACCCACTGTTATCAAAACAAATTATGCATTTGTTTCTAATGATGGAACAGTTCAGTTTATTGGAGGAATACCCCTCAAAATATTTAAAGTGCTGTTGTCCCTCTTATCCAATGTAGGATCAGGTTGACCATCTTGAGCTGAATTAGTTTGTATATAACATAAATGTATTATAAGGCACTGTTTTGAAGAGGCTTTGATTTTTATTGGACTTGATTGTGAATTACAGACCACCTTCTCAAGTATTTGCTGACAGCATTATCTGGGACTCTTGGTCTTTGAGCTTCTAATTGCTGAGCTCACAGAGATCAAGATCTAACACTCAGTGTCAAGTGATAAAAATTGAACGTGCAGATGCAGTCAATTAAAATTGAAGCTTGTAGAAGAGGTATAGGCACTAGAAGCGAGAAGGGCAAAGTTGTGAAAAATCAGACCATTAGTCACAAGTTTTGTTTTATTTCTACATTATTAAGCTTAAGGAGACAGATTATAAACGAGAGATCCCAATCATACACAACACATATCACCCTCAGAGTGTTGGTGGAAGAGACAACCATTTAAGTGTCCCTGAATTGCACCCAACAAGCTACCCCGCTCTTCAACAGCTTCCTCTTTCTTCCCCAATACGAAATATCCCCTGCTTTTCCCTGTTGCCTTGTCAGCTGGTTTCATTGCCTCATACAACACATCCACATGAACAAAGTAGCTTGGATACTTGAACCTCGCTACATCCAATACGAGAACCATCCCTGTTTCCTCATGAAAACATCCAACAGGCGAGAAATGACCATCCCCAGTCTGCCCCAACATCTTTCGACAGAAGCTCACAACCATCTGCTCACCACTGCCCGAACAAACTCGTCGCAAGTCGTTGATGAATTCTTGCTTTGTTGTGAGCGTGTGAGAGGAGGACTGGATCCGTTTTCCTGATACGTTTAGGCCATTGGAAGAGGCGAGGGAGCTGAACTGGTCAAATGTGATTCCAGACTGTCGCACGCTTTCGACGGATCGCGAGCAAGATAAGAGAGTGGTTTCATCGTACCACCGCCAGGCGCCTTTCCAAGCTCGTTGGGGATCGACTTCCAAAGCGTTGAGGACGATCGCGAGGGAGCCGAGGCCGCAGAAGGAGGGTTCTGATTGGTGGGTCAGGTTTCCGGAGAGTTGGAGAAATGATTCTGCTGTGCCAAGACGGAGGCAGTCTTTGAGGAGTTTCTTGCCGTCTGGTGAAGAGAATGATGTCAAGATCTGTGGAGAGTTTGTGATTAGTGGCTATGAATATGAATAAAGGAGTAACTTACAGGTGGAAGATTCCTTCGGTAGAATGTTGAAGGAGGGGGAGGTAGTGAGTGAAGTTGTGTTGCAGCACAGAGAGGAGAGGCTTGTCTAGACCGGCAAGATGTGGAGAACAGGCGTGAGCACGAAGAACGCAATGCAATCATAGTGGATACGGGACGAATTCAACGGTGTTTTTTGCAGGCTAAATAGCGACAAGGACAGACTCCTTGCGTTTTGGTTGGTTCGGAGCTCCGGACCAATCAGAATCGACACAGATATTCCCCCCTTTCCTGCTTTCCACTTTGTTTCAAGCTGCGATTGGCAAAGAGGATCCGCATAGAATATTATATAAACAATTCCTTTGTTTTATTTGATGTGATGATACCATCCAATCAGATAACAATCATTCATCAAAAGTTGCCACTCGCTTTCTCAAACCATCAATGATGACTTGCTGACCCTTCAATAAATCCAACAACTGAGACACTTCTGCTTTTAGCTTATCAGTCTCCGAAAGAGCAGGTAGCCCAGCCCCAGCTCCAGCAACGACATTCACACTCTTCAACGCGTCCAAAGAACTCTGCAACGCTTCCAAACGTGATGAAGCACTGGGAACAATAAGCCCTCCTCCACTTGCAGAAACGAGATTCGCCGTACTAATTTGCTGTCCTCCTTCCACCTTGACGGCAGAAGCCACATGATTCAATGCCTTGAGTTTCGCATTCACGTCATTCAAAACTTTCTGTTCTGCAATTGAAAGCGCTGCATGAGGAACACCACCAATAATGACGATGCGGTCAGCGTCAAAGTGGCGTCTTCGTTTCCCAGAGGGTGTTCCATCGTCATTGTGAGATGAAAGATCGAGAAGTCGTTTCGCACCGGCTAGTGAGCTTGCAGGTTCAGTGCTAGGAACGGATGTTGACGCTGCGTTTGCTTGTTGAGGGGTTTGGGGAATAGGTGGTGGAGGGGCGGCTGCGACGACAGGTTTCTTTTTACGTGTTGTGAGACCACCATCGAGACTGTAGAGAAAGTGATTTTCAACGTTAATTATTGACGTCAGAAATAGACAAAGACGCACCCATAGAGCCGCAACCACATTTCCTTGTCCGACTCCAAAACCGGCTCGTCAAAGCCATCCTTCTCAATTTTTATGTTTCCAATAATCTCATCGGGTCGAAGGTCTCTGTAAAAGTCGTTTGGAGCTCCAAGGAGAAAGTCAAAGAAAGGAATAATATGGTGCTTGTCGGCCCATTCACGGAGACGCGTTGAAATATTAGACTTTGCAGGGTTCCTGATATTGGTAGATACGTGTCAGTTGCGACTGAGTTTAGACGGCTCAAGCACATACATGTTGACTTTTCTGCAAAGGGCTGTCCAAGACTGGATCTGCGAGAAGCCGCCAAGCCCTTTAACAATTTCGAAAAAGTCAAAGATGTTGAAGGTTCGGCCTTCGTACATTGGTGGCTGTTCAAAGCGAATCAGATGGTCTAAAAAGCAAGTTAGTCTGGGGTTCGTGTGTAGCAAATACAAGAAGTACGAGAGAATAGGATAAGAAGGACGAGATAGATGACATAGTGAAGAAAGAGTACCAAGAACTCACCTGCGAGTTTGCATTTTGGTTTTGGGGCTTCGCCCATTGCAACAGCTGCCGCCGCTGCTTTATCTCCAGCGGCCGCGTGGAAGGCATGTAGGAAGGCCGTGTAGAGAGGGAGAAACATGGCCGGAGTGAGCGTTCCTGGCTCAAACGGGAGCTCCGTCGGATGGGATGTTGGTTGTTGCATCATTTTTCAGATAAAATAAGTGAAGAGAGAAAGAGAAGAATAAACAAAAGAGAGAATCAGGAATCTATTATTATATCAAACAATCTGATACATGGCAGCATGAATAAGCGAATAAGCTCCGAAAGAGGTGTTCCTCTTTTCCGACACAAACCAACTCCCCACACAATCTACACACGTGTCCAAAACCCACGTCCCACTATCCCCCTTCCTCATATCCAAAACTTTGTTCCGAGGATTCACAATGACCGGATTTGTTCCTCCCTTCACCACAAACCGAACCCTCGAACCAACCCCCAACTCTCCCTCTAATGGCTCCATCACCTCCAACCCAGAATCTCCCATATAGACTAACGGTGCTGCCTTTCGCATCCCATCCCTCGATTCAAAACACGGAACGAAATGGCCTCGGAAGCTTGATCGTCGCCAACACTAAACGAACACTGCGCAACAATAGACACAACGCATTCCCCACGCGGGAGATGCCCGCGATACACCTTAACATGTTTCCCAACCCGACTCGACGGCTCCGTGTGCACAAGCATGTCCCATGCCATTCCGCCTGCACGTTTCAGCGAGTTTGTGTGGGGCGGGTTCGGTATGTGGATTGTTTGTTTTGCGTGTTTGTAGGGAACAGCGACGCCGGGGAAGACTTGGCCTTTTGTCCAGCCGCCTGATTCTTGGGATTGTAGGGTGTCGAATTCGATTCGGATTTGGAGGTAGTTGTCTGTGATTTCAGTGTAGCTGAGGAGGCCGTGATGTGTGGATGGGGAGACGCCTGTGATGGAGAGGAGACGCATGCCGTTTGATATGTAGGTTGGTTCGATTTTTGGGAGTTGGAGCCATTCGCGGTGGGTGAGAGGGTTGGGGAGGTATTGCTGGGAGTTTCCTTCAGCTGGAATATGCGCGTAAATAAATTGATTAGGAGGGACAAGAAAGTATGGTTTTGGCATATAGAACTTTTTGGGGCCGCTGTCTGTCATTGCACCTGCTGCCCAAGTGCATTCGATGAAGCGGTATTCTCCATTTATGTAGATTGCGTTCCAAGCGTGTGAGCTCAATTCAGTGACAGTATCTCCAGCTTCAAATCCAGCACCACGACAAGCGCCGGATATTTTAAAGGCAGCGATTTCTTCGTGTCCTTGGTAAAGTGGTGCTGCTTCGCAGAGCGCCATAAATAAGTTTGAATAGCCTTCGCAAACACTTGAACGATTTCTCAGAATTGAATTAGCGTCTTGCGGACCGATTCTGTTGGAGCGAAGCTATTGTTAAGTGTTAGCCACGCCTTGTCTCTAATCCCATGATTCATATCTTACCCCATCGTGATCATACGAAACATTACTTGCCACCCAACAGAAGATAGAACGAATCTTTGACAGAGCATCAGAAAAGGGGTAGGTCAGGTATTCCGCCAATCTTTGAACCGACGCCGTTTCAGACGACGGACAGGCAATAGCATAGTTGTCAATATCAGTGAAATCCATGTTAACATAATCATAGCGTGATGCAGGGAAGTTCTTGAGTTTGAGTAAAGCTGGATGCCAATCATCGATATCTGCATTTTCGTTCTCTGCTATAGCTCCCGAATCTACAGCAGGGTCTCGCCAAGGGGCTCTCGTTGGCAGTGGCGGAGGAGGACGGGAGTGGGACTGTTGAAGTGACTGAGAGCTCGCTGGCCGAGGAGGAACAACGGGACGCGGCGGCACAACGGGTTTTGGCGTTGGTGTCAATTGGGGTTGCTGAAAGTTTCCAATAATATTTCCAAGAAGGGATCCAATCGATTGTGGTTCTGATTCTTGGATATTCAAATTTGGGCGGGGAGGCGGCACGGGCGTCGGGGCCTGGGCCTTGGATTGAGCTTGGACTTGGGCTTGAAATTGAGTTGAAGAGACTGTGGGGGGACGGGGTGCGAGTGGCGGCGGCGGTGCTTCGTTCGTGTTTGTGTTTGTTGTTGAAAGAGAGTCCGATGAAGGTGGTCGTGGTCGCAGTGGAGGAACCGGTGTCGCTGTTGTTGCTGTTTGTGTTGTTTGTGTTGGACGCGGTGGAATTGAACTGGCCGGTGTTGGTGGTGGTTGTGGTGCTGGTTTGATGCCTGGTGGTGGTGGGGCGATGCGCATTCTTTTGAACTTGACAAAGTTCCAGAAAGTTACGAAATTTGCTTCAACGAGATTTGTTTAATAATGTAAGAAAGAAAAGTCATTAAGAAGGTGTTCAAGTAAAACGTTGCTCCATTCCATCCAGTTCATCTCATCAATTCAGGAATATATTCAGGGTGTTTTGCCATGCACCAAGCTCTTTGTCTTGCGTACGCCCGAAATGCTGCAAAGTAATACTCCTGAACTCCAAAATAGTTGGATCCTGACGCCGCCTTCTCAAACGCGTTCATATCATTCTGCACGCGTGCAAGTGCATCCCAGAGCGGCTTATACGCGGGGCTCAAGTATCCAGAATCTAAAGAAATTGCTCTACAGTCGGGTGTTTTGGCAGTCTGTTGGCACACACTGCGTTGATTTGCCGCACCATTCAAACAATTGATTCCGTAATCAATAATTACTCCTTTAGATGCTATCAACACTTCAAGTGCTGCAGGAACCATTCCAGTCAATTTGTTGCCGTTCACGTTTCTAAAATGAAAATATCAGAACAAATGATTTTTTTGTCCGGTACAACTCACATCAACTGAATATTTGCTAATTGAGCTAACTGATTTGGAATCGTTCCAGAGAGGGAGTTTCGTGAAAGATCCCTGAAAAAACCATATTAATAACCGAGCAAGAAAATACGATGACAATTACAATTTCTTGAGCTGAGAAAGTCGTCCGATTGAAACTGGAATCTCACCAGACATTGCATTTCCTGCTAAATTACTGTTTGAAGGAAATATCAATAAACTGCCTTTAAATCGAATGACCTTCTAACATTGACTGAATGGTTTTTAACTGACCAATGCTGGATGGAATCGAGCCAGTGATTTGATTTTCTGAGAGATCTCTGTTATTCGAAATTCCGAGTTAATCTTCGAGTGCGTTAAATTAGACAGCGACAAGCATAATTTGTAAGGCTCGAAATACTCCTATATTCTCCGGTATTTCTTGGGATAAACCCATACGTGGGAATATAATATACACAAGCTGACCTTCAAAAAACCTAACATAGCTGTCATTTCTGTAAAATTAACCAATGGTTTGTTATTAAATTACTACTCAACGTTTCAGTCTGATATCTCTTCTCTCGCCTTCGCTGCGTCAGTCCGTGGCGACTAACAGTATACATTCCGTCCAGATAAGTTGAACAGTCAAAGCTGTATTTCACTGACGGAAACATTTGTTTCAATAAAGTGCATTCAGATGTTGACCAGAAGGCTGTTCTGGCAGGACTTGGATTTAGGGGTGAAGATTTGAAAGTAGTTGTTGCAGTTTCAATAGTGGATGGGACAGTAACTGCTGAGGATTCTGTGCGGGATGGTATTGTGGAAGAAAACAGCTTATTATTACTGGTGATGGAGAACGTTGTAGTTGATGGAGACTCTCTACTGCTTGCGACGGTAATTTTGCTGAAAATTACACTATTTATACCAGTCGGACTTGTGCAAGCCAGGCTACTCTGTGATTCGCTCTTTATCATGGTTTCAAAGCCAGTTGTGAAAGACGTGCTTTTTGTGCTGCTTGTAGAAAGTGTAGAAGTTGTCTTGGCTGTAGTCAATGTAGATAATGTTGTACTACTAGTAGATGTAGTTGTTATTGTGGTTGAAGTTCTGGAAGTCCAAGTTGTGGTCGAACTGGAAGAGGTTGACGTGGTAGCCGTGGTAGACGTAGTCACTGTGGTTGAAGTACTCAGTGTCGTTGTTGTCGATGTTGAACTTGAGGATGTCGTTGATGTAGTGCATGTTGTACTTGTTGTTGTCGAGCTTGATGTGGTTGTACTCGACGTTCCGCTGGTGGTTGTGCTTGTAGTTGTAGTAGGACATGCCGTGTTCTTCTGCCCATATGTGCCAACATTCGCTATACAATTATTGTATATATTCACATTGACGCCAGCTATTGTAGCCGGAATAGAGCCAATCAGATTACTACTTAAATCCAAAAGAGTAAGTTTGGTGAAAAGACTCCAATTCAGTGATGGCAGTGTAGTGATTGAATTGTGACTCAAACCAATCCAAGTGACCCCACTGTTCGTTGTGAGACTAGACGGTATTTCTGCTATCAAGTTATTGTCCAGACTCAATTGAGCGACTTTGGTCAGCCCAGTAAGAGTCGCCAGACTTGTAATTCGATTGTTTGCCAATGACAGTGTTGTCAGCTTCGAAGCTGAAGGTTTTCCGGATGGACTACCAATACCTGAGATCTGATTCGTATCAAGGTAAACTGTTTGCAAACTTTGCATATTCCAGAAGTCATCTGGAATTTCCCCAGAAATTGAAGTGGCTTGGATTACAATATATCGAACAGCCGTCAGCAATGGTAAGCCAGCTGGAAATTGCGTAATAGGCATATTAGTCAGGCTCAAATATGTCAGTTTTGTAAGTTGTCCCAAACAATTTGGCAACGTAATTTGGCCTGAAAGCATTCTGCAGATATTAAATGAAATGTAAGATTACTGGGTTCAACATATTTTTATACATACAAAGAGCTTAGATTAGGAATATTGCAAAAGTCTGTGGGAACGGATCCAGTAAATGCTATTTTGTCGAAACTCCTATGGACAAACATCAGGCACTAAATATCGGAAATCTATCTTACAGCGTTAACAATTGGTTCATGTTGCTCCATCCTGATGCGGGAAACTGACCGCTGAGCTGGTTATCCCCAAAATCAAGATTCCGAAGGTTTGTATTAGACAGAATAGACGATGGAAACGATCCAGTGAATTTACATCCGAGCAAGCTCAATGTTTGCATATTCGGGAATTGTGCTAGTTTGGCTGGAAACGGAGTGTTGAAAGCATTATCCCCAAATAGAGCGACGTGAGTGGCAAAGTGAACAGATTGTCCGGAATCGCCCCACTTAATCCAAAGCTTGCGAGATTAAGATATCTGAGCTGATCGAGGCTTCCGATCTGAGTCGGTATGGTTGTAGTGATCGTATGTTGGAGGTTGTTAGCCCACATTGCCCCCATAAGATCACTTCAAGAGGTGTATTAGTTTGTGACATTAGAACTGTGAGATCGTCATCTCACATTTTGGTCAATCGACCTCCAAGGTCATTTGAAAAGTAATTCGAATTACTGCAATCTCCTATCAATGCTGTCAGTGCCGAGAAGGCTTGAAAGCCCTGTTTGAGAAGAGTACAGTCAGACATATCCTCTGATTGTAAGTACTTTTGGCTGTCAGAAGTAACTGGTTGCGTGTTGGTCTCGGCTTTGATGATCTCTGACAATTACTCCGACTGACGCGGCAAAATCTATCGACAACGAAGCGTAATCTTCACACACATAAGTCAAGAGTCATTTTAACAACCTAAGAAGAGTAAAACGAAATTACTGACAATGAATATATAGGATGATTCAATTTCAATACATCAATTGAGTTACTTTCGAAATTAGAAACCATTTTGGATATTAGCTCAATTCCTGCCCAGCTTGAGAATATCCAAATCTTAATACAATTATGTTAAGAAGAATCGGGCGCGTTAAAGTCAAAGGTCATGATTTTATGCTACTTCATGTTCCTAACTTGGTCAAATGGTAACGTTGTCCCCGATTCCATTATTCTCAAAATCAAATTGTGAAGAAAGAGATTTACGGATAAGTCTCGATAAACACAAAGAGATTTACTTTTGTTTGATTGTAGTAATTGTTTGTTTGACAGTTGACACCGCTCCACGCCACAACTGCGATCGTCAACCCGACATTATATCCATAATATGATGACCGAGCCGCCGCCGACAGCCGAAACAGTATTCTTCAAAAACGCACCACTCTCAAACCTTCGGCATCATGCACAAGTGAGCGAGGCTGGGGCAACTATCGGATACACAAAGCCGGCACGAACGCGACAGACCGTGTCGATGCGAGTATCTGAACTAATAACATTTGCAGCTGAGCACCAAAGTTTATCACGCCGAAATCAAGGCGGCTTTAACCTGGTGCGACCGCAACAAGGACCGGCGACGGCAACCCGGGAAATGTTACCTATATCCCGCGCGTCATTTTCGCCGCCAGTGCTTTCGATGGCCGCAGAACCAGCGACGCTTACGTCAACGCCACTGCTTGAACCGCACAACCCGAATCACCTTCACTTCAACCTCCAACCGCCGCTCGATCCGCCCCCACAGTTTTCTGTCCCGCCATCTCCATCGCTCCTCTCGCCAGCCCAGATTCTCTGCTTCTCCCGTGCAGCTCATCCTCCACGTCAATCACTTGTCGCCTTGACTGCTCTGAGTCATAATGTCGCAGTGTATGCATTCACGCATGGAGTCGTTCATATTCACCAAAATGCATTCTGGATCTCAGATATCGACTTTGAAGAAATGATTGCCAAGAACAGGACGAATATGAGGGCGGAGAGTCCGTTGAAGAGAGCCGCGAGTGCTATCTCTACGTCATCGGAGACTACTGTTGCAGATGAATTGGATCTTGAAAGGGCTTTGGACGCGGATGCTATGGGATTAAAGTGGAATGACCATCAAAGCATGTCTGGAATTGTTGTCCCGCCACCCCCACCACCAGCACCAAAACTGGCACACTCTCAAATTTCTTCTCAAATTACAACCACGAGTTTGGCTCCAAAATCAGTCTCTATAAAACAGCCGGCTCATCAACCGCCACCTCGCCCACGAATCCCAAACCAGTTGGAGGACTTACATCTTGCAACACGGAATGGACCGATATTATCAGGAGATCCAGGCGAGATATTGTACTCTTTTGCAGAGCAGCCCATCGAAGTGCGATATCGACTCGCAGCAATGGGTTGGGTGTTGATTGTGAATGGACAGGCAGTTGTGAGCGAAAAATCGCTGAGAATCGTGGCAAGCATCAAATGCACATGATTTGATGCAAGAAACGTAACTTTATCTTTGATCGTGCGGTACAACATAGCACATTTATTTATCCCCTTGTTGTTGTTTTTTGCATAAATACTTTCACATCCTTCTTCTCAATTTGATAGGTTACTGTTTCTTTGGATCTTTCTTTATCGGTGAAGAGGAAGTATCAAAGAACTATAGATGAAAATAGAATTTAGCATTGTTCTATAGTTGGAACGGTGCCACCCTGTATTACACCTTCCCGGATTCCATTATGTAAAGAATCAATGGACCTCTCACCTTTTGCAAATCTTTTGGAAGCTGAGTTTCGCTCAACGGTCTTACACCGGTACTTATTGGGACCTTGGTGGCTTTTTGGGCAGATGAAAGGAATACGAGATGGGCTTTGGCTGAGGAGCTGGGGGCTACAGAGGCCATGAGGCGGGTCGATGTTGAAAAAGATCGCATGCTGGAGACTTGTGGAATCATTGCAGATTGGCGGTATTCTTCAGTGTGGGCAGAATTGGGAGAAATTCAAAAAACGAATTTTTAATGGGCAATATATTACATAAAAAAAAACAACTTAAAATGGGGGTGAAAGGTCTTGTTTGTCGAACACGTGTGAGGAAGGAATCCAGTTGGCAAACGAATGATCCTCCTTCACCAACACCAAAGTGACGTCACTTTGGCGGTTTCTTCTCTGACGCGCGGCTCTTTGAAGTGCTTGGCAATTGGGTGCTTTGCTTCTCTCGTTCGAAGGACGGTGGCGGTGGCGGCGGCGGAGCGACTCGAAGAAAGTCGGTGACTCGACGCGCAGAAACAGACGGACAAAGCGAGGCTAAGCCCGGGGCTTGTGATGAGAAGCGGCGGAGTGAAGTAATCATTTCTTGTTTTGGATTCTTTTTGGTTCGTGTTTAGGTGTGATTGTATGTGCTTTTGATGTCGGATGCAATCGGATGTCTTTTGGACCAACCAAATTGCTCTGTATTCAAATTCAAATTCCACAAATCTTATACCGTCCCCATCATCCTATTCGATCATGAAGTCCCGTCGCCTCATGTCATTGTTCACTCATTTTTCTTGCCTTTGCTTGATCCTCCCTTCTTGGTTTCCTAAGAACACCAAGGGATATGTTGTAAGCAATGAATCAAGTCACAACACAACAAAAATAATTACCTTAGATCCAACCGCCTTGGCAGCACCTGTCTCCTTCTTAGCACCCCCAGTAAACACAACTTGTGCAAACAAAATTCCATTCAACGTAGTCGCCACCAAAAAACTAATCAAAATAACCTGATCCTTCACCTCCCTCAACGTAGTAAAAATACGTGCAGCAGCCCCAATAAACTGCAAAAACACTGTAATCGCGGACAAAGCACCCGTGTTTCCGTTCACAAAGTTTGTGTAAATCTGGGGAGCTTGGACGCTGTTGATGCTGCGATAGACGCATATGTCAAGTATACGAGCACTTCTTCGGGGAGGATGTCGGAGAAGAGGGCGTAGCTTGAGACGGCGAAGAAGAGGGTGATGAGGACAAGGGCCGTGTACGATTTGGAGTATGATGTGAGCATGAGGAGAATAATAAAGTTCTGGATGGACACGAAAGCAACTGTTTCCGTTGGGTGTTGGTTAGTGGACTAGTAGCGTGTGTGCAGCACAAGGGACAAGGCCTGTACCTTCACCATAAGTCCTATGATATCCAAATAAAGTTAAAACCTTTCGTATAGATATTGCTCAGACAAACACTCACGAGAATGGGTTCTCCTTTCTGATGTTGTACCCCAAAGTGATAACAAGCGCCAAGGTCTCGAGCACATAGGAGGAAAGCGAAATACCCCTTGCACTTCCACTGTTGTGAATCTTGAGGATCTGTGGGACCTTGACAAATGAGGAGCCAGCAATAATCCCAAGTCCGAGACCCTTTGAGATGAAGAGGGAGAAGCACTTGTCCTTGATGAGTTCTGGGTTCAAAGCAAGCGCCAAAGTGACAAGAGTGGATGCGCATTCATCGCCAACAAGTGGGGAGAGGAGGATTGAAAGTTGTTCAGCCATTTAACTTGGTTTAAGTTTTAGAACAATAGATAATAGAACAATTCTATTCTTCAGATAATTTACGCTTGTGTCCACTATTTACAGGCTCTTCGTTAGTTGTCTTTCCTTCTGAAGGGGGTTCCAATTTCATTACACCCTCGCTTTCGACATCCTCCGTTTTAACGACGCTGGCGTCAAAGTTCAAGTCTCCGACACAATTTGCTGCAGATTCGTCTTTCGTTCCATGAATGTCCATATTGAGCTCGACTTCCTGTTTTACAGTCAAATCCTCAGGCTCCTCCTTGATATCAGAACTCTCTTTCTTTGGTGAAACCTTCTTCATCCCGTTCCCAATACTAATCTCAGCTGAAAATAACAATGACTGCGCCCAGCCCGCGTACTCCCCAAATATTTCCCTCCATTTATCACCAATCGCCTTATATGTCTTTGCACTCAACGACTTTGTGACAGCAGACTTTGAGAGTCCATAATCTCGCTGTGCAATCCGCCAGACATGAGTATCAACAGGAATAGCGTTGAATTTGTCCAACGACATGAGGAGAATACAGTCTGCGACTTTAGGCCCGACTCCCCATAATTCCAGGATATGAGTTTTTGCCACTTCGTATTCCATATCGCGGAGGGAATGGAGCCACGCACTCCCTCCACCTTCTTTCTCTTGAAGCATTAAAGCTGACTTGGCAATATACGCAGCTCGATAACCGAACCCAAGCTCTCGCAGCCGAGGTTCTACATCATCCGAGCACATGTCTTCCGGCTCTGGGAAGGTGAAAAAGTCTTCGCCGCTGCAGAAGGGCTCATCGGTTCCTGTTGGATCCTTGTCCAAGCTTTCCGCATGTACTCTTCCCACACAAGTTCCGTATTCACGTTTCAGGTTATTCACCATTCCCGTTATTCGAGAAATGTTGTTGTTTGCGGAGCATATGAATGCAAAGGTGCATTCGACGGGTGGCTGGCGCAGGAGCCTGATTCCAACGAGATGCGCGGTTCTGTCAGAGAAAGACGGGTCAGCTTCGGTCCATTTAGCAATGAGAGCGTCAGCGTTGACGTGAAGCAGAAAGTAGTTTGAAAGGAAGGCCTGGATCGAGTCCGAGTTCGCGGAAAGAAACAAAGTTGGATGTTCGATGCGGAACAGAACGTGCGGGTCTGTTGGGCGTTGGCGCAGAGTGACGAGCGTTGACAAGAACACGTTCGAGAAGTGGTGCGGCCCAGTCTGCCGCCACGTGAAGGCCTGGCCGTTGAACAGCGTCGTCGACAGCTTCAGTTGCGTGGTGGGACAGAGCGGCTGCCATGGCGAGGGCGGCATTGTTGGTGCTGCGTGGTGATGTGGTTGGTTGGTTGAAGCTTGTGTGAACCAAAAAGAAATGAAATAGCCAAAAGAGATAATATAAACGAATTTGAGAGCCGGCATTCAATAATATTCCGACTTTGTCAATCCTGACAATTCTTCCAGTTTTTCGCCCAGCACTTCACCCTGTTATAACGAGAATCTTCGCCAAAAGCCTTCAGAGATGGGTCAAGTTCTAGCATCAACTCAAACATGGTTCGATCAAACCAACAACGCGATGGGAATGGTCTCCTTCGCCACCGTCGTCATGATGTTTGCGAATAATATCTGGCAACTGGACTACACCCCTCGAACCTGGGTCCGTTGGATGATCTACTTCGACGCCCTCGCCTTCTTCATAGCTTACGTCGGAACCTGTGCAAACGACTTGATGCCCGAGTGCTGGAAACAGAACGCGTATTGGCTCGCTGCAGATCTCGTGTGGTCCTTCAAAGACGCCTTTAAGTACGGATACATTGCGTACAAGGCTCTTTCTATTTGTGGAATCAAGACGCGTTGGCCTGCTTACGCTACAGTTGTGGGGAGTTTGATTTTGTATTGGATCCTTTGCTACCAGGCATACGGATTCACAATGCCAAACTGTCCAGGTCAGTTCAACTCCCAGGTACCTCGCGTTATTTTGTACCTGTACTGGACAGTTGTGGACGTTGTTGCATCAGCCATGATTCTGTGGAAAATGTCACAGGTTGTAGCAAACTCTAAAGGAGCCAACGCAGACTCTTCAGTCTACTACATCATCAAGTTTCGTGAAGAGATCCGTCTGCTGGTTGTCGCGTTTGGTATGCTTGCCGTAACAATCTTGAGTATTATCCATGCCGCGAACCCTGACTTTAACGCGCTGAACATTTGGAGAATTGTGTTTGTTTATGTCCAATTGCTCCTTGTGATGGGTAGTCAAAAGGTGGTTGTTGGAGGCGGTTCTTCTGCAAATAGTCAAGTTGGATCAAACCACTCGGAAGACAAGAACAATACACTTCGCGCTCCAACCGCTCCGAGAAAAGTTTGACGCTTTCCTTTATCGTCCGTCCCCTTGTTCATTTCATTTGTAAAATATGCCCTATTTCCACCTTTTATTGAAAAGAATAAATCCATTTTTCCTCCCATGCTATTCCAAAAACAATCATAAATTCCAAAGGGACTCAAAAGCCCCCTCTCCTCCCCATACATACAAAAAATTAATAAGCTGACTTCAACGACTTCAAAGCGCGTATCTCGCACGAATCTTGTCTCGTGTTTGGGCAGGGAAAGTGTTGAGAATTTGGTTCCATTGAGCTTCACCCAATCCGTTCTTGTATGCAGTGAGAGTCTGAAAACGAAACATGCAATTAGGTTAAGGATACAAGAAAAAGAAGAAATCTTACCGATCGGAACATTTCGTTCATGGAAACTGAAGGTCTTTCCCATCTTGTGATGGCATCACAGAAGAAGGCAAGTTGCTGCACTGAGTTTCAGAACATGGTATTCAACAACATCAATAAAATAAATGCTTACTGGGAACATTCCCTGCGGGTTAGCCTGTACCATCATACACATTCCTTTGTACGCACTCTCCTTCTCCAAGTTATCTCTAACATCTCGCAAAGCAGCGCACCACCCAAGGGCAAATACTGGCATGGCAGGAGCCATATCAGTTGGACAAACCATTCCAAATCGGCCCAAAGTAATTGCAGCGTTCTCCTGCAAAGTACGAATTCTTCGGTCCTGCTGAGCATTGACGATTCCAACAAGAACAGGGAGCAGTGGAGCGATGAAAGGCTTGGCATCGGCACCAAGCTGCATAGCGAGCTCTCCCGTCGCCCACGTGGCGTTGTTACACACAGACATTTCGTAGGTTTCATCTTTACGACCGATTTGGTGAATAATGAGAGGGAAGATGCCTTCAAGACGGGGTCGAACAACAGGGAAGCAAGAAATAATCAAGTCACCCAAGAGAGCGTAAGCACTTTGTCGGATATCACTCATTGGGTCCTATTAACAATTAGAAAACTATAGGGTATCCAGGAAACTCACCTTCATACAGAAAGTAACAACATCCATGATTGGTGGGTTCGAGTGTTGCACAAGCTCCATAGCGCCATCACCGAGACCCTGAACGACACCACTCAGCAAGTCCAAAGCAACAATAACGAAATCCATGTCTGGTTCTTCTGCAGCTTCAGGGGCACCTTGTGCTGTGGCCTCCTTGTAAGCAACTTGCTTTTGGAGAGTATTTTGGATAATACGCAAACAACGCTCCCAAACTGGAGGGCTCATTTCACGGAAACCTGGACCAAGAGCAATAGCAACAGATGAGAGACATTCTAGGAGAGGGAAAATGTCACGGTCGTCATCGTGGATGATTTTCCATTTTTCAATAAGAGGCGTCAACAAGACTGGGATATATTGTGGGTTGTTGAGGGCTGCTCCAACAGAGTCGGCTAAGGTTCCTACAGCGTCGTACAGAATCAACAAGTTTTTGTGCTATTATCGATAATGAGTTGGAATCAATGCATTGATTGTATCGATATAGACTCACTTGGTATTTGTTGAAGGCAGTTGCAAGGGTTTGCAAAATGTGAGGAACAAATGGATTCAAGAGTTCCAAGGCTTCTTCTTCAAGGGTCGCCAAAGCACTACAGGCAGCCTCTTGCACACGCTTACTGTTGTCAAGGACCATAACGAGGAGCTAAGAGTCGTCAATTACGTTGTTATCAATTCCTGTATACATACTCCTTGCAATGACGGGTGGAAATACAACTCGGCATGGTTTGGCTCTGGTTGAGAAAGTTCAGGGCCGTATACAATCCAGCGAGAGTATCTGCTGAGAGTCCAGCATGTAATAGATCGAACCAATGGCTGACACCAGAATCAGTAAAGCAGACTTTTGGATTTATAACAGGGGTATACACACCTTGACATCAGCCAAACACTGAATCATGAACTTGACCAAGTCTCTCAAATGGGGTTCAATACCATTGCAACAACCTTCGGCAATTGCACCAAGAGCAAGCACACCAGCTTCACGCAATCTCCAATCAGGACTAGTCAGATACCCTTTCAACAGAGGCAAGAGAGGTTCCAAAATTGCATCCATATACAGGTTTGATAATACGTCCAATGCAGCTGCCGAGCATTTACGAAGTGTCCATTCGTTTGATCCATCTTCATCGTCTTCGTCGTCGTCATCGTAATCATCGTCGTCGTCATCATCAGCTTGTCCTGCTGCCTTTTGTTGCTCTTTTAATTGCTTCTTTTGAGCATCTGAGAGCTCAGAGGCATGTGATTTGGCTTTAGCATGACGTGGTTTCATGTCTTCGATACGATCAGCAATGTGAGAGTCTTCAATATCTGGTCCCATATTCATCAAGTCATTTTCGCTGTAGACCATTCCCTTCAAAAGAACACGAACAAGCCTGCACTAGGTTAATACAATCGGTTTGGAGGAAAAATGACACCCAACTCATTCAAATATGGTTCCAAATGGTCCATCAAATTATCCTGCTCGGCAAATGTGAGCCAGAATTCACAAGCTTCCAAAGCAACGGTAGCGTCTCCACTCTCTGTGCACTTGAGCATGAATTGGATGAGAGCAGTCATTTCAGCTTGCAAGGCCTCTGGACGGATCTCCAAACAAAGAACCAATCCTTGACACACATTCTTAATCACATCTTTGTCAGTGTCGGTTGCACGGCGGTACAATCCTTGGACATATGTTGTGAGGTGGTGGATAAGCGCTGGAGAGTGGGAGATTGCAAACTGGTTTGTTGAGGCAATAGCGAGCGAACGGATCTTCGCGGATGGATGGTCGAATTTAGAGATGAAGAAGGGAAGAAGGTCGTTGAGAAGTGGTGCTGCTGAAGCTTCCTGATCAAGTGATTGGGCTGAATCTTCACAGACAATAGAAATGGCCCCAAATGCAGCCTTCAAACACAAAGAAATTAAATCTTGGCTTTTAAATTGTAATTTAAAAGACAGACCTCAGCGACAGTTTGGTTTTGGTGGTCGACTTTGGACACAAGGCCACGCAACACATCGGCCGCGTGACGCACATCAACAGCAACCAGGGAAGTGACAACAATTGCAGCAGTCTTTTGCAATGGCGGGTTGTTGAAGTCTTCGATTTCCTGGAAAACCACGGCTTTGATGAAGGAAACGGTTTCACCAGAGAGTGTTTGGTACTGCCTAACGAGCAAGAAGAGGCAATCAGCAAGAACAGAACGAGATACAGTATCTGCCGATGAAGCACTCACTGCGCATTGGCAACGACAGTCTTTACAAGAAGACCCGCCATTCGCCGCACCTCCGCGTTCACGGCAGGGTTCGCAAAGATGTAGGCAAGATAGTGAGCATAGAGCGGGTTCTGGCTGAATTGAGACAGGAACTAAACGAGGTATTAGCCATCAGTAACCTAACAACTAGGACAGGTCCCGTCTCACCTGCTGAACTTGCTGCTGGATTGCATTGTCCGGATGACTTGTTTTCGACAAGGCGTCCATGAGTTGCCCCAACGCATTTTGGTCTGGTGTGAAGCTCGAGGCCATTGGAAGTGTTGGAGGTTGTTGCGTTCGAAAAATTGCGAAGATGCTTCGAAAAAGGAAAACCAACAAACTTACTCAAAAGAAGAAAGAGAATACGTGCAAAATTCAGCGAGTTTCTTTGATTGATGCTGCTAGTGGAAGAAGACTACATCATATGGCTCCGTTTTGTTTCTTGTCGTCAGCTCAGCAGCGTTCGAATGACAAACTGAACCTCAGCGCATTGAAGTTTCAACGAAAGCAATATTTATGCATAAAATGCTAGAAGATGACAATGAGTCAGAATGACGAGGTTTTAGATAGGTGTGACGGTCAAAGAAACGTCTGCGGTAGCATATTAACACGGAGTGTACGTAACTTTAGAGTTAACTGCTATGAAGTCGGAGACACCACCACGTCCAATCAATGAAGGCAGACGTTGGATCACTTCGTCGCGTACTGTCCTTGACTGCAAATGTCTGCTAAGTCAATTCAAAACTATATCAAACAATACATGCCATATCTGCAAGATTATTCATTTGAGTCGAAATGGGTCTTCTCAGAGCTTGGGCTTTCCCACCTGCTTTTGATGGGCTCTCGTCAAAAGTCAAACAATGGTTCAAAGACTCTATGAGGCTCTATCCAGACTGCGTTATTTTCGCATAGCACCTCTTCCAATGAAATTACGACTTCGCGAAAAATCGGCTGGAAATGAGCGAAAATGCAACCACAAGCCCAACAATTTTTATGCTTCGGGACCAGTCTAACCAATCATTCACAACAGCAACGAACCTTGGGTATAAAAATCGATGCAGCAAAAATGCCTCACTTGGATTCAATCACCAAACACATGAAGTACACTCCCGGCCAACTAGCATTTGGTGCTAGCTCGCTGCTTATCTTCCCGGCATCGGCCATTTTCACGTACTACCTGATTGACAACAGATCATGGTGCCTTGCTGACATGTGCGTTGATAAGACAATGGCCAATATTGGACCCACAATGCAACAAACTTTGTTTGTCTATTACGGGTTCCTCGCTTTGGCAATTGCTTCTATTGAAACCATCCGCCGTATTCCCAGAGCCCAGCGCCTTGTTTCTCGACCGGTTACTAAGTCCTCCTCTATCACTGTTGGTGAACTGACATGGTTCATCTTGACTCTGCTTGTCTCTTTCGGCATTGCGGCCATGGGATTCATGTTTTGGTGGAATCGTGGAATCGCCAAGGCCAAGGGAAAACCGCTTGACTTATTCAAAGTCACCATTAGTTACTTGTTCAATTCTTCTGGTGACGTTGTCGCCGTGTTGATGGGGTTTGTAATGATTCCTGCGTCCAAGAACTCATTTCTGGCCACATTCTTTGGTCTTCCGTATAACGCTATGACAAGAGTTCATATTTGGATCGGTCGCGCTATTTGGTGGATGACTGTCTTCCACGTCGTTGATGGAATTATCAAGTACCTTTACAACAAGCGAGATCCATTGAACATGATCCGAGTTCCCGCCGGAGCTGAATGGGGTGAAGAAGGATACATGGGAGCGTGTGGAGTTGTCGCAACTGTGGCGCTTTTGATTGTTGTCATCACTTCAATGGATTTCTTTCGCCGCAAGTGGTTCAACACTTTCTTTTACACACACTTCTTGGTTTTTGTTTTCATTGCATTTGCTTATTTCCACGCATCCAATTGTATCTACTACATTTTACCTGGTGAGTCTCTTGTTTGTTTTGGGTTTAACTGGTATACTGATTTATTATAATACCAGGCCTTTTGATGTACGCCATTGACGGATTTATCCGTCTTCATTCGCGATTCAACCATAAAGACAAAATCAAATCTGTTATCTTCGAAGATTGCAGTTACATCACACTTACAGTGTCCACCAAAAAAGCCTCCACTTCCCGTCCAGGAGAATTTATGCGTGTCTGCTTTCCAGAAGTATCTAAGTTCGAATTTCATCCCTGGAGTATTGCATCTGCAGATTCCGAAACTGTTACCTTCTTGTTTGCAACTGTGGGCGAAAACAAATCAGAATGGACTTGGAAGCTTCACAGTTTGTTATTGGAGCGTCAAGCTGCTGGAACTTTGTGTGAAATTGATGTATGCTTACAAGGGCCTTACGGTAACGAGATTGAGTTTGTGAAAACGGTTGGAGTGGTTGGAAAGACGAAGCCTGCGATGTACGTATTTTACGTTGGAGGAACGGGAGTTGCTGCTAGTATCAAAGCAATTGAGAAAGTTTTGCTGAGCAATGACGATGCAAAAGTCCTGTTGGTCTGGTCAGCAAGGGTTTCAGGAATTGAGCACCTTTCTCTTCTCAAGGGGCTAATTGCCGAAGGAAGAAAAGAATCAAGAGTTAACTTCATCGTTGAGTTATACAACACATACGGAGGTGTTGCTGCAATTGATATGGGAACTGAGAGTTACATTGATTCCAAACGAGATGAAAAGAATTTGGTTGAAGTTGGATTGGCTAGTTATCAATTATACCACCAACGATCTGACTTTTTGAGTATCTTGCAGAAGCATGTTTCTGTTCTTGACTTGGATGTCTCGATTGTGGAAGTTGGAGTGTTTGTTTGTGGTTCAGCTGGATTTGTCAAACACGCACTCGAGAGTGTTTCACAATTCCAGCAGGAGAACAAAAATGTGCATATTGATTTGGTGGTGGAACCTTTTGCGTTATAAGTTGTAGATTACAATAAATCTACGATATTCTAGGTTCATCAAATCCCTTGTTCCCAAACAGAACTACGTTCATTCAATCATCTTTTTTCAATTTACTATCAATAGTCTTTACTTTAGCGACTCTTAATTTAAACCAAGCAACGTGCTCCGATTCGTTACAATCGGTCTCCTTCGTTGTCCAGGACTTCCGATTCCTGACCCTCCACTCGTCATCTCATCCTTAACCGTCGATACTACCAAAAATTAGTCAACCACGAGCAGAAATATATGATTGGAGACTCACCATGCCGTAATAGATCCTTCTTGGTTAGGATTCCAGCCAACAACCCGCTTTCACGTTCAGTGATGAGAACATATCGAACGCCCATCTTCTTGAAGAATTCAACACATAGACTGATTGGGAAATCGACTGGAAATGTTAATGGTGTGGCGTTGATCCATTGTCGCATATCAATGGATTCGGTTGTATCATCGCTGCTGGAGTCAAAGGAATGCCGCGACGATGTAAACGTGCCATCTCCGTCGCCGCTGACGAAATTCAGGAGTTTTTCGTCCCCTCCTTGAGCGTTTTTCGCATGTGCAAGAGCAAGCCTGGACGATACAAACAATGATTAGAAGAGGGCTATACAAAATATGGTAAAAACACTAACTGTAACTCAGGCCGTCCGGCGAACCCAACAACAGTCAAATCCCCACCCCCAACAACAATTGGAAACCCCTTCCATTCTGTATCACTCAACAACTCTTCTACTTGCCCAACTCTCATTGATGTTCCTTCCAATAGTGCCATATCCCCGACTCGTGTCATGATTTCACCCACTTCGCCTACACCGATATACTCATCCCCACTGGCAAGGAAGGGATACCCGTTGACAGCAATCAACTCGCCATATAGTCCAGCCCCTCCATCTTGCCCGACATAATCCGCAACCCACTTTGCAGTCAACACAGTCCCCATAATCGGAAGCATATAACTCAACGCGCCCGTCAACTCAAACATAATCACTGTCAAACTCATTGTCATCCGTGTTGTCCCCGCGAGGAAAGCAGCAGCCCCAATGATACTATACGTTGCAGGTGTGATGCAGGGCGTGACGACAGGTTTGATTGTACATGACGTGAAGAACGGGTCTTCCGGGTGTGCCTTCTGGATCATACTCATAAGGATCCCAAGCGCGCGTCCGACGAGGGCGCCGATTGTGATGCTGGGGAGGAATATTCCAGCGGGGATTTGGGTTCCGAATGTGATTACTGTGAGGGCGAATTTTATCCATGCTGCAAAGAGGAGGAGGAATATGACTTGAGCGCCGGGGTTTGTGCAGAGGCCGTGGAAGTCGCCTGTTATGTCGGCGCACTCGCGGAAGAGGTTTGCGACGAGGTCGACGGTGGAGACGCGGAGGTATATGTGGAGGAAGCCGATGATTCCGGTGATAAGGGCGACGATTGCGACTTCGAGGATTGGATAGTTCCGCCAGTATTTTTTGCGGTGGATTGACACTTGAGAGTTCTAGTGTTGCAATAGGAATTTGTTGTCAACGTGGTGGACGTCGAAAAAAGATGTACGTACCAGTTTGATAAAGAAGGCTCCAACGAGGCCTCCGAGAACTCCCAGCAGTATAAATGCAGGTAGTTCGAAATCATGCCATCGTCGACTCAGTTTCACTTCAAACCAAACAAGCTTTCCTGTTCGGAAAGGATTCATCAACCTCAACACAATCGCGCCAACCATTGCACAGAAGAAACTCCGCCACATTGTTTTGTAAGGAAAATAGTACGAGATTTCCTGAGCAATAAAAGATGAGCACGCCACGAAACATGATAACTGATGGTTGTTTACCTCCATTGAGAATAGAACACCGCCGACAGGAGCACCAAAAGCCACTGAAATCGCTGCTGCACTTGCTGCACTCAGTAAATGTCGCTTTTTAGCTTCATTGTCGCGGTACTTTGGAAAGAACCTTGCAATGATATTCCCAATACAACATGCAATATGGACTAAAGGGCCTTCTTTACCCAGAGATAGTCCCGAACCAACTGATAGCGTTACACCAATAATCTTAATCTGTCAGATGGTTCATGAAAGTTTCAGTTTTATATGTGTATGAATGAACAGCAACTCACAATAAGCGTCCATACACCCAAAAACTTTTTAATAACGAATCCACCGAGAATAGTCTTAATTTCGGGGATCCCTTCGCCAGCCGCATAGGGAGCATATAATTTGACGAGAAGCGCGGACAGGGACGCAAAAGCAATACAAAAGAAGGTATAAATCACGCATTGCAAGAATGAAGAAGTTGTCCAAGGAATCCATTCACGACACGTGTAATTTGTCTCTGTATGGAATGGAATGGTATCAACACATGGACAGGATTTTAGAAAGCTGATAGCCGACAAGAACAAAAGCACACACGCACCCGGTCTATGCCAACAACAAAACTTTTTGTTCAAGTAGAATCCAGCTTCGCAGCGACCGTCTCTGAGGTCGTTTAACCAGATTGTCGCAATGTCGATGACTGCCGCACACACGCCCATCGCCGCGCCAATCAGCAGAACCACGATCCAGGCCGTGACGCCGTTGAAGACACGCGCAAGAACCGTCTTTCGTTTGAGAGTTCGCGAGCGCATTCGATCTGCGGCCTCGTCTCTGATCCAGTCGATTGTTGCGAAGTTTGCGTACTTTTCATTTGGATTTGGATTTGGATTTGGATTTGGATTTGAAGAATTAGGGTTCGGTGTCGATGGCTGCGAGTGTGTGGTGGTGGATCTGTGTTTGATTCGAGCGGGGCTGCTGCTTGATGCTTCGGGGCTTTCGTCCTCGGCGCCAAGAAGTCCCTCGCGCAGTCGCTGGTACGCACTGGCTGGAGTCGCCACACTCACTGGGCCGTGCGGAATTGGTGTCGTGGGTGGTGCTGGCGGCAAAAGAGGCGTTGGTGTGGGCAACATCGTTTGTTTCTTTGACTCAAGAAAGAAGACCAAGAAAAAGGATCTGCAAAATGGAATCACTTTGGACTGACTTGAACGCAGCCCTGCCTTCAAAAATTAGAATTAAAGATGTCCTGGCCTCACAGTCAATGACCTCGCGTGATGGACGCTTGAAGGAGGCAAGACAGAATGTAGATCGCTGCAACAGAACTCTTGCTCGTGACAGGAACGACTTGGAACGGAAGGAACGACAGCTGGTAACTCTTTACTTTATTTGATCAGCCAATCAGTATACTTGTTCTTGATACTCGCCATACAGATGGCTCAGATTAGGCACTTTGCTGCAAAGGGCGATCTTGTCAAGGCTCGTATTGCTGCAAGGCAAATCTCCCATTACAGACAAGCGTCTGACCGCAACTACGAAAGCTCTGCAATGATTCAAACGCGCGCACAGGTATTATTTCTCTATTCACGTGCCACATCATTCTCTACTCACGTGTTTCGCCACATTAATTAAAAAGCTGATGGTTTCCAATCACAAAATCAATCAAGCGAAAATTGAAGCCTTGAAGGTGAGATCAATTCAATTTGGATCATGTTTAACACGAAATAGGGTTCAAGATATGCCGATATGTATGATAGCATTGAAACTGTTGCTTCGCGTGAAATGAAGTATGCACATATGATGGGCGTTCAAGAAGAAATGGAACGCATCATGAACGAAGGAATGGACGATGTAAGGAAATCTCCTTGATTTCCAAACACTCAACAAACCCCCCACATATACAAAATCACAGGTCTACGAAACAGCTGAAGAATTGATCAAAAAACGCGACTACTTTGACCTCGAAACCGAAGCAATCCTCAAACAAGCACTTGACCCAAAACAATACAACGGCCGTCTCTACACAGACCCAGCAACCACAACCTCCTCCACCCAATCCAACTCCACCCTCCAAAAAATCACCATCCATTTCAAACTCTACGACCCATCTGCATCCACCCAAAGTTTAAACCCAGACCCAACCACAACCACCAGCAACACCCTCCTCTCCCGTTTCCCAGACACACCCAACACAAACCCTCAACACAGCCAAGACTTTGACGTAACCCCCCTCTCCACACCCATCCTCACATCCAAACCGCTAACCTCACCCAACAACCCCTCCAAACCAATCGGCGCGTCCCTCAAAATCACGACCCTCGATCTGTCAATCGACATGCTCAAGCGGCTGATGATCCGCGACGCGTACTTGCTGGCGCAGTTAAGGTTGCAGGCGACCAAGAAGAGTATGTATGATGTTGTGTTGGGGAGTTCGAGGTCGTTTCGGGTGGGCACGGTGAATGCGGAGACGGGTGCGTTTGAGGAGTTTGATTTTGTAAAGAGTTTGAAGGAGTGTGGGGTTGGGGAGGGGGGTGTTGTTTGGGTTTTGAGTGATCAGTGAAGGGGTTTTTTAAGTGGTAGAGAGTTTCGAATGGGGGAAAAGGAAGAGAGTGTGTTAAACAAGGGGAAGAGGTTTTTTTGAGGTTAGGTTGTTGGAGGAGGTAGGGAAATAGTACGAATAAAATAGATACCATTTGAAAAAGTAATGACCGTCGTGTTCCTGCTTGTAATCTTCATGATACAAAAGAAAAAGCTTATTGTGAAAGTATCATTTACTTGTTATCATTTTCATCCAAATAATATTAAACACCGCCTACTGCCACTGCACTCAATTATGCAAAACAATCTGATTCCCAACACAATCCATACTACAATACTTGTACTGAAACTTTTCAAACGTAGAAGCAGGATTCAACACAACCCCACAATTCGAGCATTTCCCCTGCTGTGCCCGAAACCGCGCTTCAGCAGCTAACGCACGCTTCTCCCTATCCAACTGCATCCTCCGTTCAGGCGTCATCCCAATCGCCTCCCGCTCCGCTTTCGCAAGTCGACTAAACACACTCCCCTCCTTTGCCCGTTCAGCACGCTCCTGCGCTTCCTTCTCCCGCTGCGCAGCCTCGAGTTCCTGTGCGGCCGCGAGCTCCTTTGCGCGGACGTCGAGGCTTTCCTTTTGACGTGCCTTTTGGCGGCGCTTCTTTTCGCGCTCTTTTTCTTTTTGGGCGAGCTCGAGGGATGGGGTTAGGGGCGATGGGACCATTGCGTCTTGCACCCAGTTGTAGAGGTTGGTGGTGTCGGATGCGTAGGCGCGGCGGAATGCGTCGCGGACTTCTTTGGTTTCGGCGAGGAGGTAAGGGGGGCGTTGTTTTCCGGTTGGTTCGCGGAGAGTTGGGTTTGCGCCGGATGTTAGGAGGTAGGTTACGATTTCGGGGGCGTTTGAGGCGCTTGCGATGTGGAGGAGGGTTGTTCCGTGGGCGGGGTCGAGGAGGGTGTTGAGGAGGTCGGGGAGGGGTGGAGATGGATTTGAGGAGAGGTGCTTTTCGAGGGTGGAGGTGAAGAGGTCGAGTTTGTTGCGTTTGGCAAAGTCAATTAGTTTTGGGAAGGGTTCAGGTGGGGGTAGGAGTTTAGGTGGTTGCACTGGAGAGGCAGGAGAAGGTGAAGACACTGCAAGAGATTTGATGGCCGTTGCTGGACTCGATGGATTTGTTGCAGGAGTTGGAGGGGTGTAGTCCCGAACCGTCACAGTCGTCAGTTCCGTGAAAGCACGAGTGAGCTCAGATGTAGTAGGACGGTGTGTAATGAAGGGAAACCCTCGAATTCGAGGATCAGTAGACGTGAGAAGTTGATCATTGAAAAAGACAATCTTTCGAGCATTTCGTGGTGGACAACGAATGAAAATGCGTGTTGACGATTGCAGATAGTTTGACCAGCTTTGGAGCAGGGTCTGTATATCTTGCTGCAGCATCATTTCATTGTGGCGACGCAGGTTTGAACCAGCAGAGTTGGCCTTTCCTTTTGCATTATCTGACGCTGACTGGGCACCACCCTGCTTTCGACGAGTAGTATACCTATGGAGCGATTTGTGTTCCAGCAGGACAGGTTGCTTTGTGTTCGCAGCTTCAAAGACGGCAGCAGCAAAGTGGCCAGCACTGAACATGATGAGGACCCAGGTTGAGGGAACCTGGAGCAGCCGTAGTTCAGCCAGCAGGTTGACGGACGAGTCGACTCGTTTCTGCACCAGTAGTTGCTTGTAGACAAACAGAGCCTGTGCTGTAGTTCCAACAGGCAGGGCAATCCAAGGCGAGCCCTTTGCAGCATCCTCGAAGCCAACGACCACCTCGTCTGTTTCGAGGGTACTTTCGATATCCTCCTTCTCTTCTGAGTCTGCGTCTGAATCTGAATCCGAGTCCGAGTTCGCGCTGTTCGAGTTGAGAAAGTCCTGTTCTTCGAGGGTGTCCTTCCTCGCGACTCTTCTGCGCACGTTCTCCGCGTGCCAGGCGCTTTTTGCGTGGCTGCGCTGCTCGGCCACGGACGCGAACGACGCAATCGAACACGTGACACACGAAAAGCCACGCGCGTCGTCCGTGTTGTTCGTGTCGTTTGAGTTGTCTTTGTCTTCATCAAAAGTGGCCGGCAACTCAACAGCGACTTCAACGTGGCCGCCTTGAACATGAACAAGTTGGTCGAGGAGGCTCGGGGGAAGCCCAAACACGGAGTACTTGGTTGGTGGTGGTGGTGGTGGTCGAGTGCCCATTTCAATCAAAGTTTTCTTTCCTCAGAGTCAAACTGTCACTTATCCACACAGAGAAAGGAAGGTGAAGAAAGGCACTGATTTATTTATTGAAACGAATGAGATGGAAAATAAAGGAAAAGGCTGAAAACTAAGGATAACGGCTCTCATGCTTTTCTCATACTAATTTGGCCAGCCTTGGTTTCACTCGAGTACACTTGATGCGATTGATGGGACACCGTCGATGACATACGGGAGGCCATATGCGAGGATGAAGCCCCATTCGCCGAAGACGTTGGGGCATTCAACACAACCTTTTGACTTCCCATCACAAGCAATAACTGCACATAGACAAACACGATTCTCCAAATGTTCAACGCGTTAAAGTCGGGATTGGCGGCGTGGATAATACTCAGGATTGTGACTGCAAGCATGCCAAACGCAACGACAAGAAGACGGATCTCTTCTCGGAACTTGATGATGTAGTAGACTGAAGAATTAGCATTTGCCCCTTTAGAGTTTGCCACAACTTGCGACATTTTCCATAGAATCATTGCCGAGGCAACGACATCCACAACCGTCCAATACAAATACAAAACAACCCTCGGAATCTGAGATTGAAACTGGCCCGGACAATTCGGCATAGTAAACCCGTACGCCTGGTAGCAAAGGATCCAATACAATATCAAACTCCCCACAACTGTAGCATACGCAGGCCAACGCGCTTTCACCCCACATATCGATAACGCCTTATACGCAATATACCCATACTTGAACGCATCCTTAAACGACCAAACCAAGTCCGCCGCAAGCCAATACGCGTTCTGTTTCCAACACTCTGGCATCAAGTCGTTCAAACACGTTCCTATGTATACAATAAGAAACGCGAACGCGTCGCAGTAGATCATCCAGCGGACCCATGTTCGCGGTGTGCGGTCTAATTGCCACATGTCTGAGGCGAACATCATGACGACGGTGGCGAAGGAGACCATTCCCATTGCGTTGTTGGTTTGGTCGAACCATGTTTGGGTGGAGCCGAGGACTTGGCCCATCGTTTTGCGTTGATCTTTTTATTTTTGAGAGGTGGGGATGTGGGGTGGAAGGGGTGTAGGATTAAAAAGGGAATTCGGGGTTTTGTTTGACCTGCTGATCTTTTTGAACTTGTTTTGGTCAAGCAAAGAGGCCGGACCCATTCGGAAAATTTCGAGGGACGAGAAGTTATATCTCTTCTTCGCGGTACGAGATGATAAATTGAAAACTTAAAAAAATTTCTATTGGTTGGACTGGAGGAAACGGAAGTAATGAAAAGACGGGAGGAATTTTAACAACTGAAAAAGGTGGATGAAGAAAGAATTTTTGTAAATGAGAGGGACTTTAGTTCTTTCGCAAGCCAGACGAGTCTCTGACAGTGTTGTGTTGCTTATTATCGCCGGATTGATTTTGGTTGTTCGGAGTAGACGCAACTTGACTGTTGACAGAAGAACCGCCTCCAACAACAACCTTTTGACTACCCATCACAAGCAGCAGTTGAACGTATACAAACACAATTCTCCAAATGTTAAGCGCGTTAAAGTCAGGGTTCGCGGCATGGATAATACTCAAGATTGTCACGGCAAGCATACCGAACGCGACAACCAACAAACGGATCTCTTCACGAAACTTGATGATGTAGTAGACTGAAGAGTCTGCGTTGGCTCCTTTGGAGTTTGCCACGACTTGTGACATTTTCCACAGAATCATTGCCGAGGCAACAACATCCACAACTGTCCAGTACAGATATAAAAGGACACGTGGTATCTGGGAGTTGAACTGTCCGGGACAGTTTGGCATTGTAAATCCATATGCCTGGTAGCAAAGAATCCAATACAAAATCAAACTTCCCACAACTGTAGCGTAAGCAGGCCAACGAGTCTTGATTCCACAGATCGAAAGAGCCTTGTAAGCAATGTACCCGTATTTAAAGGCGTCTTTGAAGGACCACACGAGATCTGCGGCGAGCCAATACGCGTTCTGTTTCCAGCACTCGGGCATCAAGTCGTTTGCACAGGTTCCGACGTAGGCTATGAAGAAGGCGAGGGCGTCGAAGTAGATCATCCAACGGACCCAGGTTCGAGGGGTGTAGTCCAGTTGCCAGATATTATTCGCAAACATCATGACGACGGTGGCGAAGGAGACCATTCCCATCGCGTTGTTGGTTTGATCGAACCAGGTTTGAGTTGATGCTAGAACTTGACCCATTGTTGATGACTTTTTGGGAGTGGGTCAGCTGGGTGTGTGGGAGTGGTAGGAAATTCTTGAGTGGATTGTCACGTTGTTTTCTGTGCAAATCTCGGATAATTTCCATGCATGCCATAATGTGTGAGTCACCACCAAAGATGAAATCAAATGTTTCTAAATGATGAATAAAGTCTCTCACACAAAAAACAAACAAATGACACAGACCACGGATACAGCACAAGTCCTACCAATCCCACACGTAACAGTTCAACCCGACTTCAAAGCAGACATTGAATCGCGAAAGGGGTCGTTCTGGGTGTCATCGTATCTTAGTGGCAAGTCAGTCCACGCGTCCATCCAAGTAACCCGAACAATCGACGGATCGGCGGCCCTGGTTTCAGACACAAATTCAGTCGCTGTTTCGATTGAGGAAGATGAGTCATCACTGCGGGTTTCTGTTGAAGGTCATGCGCAGTCTGTGTTGCTTCACTCGCCAAATGCAGTGTTTGGACTTGGCGGAAAACAAGTGCGTTTGTTGTTTTCTGTTTCTTGTGATGTGGTGCGTAATTGGCTGATGCGGTTGTTGCAGATTACCGCACTGGACATTGCACAGTCTGGTGCACATGTTGTGGTTGGTGGCGAAGATGGACTGCTTAAGGTCTTTTCTACTGACCCGGATTGGACAGAAACTCCAGCTGTCTTTGTCGGGCATTTTGGGGATCTGACTACTGTAAAGTTCTTTCCGTCTTCTACAGTGTACGTGCTGTTTGTAGATTTGGACTTGTTGAGCTTATCGGTTTTGTTTGCTCAGGCTCCTGACTTCGGCTATGGACTTGCAGTTAAAGATTTGGGATGCTGTTTCTGGTGATTGTGCAATGACGATGGGGCCGAAGCAGGGTGGACATACACGACCTGTTGTGGAGACTGCGATTATTGACAGAGGACGTAATATTATTAGTGCGGGAAAAGATGGGCGAGTGTTGTTGTGGGAAGTCAAGAGCGCGACTGTGATTCGAGAGCTCAGGGATGATGTTCCTCTTGTTGGTGGGGATGCAGTAGGAGCAATGTGCCTTGGAGTCAAAGGAGCATGGTATTCTGCTCCCAATGATGTTGTGATTGATGTTGATGAAAGAGAAGTGGGGACTTCGGATAAGTTGTGCATTATTGGGACAGAAAAGGGTTTGCTTGAAGTGTATGATTTGGAATCCAATTCTGTAGCCCTCTCTTTCACTCCCACACTTATGAAGGACGGTATTACCGCGCTTGCCTACGATTTTGCAAACGGCTTACTCGCTCTTGGATCTGTGAGTTTGTTTTTTTCCAAAGTATTCATCTTTAGACTAATTCCTTCAACCTTTGGCAATAGTCAACAGGAACTATGCAAGTATATAATCTCGCCAATCCATCAACACCGCTATATTCTATTAAGCGAAATAATGCGGCCATCCTCAATATTGCGTTTGCATCCGCCACGCTCTCTGACCCTATCGGGCTCCGTTTCACAACACAAGACGGATCATTCGCGCATATCATTGTCGGCCCTAATGGGGTTCGAGTAGCTACAGAATATGTTGGAACGGATGTGGAACCTTTGGATGGGTTCTCAGAAGGACCCAATGGTATTTTGGTTGTTGGTGGTCGAGAGGGTGTTGGTCGAGTGTATCGTGAGATTTGAAAATTCGAGTTATGAATAAACTTGCATGTCAGGAACGAGAATCTGCTATTTCTTACTTGATAGTTTTATGAGATCAACGTGAATCTGATTGGTAAAGCAGTTCACAAAAACAGCAGGGAAGATGATTCTTTTGGTGAGAGTGAATAAACTGCGGATGATGACGGAATACCCACTGATTTAATCTTTGTGAGGGATTTACCGAAAACAGGGATTTTCAATCCAACCATTCTGTTGTAACTGCGACGAGTCGCCAATGAGCTACAGTCTACACGATACTCTAGTTATGGTCTACGCCATATTCGCTGTCCTTTCGTTTATACAGTGGCTGCTTTACCTAGTTTTCATTCTCCACTACGAAATCAAAAAACGTGATCGGAAGTTTGAATGGACCAAACTCTTTACTCCCTTCAACATCCCTCTTGTAATCGGATCACCATGTCTCGTTGGAGCCTATGCTGTAAACGCGGTGAATCTTACAAGCGACTTGACTCTTCCTTGGAACTTTTTGTTTTTTCTTCAACAAGTGTTTATGGCTACTATGATATCCAGTTATGTGTTTTATAGCTGGAAGCGCAGTGGAAAACTTGTTCGAAGTATTTACGCGCCGTCGGTGTACAAGTTCATGTATTATATGGTTCTGGTTTCGCCTGCTGTGTTTTACATTCCAATTATTCCAGCTTTCTGGAGGATGGTTGCACCGGATCCAACGCCAAGGGAGGCACTGAGTAATGATTTTTGGTTTATATCCGTTATTGTTAGCGGATTCACATGTTGTATCCTTGATTTTGTGTTTGTTATTGCGTTCGTCAAAAACGTTGTTCAAAGCTTTCTACATCGTGAAGACGTTGAGCCAGAGTTTTGGATTGTTAGTGTTCATGGAATATTGGCAAATTTCTTTTGCTTTCTCAGTTTGGGGATGTACGTATGGGCTGGAAGTGTTCTTACAATAGAGGAGAAAATGATACTGGACACTGCTGCTGAAGGTATATGGATCATTATTTCAACGGTGCTTTTCAGTATGAAGGTGAGTTGATACGAAAAAAAGTTTTGGTTAACCATATTCGTGTTCAAGATTATACTGTACCGCCAAAAAGTCTATGACGAAACACATCATGATCCAATATCGGAGTTGATGCGAAGTAAATGCGTGAAGGAGGATTTAGGGATCACGGACCAACCTCCATGCCCTCCTCCACACCCATCGAGACGAGAATCCGATCGACAAGTCAAAAGCTTAATTGCAGAAAGCTTGAAGAACTTTCATCCACTACGTGAAACAAATAGTACACGCTTCATTCCAGCGTCAATAACCGCTGTCAGTGGTGGAAATAATCTTCGCGACAGCTACAAACGTGACAGCACCACTAAACGCGACAGCAGCAGCTCAAAAAGCTCAAAAAGCGGGAAAGAAGTCCCTCTCAACAATTCCGGCGTTCCCGCTGTCCCTTTAAGCACCAATCGCGAAAGTATCCACACCACTCGAGAAAGTTTGAAACGCGTTGGACTCCCTGGAGATCGAGACAGCTTGCATGGGTTTGACAATAAGAGTCTGAGAAGTTTCAATGCTCAGAGTTTGCGAAGCGTTCATACCAGCCATAAAAGCACCAGTGTTCATAGTCCACGCGATAGCTTGAAAAAAGAGCGTACTGATATGCCGGAGGTTCCGAAAATTGTCAAGGATCGTGTTGGTGGCAGTGGGAACGTTGAGGTGTCAAGAAAGTTGAGCACGAAAAGTGGAAGTAATGTCGCTGGCGATTTGGTTGTGAGTATTATATCGCGGGTTCCAAGCGCCTTACGGTTTTCGGAAAATGTGACGGGCGATGAAAACCCCGGGGGTCTGGAGATGTCGCTGGTCATGCACCGGGAAGGGATTCATGTGTGATTTCAGCACTTGCGTCGAGAACAAACTCGAGTGCTGGAACGGGTGACTTCTCAATCGGACAATGATTTAAGAATAATGTAATAATAATTTAACTTAGAACGCTAATAATTATCACTAACGAAACGAATGGTACATTACTTTTTGTTGCAACCTCAGTTGTGACATTTTGCCCTTGTTGACCAGAATCAGAGAAAGTGAAGTGACCTGATCTGTATCTTTTCCTTCATAGCATTAAATGTTGGTGGAGGGTATGTGAGATATGAATGAACCTTTCTTTGGCATTGAGAGCAAGGGTTGGTTTGAGGGATTGGTTGGAAAGTTCACGACAAATGATCACTCAACAAGATTCGCAACTGGATGAACACCTAGCCAAGACGACCCACGACTGACAGATGCCATGTTCTTAATAGTGGGGCAAGAGCGCTTCTGTCTCTCGGCCGTCGTCATCGCGTGCCTTCCTTCGAGCTTAATGGCTGCGCTGTTCCCAAGTGGATCCTTCTTCTACTACGACTTAAACGACCTTTTTGCAAACTTTTCCAACGACGACGATGCAGATGACAGCCTTGAATTCGAGGTAAACTCTCCTTTCAAAGGAAAAAAGACTCAAGCTTAGACCTTCCCCCCCTTGTTTTTCTTATTCGTTAGCATCCGAATCCCGGGCATCCTCGCTTCTCGCCGTTGTTTGATCCTCAGTCTCCGCGGCTTGGGTTGGAATCGTTGGGAGAGGATCAGTTTGTTGTGAGTCATGCAGTGTCCGCACGGTACTTCCGCTTTCTTGTTACCAGGATTCGTGAGGTGTTGAGGAATCGTGGTGTCGATGTGGTGGAGGGTGGGGTGGTGTTCAGGCAGAGTCGGGTTGCCAGTGTGGGTGGAGTGATGCAAGGCGAAGTACCTGAATTTTCGATTGATGTAGACGTGGTTTCTGAAGGTGAAAGTCGGCATGGAAGTGGAGATGGGGTCTTGGAGGTGGATTGTATTCTTGTGGTTCAAGAGGAACTCGATTTTTATGTGCTTCCGCCTGTTGCTGAGGGGACATCGTTTGACGCGACAGCGATGAAACGTAATTGCGGAGATTATTTGAAGGGATTGGATGGGGTTTTGGAGTCGGTGGTGAGTCGGGGGAGGAAAGGGCGTGTTGATTCTGGGGTTGATTTGTGTGCTCGGGCAGCGACGGAGAATGCTGGCTTTGAAGAAGAAACGAAAATATCGCAGGAAGAAGAAAATAGGATAGGGAAGAGAACTGGAAAGAACGTTGGCATCAAGAAGTGGTTTCGACGCGTGTTTTCCAAGGACTTAGTAGCCAACGCAGTGGCCAATGCACAAGTTATCACTCCACCTGCGTCCCCGACACCCACTTCTGTTCACCCTCATCATTCTCAAATCCCTGTTCCCGTTCATAGTCACGTTCCACTTGAAACGACAACACTTGTACAACCTCCCCCAAAACTTCAACCAATTCTGGCGGCAGTTGAAAACTTTGCTGGCGTAGATGTAAGAGAAAAGGAATGGGGCTTCAGGGAAAGTGGCGGTTGCGTTGGTGTTCTTCAGAGTGCGTGTGTAGCGGATGCTCACGTCGAAATATGAATTTGGCTCACGAAAAACCATTGGTATCGAATGGTGGAAGTAGTGATAATGAATATGATGTAATTACTCAGGTGGCGGATGAAGACGGTAATGTTGACGGATATGAGTCCGTGGATGATATCCTGGCTGCTGGGATTGCTGTGCGGAAGGTGTGGTGGGAAAGTTATAACGTGAAGGTTGTAAAAGGTGGAGAAATCGAGGTTGTTCCTAGGACTGAGGAATGCAATGATGTGGCATCTTTGTGGATTCGACGATTATGGGTAGTCGAGACTGTTATCTTATAGTTTAGTCAAAGTGAGAGTATATATATCTGATGTAATTTGGGAACTTCATTCAACTGCTGTCAACAATGCTAGAAATAGAATCAGAAAAAAGTGGTGCAGCCTGGAGGACATCAGTTTGACTTCTTGTTCTTGTTTGCTTCCGGTTTTGGCGCTGACGAGAAAAAGATTTGATTTCAATGTCCGTCAAGATAACCCAGATACTAAACGCGATGAAAATGATTGGCGCGGCAATAGTCTACGAGTATTACAATAATTCAGACATCGATATCGATATTTTGCAGATTTGAACAAACCTCAGTGATAATGTTGGGTCTAACGACTCCACCTTGTGCTCCGACTCTGGCAAGCTCACCGAGAATATCGTTGGAAATCAAATATCTGTCACTCAATATTCCAGCAAACAAAGCCTTAGCAGCAGCCTCTGGAGACACAGTTTGAAGGGTTCCTTCAATTTGCTTTGTGATTTGAGGTTTAGTTTCACCCTCCACAGCGAATCCAGGGGTGTCCATGTTGGCCTACGAGACATTAGGGTACATGTGAGATGAAAAGACGAGGAACGTACAGGGAGGAAGAGATGGACATCAATACCCAGTGGCTTGAATTCTGAACGCAGGCCGTCGCAGAAACCTCTTTGACCATACTTGCTGTATTGCGACAGAGAGAAAGTCAGTGAGTCGAAGGTAATAAAAGCATCAATTTTACACACCTGGCAGAATAACCTGCGAAACCAATAAAAGAAAGAACAGAGCAGACGCTTCCAACAAAGACAAGCTTTGTTGGCATTTCCTCCTGAGCAGCTTGGGACAGACCTGAGATTGCCCAAGTGCGACCCCCAGCAGGCACCTTTTTGTCTTCAGCAATTTCCTTCGCAGTAGCAACAAGGGCTTTGACGACGTACGCGCCGCTGAGAAGGTTGTGCTCAATCATGGAGTCGATTTCCTGGTCAAGCTGGTCAGCAACAAAGCCTGGATTCGCGGTTCCGGCATTGTGGATCTGTGCGAACAAATGCATTAATTATCTCTTTAGATACATTTAAGCACGAGAGAGTGAGCACGTACAACCCAGTCGATCTTGCCCATCGCCTTCCGAATTAAGCGGACACCGTCGATGACCTTGTCGGCGTTGCTCAGATCGATTGGCTGAATGTGGACTTGTCTTCCCTTTGCAGCGATGGCCTGGAGCTCCTTCTGGGCTTCCTTGAGCGACTCGACACCGCGCGCGACAAGGGTCACATTGGCACCGCTTTCGACGAGGACACGCGCGATGCCCTAACCCTAAGTGGTTAATGCCCCCACTTCCAGTCCAGACACAAGACAAGCACAGTGCCCACCTTGCCCAGGCCCTTGCTTCCTCCAGTAATAACAACGTTCTTGCCATCCACCTTTCTGCGCAGGGCTGCAGCACTGAACTGGAGCGAGATAACGTAGTGCACGAGGACTTTGACTGTGGCAAGAAGGGGAAGGGCGAGCAGTGTGTAGAAGGCCGTGCGGTACGGGTTGGCTGTGAGTGCCTCAATCATGGCGGCCATTTTGAGATTGAGTTTTGCCAATCGGTTTTGGGTTAATGCAGAACACACAACAGTCTAACGCATATACTATGTGGGTATCTAAAGTAGTTTTTGGCAGACGGGTCACGGCATGTAACTGCATGTTCGGGTCGCGATTCACTCAACACACAAGAAGCGATAATACTGTCATGCTGAATACAGTATCAGGTATCATATTAAAGAAGAGAGAGATCGACACTCTAAATTCCTGTGTGGAAATTGTCACTCCCAACAGCAATGGCCCATCCAAACCAACACCAATACTACGCACAAGGCTACGATGGAAACTACCATCCGCAACAATACGCGTCACTACAAAACTTATCGGCTCAAACGATTGGCAACCTCCATCGCCAAGCCTCTTCAGCCACTTCCTACAACCATCATGAAAATCCGCTCAACAGCTCGTATCCCATGTCGTACCACCAAATCCCACACCCTCCCTCAAATCCTTATAAATCAAACTCACCGCGTACATCGCTCCTCTCAAACTCTCGTCCAATGTCAAGTTCCTCGAAAACATCATTCTCAACTTTCACGTCATACGCAGCCACACCAAAAAGCGCAACAACACCTGAAACTTCGAATATTCGTGTCGTAGTCCGGATACGTCCAAAGACTGACTACGAAATTTCTCGCGAAAACTCTCCATCTACGCCCAATTCTCGTGTCTCACAATTACACGCACCGCATGAAGATGAACCAGTCGCTATAAGTCCGTTGGGAGATGGGAAATCATTGCAGTTGCTTGATATTTCACGGAAAGGATCTGACGAAGGAACTAAGAGAGTGTTGACGTTTCATCGGGTGTATGAAGAAACAACTGATCAGGAACGAGTATTTGAGGAGTGTGGAGTTAAAGATTTGGTTTCGCAAGCTATCAATGGGTAAATTCGTTTTCTTTACTTCTTAAAAGCTAATCTCCCGATCAGATACGCTGCCACCATTTTCGCATTTGGACAAACGGGATCTGGAAAGACGTTTACAATCACAGGACCGGAGCACCATTGGTCATTGCATCCCGAACGTTTGGGGATCATCCCAAGAGCTCTTGAACACCTTTTTTCTGAAACAACGGCGAATCATCCTGCAGATACATTCATAATTCGCGCGACATACCTTGAGATATATAACGAACTGGTGCAGGACCTACTGTCTCCTCTCGCATCGCCGACATCGTCTCTTCCCGTCCGATGGACTGCAGAGCGAGGTTTTTACGTCGAAAACGCTATTACAGTCGAATGTCGGGACTTGGATGATTGTATTGCGGTCCTCGAGGAAGGGCTTAAGAATAGGTCAACAGGTGCTCACAGGTTGAATGAATATAGTAGTCGAAGTCATAGTATTATGACAGTGTATATTGAAAGTGGGGAGGGGGAGTCGATGAAGAGGGGAAAGATTAGTTTTGTGGATTTAGCGGGTAGTGAGCGTGTTCGGGAGTCAAGAGCGAAAGGGGATACGCTGACGGAGACGATGAGCATTAATAAGAGTTTATTGACACTTGGTATGGGCATTTCTTCTTCTGTACTCGTTTTAATAACTCCATCCAACAGGAAACTGCATCTCAGCCCTAGCTGACCCTAAAAAACGGAACGGGCACATTCCTTACCGTGACTCAAATCTTACAAAACTTTTATCTGATTCGCTGGGCGGGTCGGGTCTTGCCCTTATGATTGCGTGTATCTCTCCATCGTCAGTTAATCTGCAAGAGTCACTCAAACATTGCGATATGCAGCCCGAGCCAGAAAAATCCGCAACAGACCTGCTGTTCAAATTGGACCAGTCGGTGATAAAGTTCTCGCTCTTCGTCGGGAAGTCAATGGTCTCCGCCGAGAAAACGCTGCCTTAAGAGCCGCCGTTGAATTTCGTGGTGCATTCAATCCAATGATGGACATACGATCTGGATATACGACTCACAGTCCATTTCAGAATCCTCAATCTCAACCTTTAAAGCTTCCTGATATTTCACTCTCCTCTGCGGGTTCAGTTTGCTCATCCCGCGCAAGTATGCGTGGAGCGCTTCCTCCTTCTCAACAGTCTCAAAATGCACCATCTCCTTCGCCATACTTGACACGATACCTGCGTTCCACTTCACGCACATCGCTGGACGACCCTTCCATCCGACTTCCCCCTCTTGCTCCAGGACCCACCCAAAACTCTCTCACGTCCATCAAAACAAAACCCGCTACATCCACAACAACGCAGCTCCCACAACACCCAAAATCGAAAATTCCAACACCACCTAAACGTGAAGACGCAATCACTAGACACGCATCCCTAGATTCCATCAAAGACGCAATTCCAAGTAAAAAAACTGCAAGGTTGTCTCGCGGATCTGTAAAGATGGATCGGTAATGTCTCTTTCATTAAACATTTAAAACTGAAATGTAATGCATATAGACCCGAAATCCAAAGCGCATCTTCTGCAGCATCCTCCTCCCACCGTCGCCTTAAAGCAGCCGTTCAATCATCACTACCACCACAGAAACCGTCCACACCTTCAACGCGTGAATCCGTCGAGACACTCACATCTCACGATCCATCACAAGAACTAGACCGTTTCCGTGACTCTGTATTCCCACTTTCGTCGCTCAAGGAAGTCTTGGGACTGAAGCAAATGATTGCTCAGGATGTGGATGCGTTGGACAGAGAAATTGATATGTTATCCTCGGGAGCTATTTAGAACCAGAATAAATATGTTCGAAGGAAGAAAAGTGTTGAACATAGCCGGACAACTTAAATGTAGTTAAATTTCAGAGTTTGTACGTGTAATCGGGAAATGCGATTAACAACCAAACACATGCAGGATGTGAATCATTATGAGATTACTTGTAAAGTAAGAGGTTCAATCAACTTAAATGACTCATGACAGAGTATATTGGATGCTGATTTAAGTGGGGCTGGGTGGGATTTGGGCGGGATTATTGTTGGGCGAACCTGCCCTGGTCCCAAATTTCCTTTCCCGCCAGGTCTTTCAAGGATTTAAAAGGAAAAAACTCTTTTCCAAAACACTTCCAGGTCCCAGTCCCCAGTCATTTACACCAATTGAACCCAATATTCGTGATGTTCTCCTCTGCCATTGATTCCCTGGTATCTGGATCCCAGTTCCTCGTCTCCATTATGCTTTCGACTGGCTCGAATACAGAAAATCCAACTTTCGACGCGTCTGCACTCTCTGTTTATAATGCGACCAACTATAACACAACGAACGGGAGTGTAACTGAAACCCAGTACCCGTCTCCATTCAACAAGGACGTTGCGTTTCCTCAAGACTTGTACGCATTGGTTCTTTGGGCTTTTGCATGGGCATTTCTGCACTCAATCACGGCCCGCTACATCCTCACCCCGCTTTCGTTCCGTGTGGTGCCGTACCCGGAATTCAACGTGGATCGTGCATCTGTAAGCACGGAATACATTCGCAAGCATAAAGAAGCGTATGTGAAGGCGGAAAAGGACCGCCTCAAGTTTCAAACGGCGTCTTGGCGGGCTTTTCTCTACACTGTGTCTACTGTGCTAGGAATCTATATCTGCACGCAGGAGAGCTCGTGGGTTTTCAACTCAAAGTTGTATTTTGAAGGGTTCCCACATAAGACTACGTTTTGGTTGAAGGTGTATTACAACGTTGGGTTTGGAAACTACGCCTACCAACTTGTAAACGTCTTTTTCGAGCGAAGACAATCTGATTTTGCACAGATGGTTTGTCATCATGTTGCCACTGTTATTGTAATGTTGTTGAGCTATGTCCTTGGGTTTACTCGTGCTGGAGTGGTGATTTTGTTATTACATGATTGCAGCGACCCTATTATGGAGCTTGCCAAGAGTTGTCTCTATGCTGGACAGAAGGCTGTGAGTATTTCTCCTTCATTGTGTCCTTTCTGAATTCGTCGACTTCCATGTAGTTTGCCGACGCCTTCTTTGGAGTGTTTGCTCTGACCTTCCTGATTACTCGCGACTATATCTTCCCAGTCTATATTGTTTTCCCATTGATGACTTACAGCAAATATGAAGACGGCGTTCAAATGCCTCGCGGTTATGGTCACTACTTCTATCCCATCGCTGCCTGTCTGTATGTCTTGCAAGCGTTGAATGTGTTTTGGGGATATTTGGTAATTCATTCGGCTATTTAAACATTACGAAATTAACCATCGTTTAGATTCTCAAGATGGTTACCAAAGTACTCGCCTCTGGAGAAGCTCCTCAAGGTGATATTCGCGATGAAGAGGAGTGAGGAAAAACGTCTGGATCTTCGTCTATGTCGAATGATATTATTGCACTTCTTTCTTTTTCCTTCTATCTGTATATACATTGTGAATATAGCATTGCCTTTTATTGAATTTCTTCATGGTACGTTTTAATTTAGAGTTATTTCGGGTTTAATGCTACACCCCTAGACCATATTTGCGACGGAATTCCCACAGAGCACGTGTTCTGTTGGAACACTGTCGGAAATTATCACATAGTTCCCACGGAGCATCTGTTAGGTGGGAATTGCCGTGGGAATTTGTGACATAGTTTTCGACAGAAGGTTCTGTGGGATGTTCTGTGAGAAGTTCCGACAGAGTATCAACAGATTAGGGTTAAATCCATCCCACTTTAAAACAGTTCGAGACCGGAGTTTGAACACAGAACTCCTTGCACACTGCCCCAAGTGTTCCCAATGGAAGCATACCTCAACACAGGACTCATTAAAATTAGGATGCACAAAAGTAAGGAAAGAAACATTAGAACTCCAGCCACGCGCTCTGTTCAATATATCAAATTTATACTGATATTCGATTATGTGTATATATTAAAACTCATCCAAACCGAAGACACCATTTACAACTGGTGACCTTGTGTGATAGATTGTATGCGAGCTGTCCCTGCTGGCGATCTAACTTCCGACTTCGCGACCTTCCTCCGCAACTGTTCATTGCCAAATAAGTATAGAATAGCACAATAAAAGCGCAGGATAATGATAGCCCTCCTTTGAAATAACTTCGAAATCAAGACAACAACAAGCTCAAGTTCTTTCCCTCGTCACCCACACCCACACCCACACACACACACACACACACACACTCTCTCTCTCTCCCTCTCTCTCTCGTCGATTTGCGTCTTGATTAAGCATATCTCTCCCAATCCATACCAACAGAGTCAAGGATTGATGAGTAATGCTGGCACATTCAATGGCAAGTCGACAACAGAAACCTATTTCCTGTGTCCAATAATGCGCTAATCCCTCAAACAAGCTGCTATTGACACACTCTAGGACTTCCCTTTGGGTTTCAAGTGTTACGGGGGGTGACTTAAGTCCACACTGTAAACTCAACTCACCTCGTTTTCCCTCCAGAATTCACGTCCGCTCCTTGCGTATTGTCTCGAAAGCCGCTTGTTCCAAACAATGGTCGCTCTGCGACGGGTGAGTACTTCAGTCCATACCACACTGTTGATTGGATTCAATGGTAAAACTAAGTTAGGATCAGTAACAATCTCAAAGCGACGCTGCAATTACGTTCTATTACAAGTCAGGTACTTCCTCCCTTTCACTTTCTCATTGCTCAACATCTTAATCCACACTTTCGCAGTTGACAAGTAGAAAGTCGCGCTCGATTATTGGATCGGTACTTGTTTATTAAGTAAGCTAGTGAAAGTTATGCAGTTATGTGTCTTATCGAGCTTTTAGATATAACATGGACGTTCTATCTTTACCGTTCCGTTCACTTTCTTTGAGGTTGTGAAGTAGGAGAAGGGCCTTTGTCAGTGTACATCGAGCAGAAGTTGACGCCTGCACGGACATTCTCGCTGACAGCCGAACAGATACCTTTGAAGACCGTCGCCCTGAAACTGGAGACTTGGTGCCAGTTTAACTCGTTTGAACAACTTGCCAAAGTTGGACATTGTCGGATTTGTACAACAACACACTCGACGTGCTCCCTATGTTCGTATGCGCTGGAACCGGTCAAATGCTTCACATGGAGAAGTTGTCTAATTGGACGAGGTTGAAGACTAAAAGGTGAGCGTAAGAGGAGGGGAGGGGTGTACCTTTGTCTTCTGTGTATGGATGACTGTCGATTTCAAGTTCTTGGTTGATGCCTCTGCTTTGTTTTCCGAGTGACCAAATTCCAGTTGACTTTGGTGTGGTAAGTTAACTCTAAGTCTGCTCTAATCTTTGATTTCATTCGGTTCTTGTAATAAATATTAATAATATAACCAATACAAATCATTTCCATCTCTTTGTCATGTGGCTGTCTCCCAAAATAAGAGACGGGGAACTGAAACGAACCCTGCTCTGTAGGGATTCTGTGGAAGAGTCTGGCAGAAATCCAACAGAGTTTTCTACGGAATTCCGACAGAGCAGCTCTGTTGAAATTCTGGCAGATAACCTTCTGTGGGAACTCTGTGGTGTAACCCGTTGGAATTCCAGCCGGATTTTTCGACAGAATTCCGACAGAGTTCCACCAGAACTCCTGCAGAACAGGGTTAGCGGTGTAGTGTGGTTCCAATTTTATCACGAATTTGATTCCCACATCGCTTGGAAGGAGTTTGATCATTCTTGTTTCGTCACTCCATGACTGCTGCGTTAGTTCGTGTGTCATGCGGTTAGATACAATGTTTCGGTAAGCAAGGGGTTCACATAGTTGACTAACAACATGCAACATAAAACCATTGAATATGATAAGCAGATTTATTATTTGAATAAAGAGGAAGGATATAGTGCGAGTGAATAGAACTATGGGTATGAAGGTTAGATATCACATTGGGTGAAGCAGAAAAGACGAAAAGGTGTGCGGGGTGGGACAGGGATCAGGTTCTGATATTAGACTGCAGGTTCAATTCAACGTCTTTTGGACTCAAAGTGAGCTGGGATACAGTGGATTCATCGTATCTGCCACGGTACAGAAAAGGCAGGAAGGACATGGGATTTTGGTATTTACCTTACACATAGAACATATCACGTACGTTCAAGGACTGGAGATTTGGGAAGCATTGGTGTTGAGAGTGATCTTAATGAAAAAAAAGAAAAAAAGCGGGGTAGGTACTGAAGGAGCGGTCAAAGTAAGGAGAGCGAGGAAACAGTGCAACCAACAATCGTGTTAGCGCAGTGTTTTGGCTATGGCGAAGGGGACGGATTGAAGGGGGATAAGGTCATGATTGTTGCGAGACGTCGGCCCAAGTACTTCATTAGTTGAAGAGTTGGTTCTATATGTACACGCAGGTTACTGTAGATTCAGCATGGCACTTCAGGGTCATCGGCACGTAGCCTCGAGTCGGTATGGCAGGTGCTGTTGCGTACTTTTTTGATCAAATTTTAAGCAGAAGAAAGAAAAGCTGTTTAAATACCCTGCCTCGGGGACTTTTCGAGCTCCAACCCCTCCCGAGAATACTAATAATTCAACAATAAATCAGGAAAGTGTTTCCTACAAGCTGGGTGTGTATTGATATCTTTGTCACAAGGAGCGTCGTTGCCAAATTTCAAACATATTCTCGATTTCACCTTGTCCTCACTTCACTTGACGTCCGCCGATTTGAACGGCCAACTATTAAGTTGGTTGGACCTTCACACGTTGCGATCAACGTAAGTTCAACAACTATTCGTCTTCAACTGGATTGCATGATTCTTTCTCCGTACTTCCATCGTCAATCATCTGATTCAGATATTTACGCTTTCGTGGAATCTTGCATTTGTAGTAGTTTCGATCAACAATAGTATGCTTGCCGGCAGCCTCAAGCATACATTCAATAAAATAAAAGCACCAATATCCTCTCAAACCTTCCACGCTGCTGCTTGCCATTGTTTTTTGCAGACTGGTCAGTGCAAAGGACAACAGTTCGAAAGTTCAAGCCTCAACCGAAATCTTTGCTTCCTATGTAGATATTTATTCATCTGATAACAAAAAGAAGAAAAGAACGAGAAAAGAATCTAATGGGCTGCGAGAAACGGTTCTTGAACGCATTCTGGAGTTTCGTCGTCCTTTTTGTTGGGCACGGCCGCATAAGCAGCCTTTCGTCTGCGAGCGATAATAGTCCCAACAGCCAACAATGCGACTGTAGCACAGCCACAAACAATACCAACAACGACGGCGATGTGAATCTTTCTGGTTGATTCTTGCGGAGCAATAATCGTCAATTGGACCCCACGAACTCCTGCCATTTCAATTCCTGGCTTTGTGGTAGCTCTTTTCTTGTGAGCCGAGTTGTTTTGACCGTTTAGGCGCAGAGCACTCATGGTAACTTGACACGTTCCTGAGTCAGTAGATTGGCACTGGCAGTAGGAGCCCGTCTTGAAATAGTATTTTTGGGATAGGTCGACCATGGTGGAAATAGATTTTTGGACGCCAGTCACTTGATTTGTGTATTTGATAGCAACCATTCCTGACGTATCAGGTGAAATGGTGAAGGCCATGAATTGTCCAACTTGATACTGCGAATCCAAGTCATTCCATTTGGATGCCGCGCTTTCATAATCGTTGACAACTGTCACTCGGCCAGTTTGATAGACACGGATCATGAGTTCAGGGCCGTTTCCAAACATTTGGGCAACAATAATTGATTCTTCGCCACCAGAAGGGAAAGAGTCAATGCGCAATGTTACTGACAATTCATGCAATTGTCCATCATCAACAGTCCAGGCTGCTTTCAATTTTCCGCTTGCAGAAGCCATTTCTCGGAGTTCGGTTCGTGGATATGCACTTCCAGAAGTTGGTGTGCCATCAGTTGGGGTGATGAACACAATATTGCTTCCGTCTTTGTAGAATCGTTCATTGCCAAGTGTGGCAGAGGCGGATAAAGGAGTTCCGCCTGTTCCGTCTGGAAGTTGGATGGCCCATAGTGACAAATCTATGGGCTGGGAATTACCAGTACTTCCACCATCGCTTCCTCCTCCACCCGTACCAGTGCCAGTCCCCGTGCCAGTGCCTGTGCTACAGCTTCCAGAGCCTGATCCATCATTTGCACGTCCACCTTTTCCATCATCTCCCTTTTCACTGCCAAAGTTGCATGCAGTGAGACCCATGGCACAAGTTTCGTCAGCAACACAGCCAACGTCTGTGTTCGTAGTTGTTACAATCATGTTGACGAAATGTCCAGTTTCTCCGCCGGTTTGGCCAACATCTAAAAGAAATCAACCGTTGGACAAGGTTTATACACAAAAATTTCGACTTACAGTCATAACATTCATTGGCCCACATGGCGATTGCCGTCTGAAAGTCATACGCCTGGGCAATAACCGCACCAAAACTGCGTTCAGAATTACTTTCGCCCCAACATGGCGGAGGAGAGTCACTATTTTCAGCGTGCTCCATTTTGCACTGGTTGGAGTTTATCATCCAATTGATATCGTATCCAGCACAGTTTGAGCCGGCAAGATCACTGGACCAAGATAAAGCTGGCACAGTGTTGTCCCACTCCCAACGCGCCGCGTTCATAATTTTGACAGCTTGTGTGCTATCTTTTGTTGCTGAGAAGGCATTGATGGCGGCCATAACTGCATCACAGGTTGCAGTAGTTCGAGTATTTGGGGATCCACCTGAGCTACCTCCAGTGCAACCACCACTTCCGCCGCTAGTGCCTCCACTTCCACCACTGCCACTGCCACTCCCACCACCAGCATGGTTGGGTGATCCTCCCGGGACCCGAGCGGGGGTAATACGTGGTGGGTTGTAAAGGCAGCAGTTGTAGAAGGAGAGCGGAGGTCCCAGATCCGTGAGCCGGGGGAATTTCCCGGGTATACGTGTTTGAAATGATAGTTAAGATATAAATTGAACTGGGACCTTGAAAGGGTGAATTCGTCGATGCGGAATATGGGGGATGACGAGTCTGAGGGAGTTGGGAAGAGGTCTAGGACTGTGTCGTCAGTTGAGCGGCGGAAGTAGAGGTGAGGTGGCCAAGATTTGAGGGTACTATCGTATGTTGGAGGAGCCTCTAAACCGTCGCCGGAATAACTTGGAAGGCCTTGTGTTGGATCCATTTTGAGTTGCTTTTAATTGGGGATTGGGTGGATGCAATGCCTTCAATTTCCTTGGCAGTGGAGATCAGCCGCCATTAATAGGTGCCGCCGATTTAGCTCACTTCATTGTCAGTTTAATGTTATTACACCAATATTTACTAGTATGTCTTTCTCCATTCTCATTCAATTTTTCATCGTTCAAAATGGATATTGGTTCAGCGCTTGGAACCTTTGCTGCAGTGGCATTCATCGGAGTCCCTGTCGCAGCGCTACTCAAGGTAGCCTTCATCTCACTCCTTCAAGCTTTAATACTTCACAAACTGACTGGTGGACCCCAACCAGGTTATCGGATCTTTCTACTTGACCCAATCATACAACCCCAAGACACTTTCAAAGACAGTCCAAGGCTGTCACATTCTCATTACTGGAGGATCGAAAGGTTTCGGTCTTGAAACAGCTCTCAAACTTGCGGCAGCGGGAGCCAATGTCACTATCGCAGCCCGTCAAAGTCAGTTTCTTGACGAAGCTTTTGTTAGAGTGCAGAATGCTTCTCAGGTTGGTGCGGTCGCTCGGAAAGTTGCTGTGGACCTTCGTAACGGGGATAACACGAAAGAAGCCTTGAGAGGCTTGGTAGCAGTGGTTAGTAGAACCGCCAGATTGACTATGGAGATCGGTGTTTGATTATCTGCTAAACTAGGCTGGTCGAATCGATTGGGTCATTTGTGCTGCGGGAGCTGCTACTCCAGGTTTAATTTCAGATCAGATTCAGTTTGGTGACGATGATACTCTTCGCTCTCAGATGGACAGCAACTACTTTACCGCAGTCAACACTGTTCGTTCAATCTTTGCGATTGCAAAGGAGTCAGTTAAAAAAGTTCATGCTATTCCACCTGCGGAGGTTTCTGGTTTCACTTTAGAGGAAGCTGCACACCTCCCAACTAAAATTGTGATCATCGGCTCGGCACTGTCCTTTATGACGTTTATCGGATATGGAGCTTACTCTGCAACTCGTTTCGCTCTTCGTGGATTCTCAGACGCTCTGCGCCATGAACTCAAACCACTTAACATTCAAGTCCACTACTTTTCTCCAGGGAATATGGATACTCCAGGCTATGCTGTTGAGAATTTGACCAAGCCAGAGATTACTCGTAAGATTGAAGGTGTCAGTGCACTTGTACTTCCTGCGAAAGCTGCATCCGCAATGTTGGGAGGGATTCTTGCTGGTCGATACTATTGTTCAAATGATATTGTTACAGAGCTTTTGACTGTTGCGAATATGAGTTCCGGGCCAAGATCTAATCCAATTAGCGAAACACTTTCCATCGGCCTTTTGACTTTTATTTTCGTTTTGTGGCAAGTGGTTATTGACGTGGATGTGGTTTCTTACTTTAAGAAACAGTCAAAGTTTGCAACGAGCCAGTAAAATCCTGTTTCTGCAATGACAAAGGACAAAAAGAGACTCACAAGAATTTGTTATAACATTCATAGAAAGACATATATGAAAAAAGAAAAATGATCCGCAGAAAGGTGGTGCTTGGTTGAAACTGATTGAATACGATGTTGTATATACCTTGGTCATACATATAATTATGCGGACTTTAAAGTTTCTGGCTTCATGGTCAATCTTATGGAGGACGTTGCCATAAAATTCATCCGTATCTTGAAGTTTTTCAGGTACTAAAACGCTTTCAAACTGTTCATGGGCTGTGTTGAAAGATGAGGTGCCGAGAAGATCAGCACCACGCTTTGCAGCTCCTGGAAGATTGATCATTGATGTAAGAACCATTGCTGACACAGACCCAAGGTAGTTCATTTCCGGTATTTATTGCCTTACTCAATAATCATCATCCACAAGCACTTCCCTGGCACTTTTACACCGCCTCTTCAACAATTCAGCCAAGCTCTCTCCACCCTTCGGTAAAATCACACCCAAAGAGTCAACACTAACACCCATCCGAGGCTTCTCCTCCTTCCCCCTTGGAACAACGTACTGATCCAAAAAGAATTCAATTCCTTCACACAAATCCGCACTCTCCTTGATAGCCTTCAACTTCTCAAAGATACCTCGAACGTGATCATCTGCGCTCTTGTTTGCAGAGTTTGGTGGGGGTTGCGAAATCAAGAGTTGTGTAAAGAAGAGTTGACAGAAGAGTGCAGGGTACATTCCCATTGTTGCAAAGTCAAGAGACTTGAGGATTGTCAGGCCGAGGAATCCACCGGCCACGAGGGCACTGTAGAACTTCGCCAAGTGGCTGACACGACGTAACGTTTTGCTGCTTGTCCCACTTTCCTCATCATCACCTTCAATGTCTTGGTCTTCGGAGTGACCCGTCTCAAATTCACGAATTGAGTCCCAAAGCGCGTATTGAAACGTAATTTTGAAACCATGCGACGCGGAACAGAACTTAGTTCCGACGAGGTAGTAGTATGGGTTGTAAGTTTTCTCGTTTGTGCAGCAATGTAACAAAACGCGGACGATTTCTCGTTCTTGCTTTTGTTTGAGGCCGAGTCTCATGAGTTTTTCGTAGGCGTCAACAAAGTCCTTGATAATGATGTTAGTTAGGATTTAAGAAAAGAAAGCTAACATACTTCAGCGCTCATTAAAGCAACGAAAATACTCCTCCTGATATCCGTCGTCATTCTCTGCACTTTCGCAAGCTTAATCAAATCAGCTCCACCCTCATCTCCAGCATCCAAACCCTCATCCCCACCAACGCCACCATTTTCCACCGGCCTAACAGTACTTCCATCTTCCTGATGACCAGCCCACGCAGCACCAACAAGCCACCACTTTCCTTTTGTATGGACGTTCTTGATATCATCCAAATTCACACGTAAGGCCTCGCGATCTGGAACACCACGTTTCCTCAAGAACCCAGAAACGAATTTGGTCAACTTTTCTTGCTGAAGCCCAGTTGCCGCACCCGAAGCACCAGAAGCAGCGCCTCCTTTCTTGGCCCCGCTTTTATGTTTATTGTTCTTCAGGTCCATAATTGTTTCAATCATGAATTTCACACGAGGTCTGTATAAAAAAATGCAAATCAGTTTTTAGAACCACACCGTGTCCCGCTAGAAAAACCCAAAGTTACTCACGTGTTGAACACAGGATCCTGCTTCTTCACACTCCGTTCATGCACAAGCGCCACAATCTCCTTCAAAGCGCTTGGATCGTCGCTCCGCATTTGTCCACCACACACACGTAACAGCTTCAAAATGATTTCAACGTCAAGTTCAAGCATTCGATCCAAACACGCGCGGACAACGTCGTATATGAGAGGTGCACCGACGATAGAGAAGTTGTAGAGGTGCGAGAGGAGGGTTACGAGGTTTGTTGCCTTTTTGTTTGGATGGTCTGTTGCCTTTTCGGAGTCGTCTTCGGTTGGGGGTGGTGGGGCTGTTGCGGTTTCTTCCATGGATTTTAGGTATAGTTCGACAGCAGTTTGGGTTAGGTGGGCTCCGAATTCGATTCCGATTACGTTGAAGATACAGGAGAGGAGGGCGGCGTAGGTCATTACGAAGGAATCGAGGAGGTTGGAGTGGTTACTGATGAATCCGATCGTTGCGTCTGTGATGATTTCGGTGACATCTAAAAGGGTGGCAATGAGCTACAATGAGCTACTATATCACTGGAAAGTACAAGGATGGGTTACCGTGTCTACTGTTGTTTCTGTAACATTCTTCCAGTCCAGTAACGATACTTTCGATGTTCGAGTCACTCAGCCTGTTGAGTAGACCTTGGATTTGACGCTTCAATCGCAGATATTGTTCTGATTGGTTGACGACCTTTGCACGAAGACGAGGTGGAATATATTTTGCAGCAGGCGCGGCTGATTCCTGTTCTTTCTTTGGTTCTGATGCCGACTTTTTAGACGTGGCTTTGGAGGGTTTCACTTCTTCTTCGTCGTTCTCGTCGTCATCATCCCCGTCTTCATTGTCATCGTCCTCCACATCCTCATCGCCTTCATCATCGTCTTCGTCATCCTCGTCATCGTCATCCTCATCATCGAACCCGTTTTCCTCATCAGCTCCTTCATTCATTTCAATGTCGCTGACTTCAGCTTCACTTCCGAAATCAAAGTCATCCTCAGAATCATCTTCATCGTCGTCCTCATCCATACCCAATCCAAAGTCATCGGCATCCAAGTCCATTTCATCTTCTTCCTCTTCTTCTTCGGATTCAGGTTCTGGTGTCTTCTTTGGCTTTTTCGATGGAACTGGGGCCTCTTGCTTCTTTGAGGACGTGGATACAGAGGAAGGTTTCGCTTCTTTCGCAGCTTTCGCTGCTTTATCAGCCTTCTCAATTTTCTTGGCTTTTTCAGCCTTCGCAGCTTCTTCCTTTTGTTTCATGGCAGCAAGCTGCATCTTGGAAGGCCGTTGCTGCAACGCCTTCAGATCTGAAATGACTTCTTCCTCGCCCTCCCCATCTTCATCAGCTTCCGCAGCTGCACGAGCATCAGCAGATTTCTTTTGATCCAAGCTATCAAACAAATCTGGTGGGGATTGTAGAATCAGTGACATGGGCCCAAAAACAAAACGCTATGAAGAGATCCCATACCATCAAGTCCATCCTTCTTCAAACTGTTCTTGTAGAGTTTCGCTTTTCCCAGTTTGCGAGAGTAGTATTCAATGTCTTCGTCGTCACGATCGTAAGGAGTAGAACCATCAGCACTCCATGCACCGACACCACCACCGTAACCGTAAGCACCACCCATTCCAGTCTCGATACCAACACTAGTACTTTGAAGCATCTTGAACATGGCCGGGTTCTTTTGTGCAATCTTTTCGAGTTTCTTTCGTGTGGTGACAATGTCATCATGGACTGTGGATGAGAGTGCGGGTTTGGATAGTTTTGATTCTTGTTTTTTTGCGGTTGTTTGTTTTGATGTGGTTGATGGTGCAGTTGATGGAGTTGGTTTTGAAGGAAACTTCTCGCCAGACTGTGATTGAAGGAATGGATCAGATATACTGTCTAATAGAAACGCAATTAAAAATACCTTCAAAGCAGCCTTTTCCTTGTTTATTTGGGCCCGTTTCTGAATAGCTTCGACGCGATGTTGTTTCTTTTCGAGTCTCTTCTTTTTGCGTTCCTCCTTTCGTCCAAAGAGAGCCTTTTTTGAGTACTTTACTTTGAATCGTTTGTCGAGTTCCTTTTGTTGTTTGTCTGAGTGAATGAGTGGTTGAGTGGTTAGACTGGATCGAAACAGACGACAGGACACGCACGAGTGAGCCGGGATCCATCCGCGCCAGTCGAAGGTGAGGCCGAATCCGCAATCAAAGCTTCGATCGATGCGGGAAGCTTCGTTGTTTTGTCTTTGCGAGTTGGTGCGCCGCCCTTCATTTCGGGTTGGTTGTTGGTTGGTGGTTGGTGATTGGGACTGGATCAAAAAAAACAAAAAGGGAGAGCTTCTCTTTCTCTTTCTCTGTTCCTCAATTTAACGCGAACGACAGAACTTGGACACGATACAAGTAGATACGTTCTGATACTCGGAAGAAGATAGATTCATCTTTCTGGATATCCCTCAACTTGAAATTGGTATATTTAATTAAAAAATCTTTACTACGATGACATGCATTCTTATATGCAGATTAATTCCAAATCATACTGGAGAGAACGTGAGAGGCTGAATAGAGTAAGTTAAGGTTTACAACCATTCAGCATTCAAACCACCCGAAGTCAGAAACCAATGACTTACTTCGTCCAGGTCTAAACCGTACGCATTTCAAGTTCGAATTAAACGTAATGGTTAACCACGGAATGGCCACAAGCATTTAGCGACCAACAATAGGTTCCATACAACCACGACATTTGGAACTTCAGAGGAAATTCATGATTTTTTTATTTTAATCAAAAATGTGTTGTAGCTGGTAAAACTGGTTCAAGGTGGTTCAAGGTGGTTCAAACTGGTTCAAACTGGTTCAAGGCGAGTTTAAATTCTGAGCAAAAATTTGTACCATGAGAACCATGAAAAAGAAAATTCACCAAAGCTCAACAGCAATGAAATTGAAAGTGATCGTTCAGCTTGGCCTCATTGGGACAATTGCATCTGCCCAACTTGCCCATTGGCCAACGCCTCCTATCCAAACTACTAGCGAATCAATGTGTGGATGGCAGTGCTCTCCCATTGGGTCTGACTCTTGTGACGGACAAATGGGTTGCTTTCCTCGGTACAATGGCGACGACGCCCAAGGAATTTGTATGGACAGTCCCTGGGCCAAAGAGGTGTACAACTTCCCTCTCGGATGCTCTATTGGCGACGGATATGTGGATCCAGAAACTTTCCCTCCATCCTGCGTTTCTTCCAATTCAATCACGTACCAAGGTGTTGACTGCAACGCTGGAGATGGAGCGGACGAGGCGCAAAGAGCCTCCCTTTGTTGCTTTCCGGGTCACAGTTACAAGGGATACACTTGCTCGCCACCAGTGGACAAGACACATGGAACCCTTGCCGTCATGACTAACAATGATTTCACGGATGGTGGAGCTGGAGGAGGCATCGGAAGCTGTATCAAAGATGGTATTTGGCCCCAGAAAGACGAGAAAGTTGTTGCCCTTTCGACTGGTAGCGTTTTATTAGTTGTTTTTTTTCTTTTGTTGGATGTCATATTAATTTGTTTCTTCAGGTTGGTTCAACGGAGGGTCTTGATGTCTGCAAGAGGTTTATATTTATTGGAACGGGAAAATGACAACGGCAAAGGTTGTGGATGAATGCGACTCTCAGAATGGCTGTGACGTGGATCACAGCGGACAAAGACCTTGCAAAGTTAATGTCGTTGATGCTTCGTCTGCTGTCTGTGAGGAGTTAGGCTGTGACCCCTCAATCAATCAGTACATTACCTGGTCAGACAAACTAGTGAGTTGAATTTCTTTTTTCTTATCGATAATGCAATTTAAAGCGTTAATGTCAGATTGATCCTAATGGCGGAGGATCAAGTGGAAACACTGGTGGAGGCAACACTGGAGGTAGTAACACTGGTGGCACAACAGGTGGCACAACAGGTGGTTCAACAGGTGGTAACACAGGCGGCGGTAGTGGAGGAAATGGAGGCGGTAACGCCAATCCAACGTGTTCTGGTTCCGCCTCATCTGTCTCTGATTTGGCATTCCAGCCAACAGTCCAAACTTCAGGCAACTCCTTTATTCTGACTCAATCCCAGGCCCATGGTCAAACTTTCACCGTCTCAGCTGTCAGTGGGTGTGGCCCTTATGCCGACGGAACCAGCATACCTGCGGCTGGTCTCAGTAATGCCTGCGGTTTCTCTATTACAGTTCCATCAGGGTGTGAAATTCAAGTTGTGAGCTCATACAAACAGTTTTCGAATACCGGTAACTACAAGCTCAGTTTTGCGTCAGGTGATGCATTTGTTGGTGCTAGTATCAAGGGAGGTTCAGCACCTTCGACTACTCCGTTTGGAGGAACGTTTGAAGTTGACAGTTTATCCGTTGGTGACAATGGAATTTTCACGGTTGGGTTTACAAGTGTCTTGAAGGACACTACAAAAGTCTACGAAGTTGCCGTTTGTGTTGGAGCATCTGGTGTTACCAACACAGACTGCACAGCTTCCAACGTAGTTTTGACCCCCAATCTTGTCTCTGGAAAGCTGTACAAATACTCATCAAATAGCCCTCTTGACTGCTCCAAGAAGGTTGTACTGACTCTGAGTGCATACGAAATTGCAGCTGACGCATCTTTATCGTCACCATTGACTTCAACTGTTTCTTCCTATGGTTGCGGAGTTTCAAATGTTTTCAAAGTTTCGCCAACATTTGGATCCATCACTGTTGCATCAGTAGACGGATCTCAAAATGCCAATCAAGACATTACTTTCACACTTCCAACAAACATAGAAGTTTGGATCAACGCATTGTCCGTGAGTCCTGGATGTAGCAACGCCGATCCCTCTTTGTGCAAATATGTGACCATTCCGTCTTCGTGCTTTTCGCAAACATCTTCGTCCAGCTCTGCAACTGTGACTATCTTTGCTGGATCTACGGGTTCTTTGCAACCCGTCACTTCAATCAATTCTTGTCAAGGTCTTAAGGACCTTCGCTTTGTTGACTCAAACGACAGTTTATACGAGTTTGATATCCACTGGACAACTCAGAATCCTGGAAGTAGCAGCAACGGCAATGGCGGCACTGGCAGTAATGGTGGAAGTGGCGGTAGCAGTGGTAGTGGTGGAAGTAGCGGAAGTAGCAGTTCTTGTTTAAAGGACGCACCCCAAACAGCGACGAAGAGGTGCTAATGCACATCCACGAGTCTGCCCGGCTCATGGAGCCTGGTATGTATCATGTCGAGGGAAACCATGTGACAAAGGTGCAAGCCCGCTTTGATCTGGATGGTGTTCCGGCGCGATGGGTTATGTGGAAAATAATTATGTCTGAAGGTGTGAAGAAGTGGTGGAATTTCCCAGGTGTTGGTGGGGCGTCGAGTTCTGCTGCGCCTGGGTCTGAATCTGGGAGAGACGAGGAGAATGTGGGAAGACATGAGTTTCAGCTGTTGATGAGGAAGGGGGAGTGGGTGACTGTTGCGTATGCGGAAGTGGATCGGAAGCCGTTTTTTAAGTATACTTTGGCGGAGTCGGCGCCTGGGAAGGGTGAGAGTCATGATCCCAGGCCTATATTTGGGAAAATTGAGTTTGTGATGGACAAGTTGTGTTGGTTGAATTGCGAGCAGGGACAGGTTTTGGTGATTCTTTCTTCGTTGCTTCAAGTTTGGTTGGGTGATGTACTTAATAAGGAAGGGAGGCTGGAGCATGTTCTTGCAGAGAGGATGAAAAAGTTTAGAAATCCGTATAATCAAACGTTAGGTAGTGGTTACCTCCAACTTTAATGAAGACGAACGTCGAGAGATTGAGGGAGAGAATTCATCCTATTCTTAAAACAACAACACAATATATGAAGTAAAAATAAAAAATATCAATATAAAGGTTTATGCAAAGAGGACTGAAGTGGTATTTTGTTTTCAGTTGAATCCTGGTCCACAAGTCCAAATTCCATGATAGCACGTTCAGTTTCGCAAAGAGTAGTTTCCTGTCTGTTCCACAACATTTGAAGCTGATGATTTCGTACTTTCGATGCGTCATATGTGTTAATTTGAAACAGGTGCGTCAAAATGTCACACGCTTTAGTGGAAGGAGGCTTGCAGCGTATCACATACTGTGCAAGCCTCAAACCTAATTTTTTAAGGAAATCCAACAGTTTCCTTTTTTCATTCGCTTTCATCTGTTTTATTGCACTTTTGCACATCATCAAAATATAGGGGGCGAATCATTAGTTTTGCAATCAGTAATGGTGGCTGATCTTGTGCCAAGCAAATCGAAAGCACTGGATGCATCCACCCAGCAACAATCAACCAATCAATCCCCAATTAAAAGCAACTCAAAATGGATCCAACACAAGGCCTTCCAAGTTATTCCGCCGACGGTTTAGAGGCTCCTCCAACATACGATAGTACCCTCGAATCTTGGCCACCGCACCTCTATTTCCGCCGCTCAACCGACGCCACAGTCCTAGACCTCTTCCCAACCCCCTCAGACTCGTCATCCCCCATATTCCGCATCGACGCATTCACTCTCTCATGGTCCCAGTTCAATTTATACCTTAACTACCATTTCAAACACGTATACCCAGGAACGTCCCCCGGCTCACGCATCTGGGACCTCCGCTCTCCTTCTACAACCGCCGCATTCACAACCCGCCACGTGTTGCCCCCGCTTGGGTCCAGGGAGGATCACCCCGCCATGCAAAGATTTGTGTTCAAAGGGCGCTACCAAAACAGTAACGAAGAGGTGGTACTGCATATCCATGAGTCTGCGCGGTTTACTCCTCCGGGTGCGTTTCAGATGGAGGGTTACCACGTGAAAAAGGTGCAAGCGCGGTTTGATCTGGATGGTGTTTCGGCGCGGTGGATTATGTGTGAGGAGCGGGACGCGAACAAGTGGTGGAATTTCGCGGGTGTTGGTGGGTCGTCGAGTTCTGGTGGGACTGGGGCTGGGAGTGGGGAGGAGAATGTGGGGAGACATGAGTTTCAGGTGTTGATGAAGGGGGAGTGGGTGACTGTTGCGTATGCGGAAGTGGATCACAAGCCGTTTTATAAGTATACGCTGGCGGAGTCGGCGCCTGGGAAGGGTGGGAGTCATGATCCCAGGCCTGTTTTTGGGAAAATTGAGTTTGTGATGGATAAGTTGTGTTGGTTGAATTGCGAGCAGAGACAGGTTTTGGCGATTCTTTCTTCATTGCTTCAAGTTTGGTTGGGTGATGTGCTTAATAAGGAAGGGAGGCTGGAGCATGTTCTGGCAGAGAGGATGAAAAAGTACAGAAATCTGTATAATCAAATGGGAGGTACTGGTTACGTGCACATTTAAGTTTAATAAAACAGAAAAGAACGTCTCATAATCAAAATAATAATTTCAGTTGAATTTCCGAGGATGTATACTCGGACTTCATTTAGGTGCCGCCTTTGGGAATTTCCGAGGATGTATACTCGGACTTCATTTAGGTGCCGCCTTTGGGAATTTGTTTCCGAGGATGTATACTCGGACTTCATTTAGGTGCCGCCTTTGGGAATTTGTCTGTCTGTCTGTCTGTCCCCACCTCAGTTTTACGTCAAATGAGATCCCGTCGCCAAAAAATCAAGCCTGTCCCTCCATCTTGAATTATAAAATGGTGATATTCATTTGCATCGTTTGCACAAATTTATTTTGAAATTGATGGATTATTGAGGCGGCGGCGGAGGGATTTTCGGAACATACCTTAACAAAAGAAAATGGTCTTTGCGAATTACTGAAAATCCCCACGTTGGGTTCTGGCGGTGGCCAGCGAAAGGCTTTTCATCAAATAAAAACCAAGAGTTATGATGAGGAAGAGCACTTCTATTCATTCGCAGAAACATCCAAAACTTGACTCCACCAAAAAGCCTTTCCCAACACTGAAATCAAGCGCAATCGATTGAATTGGATTCAAAGAAGGCGTGTAGGAAATGTGGGCCAATGTCGTCAAGGATTAGAGGTACGGTTGTGTTGTGCGCAAACTAACCAATCTAATCAATTGACACGGACACAGCGCGACCCTTAAATTTTACTCAAGCCTTCTCTATTATTAGGAAAGAATGCGGCCGAAAGTTGAAGACTATAGGAGTTGTGGGGCAAAGGGAATGTGGAGTTGAGTACTTATTTCATCACAACACACTCATCTTACCTCCATTCGCCTTCAAACTCGCAGATCTTTCCCTCGTAGTTGTTTTGATACTCTCCGTATATTTCGACGGTGCTGGCATATCTGTGTAAAACGTGAGTACACTAGTCACCTCAACACACTCGTCTTACCTCCATTATCCTCCAAACTCGCAGAGCATTCCCTCATTGATACTTTGTGTCGGATCTCCTCATATTTTCAAAGATGATTTGAGTTCAAAAATGCGTTTTGTGTGTGTAAATAAACTGTTTCTATTATTTAATTGAGGTATGCATATGCAGCATATCCAAAACCTTCGTATGGCTAGGAAGTGTTTTGGTGATCTGATGAATTGATTGTGTAATGGTATTAATTCTTAGCCAATTATACAACCAAGAACAGAACATGCCCCCAAAACAGAAGAAGACTCTATCCGCAACAAGAGCAAGATCAGCTCCTCCGCATTATCGAGAAGATCAATTGGATCAATCTCAAGCTGTTATTGACGCTGCCTTGTGTGAGCACTTTGGGGCAAAGACTGTCTTTGCATTGTTCTAACCTCTTCTCCAGCCTCCATCCAAAGCAGTACTTCTGAAACAATTGTAACTCCTATGAATGTAGATCCACAAGGTTAGGGAATGCATTCGCATGTATTACATTGATACCACAGATTCAGAGTCGCACCTTGCCTTCCCTTCGTCGCTTGCAACTAAAGGAGAGATGTTTATGACGATTGATTCCATGGAGTTGTCAAATAAGGATGCAAGTAATGGAATTGTGGCTGGTTTGTCTTTGATGCATTGTTGTATTGATCTGATCACTGTTTCTCAGAGTTAGGATCTCAGACAGTCGAAGGAATCCGCTTTAGCTCACGTGTTTCAGCCAATCAATTGCTTTCAACTGCTCCTTTTCAATCTGCTTCCGCAATGAAGAGGGCACGTTCTCGCAGTCTTCAATCACTCTCTAAAACAACAACTGCAAAACAAAAAGACTCCTCTTCTCGTGTGTCTGCTCGTGATTCTCTCTCATCCACCACAAAGGCTGGAATCAGGGAGCACGACTCCTCTTCTCGTGTGTCTGCTCGTGAGTCTCTCTCATCCACTACAATGGCTGGAATCAGGGAGCACGACTCCTCTTCTCGTGTGTCTGCTCGAACAATTATGTCTGAAAGTGAGAAAGAGCGCCTCAAGAGAGAAGATCGTATTCAACAACGAGCTCGACGAGAAAAGGAGAATGAAGATGACTTAAATGCTTTACCTGAAAAGTTTAAAGGTAATGTCACACATTTTGGTTAAAAAATCCACCAACAAATTAGCAAAACAGACTACACCAATGATCCTCAGACAGCACGTGCATATTGGTACAGTAACTTGGACTATCAGAAAAACCCAAACGACGCCTTTATTCCCATCTCTGATCAAGAAAAAACAGCCTGTATTACAGAGTTTGACACTGTTTTTTCTCCAAATCTCCCTCTTTATGGATGTTCTGCTTGTGGTGTTCGCATCATCTTGAAAAAGGATGAAGTTGTTTTGAGCTTCCGTCTTGCAAAATTATATCACTTGTCTGTTTCAAAACTATCTGACGATAATCCAGTGCGGACTTACTTTGTCCTTGACGGGCGGTTCTATTTATTGCACGAGCATTTTTTGCTGAAGACCTGTTCTTCAGAGCCCATCACACTCAACACAAAAGCTGCTCTTTGCTCTGGTTGCCACCGTTCCTGTCTGAAAAAAGTTCCTTCAAAGAAAGACAAAGATAACAAAAAGCAACCGTCAGTAAGAAGTGTGCCAACATTATCACTAGCAGGAGGCATTGATTATGGCTCTGCAAATCGTGCTTGTAGGTCTTCAGTTTTTGTAACAGTATTCTGAACCTTCATACATAACAGCTCTTCCAAAACTTTCCTTTCTCGGAGTGCGTTGTTTGAGTACTGTGCATTTGCAATCTGGCATTTTGAAACTTGTGGACACCCGTGACCGCCTTGTTCTCAAAAATCATCTAGTGGCAGTTCCAACATCTGCTTTTGAGCAATCAACACGTCATCTTGCTGCAAAAGAATCTTGTGTTTTTCCTGCTTCAGCAGTAACAGCTGAAACTGTCGACTTTTCTATTATGTTTGTTGGCTTTCTATCCCGATGGAACATGGTGTTAAATGATGCTAATGGGAGACTTCAAATCAAAAATGGCTATTGTCATGTGTTCCACTTGGACAAAAGTGAACTGGTGATATGGGCAAAACACCTTTCTGACTATGGCCCTCCTGAAATGCGTGGAAAGTTTGTTTTGGAGTCTCATTTTGATGGGGTGGAAACTTTGGTGGATGTGTTGCTGGATACAGCAAATGTTGTTGCTGACCCAAATGCTCTTTCAATGGAAGGGATGGCTTCAGCTACAGTTCCAGGTGCCCCATCTGCATCTATACTAGTTCCAGAAGCATCTGACAAGGAATTCTTGTTGGGTCCATTGCAGCCTGTCTTGGTTGAAACATTTGATGCATCTTCAGAACAAGACGAATCAATCTTTTCCAAAGTTCTCCAAGCAATCCAAACAGAAAAAATTGGAGAAGATGTTGATGAAACTGAAGAATCAATGGACACTGAAGAAGATGTTGATGGGATGGAACAAGATATTGAGATGATAGAAGATGAAGACAACGAAGACGATGATGACAGCTTTCCTGGCATTGATGTCCCAACTTCCTCTGGAGCTACTCCTACATCTATTTTCTCCTCTAAACCAACATCACAGTCTGTAAATCCCCTCTCCGTTCCATCAAACACAACCCCCCTCATTGCAAAACAAGAAAAAAAATTGATGGGAGATTTTGGTGAGATGGACAAAATGATGAATGGTTCAATGTTTCACCTCTTTCTTTGTGGTTGGCCCTTTGGAACTGGTCCACCAACTATTTCTCAGATCCGCCACATGCTCAATCAAGCTTCAAACGTATTTGCAGACTATCCTGAATTTGGTTTCTTCTTTGGCCACCTTCAACTTCAACTTCAGACTTTTCGGGGTGTTGGTAAAAAGTGGCGTAACACACCTGCTGCCATGGCAGAGTTAACACGTTTGTTAAATGAAGGAGTTGAAGCTCGTTTGGAAAACGCCATTAAGAATCCAAAGTCTAAAGATGCTAAACTTCTTCTTTCAGAAATTGGTCCACTCATTGCTTCTGCCGGTGAACAAGTTTGGTACTCTGAAGAACGTAGCAAAAAGGCGTACTCTCAAATGATAGCACTTCTTCGTTTCTTTGGACCCACATTGTCGTACTTTGTAACATGTAACCCACACATGGATCGCCACTTGTTAACCTATCGTTTGTGCTTCCCAGTTGTCAACAATTGGGATGACCCAAAGGGTTTAACATTTGACAAAATACCTGATTCTTACTTAAATAGTGTTCGTTTGATAGATTGTCACCCCTTTGCATATGCAAAGAGTTTTGGGTTACTGGATCAGGGTGTTCGTGAGGGCTTGCTTGCTATTCCTGCTCAAAAAGACTTTGATTCTCTTTCTCTGAGGCCCTGGCAATTGCGCCGTCGTGGAACTCAGGGAAATACTGTCTCTGAGTTTGATGCACTAGAGACAGCAAAGTCTGGAAGCCAACACCGTCATTACAAAGTCTGTACTCCAACTCTTTGGGAGTTTATCCTGTCACTTGTTCATGACCCTGCTCGTAACAAATACATTGGCAAATACATTGAGAGTACAATCAGGTTCTCTCTTTCACCAGAAGAATGGGAGTTAGCCAAAATCCCACAACCACATTCAGCTTCTATTCGCAGAAGCCCCCCCCCTCATCCAATTACAGAACCAAACCTGTTTTGCACTTGTGCATGTCGGCATGCATCAAAAGAATGCGACCATTACAATCACAACTTTTCTTGTTACTTGAGGGCAAAGAAACCAACTGACACTTGTCGTTTCCGAATGCGTATACAGCTTTGGTGTGAAAAATCTGGATTTGTCCAAATTGCAACTATGGTCATTGGAAAAAACAGTCCCTCTTCTTCTGCCAAAGTGTAAGTTTTAAGTTTATATCTGTGCCCTCCACTTTTTAATTGTACTCTTTGTCATAGATTGGGGTTGGCAATGGTTTTCATTGAACCTCCTTCAGAAAGATCCAACCCTTTTGCTCGTGATCCGCGCAATATTGTATTCCAACCAAACATTCCATTTGATGATGCTCAAATTCACACTCGTGCTCCAAATAATTCAAATGTCTTGAGGACTTTTACTGAGGTTGGAAAAAACTCGTATTTTGCTCCCACAAATGATGTTATGAATGTTGCGACTTTGGCCCATGTAAATGTCCAACTTATTGGTCGAGAAGCTATGGGTCTTGATGCTTATATCTGTGACTACATTGTCAAAGGAGATGGTGTTGAACTTACTTCATTACTTACTCTCATCCAAGAAGCTGTCGAGGTTTCCAAGTCATACCCTAGTAATGCTCCAGATTCTGCAATTAACCCCCACCGCCAGACTGCTCGTGTTTTGACTCGCATCATAGGAAATCAAAGTAAAGTCAAACAGTACCAATTATCTTTGCTACTCTCACTTCTTGATGGCCAAAATCAATTCAATATGTCCCATGGTACTCGTTTTGTCTGGCTTGCAGAGCCTCTTGAAATACTTGAAGGTCTTGGTGCAACATCTCTCCCAGCTGATGATGATTTATCTGTAGTTACTGAAAAATATGTTACAGAAATGGATTCTACCAGCTGTTATGCTGAAAATGTTGATATCACGTTTCAACGTCAAGAAGATGGTGGTGTGGTACCAATTAGGTTGTCGCAGTACACAAATTATGAACATCGTGGGGATCTACTGCAGGATTTTAACTTGGTTGAGTTTGCCTGTCTAACTGAAACAATTAAGGAAAAAGCTCAAGAGACTGCTGAAAGTGTGAACGTGGATCCTGATGCTGTCAAGAAACCTGGCCGTAAGAAAGCGCTTAGAATCAACTTTCAGGAATCACATCCTGAGCATGAGAATGTGGTTGTTAGAATGTTGCCCAGTCAAACTATTCCCCTTTATTGTTATGATATTCCCCATCACCCTGGTCCAATGCCTTCAAATGACTTGGACCAAGTGTCTTGGGTAAAAAAGGCAAACCATTATGGAATAGTGATGCTTGCTCTCTTCAACCACGACTTCAACAAGTATACTGCTGACTTTGATGGGTTTCAGCAGTTTTTTGATGATCTGTCTGCAGAAACTGATGTAGTATCAGCTGGTCGTAGGCGAATGATTATCAATTTGCATGAACAGCAGTACTTAAACTCTGAACATCGCATTGCTTCTCGCCGCTATAATAGTCAACTTGCAACTCCATTCAGTGAATATAAGGCTTATTTAGCTACTCATCATGGAGGTGCTACTCAATCAGCGTTTGAAGGAAGTCGTGGTCCCTCAGATCAACCAACAACAGCAGATGATTTAAATATGCTTGCAAGAATAGAAAATCTGCGTGAACGTTTTGATGGATCACGAGTGTCCACTGCAGAGCAAAAGCAGATTGAGCGAAATATTGGCTGTGTTGCTTTGTTGAATCAGGCCATGCCCCCAATTCTTTCTGTCGCCAATGCTGCTGTTGAACCAAATGCATTTGACAACATAAATGAAGACAATTGGATTGATTATGTAACTCAGTCTTCAAATCTGAAATCAACAACAACATTAAAAGAAACTTGGGAATTAGCTTTAGTTTGGAAAGTACCATCAAATGAACCTGAAACAACTACTACAGTCTCTCTATCTCTAAATACTACATCTCTTAATTCTGCACAATCTCCTCCTTCAACATATCAAACAAATGTCACATTAAATTCACAGCAACAAGCTGGATTTAATAGATGGGCTATTTCGTTTCAAAAAAACCCAATGCCACAAATACTTCATTTTGTTGAAGGTGGACCTGGAACTGGAAAGTCAACTATGGGTCGTGAGATTGCTGCACTTTTTGAATCTCTCTTCCCTGGAACATCATTTGTTATTGCAGCTCAAGGAGTTGCAACCAACCAACACAAAGTTGGTTTCACAATTCATTCGTTTGCTCACCTAAACTACTCAGGAACTGCTCTTGCACCACTAGATGCAGCAAGAAACAAAAAGCACATGGCTGGTGTCGAACGCCTGCAAAAAGTTAAATTTTTGATTATTGATGAAATTTCCCAAGTTTCAGATGCTCATTTGGTTCTATTAAATGAGCGACTTCAGAGCATCAAAGGAAATGCTTTGCCTTTTGGTGGTATTTGTATATTAATATTAGGTAAGCACTTTTTGAGGCTAGTTTTTCCTCATCCATATGCCTAGGGGATTTTCTACAGCTGAAAGCCATTGGTTCGTCACTAATGGATTCTTTACTCTTAAATTCAAGAGCTGGAAAACTGTTTCGGATGTTTACTCGTGACTTACTTACCATCAATGAACGTGCTGGCAGCAATCCTCCACTCCAACGCTTTCTAAGAATTGTTGCTTCGCCGGAAGATCATCCTATACCATTCACATATGCAATGTTTGCAACATCTTGTGAACACTGTTCTCAAATTGATTCTGATGTTCTGAAACCATTCCCATCAAACCATGAAGCCGAAGACTCACATTGTCCAGCTTCTTGTCCACATCGGTGCAAGCATTTTCGAGTACTTAGCCCTGAAGATTTCCTCTTGGATCCCATGTGGTATACAGCACGTTTATTCTCTGCTGTCAATTCTTCAGTGAATGCATACAACTGGCTTTTGCTAAAACGACTTGCTTTATCAAGGGGTCAAGCAGTCATTAGATGGAGATTACCATTGTGGGACAACACAGGTACAAACATTTCTTAAAATATAGATACTAACTTTACCCTTTAGTACACCAACTATCAGATGAAGAGGCTGAAAAATTCCCAAGTCTCTGGGGTATATATGTTCATGGAGCTCCTGTTGCTTTAAATTACAACTTTAACACTGCTGCAAAGCTCAATAATGGGACACAGTGCATGTACAATAGTATATATCCACAAAATCCAGAAACTTTAGCAACATGCCTTGTTAATGCATCCCCTGGTGATGTAATCACAATTATACCTCCATGGTTTTCAGTTATTGAGCTTGACCAAAACTTGATGCCTCAAGGAATGCCATCACTATCTAATTCAAAAATCTTACTGCCCATCCCTTCATTCTCAAAGGAAAGTTCAAGAAAACTAAGTGTAAAAATTGGAAAGGATTTGGAAGGTGATGTCACAGTTTCAGTAGTGTCTTGTGGCTTTGACCATTGTTCAGCTTCAACCTATCACAAGGGACAAGGAGAAACTTTTAATCGTGTTATCCTTGATTTAAATCCAAATCCAAGTTGGACAAATAGTTTAACTCTGAACGGGTTGTTTGTGGGATGTTCCCGTCCTCATCGGTTCCAAGATATTCGTATCTTGCCGTTTTTAAACCGTTCTGCTGCTTTGGGAGTAATTACAAATCTGCGCCATGATCAAAGCTACATAAGTTACCGCAAACAATGGAATGATGTTGGACAGTTTCTGGATCCTGAGTCCAAAGCTTCAACATCATCTAAAGTTCGCCGCATAAAAAGTGATACTGAACAGCCAACAAATCAAACCATTGCTTCATCCGTGCCATACTTCCCATCAACATCATCAATATTCACAAGTTTTGAAGATACAGCAACGTCTTTTGACTCTATTCGTGTTCCTCGGATCCACCCTACTTCAACAAATAAAGACGCAGCCATAAGCATGAATGAATCCATGGATACAGAAGACAACAGTGAAAATCGAGTACGACGTGTTCAGCAACGAAATCATCCACCTCCTTTGCCTTCCACTGCAACATCATAGCAATAACAGAAAACCATAAAAAGGTGTTTATTTAATCAAAAAAATAAACCTTCAATTATTTCATGCTGAAGAACATTTAAGTCACTTCCTGTGTAGCATCAACTATGCTTACACACATTGCCAAAAGCAACACACTCAACTCACCTCCATTCGTCTCCAAATTTGCAGAGCTTTCCCGCGTAGTTGTTTTGATACTCTCCGTAGATTTCGAAGGTGCTGGCATATCTGTGTAAAACGTGAGTACACTAGTCACCACAACACACTCAACTTACCTCCATTCGCCTCCAAACTCGCACAGCTTTCCCTCGTAATTGTTTTGATACTCTTCGTAGATTTTGAAGGTGCTGGCAATTCTGTGTAAAACGTGAGTACACTAGTCACCACAACACACTCAACTTACCTCCATTCGTCTCCAAATTTGCAGAGCTTTCCCTCGTAGTTGTTTTGATACTCTCCGTAGATTTCGAAGGTGCTGGCAATTCTGTGTAAAACGTTAGTACACTAGTCACCACAACACACTCAACTTACCTCCATTCGCCTCCAAACTCGCACAGCTTTCCCTCGTAATTGTTTTGATACTCTTCGTAGATTTTGAAGGTGCTGGCATATCTGTGTAAAACGTGAGTACACTAGTCACCACAACACACTCAACTTACCTCCATTCGCCTCCAAACTCGCACAGCTTTCCCTCGTAATTGTTTTGATACTCTTCGTAGATTTTGAAGGTGCTGGCATATCTGTGTAAAACGTGAGTACACTAGTCACCACAACACACTCAACTTACCTCCATTTGCCTCCAAACTCGCACAGCTTTCCCTTGTAGTTGTTTTGATACTCTTCGTAGATTTCGAAGGTGCTGGCAATTCTGTGTAAAACGTGAGTACACTAGTCACCACAACACACTCAACTCATCTCCATTTGCCTTCAAACTCGCAGATTTATCCCTCGTCGTTGAGTTGACACTCTCCGTAGAATTCGACGGTGCTGCTATATCTGTGTAAATGAGAGCCTGTGTGAATGACCACATATGGTGTTTGAAGAAAAGATATGCAAAGACGATTTATTCAGTATTTTTGGGTAAGGATAGGAACAGAAGACAGAGGACATACAATGCAGAAATCTGCAAGTGGATCGCCACGTTTCATCTTTAAGACTTGTTCCCTTGCATTAATGACATCAACAACTGGATGAATCCAACGAATCCGCGGATTATAAGCATATACATGGGAAATGACATTACAGCCACATGGTAGGTGTGTGCGAGTTCGAAGAATGGAGTCCTGAGGAATACGCACTTCCAAACATGGGTCAATACTACGTCTCTGACCAGGCTTCACGTCGTAATCAAATGCATTGTATACCGTCCAAGAATGATCAGGATTTACATGTGGATCAATAGCACGACGAGATGGCTTGCGATATGGAATGTGGAAGGTCATGATGTTTTAAAGAACAAAATTGTACATTTGAGATAACATTCCATTTATTCAACACATAAACACGATAATGCAAAAAAGCAACAAATATTTAACAAAATCATTCACTGGGTCTGACACGCTTAGCTTTAGGTGGAGTGGATTCATTTGTAGTTGCAGGCTTCGTTCCACAAAAAGAGAGGTGAGAGTATTTAACTTGAAAGGAATTATCCTTAAAGCCAACTACAGTGCCACTGTAGCAACCGCGGGTATCAGTCATTCGATCTGGCCAACGCAACGTCACATCGGCATTGATAATAGTGGGAGTAAAAGAAAAGGTAAATACAGAATCTTTGGCTTTAGTCACGTAGTCATATGATGGATTGGAAGTAACGGTAAGAATATGGGAAGGGGAAGTAGTAGCAGCGACGCCATGAACTGATAAATGAAGTTCTGCAGTAGAATACTCTGCTTGTGGATTTATGTCGAGTTCCGTGCAGGATGATGCCCAGAAAACCGGATTCCCTGGGTTGGCAATGGTTCCACTGGCCGCAACGGAGTCGCCAATGTGAAGTTTCTTGAAAACCTTCAAATTGACATTGAAGTTTTCTCCAACTTGTACCAAGTAGTAGCCTTCTTGAGAGGTTGGTACACCGGAAATGTCGCCGACGAGACTGAATGTGGCCATTTTTTGTTCTGATAAGGGAAAAAGGAAAGGAGTGGCGAAGACTATGACAAACAAGGAGTCATACAATATCATTTCTTTATCATCTTGCAAAAGAAAAGACAGAAAAGAACAATAAAAACGAAGAAGAAATAAAAAATCCGAGGACCTAACCAAAGCTTCGTCTGTCTGTCTGTCTGTCCCCACCTCAGTTTTACGTCAAATGAGATCCCGTCGCCAAAAAATCAAGCCTGTCCCTCCATCTTGAATTATAAAATGGTGATATTCATTTGCATCGTTTGCACAAATTTATTTTGAAATTGATGGATTATTGAGGCGGCGGCGGAGGGATTTTCGGAACATACCTTAACAAAAGAAAATGGTCTTTGCGAATTACTGAAAATCCCCACGTTGGGTTCTGGCGGTGGCCAGCGAAAGGCTTTTCATCAAATAAAAACCAAGAGTTATGATGAGGAAGAGCACTTCTATTCATTCGCAGAAACGTCCAAAACTTGACTCCACCAAAAAGCCTTTCCCAACACTGAAATCAAGCGCAATCGATTGAATTGGATTCAAAGAAGGCGTGTAGGAAATGTGGGCCAATGTCGTCAAGGATTAGAGGTACGGTTGTGTTGTGCGCAAACTAACCAATCTAATCAATTGACACGGACACAGCGCGACCCTTAAATTTTACTCAAGCCTTCTCTATTATTAGGAAAGAATGCGGCCGAAAGTTGAAGACTATAGGAGTTGTGGGGCAAAGGGAATGTGGAGTTGAGTACTTATTTCATCACAACACACTCATCTTACCTCCATTTGCCTTCAAACTCGCAGATCTTTCCCTCGTAGTTGTTTTGATACTCTCCGTATATTTCGACGGTGCTGGCATATCTGTGTAAAACGTGAGTACACTAGTCACCTCAACACACTCGTCTTACCTCCATTATCCTCCAAACTCGCAGAGCATTCCCTCATTGATACTTTGTGTCGAATCTCCTCATATTTTCAAAGATGATTTGAGTTCAAAAATGCGCGACCTTTAAATTCTACTCAGGCCTTCTCTATTATTAGGAAAGAATGCGGCCGAAAGTTGAAGACGATAGGAGCTGTGGGGCAAAGGGAATGTGGAGTTGAGTACTTTCTTCATCACAACACACTCAACTTACCTCCATTCTCCTCCAAACTTGCCGAGCGTTTCCTCGTAGGTGTATTGATACTCTTTGTAAAATTTAAAGCAGATATTCTCGAACATCAAGAAATTGACGGCGCGAATGTATACTTGTTCAATGGATGAACCTTCCCAAGGACCAAACTTCTTGGATGCCTTACGTTGATTTCCAGGACACCACTATTCTCCAAGACTATCACAAGCGAATCTTAAAACAGAAAAGAAAGGCAGTTGCAGTTGATGTGGATCGCGACGGAATCGTGTTATTTTCATACTTCCAGAACAACATAATAAACAATAGATATTCAAGGAACTCCCTAATGTATCGCTAAGTCCTATGGAGTCCACATGTAGAATTCAATGGTAATAGAAGAAGAAATAAAAAAATCCGAGGACCTAACCAAAGCTTCGTTTGACGGATTTAACAGTTTCTGGTTCAGAGGCAACATACTTATCTCCCAGAAGCTCGTCGGCCAAGAAAACCAGCTTCATTTTCTGGGTAATGAGGACAATTCCATTCGCAAATGCGCAAACCTCACTGGCCCCCACTAGCCAAAAATATGTGTCGATTTCTGCCAATGACACTTTTGGCTTGGCCACGAGTGCTGAAGCTACTGTGCGGAACAACAACGAAATTGCAGTGAGAATAATGCATGTGATTCCATAGCGATAAATAATTTCCGTGAACCGCTTTGTCTCCTTAGTAAGTGTAGCCTCTTGTTCTTGTGCTTCCTGGTTCATTTGATTCACTTGTCTCATGTATACGGTAATTAAAAAGATACCCAAAAGGAGAATTAAAGGTGTTGGGATGTAAGTTATAGCGTTTGCAATAAGGAAGAATGTGTCCCAGTCGTTGTAAATAAAAATCGTGACCACCAGAGGAATTAATGTGATGGCCGTAGCAATCCAGATAATGTAGGTGATTGTACGCATTGTGAGTCTGCTTGTTTGGACCAGTAGCACGTCGTAGCTTCGTTGGAACAGGTAATGGAGATAAAGAATCTCAAGGACGCAAATCGAGATGAGATGGCATAATAAGGACAGAGATGACGGGTTGAGGTACCAATAGGTTTGAGCAGCAAAGTATAAGCTAGAGGATGCCGTGAGTGCACTGAGCAGAACATTTTTGGGCTTGAGTCTGTCTTCTGGTCGAACATAAGAATTGTAAACGAAAAGAAGTAGGAGCATGATGATGGCATAGAGGATGCGGAACGCTACGATTGTGTTTTTAGCTTCACTTTCCACCTCCAAAATGGACAACGTTTGAACCATGGAAGGATTGAGTTTTACATCAAGATCAGTCGCAATCATTGCAACATGGATTGAGTCGGGAGCCGTAACGTTCGTTGTCGAGTTGTCCATGATTTGAGATAAAGTTTCATTGTGATGAATCCATTGTTGGTACCATTGTTTGAACTTGTGAACGATAAAATGGAAACAATACGGGCATTGTGTTAGTCAAACGAGAAAGTAAAATGCAAATGAAATCAATCAAGGGTGGCAGTCGAACCCTTTCTTTTGAATCCTTGGCGGCGTGTCTGTGATTTCCTTTTTCATTTCCACCAACGACCAACCAACCACCTTTCAAAAACCAAGAAACAATCAACGAATGAGTGACAACCCGTACCCACCACCACCACCACTCTCTGGCGCTGCAGCCCAACAGCCAAAGCAGCGCAGCAACTCGCCCTATGTAGCGAATGCAAGTGCGAATCCATACCAACAACAGCAACAGCAACAGCAACAGCAACAGCAACAGCAACAGCCCGGGCAGCAGTACCCGCCTCCACCGGGCGGCTTCCCTGGCGCACCACCACCGGCCAATCCGTACCAGTACCAGCCACTTTCCCCTGCGCCGGCTCCGTCGTCCCAGGTGCGTTGTTCGTGGTTGTGTTTGTGGTTGTGTTCAGATTGGGACCTGTTGTTTCTTGGTGGAAGGGAACGGTTTGAATGCACAATGAGTGAAGCTGGTTGCATTCGTTGAATTGTGTCAAGTGCCCCATCGCACTCCTGACTCGTGCACTCTCCTTTGTCACCCAAATTCAAATCTTGAGCGAGTGTCTGCCTTGCCTCTTCTTGAACACCCATCCTTGATCCTTCCCTCAATTACTTTTTGCAAATTCACTAACTAGTTAAATAGTATGCGCAATACGCTCAACCTCAGCCTCAGTACATCAACCAGCAACCTGCATATCCTCCACAGCAACAACAACAACCACAAGGCGGCAGCACTTCCCAACCACAACGTGTGCAAGGATACGCCCCCTTTGTGCGGAAAGCCACAAAGATGGTCAAGAAGGAGGTCGTTTTGACAGATGGCCAGTTCATTGTCAGCATCCCCCTTTCCAAAAAGTACCTTGAACACTGCAAGTACAAGGATGGCGAAGAATTCACTCACTTGAGGTACTGCCTTCGGATGGATTCCTCTTAAATGAATCTTGGCACTTGATTTTCTGAACCCTTTCCCTTCCTCCCCTTAGATACACTGCTGCCACCACCGATCCAAATGATTTTACAAGCACATATACCTTGCGTCCCAAAAAGTATGGGCGTCGTACTCGTATCGCTGTCGTCTGTACTATGTACAACGAAGACGACGTCCTCTTCTCAAAGTCCATGTCCGCCGTCATGGATAACATTGCATACCTCTGTTCTGGAAACTGTCTTGGATGGGGCCCTGACTCATGGAAGGAAATCGTTGTGGTCATTGTGTCTGATGGTTTGTTATCTTCCATTCAAATTTGATGGGGAAGTCCACTCGTTAACACTTACATTCCACAAAAACTAGGTCGTGCCAAGGTGAACCAAAAGACTCTCGACGTTCTCTCTGTCATGGGTTGTTACATGGATGGTCTCCCACGTGCCTCCGTGAACGGACAGCCTGTGACTGGTCACTTCTTCGAATTCAGCACACAAGTCCGTGTTGACAAGAACTTGGTGGCTCGTTTCGCCGATGACCCTGCAAAGCATCAAAACATTGTTCCCGTCCAAACCTTGTTTTTGCTCAAGGAGAAAAATGCCAAGAAAATTAACTCTCACAGATGGTTCTTCTCATCTGTCTGTGAGCAGTTGGATCCTGAGATTTGTATCTTGATTGATATTGGTACCAAGCCAACTAAGGAGAGTTTCTACCACTTGTACCGAGGTTAGTTGTTTCTTCGTCTACTTTTGGTGTATACTGATCAGCCCAATACTCAAAATAGCATTCGAGCGTAACGAACACGTTGCCGGAGCCTGTGGAGAGATTGCTGCCGAATTGGGTCCATACTGGAAGAACTTGATCAACCCAGTCGTTGCCGTCCAGAACTTTGAATACAAAATGTCCAACATTCTCGACAAACCCCTTGAGTCCGTCTTTGGATACATCTCTGTGCTTCCAGGAGCCTTCTCAGCCTACCGTTGGAAAGCCCTTCAAGGCCGTCCCTTGGAATGCTACTTCAAGGGAGAAAAGCCTCACGGAACAAACGTCTCTGAAGCAAACATGTACCTCGCTGAAGACCGTATCCTCTGTTTCGAGCTCGTGATGAGATCTGACTCTCAGAATGTGCTCAAGTACGTCAAGAGTGCGAAGGCTGAAACCGATGTTCCAAGCGAGTTGCATGACTTGATCAAGCAGAGACGTCGTTGGCTCAACGGTTCTTTCTTTGCGTCTGTTCATGCTGTGATGAACTCTGGCCGTATTTGGAAGTCGGGACACACTCAGGCGCGAAAGTGGATCTTGTTCTTGGAGACCATTTACAACAGTATTAACTTGCTTTTTGCATGGTTCAATATTGGTAACATGTACCTTTCATTCTACGTGAGTACAATCTATTCTTTGCTGTTCTTCGGAATACTGATGTATCTGAATTAGTTCCTTTTCAACATTGCTGATTCCTCTGACTTGGCTGCTTGTACTGGAGGTGTGGTTGATGTGAAAGGAAACGATCCATTCTATCCATACGGAGGTTCCGTTTCCGGTGTCCTTCGATCCATTTATCTTGGTTCCGTCTTGGCCATGGTTATTGCTTCGATGGGTAACCGCCCAGAAGCCGCTAAGCGTATGTATATTGGATTCGCCTGCATTTTTGCAATCTTGATGGGTTTCATGCTCTTTATGGGTATCTGGACCATCAAGGTCTCGATTCAAGTGTACATTGACAGCCAGCCAAATGGATTGTTCGACTTTGTCAAGTATGTTGCAACCAACAGCTCGTTCAGAGATTTGGTTGTCTCGACTTTGAGTACATATGCTTTGTACTTGATTTCAAGTTTGATGTTCTTGGATCCATGGCACGTTTTCACGTGTATGTTGCAGTACTTGTTTATGATTCCAGCTTTCTGCAACATTCTCATGGTCTATGCTTGTGAGTACAATTTTTTTTCTTTGTGACAGCTCAATTCTAAATTTTAACTTTAGTCTGTAACATTCACGACGTTTCTTGGGGAACCAAGGGAATTACTGAAGCCTCTAACCTCCCAGCGGTCACTACCTCCACCAACGCAGCCGGAGAAAAGATTGCAACTGTCGACCTCCCTGAGCAAAACCAAGATGCCGACGAGTACTACGCCGGAGTCCTCCACAAGCTCGACCACGAAGCCGCACACCTCCGTGACCGTAAAGAAGACAACACGATCAAAACCGACGACGACGACTTTTTCAAGCAGTTCCGAACAAACACTGTCCTCCTTTGGTTCTTCTCCAACTTTCTTCTCGTGTTCATTTTCACGAATGGTTGGATTCTGAATAAGTTGACTAAGCCTGGACAAGTGAACCCGTACTTGAGTTTCTTGCTTTGGAGTGTGGCTGTGTTGAGTTTCATTCGATTCTCCATGTCGACTGTGTATATGGTTGGGTGGTTGAAGGAGTGGGCTACTGATAGTCATAAGAGAAGTGTGGTTTGAGCTGTGTAGTGTAGGTGGACTTTGAAAGAGTCTGGAACTCTTTTTTTGCATCTGTTTTGTTGGTTTTCCTTTTCCTCGTCTTTTGATGATATTCCTTGTTTTATGAATTTATACAGAATACAATTTATACGTATATATATTATGGTGTTCTTTATTTGCGAGCATAGTCACATTAGTGAAGGTATCCATCAAATAAACTTGCCGCAACTGTTCCATTGTTGACTGCTGTCTGTTTGAGACCCATAACGCGAGCGATTAAATTGTAAATCTCGATATTCTCAAACGGTTTGATTGGTTGTGTGGCTGGCTTGAAAGCGGGACCCGCGGCAACAAAGATTGCTTGCATATCAGGGTGAGAATTGTTGTAACCGTGCATTCCCTTCAACTCAAACGGCTTCGAAAGAATCTTGTTTGATGATCTTGAGCTGACAGCCCAGCCGGGGTCAGGGACTGCAATTAGTGGAGCAATACGCACGTTGGTAGAGTAATGGTATTCAGCTGGGATTTCTTCCTTTTTCCAGATGTTCCAGTGCCCAGACGCAAGACTTGCTGATTTCCACGTTTGGTATAAAGACTCCATGTCTTGGTCATTGGTTGGGAAGATGTGCACTGCCACGTCGTCGACAATTGTAAACTTGGTTGAATCGACAAAGTCATCCAAAAAGACAAACTTGGACAAGGTGTTTCCTTCACCCATTCCGTGATCGGATACGACAATGATGTTCACGGATTCGTACCATGCACGCTTGGAAATTCGTTCCACGCCTGTAATTAGCTTCGCGATACTGTTGTCCAAGTTTGTGAGTTCGAAGTTGACTTGCGGCGAATCTGGGCCGTACATGTGACCCGCGTGGTCAACATCGCCCAAATAGACAGCAACGAAAAGCGGTCTTTTGGATGGAGGCAGTGCAAGCCACTCCACAGCAATATCAATTCTCTGTTCATGACTAACCCGCCAATCCCACTCCCGATACAACGACGGCCGCGTATGTTTAATTTCGGCCGTGGAGCCCGGCCACATGCAGTTTGCAGTTGTGATTCCAGATTTCTCGGCGGTGATCCAGATTGGCTCGCCGCCCCACCATTCGCTGTTTCGTTGGCCGTCCATGTCCATGTAGTCGAATGTTTTGTTTGTGCGGGTGTCGTGGAAGATGTTTCCGACGATTCCGTGGGAGTCTGGGTAGAGGCCTGTTGCGAGGGAGTAGTGGTTTGGCCAGGTGAGCGTTGGGAAGGATGGACGCATTGATGGTGCGTGGATGCCGGTGGAGCCTGTATTGGATTGGTTGTTGGTTGGTTTGTATGGTTGGAAGTTGGAACGGGTTTGGTGAGTGGGAAGCTGTCAAAGTTGGTAAAGGAGAGCTTACGGATCAAGTCCAAGGTTGGTGATACTCCGCGTGAAAGATACTCTGCACGGGTTCCATCGAGTGAAATCAGGATGACTGTCCGGCTGTCAAACTCGTGGCTTGACTGGTTCCCTATTGAGTACACCACCAATGCAAAGGCTGCCAAGCCCAGAGCTGCAAACAATAACTTAAATGATTGCTGTGACTTAGGTGCATCATTCGAGGGAAGCAATGGACGGCGTTCAGACTGTGTGGACATGTTTTGGGGTAAAGATGTTGAATCTCTTCATTCTGAGCAAAAAACATTTTGTAAATATGAGTTATGGTGATGATACCTTAGGACTTGATGACAAAATTCACCAGTGCAAGTGTTGTGAAGTTCGTTGCACTCCACAAAACGTCGGAAGCGGTCCGCGTGAATTAAAAAGTTCAAGTATCGGATCTTCTTATCTGTTTACGCTGATATCTCGCCTGTGAATGGAGCGGAGCCATAACTTGTGGCTTGGACGAGTGCGTGGTTCAAAAAAAACGTGCTCACTTTTACTGGCCAAACCAATTTCCAGAACAGAAACACGATCATGTGATAAGAGGCGTTGTGCAATTTTGGCACGCGCACAACAGATGGGTATTTCAAAGCAATTTACAGCAACCCATTAGTACCAAAAAAAAGAGCAGCCAAGCAGCAACATGCACTACTCCACTGAGGCAGTGCTTATTCTGTTAATCTCAACCGTGACAGCTGCAGGTCCCAAGTTTCCGTTCACGCAGCCAGTTGCGAAATGGGCCAGCGCGGTAACCTTTTCAACCACTGATCCAGGATCATCCGGAGCCACTTCTCAGGCGGTAACAAGTGGATCCGTCACGGCACCATGGGTTATTCTCGCCGGAGCAAGTAAGTAGATCGTTTCATCCCCACTAATAATATCTTTCGGAGTTTGGTACATAATTTCTCATCCACCCCACTCAAAAGCGAATGGCGTCGCCACAGCTCCAACCAGCATTCTGGCTAAAGCTGCATGTGCCGGCATTCCGTTGAACTCTACCAACACGAACCCTCTTTGGCTGGGCTTGTTTTCATCGTCGTCTACCTCCGCCGGTATCAAGTCCCTTGCTATTGGATCGGTTCCATTCTTCTCCATCACTGGATCTCAAGTAATTCTAGAGTCTCTTGCAAAGCGCCCAACAGGAGCAACTGCCATTACTGTTTGCGTTGTTGCAGACTCCAACAATCTTATCATCCAGTTTCCAGCTTTTCCCAACCCTACATATTACGACTCGGGTGATGTGCAATATGTTACTGGTTGGAACCAAGGAGGGCTTAGCTTGATTTGGTATCTCACCGGGTTTGGTCTCAACACACTGATCAACTCGACGTTTCCCGTGAACGATGCGTAAGTAATCTGCTGATTTATATTAATATTAAAGGCATCAAAACAGCTTTTTGGACACTTCTTGGCCCTTCTTGGACTTTTTGGGAGTAAGTCCAGGTGATGCAACAGCTGCAGGAGACACGTGGACCGGTCTTACGATCTCGACTTCAGCTGGGTTTCCAGGATGTGCTACTTGTACATTTTCGGTCACATTGGACGCGTTCTCTTCAGTGTATGGTTCGTTCCAGCAAGGAGTGATTAATATTAAGCAGCTCCAACTTTCGCTCCCCATCAAGTTTCCATTCCTCGACTCAACTGTTTCTCTTGCTAAGGCGAACTCGACTGGTATTTGGAATTTGAATACCACTGTTCCTGACGTTGGTGGCGATTATCAATGCTCTCCTTCCGGTATCTACGCTTCAATTGACGTGTCTACTCTACCTGCTCAACCTTTGGATCCGTTCTTTGCTAAGTATGCTGTCGGAAACTACGTTGGCCAGAACACTGTTAACTTGGCTGTCATCTTCCGCCCACAAGATGGAGTCAATGGTGTCTCTGTTTCCGCTCAAGCACAGCTTAATATTCTTGGAATAAATTTCGGCTATATGGCTCAGCTGGAGACCCAATATGCGTCTGAGGCTGAAACCGATCGCAGAATGAATGTTCTTAGCGCGAACGATCCTTGTTCGATTGGTTGCTCAATCTACGATGCTTATGGCTATTGTAGATCGGGTCGTTGGGCCGATGTGTTTATTGGACAAATGTCAACATTGAAGAGGTAAATCCAAAAAATTCTATTGATTTGAGAAACTTAAATATAAGGTATCAGATCGAACTATGACGTGTATCCGGTGGCGTCCTTTGTTGATTTTCCAGGAATACTTTCGTTAGGCGGTCGTGATAAATCGTTTTATACCTTCAATTTCACATCTGCCACTTTTTGGCTGGTGCTGATGCTAGCAACCTGGTTGTCAACACGGATCCAGCTTACACTCCCTATGCGGCAATTGGAGGACTGCTTGACATCGTATCATTATCTAATTACCCAGCAGACATTTTGATTCAAGGCACCAAGGCGCAATTGAATCAGCTCAAAATCACTAATGCCGTCGGAAACTGGACGATAGCTGCTTCTGCTGATATTACACCTACACTTCCATCTGGTGGCGTGGCAAGTACTGTTACACTTGAAGATATATCATGGTTGGTGAATGTGAATGTCAACTTTGATCCTTTTCTCCAAGCAGCATTGGGATTGGCAATTACTCAGCTTCAAAATATTGCAGCCTTCTCAAGCGTTCCCGCCTTGCAGTTCATTAAGAACAACCCTGGTTATACTAAGCCTTTAGTTGCGACAACATTCTTGAGCAAGTATCAATTTAACACCACTGACTCTGTGACAGTTGGGGGACTGAACTATGTTAACTTTACTATCGAATACTCTGTTACTCCAATTTTGGCCACCGCTCCTACTGCTGGAAGCACGAACCCATTCAATACAAAACTTTCTCTTCAGCGTTTCAACCTCAATGGCATTTACCTGGCTTTCACCGCAGGGTCTACTCAACAAAAACAAGATTCTCTGGTTCTTCAAGTTAACGCGCAGTTGAACGCGTTGTCTCAAGCTATTTTGAAGGCGATGTTGGCTCCAATCACAGTCACACCTCCTGCCGCAGCTCCAGTCATCGGAGCGATTCCAGCTTCTTCGCAAAATGTTCATGTACTATATTCTACGATTGAAGCAGCTGTTGTGTCCGGCACATCTTTCGTAGGAGCACTCACTGTTCCAGCTGTATCAACCACCATTGCCCCAACATGTTCCAGTGGTACAGGTTGGAGAGCCAGTGTATTATCTCGTTCACCCCGTGATTTGGTAGCTGGTTCAACCCTTACAGTGCAATGGAACTTGATTGATGGATGTGGAACTATCAGTGTAAGTTCTGAATTCAGTGTTTATTTGTTCTAAAGTTCAAACAGAATGCTGCCACACAGACCATCATTTTGGACGACCCTTCCGCACTTCCCAGCAACGCCGTTGTTGCCGGGTGCTGGGCAGACAATGCTGCCACCCCTGATGTCGGTCCATATCGCACAACTCTGAATATGATCGGGCCAATTACTTGCTACAACCAATGTGTCAGTTTAGGCTACAAAGTTTCCGCTAGTCAAAACGGCAATACTTGTTCCTGTGGAAATACCTTTATGGCCCTGGCAATGCGTGTACAACACCTTGTTCTGCTAACGCGTTGGCAGAGTGTGGTGGAACTCTCCAAAATTGGATCATTTACACTGGCGCGACAGATTCCAATGTACAAACTTCGTCTTCAGACGCACAGACTGGTTTCGGAGGAACAGCTCTGAAAGTTTCGATTTCCAAAACAGTATATAATCAAAGCGACTCTGGAGGTTTGATGAACGAGTCGGGTATATTATGGTGGTTGGCCCACAAGGAGCAATTGTTCAATTGTCATCACCTGCGGGGAGTGGGCTTCACATCAGAGCTCCACGATCTGTTTCTTCCCGCAGAGATGCCTCAACAAGTACAACGCTGCCTGAAACTGGCTTAGTAATTGATGGATGTTCCTCACGCCACAACAAGCATGGTCAAACTGTTTTCATTTATTGTCACAAAACTCTCAGTGCCAGTACAGCTAACGAATGCAAAACCGAATTTGGATTCATCAAGCAACACGTTATTCTTTCACTTCCCAAAGACTGTGGGGGTGGTTATTATGCTCGAGTGCACTCCGTTGAAACTCTCCCATCCACCGACGTTGTTTACAAGACCTACCTGCAAACCACATCAGCAATTTTGAAAGTTCATGTCAATTATGATTGGCGCGCCGAAAAAAAGGGTATCTCCCGTCGCTCAAACCAAGATGTCACTTTCATCTCTGATGTAGGACAGTTTTTAAAAAGTTATTTTTTACTCAACTTCTCGCAACAGTTTGTCACCAACGGATTTTCCCAGCCAGTTCAATCCGCTGATGAACAGGCAGCTGTGCAGGAATGGAACGCTTATAACAATGGGACTCTTGGAACCAGAGATGGTAAGGATATATTACGGTAACGTACATACTTAAATCTTTGGTAGTGTCTTGTAATTGGTGGACGGGTAACTGTAATGCAAACGGAGGTATTGGGTTTACAAAAGTTGTTCCATTCCCAACACAATGGCTGGCTCATGGAGATAAAACCTGCAATATCAACGGTGTTATTGTCAGTGCCAATATTGACGTGTACTTGAAGGGACAAGCAACATTCGTTGGTAGCGCCGGTGTTCGTATTACCGGAAATCTCTACCGTGGACGTGTGGATTCATTTAACGCATATATGACAGGTACGTGGTATAAACGGCTAACATCGACTTCTAAAATTGTCTTTCTGCAGCTGGTGGTAACGTCCAAATGGAGTTGACACTCCAAGCACTTGCAACTATTTCATATTCAACCGGTGTTGTCAACCTTATCAAATCACCAACTGCTGGATTCTACGTTCCTTATATTTTGGAGGGAGGCGTTGGAGCTGCTATTGACTCTACGATTCAAGCTCGTCTTGAAATGTCTGGAAATATCGCCGCCAAGTTTACAGCCACAATGCCCACAGTCAATATTCAGTACAACGGTGTACCGTTTTCTAGCAATTCCCCACAAATTCCGACTTCCGTTTCTTCACCAACAACCACTCAATCACTCAATGCTAATATCAACATTGATGGAACAGTCCGCACTGATTTGATTCCAAAAGTGTTTGTCAAGGTTGACGTCTTGAATGGATTAATTGATGCTGAGATTGGTGTCAAAGGAGATATTTGTGAGTGGTCAATAACATCAAAACTGATAATTTCTAAACCACTCGATATAGATGCTGGTATCCACGTTTCTTCCACTGCTTCTGCAGGAGTCTCTAACACGGGCTCTTACACAGCTGCTTCAGCTGGTATTGAAGTGTATGCTGGAGTAGCAGCTGGCTTATATGCTCAGGGATCCGCTCTATATGGAAAGTCTGGAGCCAGTAACTACCTCCTACTTTATGATTCTGGAGAAATCATTTCGTACAACGCGTCAGTTTCAGCTGGCTCTTCCGTTCTGCACCGCCGTGATGCCTATGACTTCGAATCCTCCCACCTCCAGACTCGTGCCTCAAAAGCGCTGATTACAATTCCTATGCCCAGTTGCCCAAAAACACCGTCTCCAAAGACCCAGGGTACGGTTATCACGATTCCAACCGATTACGCGACGACGTGCTCTCTTCGCCGAGCTGGTTCAACTGTTACATGTAAGGGAGGACAAGATATTGAAATCAGTCAGGATTGTATGGCGCGTGGACTCGACAAGATTTTGAAAGCCTTTGTGCCAGGCAGTTGAGTCTCATTTAAAACGTTTCGGACTCATTTTAAAACGCCAATTCAGTGTTAAAGGCTTTGACTGCTATGCAAGCCGAGGCTCTTGCGACGACAAAGCCAGCCCACTTCACCTATGCCTTTGGAACTAAAGGGGATGGAGAACGCGTAAATCAGTGTTATGCAAACATTATGAACACTGGGAAGTGGTTTATTAACCGATGCGATGGAATCGATAACACGTACCAGGCATTTGGCGATGGCGTTGTCGCAAAAACCAAATCCGGTCAGATTTATCTTGGAAACTTGTTCTTTGACAACTTGGCTATCAATGACGCTTCTTATGGAGTATATAATGGAAACAGTTTGTCTACCCTCTTTGGTTTCACTCCAAAGCGTAGTAGAGCTGCTATTTTCCTGCACGAATTAACACATGCCTTCTGTCACACTGAAGATTTTGGGACAGGAGCATATAACAAAGTTGAAGGTCTCTGTAAGTATTAATTCTCAATTCTTCAGTCATTAATTATTTTCCAGATTGGAAAGGAAAAACTCAACAAGGAACGCAACCAAATGCCTGGCCAACTTTGATGGATACATTGAGAGGAATCAAGTACGGAGCCAATGGAGCAAGTGAACTCGCTGATGCATACGCTGTCCACTACAATTATTACAAGTTGAATTACATCCCCAATGTTGGAAGCTGCTGTGTTCCATAACAGCAATGCAAGTAGTTTCATTATCTTAACCCTCTTTCACAGCCCATATCACTTTCTCGTTTGGCTTCGACATTTAGAATAAAAAAATTTTGCTGTGATATTACCTCGTTTTGAAACACTCTTACAGAATCTCTCAAAAGCCTCTGATTAAGAAACCACTACATTTCTGGATAGAAGATTCACACTACACAGCAATATTATTAGGGGATTATACGTAGGATTCATAACTTCAACAATAAACAGACACGATAAGTTCAGACAACATCCCCAGCAGACTCAAGAATCCACTGCACCCAATAAACAAAACATCCCAAAAAGCGAATCCCAGTCAACCCTGTAACACTCCACAACAAAAACACAAGGAACGGGTTTGCTCTTCCTGGCGTCGACATGGCACGAATGATAAAGTCGTCCGTCAAAATATACGTCAAGGCAAAGTTCGAGATGAACCACCACATCAGTACGTAAGTCCGATAAGCTTTGAAGTGATCTACATTATACTTCATCAGTAAAATATTTAACACAGAGGTTGATACATTACCGTCAGAACTCTTCTGAACAGTCACATCCATTCGCTTTTGTGGTTGAGCCATTTCATTCGCCATATCCTTCAGCTTATTCAATTCATTCGAGTAATCCGGTGCAGGCACGTTCGTCGTGGCAACTTGCTTTCCCTTCTCGTTTTTACTACTTTGGACAGCAGGTGCGGATGAAACAGAGTCTTGTCCCTTTGTTCCCCAAGAAATATCGTGGATGTTACAGAATGCATACACCATAAGCTGTGGACTCCATAATTAGTTAATCCAAAGAAGCTCATTCGAAAAAAAACGCACCATATTAGAAAACGAAGGAGTCATCAATAAGTACTGCAACAAACACGTGAATGGATGCCACGGATCCAAAAACATAAGCGAGCTGACAATGTACAAAACATATGTGCAAAGCAGCGAAAGAACCAAGTCTGCAAAGTTGGGGTTACTTGGAATGTACTCCAAGAACCCCTTGACGTCCGTAACAGTCCCAGGAATCGCTCTGATGTTGGAATAGACCGTAAAGATAATCAATGCAAGCATTAAAGCCATGCAAATCGCAAACACGGCCGAGATAAGAATAAGAAGCGTTTTGATTGTCGATGGATTGTTTCCCAATGAGGCTACGACCATCGTGATAAAGGCGGCAATGTATGAGCCACGAAGAACGGCACTAACTGCTCCACCGTATGGGTAAAATGGGTCGCCTGCATCCCAAAGTTAGCCTAGAAACCGACACACTCCAAACTTACTCAACGCATTATCAACGACAGCATTTGTACAAATAGACATCTCCTTGCTCGACACAATGTTGAACATAAACTATGGAAACGTTTGAAAAGAACACACAAAACAACAAATCACTTACATAGAAACAGATATACATGCTAGAAATACTGAACCAAGAATAAACCAGATTCACACCGTTATAAAACGTCTCAAAAACAAGCATCAACTTCCGAAACACAGAATGTCCAGACGTAAAAATCCTCCCAACATTTTGAACCGCGTACACAGAAGCGAAGAACGATCCATTGAACCAACGACGACGCTGCTTAATCAAATCTGGAAACTCTGTAGGAACGTCCGTTTCGGCTTTCGCAGATTTGACATATTTGAGGATAAATCGCTCCTCCCGTTTCATCACGAGCTCGAAACAGAGGATACGGTCTTCAGCGAGATACTATCACGGGGTCATCAGCTTCATCATAATAACGACAAGAACTCACCATATTACTTTGGGACACATTCGGTCTCCCAACATCATATCCCGCATGCAAAGCTTCACCCTTGAAATAACTTTCCAACGGCTTTCCTTGCAACGCACTGTATCGATAAGCCGAAAACGCACCAGGAAGTACCGAAATATATCCAAACACGGATTCAAGCGGCTTGTCAAGAATATTCGACATTTTGTACTCAAAGTTCTGAACTGCGACAAGCGGGTTGACCAAATTCTTCCACCAAGGTCCTAGTTCGGCGGCAATCTCTCCGCAAGCACCAGCAACCTGAGAATTTCGTTCGAAAGCTAAAACGAAGTGAGTCAAAACGAAAATGTTTGAACCTGAGAATCTCACCTCGATACAAGTGATACAAACTCTTTCGTGTCGGCTTCGTCCCAACATCAATCAAGACACACACTTCAGGTTGAAGCACTTGACAAATCCCATTGAAGAACCACCGATGAGAATTAATTTTCTTGGCATTCTTTTCCTTGAGCAAGAATATGGTCTGCATAGGCACAATCTTGTCATCTTTAGGTGACGTGAACTCGGCTTCGAGACGAGGGTTGACACGGACTTGAGTAGTGAATTCAAACATGTGCGCTTTGACTTCTTTTCCATTGACGTGGGATCTTGGCAGACCTTCCATGTAACAGCCCATGGCGGCCAAGACGTCAAGGGTACGCGGGTTGCATGGTTTGACACCTGTTTTTGTTAATATTAATTGCATGGTGTTATGAAAGCAAATCCATACCATCTGACACGATGCAAACCACAATATCACGCCACGAGTTTGCGTCCCATCCTTTTCTACCCCTCAACGAACAGAGGTATGCAATGTTATCCATCACCGCCGACATTGTCTTTGTAAACAGCTGATCATCTTCGTTATACATTGTGCACACGACTGCAATCTTCGTGTAGCGACGCATATGCGTCTGTCTCAGAGAAAAGACGGTTGAGAATTCGTCGGGTTGCGTCGTAATGGCGGAATATCTGTTCACAACACATTAGACTCTACTTCTCTTTGATATATTTCACAAAAACAAACCTGAGGTGCGTAAACTCCTCTGCATCCGAATACCGAACAGCCGAAGAATAGTCCTTTGACAAGGGAACGTCGAGAATGAATTCGCCGTCCGTGAGAACAACTTCTTTTGTAACGTATTTCGTGGGACGTCTCAGGAGACTTGGGATTTGAGGGGGTGGGTACTGGTCCGAAGATTGAGATTGAGTGCCAAAGCCAAGGCCAATTGACCGGCCCAGGGACAAGACATCGATGACTTGGCTGCGGTCAGGGAATGTTCCAAACGAGGATTGTTGAGGCTGTGGCTGTGGCTGCTGTTGCTGGTAAGAGTGTTGTTGTTGTTGGGGTGTCAGTGGAGGCGGCGGGAACTGAGGGTACCCCTGGTTGTTTACACGTGCTTTAGTCCAAAGTCTATTTACCTACCGAATCCAACCAACACTACTCACATAGCTTGCCGCTGCCGAGCTTCGGCTTATTAGTGGATCACTTGGACGCGGCGAGTTTGGATTGGGTGGTGGCGGTGGTGGTGGTTGTTGCGACATTCAAGTTGGATTCGACTTTTGGGTGGGACGTGTTCAGAACACCTTTCGGACTTTATTCTTGACAGCCACAAGAAATGCAGAACACTAATAATACTATTCAACTAACTAGGGTTTGTACCTATGCAGATACCTTCAACTCCTTCATTGCCACTTCCAACGCCTTGACATTCATTTTACACCCCCCACCAGCGATCGCAATATCCAATGCAGTCTGTCCATTCTTGTTGACTGCAGTCATATTGGAACCTAACTCAATAAGCATTTGAATGATGTGAACTGGGTGTGGTGGAATCCTATATCCACTTGAACAAAGTGTTCCCACCATGTCTGGCTGAAGTTCTTTCCAAATATTTTCTCCTTTCAGATCCCACCATACATGTCCAGGAGCATAACGAAAGAGAACAGTAAAGTCTGAAGGTCCCGCATATCCAACTTTCAAGTTGAAGGTGGTATCAACGTTTCCATTCACCCATTCATACCCGCCCTCAAGTAAATAATTGACCAGGAACTTAGTTACAACACTTTTGGGGACAATCCTCTCGCTTTTCATTAAATCTGTGAGGTAAGAGCTGAGAATACACAAATCGTATTCAACGCCAGGGTATTCATATCCATCCCGATCACCATCATATGTATCAACAAGAATCCCAGCTGCCAAGTGAAGGGCCGTGTTACCCTGCGAATCAGGGACGTTTATGGACATTCCCTGCTCCTTCACAAGAAAATAAAGTGCCAACAAGTTTTTCTGTACCACAGCCAGATGCAGGAGCGTTGATCCGCTGTTGACAGCACCCTGTCTTGACGGCCAGGTAGGCCGTTCCGCTCCTTCTGCCCAAAGATCGTTAATATTTGCTCCATAGGAAATCAAAATCTTGGTCATTTTGATGTTGGAATTGAAAACTAGAGCCTCATACAGAATTGACTCCATTGTTTTCGCATTTCTTATCAGTTTAGCACCTGACTTGCACAGTAAATGAACAATATCGTAAGCTTTCATGCTGACTGCAGCGCTCAATAGTGTCGTATTTTCATCATTACAAGGTTCATTGATCCAACTGGGGAATCTGTTCAAGAATATCACCAAAGACAGAAGTTGGGCATTGAGGCAAACATGGCCCATTGCTCTCATAATTATTTCTTTGAGTTCTGGAGTCATCTTGTCAGGGAGCTTGTCCAACATTAGCTCCAAAAGGGTGGGGTCAAGGCAGGCAGAACCGCTTAAAGCCAATGAGATATCAATGGGAGCTGCATCAGCAAGGCTCCAAATCTTGTACGCAAACTCTGGTGTTGAATGTTTCATTGCTTCCCCCAAATTCCCCCCGTTTGCATACTCCTTCAAGAAAAATTGGAGCATTTCAATTGATTTAACTGTTGCAGCCAGACTGTACACAGTGTCCGGGGTAAATTCGGCAAAGGCTTCTGAATGATTCTGGGCAAATCGCTTGAATCGATCCTTCCAACTTCCGTCAGTAATTTGTCTCAAGTAGTTGGTCAAAAGATCTTTTCGTGTCTCATGGTCTTCAATAGATGCAATCTCTGCGACGTACGCGTCAACAAGAATCTCTTCGTCGTGAAAACAAGCGTCATTGAGTAGTTCTGTCAAGGTGTTGGCATAGTTTTCCCCACTCTGACCATTGTCACCATCATCGTTCCCACCATCATCACCAACGCTGACATCAAACTCTTCGTCATGACTCTCATCTCTGTTAAATCTATCCTTTGCATAAGACGATTGCGAAAAACGTTCCATCAAAACATCCGCCATCCCCATAATCCTCTTCAGATTTTTAACGTTTTCACTCATGGATGCGTCAATCCAGAATCGTCGCCAATCACATGACATTGGCATCTCAGGCGTGTGCAGGGACCGCAAGACTCCGTCGGGGTATACCGAGACTAACTCATCAGCAATACAAAAGCAACGCCATATCGAAGAGCCAATTGGCCCGCGGAGTAAGTTTGCGAATCGAGGGTGGGATTGCTCTAACCGTGAAACGGTTGTTGGATCCAAGTACAATATAATGAGAAAGAGAATGTCATCAGGGGTTTTTGAAAATGGGGCTACGCTGATTGTATTGCACTTGAAGTAGTGTGGTTGGTTCAGAGGAGAATATGATATTGGTTGGAGGCTGTTGGATGAGCTTGGAATTCCTGAACGTAGATAGAATCCTTGACAGTGTAGTCGATATGAAGCCAGGAGATCTTGTTGAACGCGAAGAAAATATTCAGTTTCGGTTGGTTCAAAATCTAGGGTTGGTATGCAAACGTGTTAAATTGAGTCTATTTGCAGCTATCCATTATAGTTTACCTCCATTAGACAGTGTTGCAGATTCCTCACCAGTAGAAGAAGCACCTCCAACAACATAAATCGGTGGCAATAGAATTGGATTCGCCAGGAGCCATTCCTCTCCCGTGAAAAGATCCCAATCTTGATTCATTCGAGGTGCAGCGATGCCATAGTCAGTTCCCTCAATGCGACCTTTGTACTCATCCCACTGGTCATGAAGCCAACGAACAAATTCCTTCATGGTTGGGTACGTGAATGGATTCGTCGTCTCTGATTGAATCCAGGAGGGTCCCTTTAACCAAACTCTGCTCACAAGAACCAAGATACATGATGAGTGAAATCCAATTCCGCCCCATTCATGAAGATCACTACTGTCCCCGCCTTTGCACTTCCAAGGTCCACCCCAGTCCGCATAACCATAGTCAGAGGGACAACCGTTACTGGGTCTCAGTACTTGAACTTGTTCAATGTGTCTGTTGTTCCAAGGTCGTGGATGGTACTTAAACGCACTCTGGTTCCCGGCATTGTAATCAGCCCATTTCACTGGATCGTCTGAAGAGTACATTGTTTGAAACGGAGCCACTCCGCAGAGGGCACAATACGTGGTATAGCTGCCCATATTATTTGATGATTTTAAGTTGAAGTTGAAATGGATATATTGTTCTCAAAAATGATGACAATGTACAATAATATGAAAGGAATTAGAACATATCGACGGCTCTCTCTGTCAGCCACTGAATAATGTACACGGTCGCCCCAGTGAAGCGAATTCCAGTCAGACCAGCAACACTCCACAACAAAAACACCAAAAACGGATTTGCGCGTCCTGTTCGGTGTTAGAATCGTTTGAACCAGAAACTGTACACAAACCTGGAGATCCCATTCTCTTGATCACATACTCGTTGGTAAGCATGTACGCCAACGCAAAGTTGCTAATAAACCAACAGAGCAATACGTTTGTTCGGAACGATTTGAAATGGTCTATATCGACGGGTTAGGTCCAGTTCCAATTCAATCAAAACAAACCTTCTGCAGATTTTACATCCTTGCTACGAGTAACAACGGCATGAGGATTTTTCATCTCTGCCACCATTTCCTTAAGCTTTGCCAACTCAGTTGCGTAATCTGGCGCAGGGACTTCAGTGGTAGCGACCATCTTTCCCTTCTCGTTCTTGTGGATTTCAACGCTAACTCCTACAGAGGCAGTATCTTGACCCTTAGTTCCCCAAGAAATATCGTGAATATTGCAGACTGTATCAAATTGTCAGATAGCTTGGACCGTTGAATTCACCACTTACAAGCATATACCATCAAGACGTTCGAAAAACTTGGAGACATGAGCAAATATTGAATCAAACACGTAAACGGATGCCAAGGGTCCAAGTACACAATACTGACAACAATATACATGACATACGTACACATCAACGAAATCGCCAGATCCATGAAGTTTGGGTCAGATGGAACATATTTGATAAACTGATTCAATGTCTTGACAGTAGGTGGGATATTCTTGATGTCCAAATACACCGTCCAGCAAATCAAAGTGAGCATCAGAGCCATACAAATACCAAAGATGATTGTAACAATACTCAAGAGCGGTTTGATAGTTGTTGGCTTGTTTCCAAGTGAGGCGACAACGATTGAAACAAAACTTGCGATGTAAATACCGCGAGTTGCTTGAGCCATATATGGACCAATTGGAAAAAATGGGTCCTGCGTGGCTGAGTCGAGAACGGCTTGAGTACATGCAGCCAAATCTTCCGATGCAGCAAGGTTGAACATGAACTAAATCAAGGTTAAACTATCGACGAGAGGAAACTATCCCACTTACAAAGAAGCAGACGTAAATACTCGCGATACTAAACCAGGAGTAAATAATGTTCGCCAAGTTGTAGATGGTCTCGAGAGTCAACAAGAACATTCGAAAGAAGGTGTGCTTTGTGAGAAACAGGCGGTAATAGTTCGAAACAGAATAGACAGACGCGAAGAAGGAACCATTCAACCAACGACGACGTTGCTTAATCAAGTCATGCAACTCAGTGGGGACGTCGGTTTCAGCACGTGCAGACTTGACGTATTTCAGGATATACCGCTTGTCTCTTTTCATTACAAGCTCAAAGCAAAGAATACGATCTTCGGCTAGATACTGTTCGATTGTCAGAGTATTCCGCTTTGGATAAATGCGAAACAAACCATATTGCTTTCAGAAACATTCGGCCTTCCTTCGCAATGATCATTGTGCAAAGCTTCACCCTTGAAGTAGCTCTCCAACGGAGTTCCTTGCAAAGCCTGGTATCGATACGCTGAAAAGGCACCTGGAAGAACGGCAATGTATCCCAAGACAGACTCAAGCGGCTTGTCAAGAATGTTCGACATTTTGTACTCAAAGTTTTGAGTGGCAACCAGGGGATTGTAAAGATTCTGCCAGTGCGAGCCAAGTTCGGCAAAAATTTCTCCACATGCACCCGCGACGTTTTCATTTCGTTGAAAAGCTGTACAATTGGGATTTAGCATTTCATAATTTGTAGAAAACAACTCACCGCGATACAAGTGCCAAAAACTCTGCTTCGTTGGCTTGGTACCAACATCAATCAAAATACAGACTTCAGGATCCAGGATCTTGCAGAGCCCATTAAAGAACCAACGATGCGAATTGATTTTCTTTGCATTCTTCTCCTTCAACAAGAAGATGGTCTGCATCGGGACAATCTTGTCGCTTTGACCAGTAGTATACTGAGGAACCAAAGAGTTATCAATTCGAACTTGCGTCGTAAGCTCGAAGATGTGGGCTTGCACCGGCTCTCCGTTCACGTCGGAGCGGGGAAGTCCTTCCATATACATTCCCATGGCTGAAAGAATATCAAGGGAGCGCTTGTTGCATTGCGATTTACCTAAATAACGCTTAATGAAAATATTTGGGGAATCGAGAACGCACCATCAGAGATTAACACCACGACAATATCTTTCCAAGAATCTTGGTCCCAACCCTTGCGACCTTTCATTGAACACAAGTAGGCAATGTTATCCATAACAGCGGACATTGTTTTCGTCAGGAGTTGGTCATCCTCGTTATACCTATTTTCATAAATGTTACTGAACGACTGTGAAAATCTCTGGACCCACATTGTACAAACAACAGCAATCTTAGTCCGCCTCCCCTTCTCCTGCTGCCTCAAAGTATAAAACTCCGCGAAATCATCAGCCTTTTTCGTACAGGCCGTATACCTAAACCCCACACCATCAACAAACCAATCACTTTAAAAAACAAACACACAAACCTCAAATGCGTAAACTCTTCATCCCCAGTCTCACAAACACTCTCCACATACTCCCGACTCAACGGGATATCCAAAATAAACTCCCCATTCGTAAGCTCAACGTCCTGCTTAATCATTTGGATGTGCCGACGAAGCATTGAGTCGCCGTTTTCGTCGCGACTCAGGGATCCCATTTGGATGCCGGAGGTGGCAACGCTTGTTGTGCCGCCGTAGGCTGATTGCGGGTGTGGTGGGACGGATGGCATCATGTATGGCTGTTTTGGAAAATTGAGTGTGGGAAAGGTTAGAAGTGAATACGCGTGTTGAAATGGGGAGGAGGGTGGAGGTAGGGCTTACTGGTTGGTTGTAGTTTGTCCATGGGTAGTAGAAGTAAGGCGTTGCAGGCGGGATGGGTGGTTGTGCAGAGGACCGACGGGTCAAGCTTGATGCTGTGGAGCGGGCACTTCGAGCCAGGGACTGAGCAATGGAGTGTCCGATTCCAGCGATTCCGCGTGGGTGTTGGTAGAATGGAGTTGCAGGGTTTGGTGCAGGTTGATAATACGCGTGTGGCTGTCCAACGGCAGGGGTTGTAGCGCGGAGGAATTCGTCAAAGGGAGCTGTTTGGTCGGAACCCGAAGGTGATGATGTTGGTGGTGAGACTGATATTTCGTCGTCAACATGTACTGCATGGTTGGCGTGGTCTTGTGACATTCTGGGCAGTGTTGAATTGGTTGGTGATTTTCTTCAATTTCCCGCCAAACGAGTTTTATGACCCTGACACAACCGCATAGGTTCAATCAGTGTTCTACAATGAAAAATTAGGGTAAGCGGGCAAATCTATGTACGCAATAGGCGTGTGCGGACCTTAGAATTCTACCGGGCTTACCAACTAAAGTATACGGCAACGAACCTCGCAGCTGCACCCCAATGAGAACTCATTTCTTCAATACATAACTTGCACATTTATTTCATATGATAAGGGAATATCCGCCATAGGGTAGAAAAACATAACAAAAAAAGGAAGTAAATATAAGTAAATAATGTCACTAAACATCATAACAAAACTCCAATCACCAATCGACAGCCCGATCCATAACCCACTGCACCCAGTACACCAACGACCCCAAGAACCGCACAGAAGTCAGCCCCGCAACACTCCACAACAAGAATACCAAAAACGGATGCGGCTTCCCCGTAACAGCCATCGCTCTTATAATATAATCATTCGTAAGAATATAGGTGAGCGCAAAGTTGGACAGGAACCACCACATAAGCACATACGTTCGATAACTCTTGAAATGGTCTTCTGAGCTCTTCCTTGGTGCAGCTTTTTCAACGACTGCGTGTGGGTTCTTGACTTCATACGCCATTTCTTGGAGCTTTATGAGCTCGTTGGCGTAGTCTGGGGCTGGAACGTCAGTGGTTGTCACTTGCTTGCCCTTTTTGTTGAGTGTTGTCATGACGGCTGGAGCTGAGGATGTTTGGTCTTGGCCCTTGGTTCCCCATGAGATGTCGTGGATATTGCAGAACGCGTAGACCATGAGCATGTTGGAGAAGGAGGGCATGAGGAGGAGGTATTGGAGCATGCAGGTGAAGGTGTGCCAGGGATCAAAGTACATAATCGAGCTGACGAGGTATACGACGTAAGTGCAGAGGAGGGAAACAGTCAAAGAGAAGAAGTTTTCATCGGTTTTCATGTAGTTAAACCAGTCAATGAAGGTATGGACCGTCGAAGGAATGCCCTTGATATCCAAATAGATCGTCCAAACAATTAATGTAAGCCTGTTTCACCTGGTCAAAGACAATATCACAGCATAATAAACTTACATAAAACACATGCAAATAGCAAAAATAATCGCGATGATAGCAAGCAGTGGTTTGATCGTCTCTGGCTTGTTTCCAAGTGAAGCAATCACCATTGTCAAAAAGGCGCCAATGTAAACTCCTCGCAAAACAGCACTGACAGCACCTCCATACGGATAGAAGATATCTTTTCCTTTCTCAGATACTGTGGCTCGAGAACAATCGGCCATCTCCGCCGATGCAATATTAAACATGAACTAATCACAACACATTAGTTCAAGACAAAGCCACCACCTCTCAAGACACTTACAAAGAAACAACAGTAGATACTTGAGATATTAAACCACGAATACACAAGATTGACCGCATTATACAAGGTCTCGACCAGCAAGGCAAGCTTCCTCACAATCGTATGTCCAGAGGTGAAAATCCTGCCAAAGTTTGTCACAGCGTATACAGACGCAAAGAAGGATCCATTGAACCATCGTCGACGCTGCTTGATCAAATCGTGGAATTCGGTTGGGACGTCTGTTTCGGCTTTCGCCGATTTGACATATTTGAGAACGTATCGCTTCTCACGCTTCATGACAAGTTCAAAGCAGAGGATTCGATCTTCCGCGAGGTACTATCCAGCACTGTATAAGCATACAATAAAACATGTTGTAAAAAAAACTCTTACCATATTACTCTGCGACACATCAGGTCTATCCGAGTGACTATCAGAATGCAAAGCCTCCCCCTTAAAATACGTCTCCAACGGCCGTCCCTTCAACGCCGCGTACCGATACGCCGAAAACGCGCCTGGAAGCACAGAAATATATCCAAACACGGATTCAAGCGGCTTATCGAGAATATTCGACATTTTGTACTCAAAGTTTTGAACAGCGACGAGCGGGTTGATCAAGTTTTTCCAGTATGGACCCAGTTCGGCTGCGATTTCTCCACATGCACCGGCAACGTTGTCGTTTCGATCGAAAGCTGTATGCGAATAAGGTTAATACGGGTTTTAGATGCAATTTAAATGAAGTTACCTCGGTATAAGTGATAGAAACTCTCCCTCGTCGGTTTTGTACCCACATCAATCAAAATGCATACTTCCGGGTTCAAGAGTTTACAAACACCATTAAAGAACCATCGATGCGAGTTGATCTTTTTGGCATTCTTCTCCTTGAGCAAGAAGATGCTCTGGACAGGTACAATCTTTTCATTCGTTCCAGAAAACTCTGGCTCCAAGGAAGAAGGGATCCGGACTTGAGTTGTGAATTCAAACATGTGCGCTTTGACGTCTTTTCCGTTGACGTGGGATCGGGGGAGACCGTTCATGAATAGGCCGGATGCAGAGAGAACGTCGAGGGTTTTGGGGTTACATTGTGTACGGCCGTCTGAGACGATGCAGACAACGATTTCTTTCCATGAGTCCTTGTTCCATTTTCTGTGTTTTTTGAGGGAGCAGAGGTACGCAATGTTGTCCATGACGGCGGACAATGTTTTTGTAAAGAGCTGGTCGTCTTCGTTGTACCTTCATATGTGTGATTTAATTGATATGGTTAACCAATGTCTCACTCACATTGTGCAAACGACAGCGATACGCGTTTTTCGATCAAGCTGATTCTGGCGTAACGTGTAGACATCAGCAAAATCATCAGCTGTAGCAGTGCACGCCGTGTATCTGTGAGAGAAAGGTGTTAAATGAAACGCCAAGTCGAACCTTTTTTATAGTCAAAAAGAGACCTTAAATGAGTAAACTCTTCCGCATTTGAGTGAGCCACTTTTGATGTGTAGTCGTTTGTCAGAGGAATGTCGATAATGAATTCGCCCGAGTCAGAGAGAGTGACTTCCTTCGTGACCATCACAGTCGGTCTTCGAGTCAGAGTGAAGGGCGGATACACGGGCGAAATGGGTGTTGTCGGTTCATTAAGCTGCGGCCCGCGCCAGAATGTTCCGAATTGCTGCGGGTTTCGCGGGTAGTACTGTGCGTGTGTTCAGTGTTGAGTTGAGGGAAAGCAGGCGAAGCATTGGATCCAAACCTGCGATGCCGATGAAGATGCAAACGGTTTGTTTGAATTCGTGTTCAGATTTGGCGGAGGAATGTTGATTGGGACATTTGGAGGAAGGGGCTGGTACTCGGCGTTGGTGTTCGAGTTGGCGTTGGCGTTTGAGGGTGTTTGGACAAGGACTGGATCAGAGTATTTGGCGGGAAGGTCGTCGGTTGTTGGTACGGACGTGTACGTGTTTTGGCGTTGGAAGGGAAGTGGTGAAGAGGAGGAGGAGGATGATGAGGACATTGATTGGTTGGTGTTTCTTTCTTTTGTTTTGGTTGGTTTGGTGGCGGATTCAAAATGAAATGGGAAACGGAAATGGCCGCCAAGGTCCAACTGCAAAAGCACTTGAATTCTGTCGGAATTGTCACCTTTTTGCGACTCTGTGCCCTTTGCGGCATTACTTCCGTTCCCGCATTGGTTACTGGTTGTGTCGCAAAAGCCATGCCCACTACTATGAAGGTCATATGTATCCTACTTCCAGCAAACAAACTTTTCTTATGAATGAAGTGCATTACTCACTGTATGACTGGACGATCGGATAGCCAAAGTGGAAGGATCAATGGTGAAAGTGTTTTTGGCGAGTTTGTCTTCACTTTATTCGAAAGAATCTAATCCCCAAAGACGTTCAAACTACTACAAAACTAATTTAGCAATAAATGTTACTAGACGGACGTTATTGCGGCAACGTCTAAACTTCGTGGATATCCAATCAATAGACAGGAACTTACTTTGTCCAAATCCAAACCAATATCGTCAAAAAAGATTTAAAAACACTCCGATGGTGTTGCTTGATCTTCTCCAAACCATTGCCTTAAAGTTCTCTCCCTCTCGATTGAGACTTTGGTTCCTTCAACTGGTTTCGTATGTGCATCTGAAGTCCTCATGTTGGGTATCTCGCTGACTTTGGCTACACTCAAAGTGAGTATGATAGCAATCTAGTTCTTCGAACAAAGAACATGGAAACCACCTTTTCAACGACTGCTCCAATACGATTTTATTGCGAAGCATTAATATTGATCCATTGTGGTTCGTCGTTTGGTGTTCGTCACTTTGAGCGATTATACTGAGGATCGAAATTATTAAGCATGTGGAAGATGTACCTCAGATGGTTAGATTTAACTTTCTTGGCATCGCTGTTGAAAAACACCAGCAACACCAGTTCCTGCAAGGGCTAAAATTTACAGCAAGGCAGAACTTCATGATTGCTTGGTCATTGAGGTTGTGGTGTTCGTCTTGAACTTCATTTCAAGAAAAACGCATATAACCAGTACAGATGATCCAAACAGCAAATTATCAAAGCAACAGCAATTAAATATGTCAGAACAAGCAGAATCTGCGAAGCAAAGTGATTATCTCCTTGAGGAGCAGATTGCAAACTCAACAACACCGTCATACACAACGGCTTCTTCGACGTCTTTCACCGCGACGCCATCTTCGTTTGCTACTCGAAATTCAAGTTTACAAAGAACTCCGTCCAACTTGTATCGCAGCCCGTCACTACTTCATCAATCTTCCTACACAACCTTGAACCTCGCTCAAAACAACCAACCATACCCCTCACCACCGCCACCATTAATCGATGCACCAATCAACAACTCCCACCATTCCCACTCAACCCATCAACTGTTTGGAACTTTTCCAAACCACCAAGCATATGACCTCTCAACTCAACCTCGCACTCTTGGCTACGGTTCCCAAAGCGCTTACTACCAGCTTCCTTACGTTCCCCTGTCCCCAAGACCAACAAGATTGGTTCCGACGGAAGTTGTCCTTACGGATGGAGAGTTCATTCTTGACATACCCTTGTCTGACGAATATACCTCCAAGGTGAAATACACTGAAGGGAACGAGTTTACGAATATCAGGTGAATATTGTCTCGTTTGTGAGTTGAAGGGGGCAGAAACTAACTTCCAAATCAGATATTCCGCTGTTACCAGTAAACCAGATGATTTTCATAAAGCCTTTTCATTGAGGCAGACAGAAATGATTAGGAAGACTAAGATCGCCGTGGTTTGCACAATGTATAACGAAGATGACCAACTCTTTACAAAGACAATGTCGGCGGTAATGGATAATATCGCGTATCTTTGCTCGCTGAAGGGGCGAAAAGGTTGGGGTGAGCACTCATGGCGTGATATTGTAGTTTGTATCGTGTCAGATGGTATGATTATTCCCCTCTTTAACGTTTCCCTTTTAAATTAAAACCTGATATTTCACAGGTGTCAAGCCGTGCAACCCTCGAACCCTCGACGTCTTAGCCGCTATGGGTTGCTATATGGACGGCTTAACTCGATCCCAAGTCAACGGCAAACAAGTCGAAGCCCACATGTTTGAATTCACCACTCAAGTCCGAATCGACACTCGTCTTGAGCCTGAGTTCACATCCCACGAAAGCAACAAGGTTGTCCCATGCAAACAATCTTTTTGCTCAAGGAGAAGAACGCCAAGAAAATTAATTCTCATCGGTGGTTTTTCAATGGTGTTTGCAAACTCTTGAATCCTGAAGTTTGTATTCTGATTGATGTTGGGACAAAGCCAACGAAGCAGAGTTTCTACCATTTAAACAGAGGTATACCCCGTTGCGTTCTGTTCCCATAACTAAGAGATCCTCAATTATAGCCTTTGAACGAAACTCAAATGTTGCCGGCGCATGTGGAGAAATCGCGGTCGAGTTGGGACGTGGCTGGAAAAACTTAGCCAACCCACTTGTAGCCGTTCAGAATTTTGAGTACAAGATGAGCAACATCCTCGATAAACCGCTTGAATCCGTGTTCGGATATATCTCTGTCCTTCCTGGCGCGTTTTCTGCGTATAGATACGCGGCGTTGCAAGAGAAACCGTTAGAAAGTTACTTCAAAGGTGAAGCTTTACATGCGGGACATGATTTTGGAAAACCCAACGTCTCACAGAGCAATATGGTGAGAAATTTACTTTCACATGGATCAAATGAAATTCTTATCAAGATTCATGCTCTAGTACCTGGCTGAAGACCGTATCTTGTGCTTCGAACTTGTGATGAAAAGAGACAAGCGTTACATCCTCAAATACGTCAAATCCGCAAAGGCCGAAACAGATGTTCCAACAGAACTCCCTGACTTGCTAAAGCAGCGTCGTCGTTGGTTCAATGGAAGCTTCTTTGCTTCCGTCTTTGCGGTGCAAAATGTCTTTAGAATCTTCACATCGGGACACACGTTTCTGAGAAAAATCGTCCTGCTAGTTGAGACGTTGTACAACGCGATTAATTTGGTTTACTCGTGGTTCAGTATTGCTAGTATCTACATCTGCTTTTACGTGAGTAAATTAGTATTATGTAAGCGTATACTAACTACCGGCAGTTCATGTTCAACATTGCCTCGACAACGGAAATGGCCGCTTGTAATAACGCTGTGGTTGATAACCCATCAAGTATGTCCGGAGTAAATTTAAGTTCAACAAACTCACTTTTCAATTTAGGTGATCCCTTCTATCCCTATGGAGCCGCAGTCAGTAACGCTTTGCGTGGAATTTATATTGCTTCATTCATCACAATGGTTGTTGCCTCACTCGGAAACAACCCTTCCAAAGTCAAACCTCTTCTGATCTTAATTGCTGTCGTGTTCGCTCTTTGTATGGCTCTTATGCTAGCCTTGGTTTTCTTTACTGTCTATTCGAATGTCAAGACGATTCCAAATGATGTTTCTGGTATAAAAGGTTTCATGGACTATGTTCCAACCAACGCCAACTTCTCGGATCTACTACTCTCCTTGTTTTGCACATATGTACTGTATATTATTAGCTCAATGATGTTTTTGGATCCGTGGCACCCATTCACTTGCCTGCTGCAGTACCTTCTAATGACGCCTGCCTTTTCAAATATGGTATGAATTCTCCGCGCTTTTTGATTGTAAATAACGTGAAACATGTAGTTTATGGTCTATGCCTTCTGTAATATCCATGACATTTCTTGGGGAACAAAGGGACAGGACTCTGTGTCAACGGCGCCAGCCATTCAGAGTAGACAAAATGACGCAGGAAGACAAGTTGCTACTACAAATGTACCAGCACCTGACTACGCAAATGAGCTCAATAAGCTAAGAGATATGGCCAATGAAATCAGAGACCCTCACGCCGTCACTGAACTTCAAATCCAACACAAGACTTCTGATGGTATATATATTGGCTGTAATTCTAGAATTTTTATTAACTACATGATGACGTAGATCATTTCAAGGCTTATCGAACATACGTTTTGATGTGGTGGTTCCTTTCTAACTTTGCTCTCGTGTATATTTTGACTGATGATTTTATCATTCGGATCATGTCAAAACCAGGACGAGCCAACCCGTTTTTAGTATTTTTGTTGTGGAGTGTAGCTGGGTTGACAGGGGTTCGGTTTCTTGGCTGTTTTGTGTATTGGGTTCAGTGGATTGTTGAGAGTGTTGTAGATTCCTTTTAGTTTCCTGATTATTGTTGATTAATGCATTGATTTCAAGTAAAGCTCTCATTTGACAGCACGATAAGACTTTTGTTTCAACACGTGGGAGTTGTGAGTCACAACACTTGTTTGTTTTACTAATCCAACTTGAAGAAACCCTCATCACAAATGCAATCCAAATCAACGGCCTCATCAAACAGCAGTCATTCGCGGCCTCCTTCAATTCTTCTCACACCCCCTACTCCAGCATACAACCAGGAGAACGATCCCCCTCCCCCTCCTCCCCCACCACATACAACAACAATCGATATAGCTGCAAGTGTATCTACTGACCCACCAGGTCCAGGCAAATTCTGCCTTCACAGAGCTCTTTCTGGTCTGAAGAAGCCGAAGACTGTTAGGACGAATGTTATTCTTCCTGGCGGGAAGTTTGTTGTTGAACATCCCGTGTCAAGCGAGTATATGGCATTAGTAAAGGAACGAGAAGGGAAGGAATTCACGCATTTAAGGTTTGGTTTTTGTGCTTTTATACGTAGCTCAGTAGAGGAGGTGTTGACGGATTCTGTCAATCAGGTACACTGCCGTTACAACAGATCCGAATGACTTTGTGGGACGGTATTCGCTGCGGCAGAAAGCATATGGCCGTAAAACTCGAATCGCAGTTGTGTGCACCATGTGAGTAATGATGAGGAATGGTTGCTTCCATGAAGTTCCATCTGACCAACCGATCCAGGTACAACGAAGATCAAACACTTTTCTCGAGAACCCTTGCGGCAGTTATGGACAATATTGCATATCTTTGTTCAGGAACTCACCAAGGCTGGAATGAATCTTCCTGGCAAGAAATAGTAGTTGTCGTTGTCAGCGACGGTGCAGCTCAGGTTAATCATGACACTTTGCATGTCTTGAGTATCATGGGTATATACAATCACGGCATTCCGCATGCCTCCGTCAACGGCGTTCCAACTCGGGCCCATCTGTTCGAATTTACAACACAAGTTCGTGTCGATCGACATTTAAATGCACATTTCTCTGGATCTCAGCCGCAGACGTTTTTGGATCGACCTGCTATGCCGATGCAAATGATCTTCCTGTTGAAGGAGAAAAACGCCAAGAAAATCAACAGTCATCGATGGTTCTTCAATGCTGTCTGCGAGGAGCTGGATCCTGAAGTGTGTATCCTCGTGGATGTTGGAACGAAGCCGAGTCGAAAGTCGTTTTATCACTTGTATCGAGGTTTGTTTTATTTCTTTTGATCGCTTTTGTTCTAAATCAGAAACAAAGCATTTGAAAGAGATCAAAATGTTGCTGGCGCTTGCGGCGAAATCACAGTCGATCTTGGACGATGGGGTGAAAATCTTTTGAATCCATTGGTAGCCGTCCAGAACTTTGAGTACAAAATGAGCAATATTCTCGATAAACCCTTGGAGTCCATGTTTGGTTACATATCCGTCCTGCCAGGGGCTTTCTCAGCGTACCGATATGATGCATTGAAGGCCGTCCATTGGAAGCCTATTTCAAAGGCGAACGATTGCACGACGTCAATGAAATTCTCAAGCACCGACCACACGTCAGTGAAGCGAATATGTATCTCGCGGAAGACCGTATCCTCTGCTTTGAGCTTGTCAACAAAGAAGGCGAATCTAATGTCTTGAAGTATGTCAGAAGTGCGACTGCTGTGACAGACTGTCCCGTGCATTTGTATGACTTGATCAAGCAGCGACGGCGATGGCTTAATGGCTCGTTCTTTGCGTCCCTGCACTCCATCACCAACTTTGGGCGGATTTATCAGAGCGGACATGGATTCTGGAGAATGTTTGCTTTGACGTTTCAAAGTTTTACAATTTCGTCATGCTTTCTTTTCATGGTTCAATATGCGAATGTCTACCTCTGTTTTTGGGTGATCTTCTTTCCATTTAATGCATCTAACCACTTTTATCAGTTTATGTTCAACATCGTCGAAAATCCGGCTTGGCAGAATGTACCACGGCCGTCGTCGATTCCAGTCCATTGGATCCGTTCTATCCTTATGGCAAGTAATCGGTGAAATCCTTCGCGTGATTTACATCATCAGTTTCATCTCAATGGTTGTTGCTTCGATGGAAATAAGCCAGAAGCAATCAAGTCAATGCATGGGCTATTTGCAATTTTGTTCGCCATCATCATGGCTTTTATGCTGTTTTCGGGCGGCTATGCGGTATACTACGATGTTAAAGAGTACATAGACTCTCATCCTAATGGAATAGCAAGTCTGGTCGCATTTAGCAAGGTGTCCAATTTCCGAGACTTGGCGATTGCTCTCCTTTCAACGTATGGGCTGTACGCGTTTAGCTCCTTTCTATATCTGGATCCCTGGCATATTTCACTTCGCTGCTTCAATACATCCTCATGATTCCGTCGTTTGCGAATATTCTGGTTGTTTATGCCTGTGAGTAACACTCTTTTCTTCGTTTTTTTCCTCTTACTATAATGCAATAGTTTGCAATATTCATGACATTTCCTGGGGCACCAAAGGACTCGATGAAGCAAGCTCACATAATCATGTCACAACAAGTGTCGATAAGACAGGGCAGCACACAGCAGTTGTCGACTTACCATCTCCGAACGATGATGCCGATGCTTACTATTTGAGAGAGCTGGAAAAGTTGAAGCACTTGTCGGTTATGCTGAAGAAGAATATCTATCAAATGAAACGAAAGACAGATCGTTACGAAAAGTCGTATGATGGTGAGTAACTTTGGTTTATTATGTAGCTGAAAAGTCATAAACGTAGATCACTTCAAGAATTACCGAACGTACATTCTAATGTGGTGGTTCATAAGCAATTTTTTGGTTGTCTACTTACTGACGAACACTTGGGTTCTATCACAGATCACAAGTCCAGGATACGTTAATCCTTATCTTGGATTTCTTTTGTGGAGTGTTGCAGTTATATCTTTTATTCGGTTCGTGGGCTCAACAGCATATTTGCTTACTTGGGCGTACCAGTGGTGGTTTGACTTTTGAAGAGACACAATTAGTCTCAATTATTATTTTCCTTAATAGTTCTACTTCAATCTTGAAGAATAACATGAGCCTCATGATTTTTCTGGCTTTTCCATTGTTCCGCCTACCATTATTCTTTCTTGAAACCAGCCATTCGTCCCGAAAGTCGTAAGAATGTCACGTCAGGGTAGCAGAGAAGACCTTGACCATCATAGTAAGAAAGAAAAGCGCCATCGTAGCCAGGAAAACCTTGGGCGGGTGAGCAACAAACAAATCATTTTATAAGCAATCCTCACATTAGCAACTACAGTCACAAATCTTGGATCAATATAACCAAATTCATCCTAATGGCATACCGAAGCCACCTTCTCATCCTCCCCCAACAACTCCAAAATCTCCGAAACATAAGCGACCCCTTCCGAGCACTCCTTCAGTCGACACAATGCCATCAAATATTCCGCCACAGTCACAAAAGAATTCCCCAGAAACACAGCAAGTTTCTCCGGGACCACCACCACAATATACACAGCAGCATAATGTTCAATATCAAGTCGAACAGCAGTCAATATATCCACAACAACCTTTAACTGCACAAACTTATTATTCGCCAGCGCCCCAGGAATCCATTCAACCGGTGCCCCAAGCTTCTGCTCCCGGTGGATACGGTCAAGCAGCAGTGATGCAACACCAACAACAACCCTACATAGTTTATGTCGCTGTGCCTCCACAAACCATACCGGGTGCACAACAGGTTCCAACACAAATCATACAAAATCCACAACATATAATTCAAGCTCCGCAACCAGTGTTGCAAGCAACACCGCCAAATGTACAAACCACGTTGAACCCTCAAACAGGCCAACCATTTTACATCGCCACCTCACAATCTACATATTCACAGCCTCCGCAAGCATATACATCACCGTCACAGCCTACATACGCACAGCCTGCCCAACAACAAGCTCCTCCTCCCCCTCCTCAATCTGCATATGCACAACCTCCACAACGCGTCCCCCCTCCTCAACAAGCACAAATCCAACCTGCACAACATGTTCCTCTCCCAACCCATATACGCACAACCTCCACAACCATATGCACCTCCCCAACAAAACTCCACACCTCAACAATCAACAACCGTGACTGTCAACCAACAACCCCAGCAAACCACAACCCAACCACAACGCGTTCAAGGATATGCCCCCATGATGCGAGCAAAGCCAAGAATGAGTAAACAAGACATCCGCCTAACCGATGGAGAGTTCATTGTCAAAGTCCCACTCAGCAATGAATATTTAAAACACGTTGTGTTTAAAGACAATGAAGAGTTCACTCATTTGAAGTATACAGCCGCGACGACGGATCCAAACGATTTTGCCAAGACGTATACGTTGCGACAAAAGGAATTAGGACGGAAAACTAAGATTGCCGTTGTTTGTACTATGTATGCTGAAGATGATATATTGTTTACAAAGACTATGAGCGCTGTCCATGATAATATCATGTATCTTTGTGACGGGAATTCAAATGGGAAAGGGTGGGGTCCAGATTCTTGGAAGGAGGTTGTCGTAGTCATTGTTTCTGACGGTTTGACATTTCCTTATTATATTCGATTCTGAAACTGATTTTCTATGTTCGAACAGGCCGCTCAAAAGTTCATCCGAAGACCCTGATGTGCTGTCAGTGATGGGTTGCTATATGGATGGATTGCCTCGAGCATCTGTGAACGATAAACCAGTCACTGGGCATATTTCGAGTTTTCTACACAAGTTCGTGTCAACTCTCATCTTGTCACGCGTTTCGCGGACACTCCTGGTAAAAACAACCCTGGGAAAATGTTTCCAATGCAAACAATTTTCTTGCTCAAGGAAAAGAACGCGAAGAAAATTAATTCGCATCGATGGTTCTTTAAAGCCGTTTGCGACCAATTGGATCCTGAAATATGTATTCTGATCGATGTGGGGACCAAACCCACCGAACGGTCGTTTTATCACCTATACCGAGCTTTTGAACGCAACCCCAACGTTGCAGGAGCCTGTGGCGAGATCGCAGCAGAGTGGGTCCATGGATGAAGAACTTATTGAACCCCTTGTTGCAGTCCAGAACTTCGAGTACAAAATGTCAAACATCTTGGATAAACCACTTGAATCCATGTTCGGATACATATCCGTGCTTCCCGGTGCCTTCTCCGCGTACAAGTACAAAGCTCTGCAGGGTAAGCCCCTGGAAATGTATTTTAAGGGCGAGAACCCACATGGAACGAATGTTTCGGAAGCGAATATGTATTTGCGGAGGATCGCATTTTGTGTTTCGAGCTTGTTATGAGGTCGGATGCTCAGTATGTCTTGAAGTATGTTAAGTTGGCGAGGGCGGAGACGGATGTGCCGAGTGAGCTTCACGACTTGATTAAGCAGCGAAGGAGATGGCTGAATGGTTCGTTCTTTGCGACGATTCATGCGTTAGCGAATACTGGCCGCATCTTCTCATCGGGTCATACTTTTGGAAGGAAGCTGTTGTTGACGATTGAAGCCGTTTATAACTTTGTCAATGTGCTCTTCTCGTGGTTTAACATTGGAAATATGTATTTGGCATTTTATGTGAGTGTATTATTTTGGGAAGGAAAACATCTGATAAGACTTTCCTATAGTTTCTTTTCAATATTGCTTCGACATCAGAAATTGCCGCTTGTACTGGTGGTGTTGTTTCTGTGCAGGGAGCAGATCCATTTTACCCTTATGGAGGATCTGTGTCTGGCGTTCTTCGGGCCATCTATCTTGGCTCAGTGATGTCGATGGTCATCGCGTCCCTAGGTAACCGTCCAGAAGCCATAAAAACGATGCACATCACTTTTGTAGTAATTTTCGCGATTCTGATGGTCTTTATGGTGTTTATGGGTAAGTCCAATTGTTACTATCAACCTCACTCAAAGAAATTCCACAAATAGGAATCTATTCGATTCAAAATAGCATCAAAACGTATTTGGATTATGTGATCCATATAACCGAGTTCGTCCGAATGTATTTCAGTATATGAAGATGTTCCTGACTTTCGCAACCTCGTCATTTCTATTCTGAGCACCTATGTACTATACATACTCAGCAGTATAATTCATATGGATCCTTGGCATGTTTTTACGTGTTTGATTCAGTACTTACTTGCCATTCCGAGTTTCACAAATATTATCATGGTGTATGCATGTAAGTTGGTTAATATAGTTCTCTACTTGTTACTTAAATATCGAATAGTTTGCAACATTCACGATGTTTCATGGGGAACCAAAGGAATCACAAGTGCATCCGCACTTCCAGCAGTCACGACAGCCAAAAACGAGAAGGGTGAAGCAGTTGCGACTGTTGAATTACCATCACAAAATCAAGACTCTGATGAGTGGTATGCCAACTCGTTGAAAAAACTAGATCATGAGGCAGCACATTTACATGATCGATCGGATGACGGACCTAAGGAGACTACGACGGACGATGACTTTTTCAAGCAGTTTCGCACATTTATTGTTATGTTTTGGTTCTTTACAAAGTAAGCTGTACTGTTTGGTCGCCATTTTCTTACTTGCTATGTAGCTTCCTCTTGGTCTTCATCTTCACAAACGGATTCGTTCTGGATAAAATTACTCCAAAGGGAGCCGTGAATCCGTACCTTGGATTCTTGCTATGGAGCGTTGCCTGCTTGTCGCTCATTCGTTTCACGGCTTCCACTTTGTACATTCTCGAATGGGCTTATCAAGAATTCCACGATCATTTGCATTAGGCCCAATAAATCTATTGACTTTATTCACAAACGTGCTTCTACTGAAAACTTTGTGTGTTTCCCAAAAGCCAACAGTTTCCCCCTCTTTCCGTCAGCAGTTTTCAAGTGAAGTGATGCCTCAGCAAACAACAAGGTTCGACCCACACTCTTTGACTTGCACACAATCCAGATTGTATCACCCTCCTTCGCAGCAGACACGTACGAAACGGAAAGGTCGATTGACACGTGCTCCGTTCGATTGTTGATTCCAATAAAAGTCCAGCTAGTGCAGTCATCGATAATCTGTGAAGTCAAGTCCAATTAGTCAGAGTGAAGGAAGCTTATTATTCCAGTACCGTCGCAATCAGGCCGCCATGAAGGCCTCCGCGGTAGTTGAGCATGTGTTTGCTGTCGAGGGTCAGTTCGAAAGTGACCGTGGACTCGGCCTCGCTCAAGTGGATCACCTTCATTTGAGAAAGCTGCGACGTGTGCGTTGGCTGTGACAGGGTCGAGTTAGTGCCACATTGGTTGATTTGTCAGATTGTTCTGAGGTTACCTGTTGCGTAAAGAGCTTGAACGACTCGTTCAAACGCTCAACTTTTTGCTTTTCAGTTTCGTTCTAGTTGAAGAAGGTGGTTATTCAGGTGGCAGGGAAGGGTGTTAAGTACCATGTGTGATTGACAGGTTCAGAGCTACTTTTCTTCAATTTGCTTACAAACGCGCGCGTGAAAGCAAATGTACAATCGTTTAATAGGATACACAGCTTGCTTCATTCTCCTTCCGTAGATTGCAGCCTTTTATAAGTGTGATCCATGGTCTTTGGAACAAAACGGAATTTGATCTGTACATTTATTTCTAATCTACTGTATTATAAGAGAATAGTGGTGCTACGAAGGAAAAGAAATGAATGAGAGACTGTGCGCCGAAATAAAAGAACGTCAAGTTTGACAGATTCCCTCCCCTGAAAAAATGAGAATACATCATTCAGTTGTCTGAGAAAGTGTTACTGTTCCATGGCCGGTACTGAGGGGCTTGTTGAGACTGCATCTGTTGTCCCTGTTGACTCTGTCCATTCCCGTTGTTACCACCAGCTGACTGAAGCTGCTGCGAAAACTGCGGCATATACGCGGGAACGTAATATTCACTCCTGATTTCCGGGTGCTGCGTGTCAAATGCTTGAATGGCGTCTCCTTGAACTTGAATGATGCGTGGTGCACCTGTCGAGTCTGAGCTCTGGACTTGGATGAACCTCGGGCCTGATGATGCTGTCACCATTTGGTATGGCCATGCGGCACCTTGTACCATCTGTGCTTGGTTCAGGTTGACTCCTTGTGGCTGTGAAGAGTATGTCACAAAGTGTCTCTCCAGTGGGAAATTCGTGGCTTGTGTCATGATGGGGTTGTAGCTGAAGAACTGTTGTGCTTGGGACTGTTGCTGGGATGCGTCTGACAGGTCGGATTGTTTTAAGGTGATAGGTTGGGGCATGGGAAGAAGGTGCACTTGGACGTGTTCGGATTTTGATTGTTGGGGTAGGATTGACATGGCGCTGACACTTCCTGGACCTGTCTTCTTTCGCTGTTGTCCGCTATTCATTCCACGTCGTGGTGTGTATTTGTATCCGGGATATTTAAGCATATGTTGGATTTTCTGTTGGTGTTTAATACGCGATTTAATCATCGAGAACAAAATCAGTGATTGCCGCCAATAATACCTCATGTTCAGCCTTAGCAGCGTATTCAGCTCGTACTTCTGGAGTCTCCTCCCGCCACATGTCAGCAACAACTTTTGAAATGGCGTTGTTGTGCAAGGCCTTTTGCCCCTTGTATTGTGCGAGAATCTCAGCCTGCTTCTCCCGACGGTAAATCATGAACGAATTTGACTACAACGAATAAAGAAACGTAAGCTTTTGATGTAAAAAAATTAGTGAAATAAAGATTTACAGGACGAGGTGTGTGCTCTGCTGACGATCGGGAACGTTTTTTCGGTGTAGACTCTGTGAGAGGTTGTTGCTGTGGGTCCATGAACTGTAGGAACTGTTGGTGTTGGATCTGGTATCTTGGCTGTTGCATCTGTTGCATCATCGACATCTGCATTTGTGAGACTGTGGGTGTGTACACAAAAGGATCGCTCTCTGAATGGACTTCTTCGCTCTCAGCTACTGGAGGCAGACTTAAAGCTTCGTCGTGTTCATGGTTTACGGATGTTGGTTCTGGTGCAAGAAGCATTTGATGGTGGTGTAAATGGTGTGGATTCTGTAATGGAAATCCGTAATTAGTCGACGCGTTTTTTTCGATGTCTATAATTATAAGAGCACGGGACTAGGATACTTACTTTAAGTGGGCTTTGGGTTCCATTTAAGTTTTGGTGGTGGCCTAACAACCTCTTTCCTGCTTCGATTAATGTCTCGACTTGGCTCTTGAAACCAGCTGATGAGTCCGCTGTTGGCGAACCTTGCGCAGGAGATGAAATCGAAACCTCATCTGCAGTGGTGGGAGAGTCGTTCATAATCATTGTGGAGACGTTGGTATGTGTAAGACTGTCAAATTTATGTAGTGTAAAGATCAGTTAATATCCACGATCAACGAAACCCAGCCAAAGGAACAAACCAGGTAAGTTTTTGAGAACAAAGAAGGACAAAGGCTCTTCAAGACTTAGGTTGCGATTGTGTTTCTTGTTGAAACTGTTGCGAGCCCTTTTTTCTAAGAGATTGTCACACCAACAAGGGATTGCCCAAAAAGTCCCTATATAGCGACGAATAAATTTATGGCAATCTCATTCTCTGCTTTATTATCAGCATAACAAAATAGTACATATCACAACTTGGACTGGGCTGGTGACCACATCTGTGATTTAACCCAATTCAACAAAATTTCAGACTTCAAAGCATCTCGGGTAATCGCTTGAGATACTTTTACGCCTGCATTCACATTATACAGATCCAGGACGAACTTTTCGTGGACGAGTCCATCTTGCAGAGCTGTCAAGACAACGTCGCGTGCAAGATTCGCGGATGTCTCGCGAATGCGCTCCAAACGTGGGTACAGGAGTCCCAACGCTTTCTCCTCCTCATTTAGCTGTTCAGAAAGAGAAACAGCAGATTGGTACACCATGTTGTCCGTCACGGCAGTAGCCTTGGCCAGAACAGATCCAAATCCAAGAGCCGGAAAAATGTACATGTTGTTTCCTTGTCCTGGCTCCAGAATAGCACCAGTCACTGGGTGTGGCTGTGCTGGGAATGCAGTTCCAGAAGCAAACAAGACAGATCCGTTTGAGGTCTTGACAGCTCGGCAAATGTGCATTCTGCATTGGCAAGTGGATTTGACAGAGGAACACAATTGGTTTGGCATTGATTTGTGCCATTCTCTGCAGAACCTCTTCAGTGAACGCTCCACCAACAGCAGAAAGTCCAATCAACGCGGTTGGCTTGATGGTATCGATAGCCTCAATCAAAGATCCAATCTGAGTACCGTTCATGTCATCGCGCATAAACAGAGTCTTGTGCTGTGGATACCGAGCAGCATCGCTTCTGTCTGTTGTGACAACCCCCTTCGAGTCCATCAACCAGAACAAAGCCTTTGCCTCCGCATCCGAAAGTCCACCAGCACGGATAAAGTGGTCCTTCAACTGCGATGCAACTCCAACTCCCGCGGACCCAGCACCGACAAACAAGATACGGTGGTCCTTCAATGGAATCCCAGACAGACGAAGGGCATTGATGAATCCAGACAAAATCACAGCTCCCGTTCCCTGAATATCATCATTAAACGTGAAATACCGATCCCGCAACTTTTCAAGAGTTCCAAATGCGTGTTCAGACGAGAAATCCTCAAACTGGACCAACAACGCTGGCCACCGCTTCTTAAGCGCGACCATCACGGATTCCACAAAGTCGTAGAAGATTTCATCTGTTGGACGTGTTGTCTTTGTTCCCAAGTAGAATGGATCGTCGAGGTGCTTTTGGGTGTTGCAGCCGAGGTCGAGGGTGATGGGGAGGGTCTTGGAAGGGTTGAAACCACCGGCTGCGACGTACAGGGAAAGCTTTCCGATGGGGATTCCCATTCCGTTCACACCGAGGTCGCCGAGACCGAGGATTCTGGAACCGTCGGTCATGACGCAGATGTCGGGGTCTTGGCCGGGCCAGTTTTGGAGGATTGAGTCAAGGTTTGGTTTGTCGGAGAGGGAGAGGAATAGGCCTGGGACGGAGCCTGGAGTGTAAATGTGGGAGAATTCTTGGCAAGCGAGGCCAACGGTTGGAGTGTAGATGATAGAAACGACTTCCTGTGTGAAGGAGGAAGGTTAGTTATTGGATTCTTGAAGGAAATACAGTTGACTGAAACTTACCCTCAAGTGGTGGTGCACAATTTCGTAGAAGAGAGCATAGTTCTCACAACGAATACGGTCGAGATATGTGTATTGCTCCAGTGGGGAATTTGATAGAGCTCTCACTCTTGCGATACAGCGGGCGACTTGTTGGGAGAGAGTTCCAACGGAAAGACCAAGGGAGTTTCGAGGTTTAGTTTGGCTCATTGCAGTGTTCATATCTTGTTAGAAGTTAAATCAGTATTGATTTCAAAGAGAATGGTGGATTATATGCTTACATTGAGGATTTGATTCTTGTTGGTGACTATTTGACAACATTGAAGGAGAAGTTGTTTTCTGTCGTTTTGGTGCTTGAAGCATCTTTTATCAGTGAATATTGACGGGTTATGGATGATTCGAGTGGCACGACAGCAGCAAGATAGGGAACTGTCGGGAATGTGGCTCTCATGGGGGTCTTCGGAAAGGAGGCACATGGCCCAAAAATCAATATCCCCACAATACCCCTGCTTCAGAAATGCATAAGTTTTATTGATAATTCCAAAATTCAAACCGGAATATTGCTTTGAAAGTAAATCCATGGGTCCTCTATTCGTAACTTGGAACATACATCTTGGAAACCACCCAATTGAAAAGAGCAGCAGCCTTCTCCTCGTCGTTCGCCTCATACTTTTGTCCAGCCTTAACTCCGTAAAGATGCAAAATGAATGGTTCATGAACAAGCCCTGTTGGCAGAAAATCAGACGACAGCCACTAAATTTTTAAAATGCAACTTACATCGGCCAAAGCTTGGAGAATCACATCTTTCGCCAAATTAGCTGAAATGGCTCTGATTCGTTCAATACGTGGGTAAAGGAGTCCGAGCGACTTTTCTTCTTCGCTCAGTTGTTCAGAGAGAGACACGGAGCAACGGTAAATCAAACTGTCAGGCACTGCCGTAGCTTTCGCAAGTGCAGCACCGAAACCGAGGGCTGGGAAAATGTACATGTTGTTTCCTTGGCCTGGCTCAGAATCGCTCCAGACACTGGATGAGCTTGAGAAGGGAACGCAGTACCTGACGCAAAAATAACGGATCCGTTTGAAGCTTTGACGGCTTCTTCGAAAGTACACTCTGCATTCGCGAGAGGGTTTGAGAGGGGGAACACGATTGGCCTTGCATTGATTTCAGACATTTTGAGAAGACACTCTTCTGTAAATGTACCGCCGACGGCTGAAGACCATTAATGCGGTTGGCTTGAGGGTTTCAATTGCTTCGAGGAGAGAGCCGATTTGTTGGCCCTCCATGTCATCACGCATAAAGAGAGTCTTGTGTTGTGGGTATCGGGAAGCATCACTTCTGTCGATGTGACGAGACCCTTGGAATCCATTAGATAGAAGTGGGATTTGGCGTCGTCGTGGGAAAGGCCGCCGGCACGGATAAAGTGTTCCATGAGCTGGAGGCGACGCCGACAGCCGCGGATCCCGCGCCAACAAAGAGGACACGGTGTTGGTCGATGGGAATTCCGGAGACGTGAATTGCGTTGATGAATCCAGAAAGAATAACGGCACCGTTCCTTGAATGTCATCGTTGAAAGTAAAGTATCTGTCGCGCAACTTTTCCAAAGTACCAAATGCATGTTCGGAGGAGAAGTCCTCAAACTGAACGAGCATAGATGGCCAACGCTTCTTCAAAGCAACCATAACAGCCTCCACAAAATCGTAGAATGTCTCATCATCTGGACGATGAGTTTTGGTTCCCAAGTAAAAGGGATCGTCTAAATGCTTTTGGGTGTTAGTTCCGAGGTCCAAAGTGATTGGCAGTGTTCTGGTTGGATGGAAACCTCCGGCAGCCACATACAAAGACAGTTTTCCGATGGGGATTCCCATTCCGTTGATTCCCAAATCACCGAGACCAAGAATACGAGAGCCATCTGTCATAACACAAATATCTGGGTCTGGGCCGGGCCAATTTGCAAGAATGTCGTCCAAGCGGTCCTTGTTTGCGAGGGACAGGAAGAGACCAGGGCAGTTTCCGGGAGTGTAAATGTGAGAGAATTCCTGACAGGCGAGACCGACGGTTGGAGTGTAGATGATGGACACGACTTTCTGTTGCGTTGTGAGAAGAATGCATTTGTCATGATACAATCACCACCAGCCACGAGCAGCAAACTCACCCTTAAATTGGACATGACAACCTTAAAGAACAAGGTAGGATCTTCCGTTCTGACTCTGTCCAAGTATTCGTACTGAGCAAGAGGACTGACTTGCAGGGCATCCAAGTGAGCCACAACACGGGCAACCTGAACATCGAGCGATTCCACACTTGGCGGAAGAAGGCCTTCGAGGTGCTTGGCCCGCCGCGTGTCGAGAGTGAATGCCGTTCCTTCTTTAGGGTTAGCAACTCGGTCTACCCTAACTACCCTAACCCAACTAGTTAGGGTTAATCTCACCTCGCGTGTGGTTTGGATCGCGGATCAAGTCGGCTCCTGTTTGTCCGTTTTCGTTCTTGAGTGCCGCTTTGGCGCTGTGGAAGATTCCGCTGAGCGCTCCACCAATCGACTCAAGTGCCTTTCGGATGCAGTTGACATTTGAGGCTGAGTTTTCTGAACTTATTAAGAAAAGGGTCTACAAAATATTATATTGTTAAAACACTGTGGATTCTTAAATTAAATCAATCCAATTACAACTTGGAATAAGTTGGTGTCCACATCTTGGACTGCACCCATCTCAACAACGCTTCAGACTTGGCTGCATCCTTGGCAACTTCTGCAGATACTTTGACCCACCTCAACGTGGTACAAGTCAAGAACAAACTTTTCGTGGACGAGTCCTCTTGTAAAGCTGTTAAAACAACGTCGCGTGCAAGATTCGCGGATGTTTCACGAATGCGCTCCAAACGTGGTAAAGGAGTCCCAACGCTTTCTCCTCCTCATTTAGCTGTTCAGAAAGAGAAACAGCAGATTGGTACACCATGTTGTCTGTCACGGCAGTAGCCTTGGCGAGAACGGATCCAAACCCAAGTGCCGGGAAAATGTACATGTTGTTTCCCTGTCCTGGCTCCAGAATAGCACCAGTCACTGGGTGTGGCTGTGCTGGGAATGCAGTTCCAGAAGCAAACAAGACAGATCCGTTGAGGTCTTGACAGCTTCGCGAAAGTGCATTCTGCATTGGCAAGTGGATTTGACAGAGGGAACACAATAGGTTTGGCATTGATTTGTGCCATTCTCTGCAGAACATCTTCAGTGAACGCTCCACCACAGCAGAAAGTCCAATCAACGCGGTTGGCTTGATGGTATCAATAGCCTCAACTAAAGATCCAATCTGAGTACCGTTCATGTCATCGCGCATAAACAGAGTCTTGTGCTGTGGATACCGAGCAGCATCGCTTCTGTCCGTAGTGACAACCCCTTCGAGTCCATCAACCAAAACAGAGCCTTTGCCTCCGCATCCGAAAGTCCACCAGCACGAATAAAGTGGTCCTTCAACTGCGATGCAACTCCAACTCCCGCGGACCCAGCTCCAACAAACAAAATGCGGTGTCCTTCAATGGAATCCCAGACAAACGAAGGGCATTGATGAATCCAGACAAAATCACAGCCCCAGTTCCCTGAATATCATCATTGAACGTGAAATACCGATCCCGCAACTTTCAAGAGTTCCAAATGCATGTTCAGACGAGAAATCCTCAAACTGGACCAACAACGCTGGCCACCGCTTCTTAGCGCGACCATCACGGATTCCACAAAGTCGTAGAAGATTTCATCTGTTGGCCGTGTTGTCTTTGTTCCCAAGTAGAATGGATCGTCGAGTGCTTTTGGGTGTTGCAGCCAGGTCGAGGGTGATGGGGAGGGTCTTGGAAGGGTTGAAACCACCGGCTGCGACGTACAGGGAAAGCTTTCCGATGGGGATTCCCATTCCGTTCACACCGAGGTCGCCGAGACCGAGGATTCTGGAACCGTCGGTCATGACGCAGATATCCGGGTCTTGGCCGGGCCAGTTTTGGAGGATTGAGTCAAGGTTTGGTTTGTCGGAGAGGGAGAGGAATAGGCCTGGGACGGAGCCTGGAGTGTAAATGTGGGAGAATTCTTGGCAAGCGAGGCCAACGGTTGGGGTGTAAATGATGGATACGATTTGCTATAGCAAAAAAGATAATTTAGTTTCCTTGGAAAAAGTAAGAGAAATAGTGGTGGCGGTGGTTGTAAATTTCATGGACGAGAAGCCACACTCAAAAAAGGCAAAAAACCAAACAAACGGGCTCACCTTCAAATGTCCCAAGACAACCTTATAAAACAGGTTCGAGTTTTCACAACGATTCGGTCGAGATAGGTGTATTGTTCCAACGGGTTTGATGAAAGTGCGTTGATACGAGCAATCACTCGGGCAACCTGAGTGTCCAGCGTCTCCACAGCTGGAGGAATTAGGCCTTGGAGGTGGAGCTGCTTTCGGACGTCGGAGGAAAAGCCAGTGCCTTTACAGAAATGTTAGTTTGAGAGTGTAGACACAGTTTTCCGAATTGGGCAAGAACCTTGGCTGTGATGTGGGTCGCGGATCAATTCTGAACCTTGTTCCTGATGCACGACGGCGGATTTGACGGAATCATAGAGAGTGGACAGTTTCTCCGACACGGATGTCAAGACGGTTTGGGGATTCATTGTCAACGGGAGACTTTTGGGAAAGAAATTGGGGTATTTGCAATTCGGAGGTGGTGGTTTGCTGGTTCCGGGAGCCTTCCGGGTGTTTTCGGAAAGCCAGAAACGATAAGGGGACAGCCTGATTCTTATCAAAAGTGGCGTAGAGGGAGCCCTAGAGGCCTTAGGACGTGCGGTGAAGTTGTGAATCCATTTTCAGCGAATGAGTAACTCTGGCTCAGCCTTCCAGCACTGGGAACCCTTTTTCCAGTCCTTAGAAATTTGGTAAAAGCGTGCCTCCAACCACCCCAAAATTTATCCGGGTGTCTACTGGTGGAGATGCAGCGATAAGGCGTTGCACCACATGATTCCGACATGATTTTGGGTCTCATTTCACACACATTTAATAGAATAGACAATCAGAAATAATAACACAGACGTACTGAGGCGATCCGAGGAATAAAAATGGTACAACTCAAAAGTATTAAATAAAAATCTAGCTAGCTCCGTCATCTGAGTTTTCCTTGAGCGTTATTGCTTGTCATTGTTGGTGGGAACTTGTAATTTCGCATTCGAACGTCAGTTTTCTTGATAGGCACAGGTTGAGACGGTGGTCTGTGTGGATGCAGCGGATGAGTACAACGTTAACACTTTTAAGTGATGCTTACGTGGGAAGGTTTAATGGTATGTTATTTGATGGTGACATTCCATCCGGACTTGCCCGATGAGGCAGAGGAGGTGGAGTCTGTAAAGACTGTCAGTATATAACAACCAGCGAATGAGATACATACCATTTTGTCAGCGTCACCATCTTGTGACAGGTATCTTAATGTTTCGTCTGATGGACCTCCACCTCCATTCAGAAGGTTACCTCCAACAGGAAACCCAATCTTTTCAAAACCAAGTGTCAAACCGGACACTGATCCAGAAAACCTACGTGCTAACAAACCATTCGTGTTTCCGTTACCATCAACCATCCCCAATGCACCCATACTCTGAGCGTTCTGGATTGTTCCATTGCTGTTGTTGCCAATAGACGTGATGGAGTTTTGCCGCTCCCAACGCGGAAGACCGTTAACGGGAGGAGAGCCGTAATTCGATCCACCAAATAGCGATGTTTGCGATTGGTCGGAGAAACGGCGGTGAGGAGAGATTGGGTATCCGATGGTGGCGTTCTGGAGTGACAATGAAGCAGCCGTTGACGAAGTGATTGGATCTCCGGCAGTAGCGTGTTGATGGCTTGTAATCCCTTCAAAGTGAGCCATGCCGTCTTCTTCTTCTTGGCCTCCCGGGATTCCGCCACGTCGACCAGAATTTGGCACGTGAAACTCTCCTCCATCCTCAGCCAATTCGCTTTCAGACATCTGAAATACATCTTGGTTATCCAACATTTCGCCAATTCGTTTTCGCCCAGCTTCAATTTCATCCATCACCCCTGCTTTAGTAACCTTATGCCCTTCATCCCGAAGGACGGCAACGTCAATTTCTCCGAATCCATCAATTTCCCAGTCAAACAGGGCAATGCCGTTACCATTTTCATCCCACACATTCTCACTGGTAACCGTTTGACCCATAGTAAAGAGACAGTTGTCGATCACGTCGTATCGGGGAGTTGTTTCGTATTGAGTTGCAAGAAGAAGTTCCATGAATGTATACATGCACGCGGGTAGTTCAGCAACCAGACTTGGGTTTGTGTGAGCAACTTTGAGGTCACCAATGGTATCCTTCTCTTTTCCCTTCCATGGAAGTGTTCCCACCAAGAATTCCACCAATAAATAAAATAGAGACCAAAGATCGTCGACGCGGCTGAGTTCTTGGCCCAAATGTGCGTTGATTGATGCATACCGTGCAGTTCCCCTAAATCCAACTTTGGATCGAGCCTGGCAAAGTTGGTAAGGCTACTACTTTAGATGGAAAATCCACTCCATACCTCACGAACTCGGCCATTACTTCCAATATATCGTCTAGACAACCCAAAATCTATTAAATAGCATTTTTGCCTTGTGAGACTTTGTTCATTCACCACAGACATGCAAAAGTTCCCTTAGAACAATAAAAGAATCAGTTTAATGCATAGTTGATGGATTAGAAGTTGTCCTACCTGGTTTGATATCACGATGTAGTATCCCGACTTCATGCAGCGCTTGAATTCCCGAAGCATTTGTCGACCAAGAATAGCCGTTGTAGCCACACTAAAGCGACCACTAGGACTTTTTCGACGAAGCTCAGAGAGACTATTATTTGGTTAGAAAACAATAGGTGATGAATGATAATTACTTTGGCCCAAGTAACTCCATCACCATGTAGCTATATACTGGATGCTCTGGAGGCAGCATGTCGACAGTAATAGAAGGAGAGTTGTTTGGATTGATGTTGGGAGCGTAAGGCCAAGTGAATCGTCCTGCTCCAATATGTTGTGCCACATATGGGCAGTCTGAGACATACAAACAAATTAGATTCAAAAGGGACTGGTATGATAATAGACCTTGTAGTTTCCGCATAACTGAAATTTCGAGCTTCAGGACTTGCTTTTTGCATGCTGGTGACTCAATCTTGACAGCCACTTGTTCGCCCGTCAACATATCGTGAGCAAGGTATACTTCACCAAACGCGCCCTTTCCGAGAGTTGATAACTGGGGAAGTGAATATCAGTCAGATTGTTGTTGGTGGCGCGAAGGCAGGAAAAGACCAAAGTGGCGATGCTTGGCTTCTCGATACAATCTTCCGTGGGTGATATTCAGGCAGAATCTTATCGATTGAGGCTGAATGTGTTTGGCACACGACGACAGTTTGTTCCAGTGTCCTGAGACAAGTGGTACAACGCGTTTGCAGAAGTAGTTGCTGAGATTGTCCGAGACCCGCCACCAACCCAACCAACCCATCTCTGAATCAAATCCAACACTTTACAAGTTTACTCACCAGACGCCATCTGCTTTTAATGACCAAGTTGTAGAGCGAGGGTGGCTGCTGCTGCGGGGCCATTGAGCTTAGCTGTTGTAGCTGGAGTTGGACGTGTTGCTGGTGGTGCTGTGCCTGTGCTTGCTGGTGCTGGTTGCTCTGGAGAAGGTGCTGGTTTGGCGTTGTGTTTGGATTGGCTGATCCTGAACGCGCGGTGAGCATTGGGCCGAGGGACGGAGTTTGTTTTGAAAGGTCCTTTTTTGGAATGCTTTGTTTTGCGATTCCGATTCTGGAACAAGACACACGACAAGCCAAAAACTATTATTCAAATTACTCTTCTTTGCCTGGCCCTTGGTTTAGCGGAAATACATCAACTCATGAAAAATATGCAATGATACATGTATTGCAATAGACACAAGATAATAAACAAATGACCCAGACCCCTCTGACACACTAATCTCAGATTTACTTGCTCTTCTCCTTTCTATTCACAAGCTGCACATCAACCCATTTCCTGCCTTCATCTCGCTCAGCAGCAGTCAGATCTTCCTGTTTTTCAACTCTCAACCGAATCAACCGCAGCAAGTATTCCTTCTCTCGTCCAGCCAACAAACTCGCTTCGTAGTCAAGCTTGAGCTTTTTCAAGTCCGGCTGTACATGTCAATTAACTTGGCATCGTGAACATACTTTCGCGTTTCCAGAGTCTTGATTGGAAGACCAAGAGCTGCTCCATCAGCATGGAAAAAGTCTTTAAGGATTTCCAGTGTCCAGTGCAACACTGAAACTTGCCGCTTATTCAACACCTTGCGATCTTTTCCATGGGTCCAAACATTTGTGGAATCAAGGCGTTTTCAATAATGAGCAGGAGTCTTCCCACACCTTCTTTACAACCTCCGTGGCCATCTTTGGCGATAGTCCAGAGAACAAAGTGTCTGCGAAAACGTGGACAGTGAGTCAGTCAGTACATTGGGAAAATCAACAAAGAAAAATTAATGACGCACCTAGATTCTTGTTGAGGTAATCCGTCAACGGAGCCAAAATATCATGAGCATTTCCTTCCGTCACCGACTTGTCAATCGGATGTCCAGCAGCCGTGTTGTTGCTATACTGAGTCTTGGTGACCATCGCCGCAAAGTATCCCTTCTCCACAGGTACAGGCTCCTGTTCCTTCAACGCCTTTAAAAGCACTTCCTTCACATATGGAGACACCCTGCTACTCAACACTCGAACGAAATCGTTTCTAGTACGACCCAGCTTCTCCCGTGCACGGCGGAACCAAAACTCAACGTCTTCTCGCTCGCCGTCCAGCGTGAGTCGGAGAAGTACGCGACCTTGTGGCTCGAGTTCCAGGAACACGTCGTGTGTATGGTGGTCGGCGAGTTTCTTTTTCAGTCGAGACTTTTCTCCCAAGTCCAGCGTTGCTTGGCCACAGAGTGGGTCGTTTGTGATGAGGTTTTTGGAGTAGACGTTCAAGTCTAAGCGGGTGATGGGTGGCAAAAGGAGGAGAATTCTTCGTCCCACACTGGGTTGATGGATTCGTTGATGACACGGGTACGAGCCATTTCACAGTTGGCACCGTTCAAAATGGGAGCAACTGTTGGCCCGGATGGAGCTGCTGCTGCTGTAACTGCCGCTGGCGGAGCAGTAGCCGGAGAGCCGGCATCCACACCAGTGACATCGAGAGAGTCAGGAGGAGGAACCACAGTTCCTTCGGGAACTCTGATGGTGACATACGAATTTGCCAGACCAGCACTCGTGACTGGTTTGATGTTTTCGGCATACATGACTTGAATTTTGAAAGCACCAGATACGGCTTCAGAGTCCGGCTCAGCTGCTGCAGGGGAGTTGGCACCCTTCGATTTCTTGGCCTTTTCTTTCAATACAGGAGCAATCGTAGCACGGTAATCTTTCGTAGCCTGAGTAAGCGCCGCGACATTCATGATTTTTGCAAGTTCTTCGAGTTTGCTGAGTGCAAATTCAATGTTACAAAGTTTCACGCAAGACTGGATGAAAACAGCGCAGTGAGCATCGAATCGGACTTCACAAGATAAAAACTCACCTCGCTCTGAATATCCGTTGGTGCAGTCTTTTTGTTTGCTCGTAATTGAGTGATCATATCAACCCACTTTTTGCCTCCAGCACCTTCAGCGGGCTTCAGCTCTCCAGTTCCAATAACATCGCAATATTGCTCAATCGCTGTAAATATAGTCTGTCGTCATCGAATCAGTATTTCAAATACGTAATGCGGTCCAACACACCTTTGCAAACTTTTGATAGAATCCAGCATTCTGTGCCTGGTTACTCCACTTGAGGTCCATAATGAACGACAGCTCATGATTAATAGCTGTAAACACATCCATCACAGACGACGAGTGCGGCGGATCCCCTCCGGTATCGTCAAAGTCCCCAATTGGCTCAAAAGTGTCTGCACGCATAGCGTTCGCAACCCATTCCATCGTTGTTGTTCCAATAAAGTCGAGCCATTTGAGGACGAATGGAGAAAAGATTTTCTCAGCATTGATGACAGAAGTTCTGTAACAAGCAATCAGAACTATCAAGAGATAAACCAGATAAATGACTTACCCAGGCATAATGCGCTCGAGTCTAGCATCCATCCGCCTCATCCTCTTCAACAATTCGAAAATACCCTGCGACGCTGAGGCAACTCCTTCAGCACTCACAAAAAACTCTTGCTGCTCTCCAATCGTCTTCAAAAATGCAGTGGTATAGATTTCCATGCTTAGTTTCACGATATCAATGTCCTTGCGGAACGCGGCTTTGTAGTATTTGTGGTCCATTTCGATTTCATCTGTGAGCATGTCTGTGAGTTTCACCAGACCTTCGACTACGGCTTCAAAGTCGCCTTCGTCAATGGCGGATGTGAGTTCATAGAGTTTTTCGTAGCGGGATTCAAAGGACGTTGTTACAATGCCTGAAGTTGAAATTATTAATACTTGTGACAACTACCTTTAAATCGCTTACTTTTGATATGGTCTTTAAAACTAACAGGAAGTTCAGGATGGTTTTCACGGTAAATTTCGCTCTTGTAAACCATTCTCCACATCAGAATGGTATTCTCAAGAGCTCCATTCGGTCGATTCTTGGGGAAGAACTCTTTGTACTTGATGACTTGTTGTCGATAGTAATCATGCATGTTTTCTGACAAATCGGCAAGAGGTGGTCGCTGAGGCAGATCGTTAGGGGGTTGATTTGAAATGACGGTATGCATACCTCATACTTGGTCAACCAATTTGGAGAAGCTTTGATACGATTATAAATACTCTCGTAAGCAACAAAGAGTGCATTCACAGGAATCTCGTAGCTCTTGTACTTTTGGAAGAGCAAATCGACAAAGTGAATAAACTGCGCCGACTCTCCCACTGCCCATTTGGAACCAAAGACACGGAGAAGTGTTTTTGATTCGTTGGAGAGAAGGTCAATTGTTCCTTCAGTGATATCAATAGTGCGCATGTCCAACGAAAGGCAGGAAGTGAGTAAAACTTTGTATAGAGCTGTGAAATTGATTTTCGCATTGATGAGTTCTCCAAGCAGGTATTCGTCTCGTTGGTTGTTCTTTTTCGCGGCTTCGGTCTAGAGGGGTATTGAAGTTAGAAGATGGCAGGAAATACTAGTGATCCTTTACCTTACTATGGTCAATGTTGAATTCCAAGAGAATCTCTCCTCCCACATACTTGTCCTTGGCTCCTTTTCGTCCTTCTCGAGGTTGTAGAGCAAACCACTTGCTGACATACCCATCCCTGGCGTTCCTCTCAACAATATCTTCAATACTCAAAATAACCTGTCCCAAAAACTCGTCTTTTCGCTGATCCCACACACTAACGATAATCAAGTCCATAATGCTTTGAGCCTCAATATTCAAGTGCTGGTTCCACAAGAACGGGTTTTCCATACTCTCAATGATTTCCGTCACAAATGTTTCAGTGTTGCGAGATCCGCTCGCGCCATCGTCGGGTTGTTCGCCAAACTCAATTCGGCAATACACCTCGCGAGGCTTTCCGTTTCCTTTGATGTAAATGTCGGTAGCTTCCATGACTTTGAGAAATAGGATGACTTCGGGGTCGTTACGCTTTTTGTTGGTTCGTTTTTGGTGTTCGCGGATAGGACCGTCAATGTAACGCTCAGAGAGGAAGTCAGATATTACTTCTTGAAGCGGGGCTTTGATTTTGCGCTGGTATGAATCAAAGCCGTCTAGTGAGAGGAAGTCGTCTGGAACTGGGGTAGGGGTGGCGTCATTGAGCAGAGTGCGGATCAATGCGTCAATGTAATCAGGAACAATGATCTGTGTCCGAGATGATTAGGTTAAGATTTGTTGTGCCTTTCGGCGGTTGGTTGGGGCTCCCATTCCTAACTCAATTTAACTTCCTAAGTTCGCCCCACAACTCCTGCTACAATTCTTCCAGTCTCATGATTCATACTTATTCCACGTAATTCGTTCCACAATCTCTGCCCATAACAAATTGATTCATCAATCCAATTACCACAATCCAAATACACTGATCTGAAGTCCCCACCCACTAGCTCTACTAAGAAAACCATCCCTAAGTATACAAAATAACTCTGGAACTCACCGATTCATCGACATCAATATACTCTCCTTCAGAACGAATCCGTTGGATCTCCACCAATCGACGTTCCAAGTCCTTTCGCTCAAGATCCTTTCGTTCCTTTTCCTTTCGTCGCTTCTCCTTCTCTTCCTTTTCCTCCTTCTCACGCTGTAAGGTTTCGTCGTCCTTCTTCTTTTTAGCCTTCACGAACTGCGACTTTCTTTTCCTATTCGCCTTCGCCTTTGCAATTTGAGCAGCCACATCCTCGTCGTTGTCGTCTTCAACGACTTCAAATTGGTCTGCGGGGGGCAAGGGAGCGGCGGCAGGAAGCTCCTCTTTTTGGGAACGTTTCGTTGATTTTTTGCGGAGGATCGGGGAAGTCACGGACTGTGGTTCTTCGATGGGAGGGTCGTCTTTTGGCTTGTCGCGCTTTGAGCGAGTGCGAGTGGGTGGCGGTTGTTCAATGTCGGGAACATCTTTTCTGCGGGGGCGTTCGACAGGGCTCTGTTCTGATTGGACGAGCTGCGAAGGCTGATTGAGTGGGTGCAGAGGACGGCGAGGACGTTCAGTTGAGGGTGTTGGAGAATCGGTGTCCTTGTCTCGCCTTCCAATTGACTTGTCTCTCTTTGGCTTTCGATCGAGTGACTCGTCCTTGTCTGTTTCCTTATCTCTGTCCTTGTCTCTGTCTCTTCTTGAGGTACTTCTGTCTCTGTCTCTGTCTCTGTCTCTGTCTCGTTCCTGGTCCCTGTCCCTCTCTCGTCGCCTGCTCTTGTCTCTGTCTCTCGTACCACCGGGCGACCCGCTTCCGGCCTGCCCCGAAACAGGAACAAAGAAGCCGTTCTCGTCGCGCACAAGTTGGTTGGTGTTTGAAGCAGAAGGAGGCAGCGGCATTGACGACGTGTCTCCGCCCTGTCCTTGTCCCTGTCCCTGAGTGTAGTCAAAGAACCCATCGGCATTGCGCGAGAGAATGCGCGGTGGTGGTCGCCGCGTTGGTTCTTCGGTCGGCAGTGATCCGCTGCGGTGCCGCTCTCGGTGGGGCCGAGAACTCATTTTGCCTTGGTGGAAGGAAATCAACCAAGGCCTTCTGGAATCACAACAGCAACTTGAATTGATCCCACTTAAGTGAGTCGTTTTCTCCTCTTCTTTTTCACATGGATAGAGCACTTATATGTCTGGAAACGCTTCTTCTATAAAGCGTATGGAAGTAAACTCAACCTTTTTCATGTTTAACACAGACAACAAAAACTTAAGTGATACTGGCAAAGAAAGAAGCCAAAGAGAATGACATTGGTAGTTTGAAGTTTCTTCTCAGGAGTCCCTCGGTATTAGCAAATCCCTCCAAACCCCCATATCCCTTGTCCGTTCGTTTGGAAAAACACTTGGAGAAACATGAACGCTAACATCGTCGGATTTGTACAACAACACACTCGACGTGCTCCCTATGTTCGTATGCGCTGGAACCGGTCAAATGCTTCACATGGAGAAGTTGTCTAATTGGACGAGGTTGAAGACTAAAAGGTGAGCGTAAGAGGAGGGGAGGGGTGTACCTTTGTCTTCTGTGTATGGATGACTGTCGATTTCAAGTTCTTGGTTGATGCCTCT